>OY728135.1:2007888409-2009102724 GCA_963277665.1 Viscum album | reverse complement strand
TTCATAAGTATTACCTATTAATTTGAACTGATCTACACATTAATTTTTTCTATCATTCCTATTCTCTCCATCACCTGATGATTCATCGACAATGAAATTGGGTTGACTTAGTGGTAAATATCTAGAAACAACCTATCCTCAAAATATTATTTGTATCCATCTCATCAGGGATATTCCCATCAAAAAAGAATATTCTTGAAATACAACCAATTCCCTTACACACTCAATATCTTTAGATGAATAGAGAGTATATTCTATGGCCTGGCCTCTATCATTTCCAACAAAAATAACCCATCATGAATCATACTTTATTATTATTCCTAAGATTCTAAATAATCATCATGATCACTATATACCATCATCCATCAATAAAGATAAGAACCCACCACTAAACTAACATTACATATAATCTAATGGTCGTTTCATGCAAAAATCAAATAGAATTTTTTCTTGAGCTCCTCTTATGACTTATCTTTTTCATAATAAGATATAGAGAAAAAATAAAACACTAGTATCTAAATCAAAAATGCATAATGTTTCCTTTTATAGGAATTGTATTCCTCTTGTTGGTTGACCGACTCGTAGGAACTAATAGAACTATTCTATGCCACCCTTTCATAAACCACAAAATAATGAATCTAAAAAACCATGTGCATTTAATATAATAAATATTATATTCCTACAAAAAAGTGAAATTTATATAAGGTAATTTAATTTGATTCATTTTATTTCCCAGTAATCAACATAATTCAAACAAATGAACAAACAATATGATGCAAAAACCATGACTATGTCTCTATCCTATCATAACAATAATCACACATAATATTCTATATATGATAATGTTCCTTATATAATATCATAGGTTTATCTAGATTCATTGGTCGAAGTGATTATCCCTTGTTACATCACATGTTATCTTTGATTAATACTATTACCCTAAATACACATCTAGTTTATACCGGTTTATTACTTTAAAATTAATCCTATATATCATACATATCACTTATAACACTGTACCATGAACCACCATTATTAAAACCACTCTTGGGATACCTAGAAATCCTTGTGTGGCCATCAATTCCATCCTCATATAGTTCACATGTTAGTGAAAGACACTAAGGGTATAAAAAAATCATATGTGAGAAATTACCATCATAAATCACAGAAACATAAGATAATCCCAGCTATCAAATCATTATGAAAATCAGAGAATTCAACCCAATGATAAATTTAAATTAATAAAAAAATGACCTAAAAATGAAATATCCAAATGAAAATTATTTAGTATAAAATTTATACACATCAGTTAGTACCAATAATCACTAAGATCTAGCAATGTCCATCATAATAACCAATATCCTATTAGAAACTAAAAATTATAATTTTATATATATGGGTGATAATTCAAGTATTCCCAATAGAATCCTCCCGAAAACATCTTTTTTTTATATAAGAATAAAATAATCCCATAATATTTAAATAATAGAACCAACTCGTCACATATAACAATTCACATGTCTCATATCCCATCCAATGATAACTCATCCAATAACATAATCGATATAGTGACATAATTTCTAGATAATATAAGGGAAGGTATCTAGAAAACACTTTCCCATTTAACTAGTCTCCCTCACCCCCTAATGATATATGTATGTGTCTCCTATACCTTCTATACCCATGTAACCAAATTACCACACATCTATACCACAACAACTACCACATACCCACAACCACATAATTCATACCACAACCACATCACAACCAAATATCAAAACCTAATATCTTTATATCACAACCATTATATGGTTACACATATAATAATGATAGAAATCAACCTCATTACATCCTCATTCAATGTATACCCACTTTATGCATCCACATCACTATCTGATCATAATCACCCATGTCATATCATATCTTTATGTCATTATAACAGATCATCATAACCTTATGCCAAAAAAAACTTATATTATGATTGGAAAAAAGTTTGGGGAGAGGGATGATGATTATTTTCATTATAATTGTTTTCCTAGATGCTAGGTAAGACACTTAAACCCCTAAACATATATTGTTGTTAGCATGTTTACGCAAATTAGTTAGTGGTTCATAAAAAATATAAAAGATAATATAAATTACATATAACTAATAGAACTCCTAAAACCTAATTATTAACCATTAAATTCATTGAAATTATTTCTATAACATAGAATAGCTTTTTTTCCAATGCCAACTAGAAACAATCACTTCAACAAGAAACTAAAACACTAACTAACCACCAGACTGTTAAATAATTGTCACAAAACGTAAATGAATTCACATTTCTATAACTTAAGTACCAATATCCGGAGTATTCATTACTCACAAAATTATATTCATTATTTCACAATTTATACATTTTAATTTCAATTTCATTTTACTACACCCACTTGTTTATTTATATTCTCATATTTTAAAATTCAATTACCCATCAATTCATTTACGAATTCCATACCTTTATTAATTCAATAAAATTCTACCAAAGATTATAATTTCATTAATTTACACAACATTCAATGTACAAGGAAACCATGAAACAACCCACAATATCTTAACTCAATAACACAATATGAGCCAAGACACGTTATTCTAATTGATACAGTAATTAATTCCGTTGATTATAACTATTAGGCATTTATCCCCGCTATCAACCATGATAAACCACATCCACAATACCATAATTTCATAAACCAAAATAAAAAATATTATGATAAGAACAAATAAACAACAAAAAACAACATTAATTATTCTATCACAAAATAAAATTCATTATTAATTATTTTAACCTTTAATATTTATTAAAAAATTAATTTATAAAAAACATAAATATAATTACTATATTTCAAAGAACTATTTTCATTACTATATTGATGTGATGTATCCAGTTACGAATGAGATTGAGTATAAAAATATGAAAAAACTTATCAAAATAGTATATATTAACCCATCAAAAAAATAGTTCTTAAAAATAACTTGGAATCCCCTAAATCACATATGAATTGAATCTTCACATTCATTAACTTTAATTAAATTAATTACCTTGATTAGGATAATTTTAACTATATTCCCAATGAAAATATAGACATGGATATTCAACATTCACACATTAATAAATGAATGAGTGATGTTGAATCATAGACCTTCGATGAATGTTCAATGAATAAAGTGTAATAATAATTAAAAACTAAAGAATAAGAACTAGAAAAAACTCAATTATCCACCACAATAATATTCCACGAAAATAGTTTACCAAAAACTAAAATAAACACTAATAATATATAATTCAAACCACAACCATAATATATAAGAATAAGATCAATAATTAGGAATTGATAGCTAGACAAAGAAAAAAACCTTAGTTCAATAGATATTGATATGTTGATTCTGAGGGCTAAACCTGACCAATAGATGAAAAAAATCAGAAAATATGATCAAATAAGAACCCATGGCTGAATTTAGTTCCATGTAATTATATAAATATTTATGGGGACCTCTAATTTATGTTGAAAATCTTAAATTATTGGATCATTATTCAATAATGGGTGTAATAGTGTAGTGGGGGTCTAATGTAATAATAAAACAGTATATACCTAAATATTGATGGGTTAATACAATTTAGATTAAATACATATAAATAATATCAAAATATAGTGGGAACACGAAACTAACATTCTTTAATACTGAACATTCAGGGTTCAAAACTCAATCTCCCTTATGTGAAGATGATAACCCTAAAATATATACCATGACCCAGAACCCATCACTACAACACAATTAATCCCATGTAAGATTATATTAAAATAATGAAGAGAACCTTCACACTAAAAAGTAACCTCTTGCTATATAATATACCCCATGATAAAATTAAGTGACATAAGTTTTATAGCCAAGCCGCAATTGCATAATAGAAGATTGCATGTCACAATCCAAGACACAAAATTGAAATACAACATACTATAAAATCATTTATCCTCTAACAAATAAATAAAAATAAAACCAAAATGATCATGACAATATATGATGTTCTATCCTTAATTTCAGCTAATAATACGTCTTTCATCCACTATTCACCTCTACATTACTCCTAAACACCCCAAATACCTATGAAATTAAAAGAGAAGGACCATGATAAGTTTTTGATTCTATATATATAATAATAAATTTCATTACATTCCACAAAAATGGAATTATAGTGTAAGACAAATTTTCGTGGATGAGTTTCATGCACTATCACATGTATTTAACCATTAACCCTAAACTATATGTATATTTATTCCCAAAATTTTGATCCATATAAATATCTTTTCATGTTTATTTGGAATGTTATTACAAAACACATTTACCATAAAAATAATTAGATTGTGTGAAACTATTAGTTTATTTCATGTATGTATTTTTACCATAACATAACAACCATTCACCATTACAATGTGCCCTGCGAATAACATAATTTAATTTCTGTGGTATTTATTTATATTAATTATCTACAATCATTCTATTTCAAAAAAGGTAACTGGTTATATACCTTATTCATGATTTAAAAAACATGACATAAATCTATAATAGATTCATCTAATGTTGAAAAATTTCCACCATGGGATGAGTCAACCCACTATCCTCTCAATTTCAATAACAACTTGTTGACACCGCCTAGAATTCGGTGGGATAGGGAAAAAAACACATTCATAAAAGATAGTATAGAGAATAATAATGAATTAAAATAAAAATAGAATCCTATAATGTGTCTATGTGATAATTAGTAGTTGATTTATACCATGGAATATCTAGTACAATATATGAGATGAATATAGACTGTGTTTCTCTATATATGATAGAAATGATCATATTATTTGGTAAGCCATTGTTAAGAATAATTTTTATTTTTGTAAGATCAAATAATGTGTGAAGATATAGTCAGATATTTTGGATTCTAATAATGATTAAGATAGTCTAATTTTCTTATATATGTGTATCGTCACCATGGTATATTGATTTCAAATTAAAAATATGAAATCTAATAGTGTGGTGTGCTGAATCATCGAATGGTTTTGGTTGATGATTCTTACTATGGTAAATATATTAATACAAATTAATTTTTTATCTTATATTTTTTATGTTATTGTCAATTATATACTCTTATGAATGCACCTTTATAGTTTTACATAAGGATTTTTATATAATATTAATGTACTGTATGGATGAGGATCATAGAGTTATTTATAGTTTGGATCAAAGAAAAAATTTAGTAATCAATATAATAAAAGAAAAATATTGAGGATTAGACAGACTGATGGATGCTGGATCAGAAAGAAAATTGTGAAACACATCACAATTCAATACTAAAGAGAATAGGTAATAATCATGATTGAAATATAGTATAATTTTCACTTATTTGATAATATTTTCATGTTGAATTATGAAAACATTCATGGTTACTTCTCGAGAAAAATGGAATGACCTAAAATCTATGAAGGATAACTATTATTTTGACCGTAGTTCCAATATAAGAAAGGAAAATATCATATTTAACCCCGATAATGAAAACTGCAATATGGTTTCTTAGAAAAAAAAATATTTTCATTACAAATAGTATTTTTACTAAAAAAGGATACAATGATGAGTTGTATAAACCATTAGAACTAAATAACAAAAACATGATCAAAATTTAAGAAAAATATTTCATAAAATACATCATAACCCAAATGGAACGAAGGCCTTATTTTTTATTTTATTATGGATAATCCCCCTTTTAAGGGTTGAAGGGGAACTCGTACATGACCCGTAGGCCCAAGGCACAAGGTCGACAAACCAGCAATACATCACCCAATGTCCTAGAGGCGTACCAAGACCAATACATGACCCATAGGCCCAGCCCACTTGAACTGCCCCTTCCCAGCTTTCTGCATCATTGATCACCTAGATCCAACCTTGCATTTATGATTGACTAGCATTTCCCCATACAAAGATGAATGGTGTATGGTCCCGATGGCTACTACCATACCCTCTCATTTTTTCAATCTGGTTAGCTCTACATGTGGTGGCTGCTACTCCTATTGCTCTGATCTTCTTATGGGGCATGTTCTCTTTTAACTGGGCCACTCGATGGTCTACATGACCCGAAATCCCATTGGCCTGAAGGCCTTTGATGGCCCAAAGGACCTGGAGACCCGTATGCCCAAACCGGTGGCCCGAAGGCCAAAATCGGGTGAATAGTTCTTACTACAACAGTACTGAACATTAACTGATACAGTACTGCTACATTACTTCTATAGCAACCTGTAAATGCACCTTCACTGGGTTTTGAACCCATGTCTCGTGGATGCCAAGCAGGATCCCTTACCACTCGGGTATGGGCTCGTTGGCAGAAAATTGGTTTACAGTTAACACATGTATAGGTGTGGCCTTACACCACCCGCGCACCACACCTCCCCAGAGAGGCCAAAGGTATCCAACCCATGGGCTTGTGCCAGTTTGTGCGGAGTCGAGGGGATGAGAGGATCGTTGGAAAATGGTGCGCGTTTCCTTTATGAGGACTCCAACCCGGAACCTCGATGACGGGTCATTTCCGCCTTGAACCAACTCACCCAGCCCTCGTGGGAAAAAGTATTTAATGGTTAATGCATGTATAGGTGCGGCCTTACACCACCCACGCACCACACCTCCCCAGCTAGGCCCAAGGTGGCCAACCCTTGGGCTTGGGCCAGTTCCCGCGGAGTCGAGCGGACGAGAGGATCGCTGTAAAATGGTGCACGTTGCCTTTACGAGGACTCGAACCCGGAATCTCAACGACGAGACGTCACCACCTTGAACCAACTCACCCAAAACCCGTAGGAAAAGTGTTTAACGGTAAACACATGTATAGGTGCGGCCTTACACCACCCGCGCGCCACACATCCCTAGCTAGGCCCAAGGAGGCCAAACCTTGGGCTTGGGCCAGTTCCTGCGGAGTCAAGGGGATGAGAGGATTCACTGGCAAATGGTGCATGTTGCCTTTGCGAGGACTCAAACCTGGAACCTCGACGATGGGACATCACTGCCTTGAACCGACTCACCCAGCCCATTCAGGCGTCATAAGATACATCATAGAATAGAGAAAAAACATTCATGATTAGTATTAGGATTATTGATAATGAGTTTATGAATTCATTCTTTATAAATTTTATAAAAAACATTATTTTTCTATATACACATTGTAGACCAAAGGTGAAATGGCCTTGGCTTCATTATCATGGTTGTTAAGAAGGCTGATAAATTCTATATGAAGGAAAATTCAATGGTTTATAGAAAATAATTCATGGTTATAGTAAATGATATGATAACAAAGAAAGATATTAGTTATATATTTTATGGAGAATTGAGACTTCTTTCATTGTTTTTAATTATTGTTTAATTAAAAAAGAACAACATGGTTAAGGATATCATATATTGTTATATAATTCCTAATATGATTTTCAAGATAAAATATTATATGATTTTTGAAATTCATGATTCAATTAAAGGATACATTTTTGGAGAATTGGTCATTAATGATGTTGGGTAGTCAATAATTTACAAAAAATAATAATGATACCATTTATGACTTGAAGATCAAATCGAAACCATTATAATGGATATTATTATGTAATTTTTTTCTATATATTGTGGTTTCTTTTCCCACACTCAGTTATGTTGAGAAATAAAGTGACAAGGAAATGAAATCATGAGAGATATAGATCCTGTGATGAGAGTCATTCAACCATTAAAGGTATTATGACTATTTATTAAGATAGATTAAAAAAGATAAAATAATGACTATGAGAGTGAATATATTCATACATTCCTTACACATATTATGTTACAATGAAATAACTTAATGATTGATCATATATTAGAATTAAATCCTTAAGGACACAAATATACACTCAAATATAAAAGAATAAAATATCATTATTATGATGTTGATTCATTATATATCATCTTTACATTTATTTTAATTATTTTCATGAATATTTTAGATGTACATCTTATTTCAAAAAAAAATTTGTTTTGAGGGATTTGACACCATATTCCTACATGATGTTATCTTCATTGATATATTGAAAAATAGAATTTCACAATAGATAATGAAAAAATATCACCTAGGAAAACCCATTCATAAAGAGTTGGTGAACCTTGTTTATCCAAATTCATGTATTATTGGTTGATTTCTTGTGATGAATTTATATACTTAAAAGTTAAGTGAATTAATATCAAATAATAAAAAATTTATTGAATTTTTTTTAAAAAAATTTAAATTTAAATTCATATTTGATTCACCTCCATATCAATGAAATATAGTTATACAATGTGAAATAGTAAATTTTTATAGGAGTAGGGGTCACTCTCATGGACTATTAATGTTCTGTCCTCTCCAAAATGAATATATTGATAATATATTTATGTGTTTAGTCAATTCGATTTAATTATTACTTATTGAATAGTATAATCATTCAATGATATATCATATGATTTTTGAGTTTATTAGAACGATAATCCTATAAATTTTACTCATGATGTGTTCATAAATACACTAGTTTTATTTCATTGATGTATTTGTTATGTAATATATATTTATATATATCCCTATATCTATATATGCATTTTTATATAGGTATATATATATATATATATCTTGATGGAATTAATTTGCGTCTTGAATATTAATCTGATAGTTACTGAATTTATTCAATCATTTATAACAAATGAAGAGCATTTTTTATGTGATATCTATAAGAATTGATGATGATATTTCATAAACAAATGTAGATTACATGGGTAGTAGGGTATTGATAAAAAATTAGAATGTTTTAAATAGGATAATTAAATTAATGGATGTTATAAAAATATCATGTACCTTTTTAAACATTTTTATAGATCATTAACATGAGAAAATCAATGATATGTGACATATCGATTAATTTTTTTTAATTTAATGTGAATCCTTAAAAATATTATATACATAAATCAATAGGTACAAAAATTAAGTTAATTATCATGTTTAAAATAATTTTTTATCTTATAATAATATAATAAAATGATTTCAAGATGAACATTAGTAGGATAAGGGATGTTTACATAGAAATAAAAGAGGTGTTTTATATTTATATATCTCTAAAATGATTTGTATTGATGAAAAAATTTATAATATTTTTTATCATCATTTTGATGGTAAAAACCGATTCAAATCTATGATCGCACATTATCATTACGTAATTTCAAATTATAATGTTGGAAAATTTTAATTATTTATTTTTAAATAATATCTGAATATATTTAATGAATAATAGGGGATAAATTGTAATGAAATTTTCTTATAAATCTCTTGTGATGTCAATAATAAGTGGAAACATCCTTTTAATGAAAAAAATAGGATGTAAAATGATACACTAAAAATGATAATCCCTAAATGATCCAATAGGAATATGATCGATTCCAAAAGGTACACCCAATGACTGATCAAAACCAATTGATATTGAGATATAGTGAATGATAAAAATATGAATAAAAGTGTATGAGAAGACCCATAGTATCTTTTTATATAAATCATAATATTTTTCGTAATAATAATATTGTATCATTAAATAAAATTTTGAAATAATTTAATTTGAAACTCACACATGAGAAAAAGATTCCAAATAATGTCATAATAAAGAAGAAAAATTATATTACTATAGATAATATTAATAAAAAAATATATTAAATATAAATATAATGCATATCTTATTTAAGAATCAAAGGTTCTTGGTAGTTTTATATGGGGTGGATTCTTTGTCCATTTGTTGATGACATAATTTTCACAATATTCTACCAATAATGAATAAGAATATAAATCATGTATTTATATGGATGCAACTAGATAATATTCAATAATACATATAAAATGAAAATCCATCATTTTTTTTCCAAATATGCAAGATCATATGAAAAATATGAAGTAAATCATTTAAATAAATGATGAGACTTTATTAATAAATTCAATCAACGTTGTAGAAAAAAATTAAAATAGGTTTCATAAGGAATAAAATACATACAATCCAAAGAATAATTTATATCAAATCTCTATATATAAATAAATTGTAAATCCTATAAAAAGGGATTAATGGTATAGTGGTATTTTCTTTAAAAAAATATTTAATTGACTAACAATAGTTTAAGAATTATCATTTTTTTAATTTTTTTTATTTTATTTCCAATAAAAATGTAAGTATCTATGATTTTATTATTTTTGGGAATAAGATCTCAATATGAAGTAAAAATTAATTTATTCTCATTTATTTAGACTATTTTTATGAATTATATATTTATAGTCCGTTCATTAGTATTTTATGTGTTTAGATGAATGGGAATATATTAAGAATGAAGAAATAGAGGTGAAGATTGATATTTCAAATTATTATTTTTTTGGATCTGATTAGAAAGAATGAAAATTTACTCTACAATGGGAACCCAAAAGAAAAATCACCAACCAATATAATATTTGTGTAAAACCCTATAAGGCTTTATGAAATAAATGTAGTTTTGTAGTCAAGATTTAATATAAGTTATAGAAAATTATTTCTTGCATCCAATATTTTGAGTACATTGGGGGACTAAATAAATCATGTGATGACATTTTCATGATCATGTATATTAATAAAAATATTTTTTAACATAATTGGACTATTCCTACCAATTCATTATGTGTAAGAAATTATCAGGAATCCCTCACTACCAATGATATCTCATAGAAGATGTCTAAATATCCAACTAAGACCAAATATAGTCTGTGGTAATTAACCATTTCATTAAGTTAGGAATACATAATGACAATCATAATTTTTTTCTATGAGGTAATCCTAAAAATGGGTGGTCAAGTTTATGATTCTAATCCAACATGAGTTACGTCACATGCCAAGGTTTCATCAAAGAAATTTGTAATCATGTCATATTATTAGAATATATCCATGATTAATTGTAATAACATGACAACATGGTTGATATGTCCACCATTAAAAAGAACCTAGAGGATAAAAAATTTACAATATGTTTATAATACAATAAAATGTGGTTTCCAATAATAAATCCATTATTTACAATAGCCTTTTATCTAATGTTTTTAAATTAATGTATATAACTATTTTTAAATTAAATAATAATAAAATAGGTGTTTGTATGGGTATATAACATCAAATAAAATAATTAAAGGCTCAATGAAATAGAAATAAAGCATTATAATCCATTCATAATGGTAGTTTCTATGTGCGGTACCTGCATTGTTTGTGAGGACAAAAGGACACCCCATTAAATAATCTATAACTAATTAATGGAATGTTGTAACATGCTAGAAATATGGATTCTTATACCTTATAGAGAGTAATTCTTCATTATGAGAATGTTTGCGAATTAAAAAAATTAAATATGTCTTTTTATGTTCCATGTGATATGATTTTAACCAGTCACTGCTCATATGGGATGATCATGGATGGGGGAAGATGTAGAAATGGGAGACGACATGAATTGAGTAAATAGTCTTTCATTTTCTGAGAGGGTAAAAAATTTGATGGAGATACTTTATATTCATAATCTATACATTGTAGGGATATACACTAAAGGATAACTATTGTATAATAGTATATTAATCCTTTTGTGATTATTTTATAAGTAATATTAGTGGATAGTCACTAATTAAGGTTTTGGGGAGGAGTAATTGTGAATTATATCTATATTATATAGAATATTATATTCTAACTATTTTATTTTTTATTTTTTATTTGATATCATCAATACCTTCGGAATTACCGAAGGGGATTTTATAAGGGAATTATGGTTGAAAAATAACACATACACATGATGTAGTGACATTGTTATATAATGCACAATAGATTCATAAGTTTCCAAGGTGCATACATCACACAAATGATACGGAAAATAATAATAAATTTATAATTTTTTTAGGAAACATAATAAGAACCTAATATTAAATAAATAAGATGCATTTTAAATCGAGATAATGATAGTAAATATTATGTGAGTATGATATAAAATAACTGATGAATTTAATAATAATGAATATGAAGGAAAAACCAATCCCTATACCGCAACAATACATATTAAATTCACCCAAAAAACATATTCATTTCTTATGTTCCATTATCCTTATCAAACAAATTTTTCTACTAGATATTCATTTGGAACTTTTAAAAACGCTAAAACAATCAACTAGATATTTTGTTCATTCTCAAAATATGTAAACTAAAATATTAATTTGATATTAACCTCATTTTTGAGATTACTTGGGGTAACTACCAGTATTTTGATACATCACCGGCTCACATCTTGGGATCCTATATAACTACTATTATATAGATTTTGAAAAGGAACAATTGGTGTATTCATGAGGGTGGGAGTTTTAATTCACACTCTATTTTTAACATTATAAAACAAACCTACAAAATCAATCATAAAAATGGTTTATCACTCCCATATACATGAGATTCGAATTTATTATACAATACAATTTCAATATAGATACAATTATCTAATTTCTTTGGAACATGGGTACTTAAAGTATAAGTGTATACGTGATACCTCATATAGCTGTGATGTAACTCCCCGACCTCAATTACCCAGAGTTGGAGCATTATTTGGTAACAATGGCATGATCAGAAAAGATCATGACTTGAAAGACCAATTAGTTTAGTAGCCTTGGAAACACTAGATACATTCATAAGTCTTACATTACATCATAAAGTAAAACAAAACTACAACAACATCTTGTCTTCATATCCCCTCATACTATCCCTACAGGTCATTCATAATATACTTCTTCACATCCTGGAAAAATAAAAACATTGGAAGGGGAGAGATCAGATGCTCAATAAGGATAACAATATAGTGGAAGTTTTCATAAATAAACATTAACATTTAAGGAAATGTATAACTAAAAAAAGCCTTTTAAACTTGAACATCAGCATAATATGGAAAAATTAAAATGAAATAATGCCATTTACATACTCACATGGATATTCTACTAGTCGAATAATCACATGAAAAATCAATAACCACTTTCATAATGATGGAATGCATAATTCTAGACTATCATAACCACGTAGCCAAGGCCTCGTGCCAAGACTACAAATATGATTTTGTCAAGACCTCGTGCCAAGACAGTAGTCTGTCCCATGAGACCTACCAATGCATCGTGGAGTTGTAGCGGGCTCCAACCATCACTTATTAAGTCCAATGCATTCCTTATATGAAAAGGTTTAAACATATCATAAACCATAACATAATCGTATCACATAAAACATGCATAAAGGAAACATAACATTTCCACATTTCAATCACAAGATATCAATACAACACATTGATATAATAAATACATTATCAAAACCATTTTCAAAACCAAAATAAAAGTAAATTAAAACTTGGTATGTATTTTTCATTTTAAAAAAGTAATGGCGTGTAGAGGAAGCCGAAACTCAAATAATGGTAACGACGACGGAGAAGTCATTGTCACCGCACACGTAAGAAAAAACATTCCTTTTGTCTTTTAGTAAAAACGATTCATATAAAATGATTCATTTTGAATAAAATTAAATGTTAAAGATTTTTATACACCGTATAAAAGAAAGTTGTGTATAAAACAAAATATGCCTCAATGAAAGGATATTGAGACAAAGTCCCTTACAATGATCATTTTTTTAATAAAATATATCTATTATGTGTATTCACTATAATTTCATATAAAGAAAGTAAAAATACAAGATATAACATAATAATATCATGATATAATTTGAATGTAGGAGATTAACCAAAGAACGGAAATTGGGTTAAGAAGTTCCCTTACCTCATGTCCGACTTGACTCAACCGTTATTTATCCTCTTGAATAATAAACTAGAGTTAACTTATAATTTATTAAGAACCTATTTTAGGTTTATTATTCCTTTTATATCACTTATTACCATGTTATGGACATTATGTAATTATATATGTTAATAACGGTCGTTTTGTCGATCTTTGGTACGTGAGTCAAAAATAAGCTTCTTATAATTACAAGTTGTTCATGTGGTAAAAGATCCATTATATCCAGAATTATATTCATGATGTAGATATCATATATATTATTCATATCCAGTATATATATTCATTTATAATATTACATATCATTTAGAGGTTAGAAATGAAATGCACCGTTCATTGAGACAGTAAGCCGTACGTACGCATGAACGCTACTTTCATTTTTATTTCATATTTAATGGAATGAAATCATAATGATATAAAGGTGTATTATAATTCAAGTATAATATCATATATAATATCATTTACTCCATCCTTTATACGTCCCACATATGGCATTAACGATTCAAATCACTTTGAGGGGGATGTAGTCCGCACTTCCTAAAATGAAATTATAGTGTTTACCCATAATGGAATTCAAAAAGGTATGCCATAAATGAAGAAATAAAGAATCATAAAGAAAAAATAAACATAATATATATATCATATACGAAAATATTGTCGTCATAATGGCCACCATGAGAGGTGTTAAAAGAAGATTGAACAATCATCGTTTCATGAGGCAGTAATTCGCCACCCACAGAAACAGTATGTTCTTTAACAATTAGACGAAGGTGTGTGTAAGTGTAAATAAAATCCTTCTCATAACAACATCCAAGTATATTTAGGATACTTTTTTTGTTTCAAAAGAAAATAATAAAAACATTTTAGGGGGTTGGAGAAGGAAAATAAAACAAAAGAACATAAGAGAAGACATTACCTTAAAATCGGGTAACTCTTTTTTATTTGAGCCAAAGGCTTCCTTGGGAAGACTTCTGCCCATAGTGAGGCTTCTAGGAGTAAGAGAGGGTAGTTGATAGAGTATTTGGGTAGATATTGGCCGAGCCAAATGGCTCGAAGGTGTTAATAAGTTAGTATAGGTGGGGGCCTTTTATAAGATGAGAGGAGGGGCACTCTTGGAAAGTCATGAAATGTTACATTATTATGAAGTGATTTTCAGATTTTAAAGGTCCCAAAATGATATATTTCTAGGATAAGGTGATAAGGGTTCGAAGTATACCCATAAAATATGTTTTAGATATGTTTATGTCTTATATTTTACATTATATTTTCATTTTATTTAAATCGCTAATTAATGAGGTAATCGCTGCATCATCATGGTGTCATAAAAAATTTAATTTATTTAATGTCTAAAAATTATAAAAAAATGACCATGATGTAGGAAATATTTTTATATTTCCAATGAATATTTATAGTCAAATATTTTACTTATATATCCCCATGTAATAATTGTTTTAGTAAAACAACACATGTTTGTGACAATTTTATTTTTACTTTAAATAAAATGTTATTAATGTCATTTTTTACCCAAGTGGCTCATTGGGGTCACCAAGTTGACACATGGATTATCTTGGTCTACCATGACTCTTCCAGTAAGGGTAGTACTGGTGTAAAGGTAATTTCATATTTTTATAATATCATTTTTACCTTAAATGTCACAAATTACCATTAATCATGATTAATAAAACTTAAAAGTTATTATTCACCAAAATATTATTTTAATCCCATTGAACCACATTATATATCTTTTTGACAACCATGTATGTCAGATTTTTTAAATTCAATTCATAGAAGCGGTAATGTTTCATTTAAATGAAAAATTAGTTTTGAAACTATAACTAAGTGGTTTCACTAATCATCAAAAATTGATGTTTTTTCAAAAAAATACAAAAAATTCACCCTAAGATATATTTGAAGTTCCTAATTCCAAACTGATGTCTATTTTACAAAATTCAAAACATAGAAGTTGATTTAATTAATTTAATAATTAATTCCCGCTGTCACAACAAATAGCGTGTTTTTAATAAACAATATATATCAAAAGATTGACAATGGTTTATGTCCAATTTTAAAGTGAAATTAATTATAATGAACACCATTGGAAAAAATGGTAAAAATATATTCTAATTATACTTTTAAACCACTCAATAAGATAATTTTTCACTATAAATTATTTTGATTAAAAAAGTTGTTTTTAAGTATTTTCTCTATTCATTGAAAATTGGAAGTTCCCAGAAAATTGAAAATAATTCAACTTGGGATAATTTCGATATTCGGAATACAAAAATTAAGTCCATTTTGAAAGATAAAATTTATAAAATTTCAAAAATTAGTTATTACTATTCATAACGGCTACTTCGATTGTTTGCGGTGTGTTAGAATCTCGAACATGCATAAAATGCAAGCTATTGCATTATTGAAAGAGAAGTGTATCGTGGAAGCTTGGGGTGTTACATTCTCCCCTCATTAAAATAAATTTCTTCCTCACAATTTGAAATTTTTCTTTGAAAATAAAAGGTTGAAAATATAAAATACCTTTGTGGAAAACCCACATCGGAAATAGGGTTAACAAAAATATAACATTAAAAGAAAGAAAGAGAAGTACAAAAACTTGTGATTGGTTAAACGGTCATTGAATCCGCAGTTGGAAAAGTTAACAAAAAACATTTTTGTTTTATGTTACCTTTTATAAAGTTGATGAATTTATTTAGGAGATTTACTAAGAACGTAAGGGAATATACATACTTGTCATGTAGACATTCATTCTTTAATAAATTTTTACCACAAACCCATCTTTAACTCAAAAAGATAATAGAACTCAAAAATATTATATTTATCCTAATCGTACAAGGTTCCAAATATTAACAAATACCATTTAGATTTGGAAAACTATTTTGTAATAACTAGGGACTTCCGTTAGGATAGTGGTAGGTAATAAAGGCATGTCTCACTATGGGTTTGGGTTCGATTCCTGCAGCTTTTTCCGACGCGACGGTTTATCCCCCGACCTGCAGGTTGTCCTTTTCCGAAAACTATTGTGTTATAATATTCCAAAAATAATCTTCAGAAATGTTTTAACCTTAGACAATACTATCCAAAGTTCAACTTATTCCATTCCAACCTTTATAGTTATCCAAAATACCTCTGTCCAGACTTTCTCTTAAAGGTCTCTAAATTCCAAAATCAATTGTATCATCAGATTCCTCAAACAAAGTAAATTCTCTCTTATTGTCAAATACTAAAAATATGATTACCTTCATCATATTAAAACCTTAATGAAATCAATAATTACTGCAGTACAATCCTTATATATATCACATTATTCTTATAAACAAAATATAATCCTTGAGTCCAAAAGCACCAATATATTAATTATTCCACTTAAACTATAGTAATAGCATAAGATTGTCCTTGATCCCTTGGCCTTTTCTGAGGTATGTTTCCCTGACGCTTAGGACATTCATTTTCATAATTCCCCATTTCTCTACAATTGTAGCATTTAACATTGATAGCCTCTTTCTTTCCTTTCCAATCACGAGCCTGGTGACCTTTTTCTCAACATTTATAACAAACTACCGTTCATTTTAGGAAAATACCAGGGTGATTCTTCCCACAATTATCGCATAATGGAAAATCCTTCTTTCCCTTTTTCCCTTTATCTGTCTCTTGTTCCACCGTTCTCTTCTTTTCTTGCTTTACTTTATGGTCATAAGATTTAGACAATTCCTTTTCTGTCTTGATAGAATAAGAGACTATATCTTCATACGTTGAGAAAGATTGTGATACTAAAACTCGACAGAGAAATGGTTTTAACCCATAAAAGAAACAATCAATATTACTTCTTGGGTTATGTATATAATATGCAGCATACCTCGCTATCCTTGTAACTTTGGCCTCATACTTTGCGACATTCTCACCCTCCTTTTGTCTTAGACTCATAAATTGACTTTCCATATCTGCTTGATGGTCATGAGGAAAGTATTTTTCTATGAAAAGCTCTTTGAACTCCCTCCATTCCATATTCGATACTTCATAATCTTCCTTTGTATTTTTAATCAACGACCACCATTGATTAGTATCTACAGTGAGGCGGTAAACTTCCATGATAACCTTTTCCCTTTCACTACTCCCCAAGGCATGGAATATTTTCTCTAAGGAATTTATCCATTGCTCCGCTACTAAGGTATCAGTACTCTCATTTAATGTTGGTGGTTGTTGCCTCATGAAGCGGTCTAACATTGATCCTCCACATTGCGGATCTGGGTTCTCCATACGAGTAAAGTTATTATTCATAACCTGAGTGAGTTGTCTCAGTATGGTGATAATTTGATCTCCACCAGTTGTATCTCCATCTCCACTATAATTATCTTGAGAAGGAGGGAAATCCCTACATGGAGTGCGTGCATTGACACAGTTTCTATTCCTTCCACTAGGTATTATTTCTAAACAATGGCATAAACTAGATCAGTTTATGAATCAAAATATATAATTCCATACTTGTAAAATACTTACCCTAAATTGAACAATTTATGGATATAATCCATAATCATAAAAAAAATTCTTTGAGAAGTATATACTCATAAACCCTTCATAATGGTTTGTAATGAAAATGATAATTACCCTAAGCATATCCCCCGGAAGTGTCATAACCAAGAGTGCAGCAAGACCCATTGTCATGCACCAGTTCTCGTTCGAGTCTTGCTCAAAGCGGTGATTTCGGGGTTTACCCCTAGGTACATCTGTGCCATAGCCGCCTCTACCTTCTCGTATCCAGATAGGGATGCATTTCTCGGAAAAATCAAAAAATCTCTATAATACCAAAATTATAGGAAGTGATTCTATACTAATCCTCAAATTCTACCTTAGGGTTATGTGGTCTAATCAGTTTTTATCTAAATCTAGCTTCCTAGGTTAGTACTATACTCCTTCTGATACCAACTGTAATGCCCCAACCCCAGTTAACTAGATTCGGTGCATTATTGCGTAACAATTCAATGATCAAAAAAGATCAAGTCTCGAAAGACCAATTAGTTTAGTAGCCTTTGAAACACTAGATACATTAATAAGTCTTACATTACATCATAAAGAAAAACAAAACTAGAAAAAAATCTTGTCTTCATATCCCATCATACTATCCCTCCAGGTCATTTATAATATAATTCTTCACATCCTGGAAAAATTAATACAGTGGAAGGGGTTAGCTCAGATGCTCAGTAAGGATAAAAATATACCAGAAGCTTTCATAAATAAACATTAACATTTAAGGCAATGTATAACTAAAACAAAAGCCTTTTAAACTTGAACATCAGCATAATATGGAAAAAGTAAAATGAAATAATTCCATTTACTTACTCACATGGATATTCCACTAGTCGAATAATCACATGAAAAATCAATAACCACTTTCATAATGATGGAATGCATAATCCCATACTATCATAACCACGTAGCCAAGGCCTCGTTCCACGACTACAAATAAGATTTTGTCAAGGCCTCGTGCCAAGACACTAGTTTGTCTCATGAGACCTACCAATTCATCGAGTAGCTATAGCGGGCTCCACCCATCACTTATTAAGTATAATGCAATCATTATATGAAAAGGTTTAAACATATCATAAACCATAACATAATCGTATCACATAAAACATGCATAAAGGAAACATAACATTTCCACGTTTCAATCACAAGAAATCAATACAACACAATGATATAATAAAAGCATTATCAAAACCATTTTCAATACCAAAATAAAATAAAATTAAAACCTGGTATTTATTTTTCATTTAAAAAAATAATGGCTTATAGAGGAAGCCAACACTCAAATAATGGTAACGACGGTGGAGAAGTCGTTGTCACATCATACGTAAGAAAAAAAATTCCTTTATTCATTTAGTAAAAATGCTTCGTATAAAAATATTCCTTTTGGATAAAAGTAAAAGTCAAAGGGTTTTATACACCGTATAAAAGAAAGTTTTGTATAAAAAAATATGCCTCAATGAAAGGAGATTGAGTCAAAGTCCCTTAAAAACAAAATTTTTAACTAAAATAGATCTATTATGTGTATTCACTAAAATTTCATATAAATAATGTAAAAATACAATATTGAACATAATAATATCATGACATAATATGAAAGTATGAGATTAACCAAAAGAACGGAACTTGGGTTAAGAAGTTCTCTTACCTCGTGTACGACTTGACTCGACCGTTCTTTACCATCCTAAATAATAAACTAGAGTTAATTTATAATTTTTTAAGAACCTTTTTCAGGTTTATTATTCCTTTTATATCACTTATTACCATGTTATGGACATTATGTACTTATTTATGTTAATAATGGTAATTTCGTCGATCTTTGGTACTTGAGTCAAAAATAAACTTCTTATAATTACAAGTTGTTCATGTGAAAAAATGTCCATTATATCCAGAATTATATTCAAGATGTAGATATCATATATATTACACATATCTATTATATACATTCATTTATAATATTACATATCATATAGAGGTATGAAATGAAATGCATCGTTCATGGAGACGGTAAGCCATACGTACGCATAAACACTACTTTCATTTCTATTTCATATTTAATGGAATGAAATCATAATGATATAAAGTTTTATTATAATTCCAGTATAATATAATATATAATATCATTTACTCCATCATTTTTACGTCCCACATATGGCATTAATGATTCAAATCACTTTGAGGGGGCGGTAGTCCGCACTTCCTAAAATTAAATTATCGCGTTTACCCATAATGGAAATCATAAAGGTATGCCATAAATTAGAAATAATGAAGAATAAGGAAAACATAAACAATATATATATATCATATACGAAAATAGTTTCATCATAATGGCCACCATGAGAGGTTTTAAAAGAAGATTGAACAATCATCGTTTTGTGAGGCAGTAATTCACCACCCACAGAAACAGTATGATCTTTAACCATTAGACGAAGATGTGTGTAAGTGTAAATAACATCCTTCTCATAAAAAATCCAAGTATATTAAGGATACTGGTGTTGTTACAAAAAAAATTATTTTAGGGGGTTGGAGAAGCAAAATAAAACAAAAGATCATAAGAGACGCCATTACCTTAAAATCGGGTAACTCTTTTGGATTTGTACCAAAGGCTTCCTTAGGAAGACTTACGCCCAAAGTGAGGCTTCTAGGAGTAATAGAGGGAAGTTGAGAGAGTATTTCAGTAGAGTTTGGCTGATCCAAATGGCTTGATGGTGTGAATAAGGCGGTAGAGTTGGGGGCCTTTTATAAGAAGTGTAATGACCCAATCTTTTTGAGTGGAATATTAACTTACTCTTAATGTTTTAAAAGAGATGTTAATGGTAAATGCAGAAAGAGGAGTTGATGGCTTCATCTAGTAGACTCGATCCTTTTGAATTCCACTTATCAGAGATTGGGAAGGAGGTAGCATCTGTGGGCTTCACTTTGGACCAAGCCCAAGCCGAACTCCAGCGTGTCAAGCTTGAACGGAAACACCTACGGGAGAAGTTCAAGTTAGTAGAGACTACTACTAGGGCAATGTTATCTGAGCCTCCCTCAGATTCTCTCACCATAGCACACCTTACACTTAGGTCATATGCCGGTGTTATAAGGGGCTATGTGACGAGACCCTAGCTTCCTTATGTGATCCTATGGGATTAATAAATTGAGATTTCTTCCTTTGGTGACGTTTGTGAAATTTCAATTGTTCGGATAATTTTAGGATATATTTTATTGATGAATTTTGAAAAAGGGATATTTTGAAATATTTATTTAAACCCTAAATAATTAATTATGTGTAATGATTTTCAAAAAATGGTCTTCTACAAAAGTGTTCAGTAAGGAATTTGGAGTATAATAATATCAACATATTTTTTGATGAATAGTAAATTATGAATAGTGATTTTATGCTTAGGATTAGTAATGTGACCAAATGGATTAGTAATTTCACTCAAATAAAGTTTTTATTTTATTTTTACACCTAGATTAAGTAATGTGATTCAATAAAATGGGTAAATAACGGTTTCATAAATTATTAATCAAGTATTAGTTTTTTGGGGTGAATAGTCTTTTTTAATTAAAAATTAAATTAAAAATATTTAGAAAAATATTTTTATAAAATGGCCTTTATTTTTGAACTCAGAGCACCGATATTATGTTATGGTAATTTTTGGGGTTTTTTCTAAAGAAATGAATTTTTGGTGAATAGTGTTTTTATTTAAAAATTAAACTAAAAATATTTAGAAAATCATTTTTATAAAATGGAGTTCATATTTGTAATCAGATCATCGATATTTGGTTAAGGTGAAATTTTGGGATTTTTCTGTGAAAGATGAATTTTCAGTGAATAGTAAAAAAAGTAGTTTAAGGGATTCTTTCACCCTTCTCATTCTTTTCAAAGTTCTACTTTCATGTCAAGTCATTCAAGTTACTTTTTAATTATTTTGGGGTATGAAATCTATATCTATCATAATGAACTCTTATTTTAATATGATGAGGGACCCTATTTGATCTTTTCAATTCATTTTTGTTGATGTTTAAGTGACGCCGTTAGGCTGCCGAATTTGCATAAAAAAATCTAATCTTTGTCTTCCTTCCATGTTTTTCACTTCAAAGGGTATGTCCTTCAAATTTCATTACCATGATTCATATCCTTTATATTCTGTCCCTATACTGTTTTTATATATCATTTATGAGTGGGTGACCCATGTCCCCTCTCTTTTCAATGTTCTCTAAAACCCTGAAACATAGTTGTGAGGCTGCAGAATTTTCGTCTCAAAATGCCTCTCTCTTTTCTAAAAATTATTTTATGTTATGAAGTGAATACTCAAAGCACTAATTTCTACAGGGGTATTCACATATATATCAAAATGTTCTATTTTAAATTCTGGTATTTACATACATGAAACCCTCTTTCTCTTTTCTGTGGGTTTAAAATGACATAAATATCATGTCTTCAAAGCAGTTTTTAAAACGTTATGATTATGAAATGAAACTCATTTCCTTTATGCTATATGGGTTGTTTATGAAATGATTGATGATTATATATGTATCTCACATGATAATAAATACATGTCAAGGGTGCGCAAAGATAGCGCTTTAATGCATTGGGTAAAGACTTAATCTCTAGAGATGACCTTTTAGACTGATACCTTGGTGAATAACCTTGGTAATTTTTAATGACACCTTGGAGGGGGCCTTAGTAAAACGAAATGATTTTCAATATTAAATGTTTCAGCCACATCTTCATGTTATGAAAACTATTATTTTTATTATGATATATCTCATGATTTCCTTCTCATGCCTTAAAGTTCTTTTCATGACCTTATTGAAGTATCTCAAGTTCACATGTAAAATGTTTCTCTTGTTTCCCTTACTGGGCCTTCTGCTCACCCTTTTCTTTTGATGTATGTCCCCAGGATATGAGATGCAGTAATGAACCTAGGATGAACTTAAGGAGAAGCCATTCAAGTGTTTAAGAAGAATTTTTTATGTTGTTTTCATGTAATATGTTCCTTGTTTCCAAGACACTAAACCTTAAAGATCCTCAGTTATGTGTAATGAAATGATAGTTTATGTTATAAAAAAACGGGATGCTATAGTTGGTATCAAAGGGAGGTTTTATTATTTATGGAAATTAGGATATAAAAACTTTAGGAATATCCCTATAGAAAATTTTAAATATAAGAAAAACTTCTTGATATTTTGGTAAGTATTGAGTGAGTGGTTTATCAAACAAATACATCCATGTCTGGATACGAGCAGGTAGAGGCGGCTCTGGAACAGATGTACATAGGGGTAAAACCCGAAAACACCTCTTTGATCTAGACTCGAACGATAACTGGTGCACGATAACGGGCCTTACTACACTCTTGGTTACGACACTCCCGGGGGATATGTTTGGTTAATCACAAGCTTTTTATGAATCATTTTGAAGGAATTATAGAGGAGTGTAATTGTCTAAGAATGAAGTCTTAGTTAAAAGATTCATAATTGAAATAAGTTTCTCACTAAGGTTTTATTTTTTTAGAAAATGGCGGGCAATAGGAGGAATCGTGCCAATGGTGACCGCAATGCACCATGTGCTGATGGCCCTCTGATGGAAGCCGGAATGGAAACATTCATGCGAATGATGAACCAACTGACTCAAGTTATGATTAATAACTTGAATAAAGCTGAGAGGCCGATCTCACCATGATGGGAACAACACTCTGTTGAGTCCTTCATGCGTCAACGACCACCATCATTCAGTTGATATACTGACCCTTTGGTTGTGGAACAATTGATAAGCTCCATTGAAAAGATCTTTTCTGTACTCCTTTGTTCAAAACAAGGAAAAGTCACCCTTGCTGTTTATCGCCTAGAGGGAGAAGCTAATCAGTGTTGGTCACTGGTAAAAAACACGAAGCCTAGAGGAGAGATGGAAGCTATGGGGTGGGAAGAGTTATGGGGAATATTCATTAACAAGTATTTCCCTCGTTCCATGAGAACGAGAATGGAGAAAGAATTTCTCGAGCTGAAGCAGAAGGAGAACGAATCTGTCGAAAGCTATGAGATGAACTTCACCCGACATTCACGATATACCCCTAGATTGGTCATGGATCGAAGTGGTATGGTTGATAGATTTTTTGGTGGACTAAGACCTCATCTGCGGAAGAATTTAGCCAACCGGTACTACGATAGCTACGAGGAGATCGTGCTGAGTGCAATGAAAGTCGAGCTGGAGTTTGGTGAGACATAGTGGTCTCATAAATCAAATGAAAAGAAGAGATCATTGGAGCCTAGTTTAGGGAAGACTTTTGATCAGAAAAGAGGTGGAATGGAAATGCAACATACCACATGAAATAAATGTGGGAAGAAGCATCCGGGGAACTGCTTGGTCAGAAGTGGCAAGTGCTATAAGTGTGGAAAAGGAGGCCATATTGCTCGGAATTGTCGTAGTGAGGTGAAGCCACAACTCCCCAACAATAATGACAGAGGAAAGATGGTTATGGCCTTACCCGAAGTCCATTGCTTCAAGTGTGGACAGCTTTGGCACTATGCTAATCTCTGTCCAAATCCAAGTGCAGTGGAGGGGAATCGCCATCAACCTCATCAAAGGCCAGGGGCGCAAGGCTGTGCTTTTTCTATCACGACAACTGAAGTTGAAGCTTCAAATGACGTGGTAGTAGGTACTCTTATTGTCCTCTCAAAAATAGCAACTACTTTGTTTGATTCTGGTTCTATGCATTCCTTTATTTCATCCAAGTTTGCAAAGAATATAGAATCAATCCCAGAACTGCTTGAGGTAGAGTTTTCAGTGAATAATCCAAGTAGGATTATCCATGCATCAACAGTGTTTAGAGACTCCAGTGTTTAGTTTAGTGAGCACAATCTTATCGCAAATCTAGTAGTCATTCCCAAGTTGGAATTCGACATTTTACTAGGGATGGACTCGCTCTCAAAGTATAATGATAGGATTAAATGCAGAAGTAAGGAAATCTCAGTAGTCTTGAATAAACAACCTGCAGTTATCTTCCAAGGAGAGATATCCCGAACTGATACCTATCTAGAAGAACCTCCTATAGCTTTCTTTATGGAGTTAATCAGTGATGATGATGAAGGAAAAGGGAGCTTACAAATATATGATGATCCAATTGTTCAGGAATACATGGATGTATTTCCTGAGGAGTTACCTGGACCTCCCCCAGAAAGAGAGGTAGAGTTCTCCATTGAACTCGTACCTGGATCTCAACCGATATCAAAGATCCCATATAGAATGACAAATGTGGAGCTAGAAGAGTTAAAGAAACATATCCAAGGCTTGTTGGAGAAGGGGTTTATCCGACCGAGTGTGTCTCCTTGGGGGGCACCAGTTCTCTTTTTGAAGAAGAAGGATGGATCAATGCGGCTATGCATTGATTATAGAGAACTGAACGGGATCACAGTGAAGAACAGATATCCTCTTCCATGAATTGATTATTTATTTGACCAACTTCATGGGGCTCAATTCTTCTCTAAGATTGACCTTCGATCTGGTTATCATCAACTGAGGGTGAAGAAGGAAGATATTCCAAAGACTACCTTCCGATCAAGTTATGGGCATTATGAGTTTACTGTTATGCCCTTCATCTTGACTAATGCTCATGCTATTTTCATGGATTTTATGAATAGAGTCTTTAAGGACTACCTTGATAACTTTGTGGTAGTCTTTATTGATGATATTTTGATATATTCAAAAAGTCGTGAGGAGCATGAAGATCATTTGAGGGTTATTTTGAAAACTATGGGGAAGGAGAGGCTCTTTGGAAAGATCAACAAGTGTGAGTTTTGGTTACAACAAGTGGATTTCTTGGGGCACATCGTAACCAATGAAGGAATCTCATTTGACCCTGCAAAGACAATAGTTGTGGAGGAGTGTCCTCAACCCACAACAGTAACTAAGATTCATAGTTTCCTTGGTTTAGCAGGATATTATAGGAGGTTTGTGAAAAACTTTTCACGGCTTTCTAATCCACTAACCAATTTGACTCGAAAAGAGGTTAAGTTCATCTGAACAAAGGAATGCGAGGAATGTTTCCAAGAGCTGAAGAAGAGATTGGTTACTGCACCTGTGTTAACACTACCCTCTTTTAGAGAAGGACTCATTATTTTTAGCGATGCATCTCTGAAAGGGCATGGGTGCGTCCTCATTCAAAATGACAAGGTAATTTCTTATGCATCTCGACAGTAGAAGATTCAGAAGCAGAATTATCCTACGCATGATCTAGAGCTGGCGGCAGTTTTTTTTCCTCTAAAGATATGGAGGCACTATCTTTATGGGGAGAAATGTTCTATATACACTGAACACCAAAGTCTAAAGTATATTTTCACACAGAAAGAATTGAAAATGAGACAAAGGAGATGGTTGGAGCTTACTAAGGACTATGATTGTTCAATTCATTATCACCCTGGAAGAGCAAATAAAGTCGCGGATGCGTTAAGCAGGAAAGACCCTATTGTTCTGGCAACAATGAGGATCCTAGGAGATCCCTTGATTAAAGATCTAGTAAAACTGGACATGGTAATTATAAGGAAACGGACATCATCAACTCTATCCCAAATGATTTCTCAACCTTCATTACTAGAGAAGATCAAGAAGGCTCAAAAAGAAGATCATTTGTTGTAGGAGAAGTTTGAGGCTGTAAAGAATGGGAAGTTCCCAGACTTTAATATTGATCAAGAAGGTGTTTTGAAATTTCGTACAAGACTATGTGTTCCATATATTTCGGAGATAAAGAAAGAACTGATGGATGAAGCTCATAGCTCTACTTTCTCTATACATCTGGGAATCACTAAGATGTATAGAGACCTTCGTGATCATTATTGGTGGGATAACATGAAGAGGGATATTGCTGATTACACTACAAGGTGCTTGGTGTGTCATCAAGTAAAGGCAGAATGAAAACTTTCTAAGGGGGTATTACAACCGCTACCCATACCAGTATGGAAGTGGGATCATCTCACTATGGACTTTGTAACTGGTCTCCCAAAAACGTCCAAAGGAAACAATGCGATATGGGTTATTGTGGACCGTCTCACCAAGACAGCCCATTTTAACTCTATTCGGGAAGATTTATCTCTGGATCAGCTTGCCAAGATATACATAAAGGAAGTGGTAAGGCTGCATGGGGTACCACTATCCATCGTGTCTGATCGTGATCCAAGATTCACATCAAAATTCTGGAGAAGTCTTCAACATGCTTTGAATACTGAATTGAAGTTTAGTACGGCCTATCATCCTCAAACTGATGGCCAATCTGAAAGGACTATTCAGACACTCGAAGACATGCTGAGATTATGCTCAATGGAATTTAAAGGTGGATGGGATTAACACCTCCCATTAGTTGAGTTCTCCTATAACAACAGCTTCCATTCGAGTATTCAGATGTCACCCTATGAAGCTCTATATGGAAAGCGATGTAGAACTCCTACTTATTGCGATGAAACTGGTGAGAGGAAGCTTCTTGGGCCTGATCTTGTGCAAGAGATGACAAAATAGGTTCATGCCATCCAACAACACATAAAGGCTGCTCAGTGTCAGTATAAGAGCTATGCTGACAATCATCCAAGGGACTTGGAGTTTGGTGTTGGTGACAAAGTCTTCCTTCAAATTTCTCCATGGAAGAGAGTCATGCGGTTTGGGAAGAAAGGGAAGCTCAGGCCTTGGTACATTGGCCCCTATAAAATCCTTGATCTCATAGGAGCAGTGGCCTATTGTCTAGCCCTTCCACTAAACCTAGCTCATGTTCACAATGTCTTCCATGTATCTCTCTTGAGGAAGTACATACCCGACCCTTCGCATGTACTGAACCCAGAGGTGGTACAACTAGAACATGACCTCTCTTATGAGGAGCGGCCAGTGGAGATCTTAGACCGTAGAGAGAAGGTTCTACCAAACAAGACTACCCACCTTTTGAAAGTGTTGTGGAGGAATCATAAATATGAAGAAGCGACTTGGGAGCCTGAGGAAACGATGAAGCAAAAGTACCCTCACCTTTTTGACTAGGCCTCAAGTATAAATTTCGAGGAAGAAATTTATTAAGGGGGGAAGAATATAACGACCAAATCTTTTTGAGTGGAATATTAACATACTCTTAATGTTTTAATAGATATTTTAATGGTTAATGCAGAAAGAGGAGTAGATGGCTTCATCCAGTAGACTCGAACCTTATGAAGCCCACTTATCAGAGCTTGGGAAGGAGGTAGCATCTGTGGGCTTCGCATTGGACCAAGCCCAAGCCGAACACCAGCATGTCAAGCATGAACGAAAATGCCAACGGGAGAAGTTCAAGTTAGTAGAGATTACTACTAGGGCAATGTTATCTGAGCCTCCCTCAGATTCTCTCACCATAGCACACCTTACACTTAGGTCATATGCCGGTGTTATAAGGGGCTATGTGACGAGACCCTAACTTCCTTGTGTGATCCTTTGGGATGAATAAATTGAGATTTCTTCCTTTGGTGACGTTTGTGAAATTTCAATTGTTTTGATAATTATTTGGATATATTTTATTGATGAATTTTGAAAAAGGGATATTTTAAAATATTTAAGTAAACCCTAAATAATTAATGATGTGTAATGATTTTCAAAAAATGGTATTCTACAAAAGTGTTCAGTAAGGAATTTGGAGTCTAATAAGATCAACATAATTTTTGATGAATAGTTAATTATGAATAGTGATTTTACTCTTAGGATTAGTAATGTGACCAAATGGATTAGTAATTTAACACAAAGAAAGTTTTAATATAATATAGACACCTAGATTAAGTAATGGGATTCAATAAAATTGGTAAATAACGAATTCATAAATTATTAATAAAGTATTAGTTTTTTGGGGTGAATAGTGTTTTTTAATTAAAAATTAAATTAAAAATATTTATAAAAATATTTTTATAAAATGGACTTTATTTTTGAACTCAGAGCACCGATATTATGTTATGGTAATTTTTGGGGTTTTTTCTAAAGAAATGAATTGACAGTGAATAGTGTTTTTATTTAAAAATTAAATTAAAAATATTTAGAAAATTATTTTTATAAAATGGAGTTCATATTTGTAATCAGAGCGTTGATATTTTGTTAAGGTGAAATTTTGGGATTTTTCTGAGAAAGATGAATTTTCAGTGAATAGTAAAAAAATCAGTTTTAGGGTTTCGGTATGTCAAAGGACATCATAGCTGTGTCATGGTGATGTCATGAGATATTTTAAGGGTTTTTCGACCTTAGGTGATTAATTATTGTTTTGGGGGCCCCATGTGGCCTAACATCAGGGGAAATATCATGAGAGAGCACATGGTTTTGAGTAAAGCACTTGTGAGGTGTCTCTTGGCCATTAATGCCTTGTCCCCTCACTTTCACTATAAATACCAAGCCCTCCTCTCATCCTTTCGACTCAAAAACCATCCTCTACGAATTTCAGGTCTCCTTACCTCCCATGGATTCCTACCAAGGTGCCCCCAAGCCCTCAAGGTCCAAACCTTTGAGTTTTAAGAGTTACGTTTTAAGGTAAGGGATCCGACCTCTCTCTTCTTTTCAAGTAATATCTTTTATGTCATTTCTTTTATACTCCATGTTCTTATGATGGAGGATTTTCTTATATATTCATATTAAATCCCTTTTCATGTTCATATGATGAGATACACCATCTTTCTCTTATCAATTCGTTTTATGAAAGTTTAAGTGATGCCGTTAGGCTGCAGAATTTTTAAGGGATTCTTTCACCCTTCTCATTCTTTTCAATGTTCTACTTTCATGTCAATTCATTCAAGTTACTTTTAATTATTTTGGGGTATGATCTCTATATCTATCATAATGAACTCTTATGTTCATATGATGAGGGACCCTATTTTATCTTTTTAATTCATTTATGTTGATGTTTAAGTGACGTCGTTAGGCTGCCGAATTTTCATAAGAGAAATCTAATTTTTGTCTTCCTTCCATGTTTTTCACTCCAAAGGGTATGTCCTTCAAATTTCATTACCATGATTCATATAATTTATATTCTGTCCCTATAATGTTTTTATAGGTCATTTATAAGTGGGTGACCCATGTCCCCTCTCTTTTCAATGTTATCTAAAACCCTGAAACATAGCTATTATGCTGCAGAATTTTCGTCTCAAAATGCCTCTCTCTTTTCTCAAAATTATTTTATGTTATAAATTGAATAATCAAAGCTCTTATTTCTACAGGAGTATTCACATATATATCAAAATATTATATTTTAAATTCTGGGATTTACATACATGAAACCCTCTTTCCCTTTTCCGTGGGTTTAAAATGACATAAAGATCAAGTCTTTAAAACAGTTTTTAAAATGTTATGATTATGAAATGAAACCCATTTCTTTTATGCTATATGGGTTGTTTATGAAATGATTGATGATGATATATGTGGCTCACATGATAAAAAAGGCATTTCAAGGGTGCGCCCAGACAGCGCTCTAATGCATTGGGTAAATACTTAATCTCTAGAGATGACCTTTCAGACTGATACCTTGGTGAATGACCTTGGTAATTTTTAATTACACCTTGGGGATGAACCTTGGTGAAACGAAATGATTGAAAATATTAAATGTTTCAGCCACATCTTCAAGTTATGAAAAATGTTATTTTTATTATGATATATCTCATGATTGCCTTCTCATGAGTTAAAGTTCTTTTCATGACCTTATTGAAGTATCTCAAGTTCACATGTAAAATTTTTCTCTTGTTTCCCTTACTGGGCCTTCTGCTCACCCTTTTCTTTTGATGTATGTCCCCAGGTTATGAGATGTCGTAATGAACCTAGGATGAACTTAAGGAGAAGCCTTTCAAGTGTTTAAGAAGAATGTTTTATGTTGTTTCCATGTATTATGTTCCTTGTTTCCAAGACACTAAACCTTAAAGATCCTCAGTTCCGTGTAATGAAATGAAAGTTTATCTTATAAAAAAGACGGGATGCTATAAGAAGAGAGGAGAGGCACTCTTGGAAAGTCATGAAATGTTACATTATTATGAAGTTATTTTCGGATTTCAAAGGTACCAAAATGATATATTTCGAGTATAATGTGATAAGGGTTCTAAATAGACCCATAAAATAGGTTTTATACAAGTGTAAGTCTTATATTTCACATTATCTTTTCATTTTATTTAAATCGTTAATTAATGAGGTAATCACTGCATCATCCTGGTGTCAGAAACAATTTAAATTATTTAATGTCTAAAAATTATAAATAAATTACCATGATGTAGGAAATCGTTTTATCTATCCAATGAATATTTATAGTCAGAAATTTAACTTATATAACCCCATGTAATAATTGTTTTAGTAAAACAACACATGTTTTTGACAATATTATTTTTCCTTTATATAAAAAGTTATTAATTTCATTTTCTTACCCAAGTGGCTCCATGGGGTCCCTAAGTTGACCCATGGATTGTCTTGGTCGTCCATGAATCATCCAATAAGGGTAGGACAAGTGTTAACGTAATTTCATATTTTTATAATATCATTTTTACCTTAAATTTCACTAATTACCTTTAATCGTGATTAATAAAACTTAAAAGATACTATTCACCAAAAAATTATTTTAATCCCATTGAACCACATTTCACATCTTTATGACAACCATGTATGTAAGATTTTTTAAATTAAATTCATAAAAGAGGTAAAGTTTCATTTTAACGAAAAATTAGTTTTTAAACTACCACTTAGTGGTTTCACTATTCATAAAAAATTGATGTTTTTCAGAAAAATACCAAAAATTCACCCTAAGATATATTTTACATTCCTAATTAAAAAATGATATCTATTTTAAAAAATTCAAAAAATATAAGTTGAATTAAATAATTTAATAATTAATTCTCACTGTTACAACAAATAGCGTGTTTTTAAGAAGCAATATATATCAAAAGATTTCCAATTGATTATGTCCAATTTCAAAGTGAAATTAATTCTAATGACCACCATTAGATAAAATGGTAAAAATATATTCTAATTATACTTTAAAACCACTCAATTTTATAATTTATCACTATATATTATTATGATTGAAAATGTTGTTTTTATGTATTTTCCTTATTCATAGAAAATTGGATGTTCTCAGAAAATTACAAAAAATTCAACTTAGGATAATTTCAATATTCCAAATACAAAAATGAAATCCATTTTGAAAGATAAAATTTATAAAATTTCAAAAAGTATGTATTACTGTTCATAATGGCTATTTTTATTGTTCGCGGTGTGTTAGAATCTCGGACATGCGTTAAATGCATGCTATTGCATTATTGAAAGAGAAGCGTATCGTGGAAGCTTGGGGTGTTACATGTGATTCTGGGGACTTTTCAGAAAAATATATTAATAATATTTGATGACATGGATGAAGATAATTATTCTAGGAGGTCTTAGAATTATAAAATACTATAATTTCATGAGATGATAATACTAAATGATAAAGGGACTCCTATAAAAAAATATAATGTTCCTAGGGTATTTATAAACCCATTATAACTTTTATTCAAAAATAATTATCAGAACTACGAGATAAAGATCTACCATATTCAAAAACTACAAGTAATAAATTTAATTCCATTGAAATATCCTCTATTATAATGTAAGGAATTTTATTTAATTATCCATTATTTCCTATATAATGGAGTGGTAGAGGATGAATTGAGAATTAGATGATTCCCCTAATGTAATATAGGGAATGAAATAAGTTGGATATTCCAATAAGAATTGAAATAGTTCAATAAATGGTTAGTGGTCTATAATGGGATTATTATAAGATTTATTCTTATATGTATTATAATGTAACATATGAATATATTCCCAATATTTTTTGTAAATGCATAAAGAGGATTTTCATGAGGAATGCATGAGGTTTAAGGAATACTACCCATGGTTTCCACATCATTAGTTCATACACTCTCTTATCATATAGTTCATATATTAAGTAATTAATTATATTGGAATGAAATTAAATTATAATATATGAGGAAGTCATTATAGTGAAAATATTGTTTACGATATATATATATATATATATATATATATATGTGTGTGTATTACAATTTCTACAATGCCCATGTATAAGAAAAATATAGAGAGAAGAGTCATTTTCAATAAAGTTACATTAAAAGAAGATATGAAAGCTCAAAATATTGATCTTAAATTAATAATGGGAAAGATAACATCTAATAACCAAGGATTAGTTGTATAATAAGATTAGTGGGGAATTTTCATACATTGTTTTGTTCATTTCATGATATTTTACTAGAAAACCAATGAATCAACAGTTTTTCATGCTAGGTAGTAAGACACATTGGAAAATATAGGTGGTATTCCAATAAAAATTTTCTATTTATTAATACCCACTACCCTATATATGAGAATCAACATTATATATATTGGAAAGAGTATGGAAATTATAACAAAGGATGAATAATTATGTTTCATGGTAATCATTAATTTCATTTACATGTCTCATATATACATGTATATGTTACATATTAATCATATAGAATTAATTCCCACAATGATAACATTAGAGGGGGAGGGGCTTGATTTCTATGTTAATTGATGAAGATAACTATGTTAGGAATCACGATAAATTAAAATAACTCCAACTAAACTCATCGTGTATAATTTTATTTTTATAAAAGCCTCCAAATAATTCACATAGAATGTGAGGAGTATGGACCAATCTCATTATCCCAATTTTATACACGTCCACCCAAAGTTATAGATTGTACGATCATATTTGGGTTACATAAACATAATTACCTAATATAGATTATTTTTCGACTTAGAATTTATAAAATTAATAACAAAAAATTTATAATATTGGAAAATTCCATTGCATTGTGAACCAGCTTAGAAAAATTACACACATTGTGCATCATGACTTGGTGACCTTATTAGATGCATAAAACCACCATTTAAATTTACAAAAATGTCATATTAAAATAGTTTTATTTATTGAGAATATCTTTGAACTCATTCTGGGTTATATTTTTTTGATTAATGGGTTAAATGACTAACTCCCAAACCTCTTATTTTGGTCTCTTTAGAATAAAAATGATACAAATTAATTTTCCTTATCGCAAAGACTCAAAATATTGAAATATAATTTCAATATTATCTGACCATCCCTATACATCTTGATAATCATTAACTCCATTAATGGTAGAAGGGTTATAGTTGAGAAATTTTTTCACTCAATAATTTTCCATTGTTAGTGTAGGACCCACTTTTCTTCCCAGAATTAGATTATGATTAGTTTCATATTTCATGGATCTGAAAATATAGAACAAAGTTATAATTAAATTTATTTATATAGAGGATTTGGATATGATAAAATTCATTTATATACCCTTGTGATAGATTCAAAAGGACTTCTCTTTAATTTAATCTACTATAAAACATAAAATATGATAATAAATTTATTTTTTTTATAAAAAATTAAAACAATTATATCCACATCAAATAATCTCATTTTTAAAAAAGTAAATTTAATTATTTTTAAACAAAGGAATCACAAATAAAAAAAATTACCTTTTTGTAAGATTCATTGCCTTAATGAATGGTTTTTAGCCTATACATAATTCCCATATAACTAACTAACTAGTGCCTTAAATCCCTTAGACGTATGAAATATATTAGTAGTGACTCATGTGTCAAATCAATACCAAAATTATATATCGCTGAAAACACATGTATATCTCTCGACCTAGTATGGATATTATTTTACCAGAACAACCACATAATGTACCTATTATATTATAGAATTACCATCTTTTATATTTATAGTACATCCACAATTAATTTTTGAAAAATAACAAAAATAAAAACATTTGATATGGCATTCAACTAATATATTCTTGACACATAATTTAGATGATTTTTTTAATAAATTATTTCTAAATCGTATTTTAATAGTTAATACTTGATAAATTACTATTTAGGGTTGAAATATGTTTTCTTTTAATATTTTTTTTCAAAAAGAGGATTTTTTGTGCATAATTGATTTAACTTTAATTAAAATTTAATTTTTATCCAATGTTATGAATTTTATTTATGATTTTATTTTTGGAGTATTCATTAAAAAATTAATTAAATATTTTTAGATATTTTAATATTGAAATAATAATGTCAAAATTACCATGGTTATAATTTTTTAATGTTTTTATAATTTTTTGACAATAAACATTACATACTCATATAATTTTTATGCTAAAAAGTTTTTTTTTATTAAATTCATATTTTTCTATGGTAGTGACATTATTGGGTTTTATTTTTGTTTTTATAACCCTCATATTACTTTTCCAAGAATAATATTTTTGAATGAATTTCAATGACCCAGATTTTATTTGGGAATAATGGATTTTAATTATGAGGAATCAAAAATGAGATAGGATAAATCCTATCCATGCGTGGATGACAAGGATCATTATGAATTTAAATAAATGGTCCAAGGAGAAATGAATAAATCTTGGTGTTCTCATCATTGTGTTAACAAAATAAATTCTCCACATAAAATTGAATTCGATAATGATTTCGGGATATCAAAGAAAATGAACTAATGGTGATAAAGTAGTTTAAATCCAACCTTTTCAAAAGTTATTCATCTTTTGTATATGTTTTATTTGAAGGAAATAATGGGACATCAATTATCCCCATTTTTATAATTATGAAAATCAAAATTATTACACATTTCCTAATAAAAAATATCATAATAAAAACTAGATATTTGTGTAGTAGTGAAAGCTTCAATTTTTAATGGATATAACACTGGAAAATGGAGCTGAATCTAGTAATGAAAGGAAGATTGATTTTATCAATTGACTAGATTTAACGCATTGAAATGTTTTAGCCTTTAAATGAAAATGATAATGAAAAGATTAATGATGAACCCAACCCAATCCTGAGAAACATATTTCGACGTTCTGCACATTAATTTGGTGAAGGTAAAAAAATTAGGTATCACTGGGTTTGTCCTAGAAACCATCTAATATTTTATCAAATGAATTTTATCATATTTTGGATATATCAAAATGAGTTAAATATAGCTGGGTTCGATGCTGATCAATATAGTAGTATATTGAAGTAGAATGGAGGATAGTACCTTTGACATGTGTTTTTTACATCATGGTTACTATTTTAATTAAAATGATATGAAAATGGAAAATTAAATATTGTAAATCTAGGAAAATTAGATATTTTGGGTGTCATGTGATTCAAAATTAGTAAAATAGAAATATTGTTGATGTTTTTTATAAATTTGTTGGGGCCAGTCCTTAATATCAATAATAATGCTTCTAGGTAGACTCAAAAACATTTTGAATACATATTAATGTCATTAAATAATATATAATGTAAAAATGTATATGTAATATAGTGATATGGGGGAGCCAATATCCAAGGTATTATTGTTAACTAAAAATAGATATCTTTTGAAATGTCAATATATGTCATTAAAAATTATGTTGGGAAAAATACTTGTGGCATGTTGTGTGTTGGGTTATCCATTTGATGACTTAAGTTAATTTGAAATTATTTATACATTCATTGTACATAAATGCTATGTACGAAAATGTAAAAGGAGGTAATTCTATTATTGTATTTTTTTCATCAATAACAAGAGGAGAACCAGTGGATTTAGTGAATTAACATTGTAGAATCCCATTGAAATGATATTGCTGATTAGAATAGGGGTTTTCTAATTTCATTTTTCATTTTAAAATATGAGGGTGATATAAATGACTTTATTTGGGCCTCATTACACTCTCCCTCTAACTCTAACATTTATTCTATCAATAAAATCATTTTCTTTCTTACTTCATGTTATTCAACGTTCAACGATGGGGGTAAAAATAATATACAAAATACTATTAAGTGATGATCAATGATTTTTTGAGATTAAAATCTCTTGTTTATTATTACATTCATCCTTTATTTTACTGACAGAGAAGGAAAATTGGATCTGTTATTATGTGAACACTCGAAGTAAGTGTTTAATATAAATTTAACCCTGATTACTTTTTTAATTATTCATTTAGTTTAGGTGATTTTTTGTAAAGGAATGGTTGAGTGTTTTATGATATCATGAACATCACATCATCCTAAAATATATTTTTAACTAAGGTGGTTATATAGAATTTTTATATTCAATTTAGATATTTATTCATATCTGCTGGAAGTAAGTTAATGAATGATTGTTCATTACATTGGAGGTGAGAGGTCTGTGAATAGGAAATTGATAATGCATTGAGTGATGTTGAGTGTTTATAGTTAAATTACTTCATTAAATCAATTGTAAGAAATTTAATATTGAATTTACCTAGGACTGGTTTTATTTCTCACATAAATTATTTCCATTCTCTTGTTTTTGTTTCTTATTCTTTTATAATCTCCATCATTTATTCTTTATTTTTTATCTATGATGCTTCAAAAAAAATTAATTATCTTAGAGGAATCACTCAGATAGTCACACTTCCCCCTTTAAACCAACCATATGAATATCCATTAGGCAACAAATATTAAAATATCAATGCATCATTGATAGTCTATATGAAAAATACATAAAAAATAGTTCATTTTCTTGGCCGGAGATGTTTTTTAGGGATTTATCAACTCCTCTTTGATAAATATTAATGCATATAGTGATGGAGTCACACCATATTCAATTATTATCACTATTAAAAATTACTAAAGTGTATGAAACTAACCATGGAATAAAAGGGTCAATGGAAAAGTAATCTCAATAAATTGATCAATAACAACATCATAATGATGTGTTGGCCATTGATCAAATGATTAATTTCCTTATAGCTAATCCCCCATCTCAAGAGGGAAAAAATTAAAACAAATCACTCCTAAAATCTATTGATAAATATAATATGAATATGGTGTTAAAAAAGGAAAATAAGTATGAAAAGGTAGAAAAATATGAAGTTATCTATATTTGAGATGAACATGACCAAATATTCCAATTTGGTGTTTCATGATCCATATATGAAAATATTATTTTAGGATTAAAATTTTATGGTATATGTAAATACCTATAAAATTGAAGGGACATTTTTTTCTTAATTTTCTTTCGGATTTTACAAGAATGCAGTTTCTGACGGCACCTGATTCCGAGGCCCGGTGAGCCCGGAATAAATTTCCAAAGATTAGCTCGGGTACGTTTAGTGAATGAACGAGCGGGTTTTCGTAACTTTTGAACCGGTACTCAGAATTGAAATCCAAGGGCACCGATGAAACCGCACAGTCAGTAATTTCTTAGGAACACCTTTTCTGGAGTTGCATTTTCTCGGGTGTGGTAATTAAAATTTTGGGTTAAGTAAAGAAAAAAAATGGTGCAACCAATTTTATTTTTATTTAATGTAGTTCAACCTATGATATGTGGTTGGAGTGAGACCCACTATATCATACTCCACTGGGTAGGATATTTGTGGGTGGGGCCCACATGAGCCCCACCCTTTCATATTACATAACTCCCATTTAATTAAGTAACTCACTCGCACCCCCCATTAAATAAAAAGTCAAATCATTAATTCATTAACTTATTCAAAGTAATGAATTCTTGAAATCAATTCAAATTTAAAATTTTAAGTTGGGTTGTGTTTTAATTAAATAATACACGGTCTTATTTCATTAGGTTGGAGTTTTCGTTGTGTGGAGAGAATTTGGGGAAGGAAAGCTCTAACTCTAGAAGAACGTTCTTCCTACTTGAAGAAAGCGATGAACACACCGTCGCCTGAGAAGAACACCAAATCCTTAGAGATCGATGACGCGACGCCGTGTACCGCGTCGCCGACGATTCTCTTCTCCGTGAAGACGACGACGATTACAGAGTCTTCTTCTGCGACATGCTTTTCCATGACGAACCTTCGTTCAACGACTTCATTGAGGTAGGGGATTAATTGTTTTTGTTTGTGAATATTTTCGTCACAGTTCATTGTTTTCTAAATTGGTCTGCCTGTTATCGCAATAACGGGAGGAGGTCGGACCGCATGAACACGTACAACTCTCCTCCCCCCTTGATTTTTGATTTTTTTGTCGCACGAGCAAGGCAGCGTGGTATAATTGCACCGCGTAGAAATAATGAAGAATGGGCGGAGAAGCGCAGCGCCGTCGCGCCTCGCCATTGAAGTTGAACAAAGATGTGGCGCCGTTACGCCGCGCCGGAGAATCTCGAAGAGGCCGCGGCCAGAGCGGGGCCACGGAGGAGGGGTGCGGCTCCATTGCGCCGCACCGATCAGACAAGGCCGCATCCTATGGTCGCGGTGGTGCGGGGGAGCGGTGGCCTGCTTCCAGCCGCCGAAGGAAGGAGGCGGGACCCGCAGGGGGGGTCCCGCAGTGACCCACCGGCTGGCCTAGTCGGTCGGTTACCATGAAGGCCTGGGGATGTATCCCCTGGCTGGCTACAGGAATCCCCCCACCCATGTGGGGGCCGCATTTGTCAATCGGGGGGGAAGCGCGCCTCCCGGTCCGCTCAACTCAGCACCGGCCGAGCTGGCTGCGCGGACCGCACGTGCGCGCCAGGCTGGGCCAGGGCTAGGTCGGGCCAGGCCGCGCCTACTAGGCTGGTCCACTCCCTAATGTGTGGGACCCGGACCTAGTTCGGGACCTGGTTCGGGCTGACCTGGGGGGGTATCAGGTCGGGTCGGACAAGGACTGAACCCCCTATTTTCGGATAGATATGTTCAAACGCCCATAACATGGGCTACAGACCTCCGATTAATGCACTGTCAGTTGCGACACGAACCTTGGATCGAGACGGTCTTTGGGTATATTACACTCAAGGTTTTGGAGAACTTTGTGTTCAGCTGGGTTGGTTCGAACACGAAACCAACCGGGCCCTCGGAGCGGAAACACTTATAACTTGAGCTCCGAACGTCTGATTGATATGCGTCGACTTTGTTGGATTCATATTATTGAGACGAACCTTTTGGATTACTCCGATAAAAGTTTGGATGCAGTTGGAGTACAGTCAGGTTGGTTCTGACTTAAAAACCAACCGGGCCCCTAAGACGAAAAAGCCAATAACTCTCAGATCGAGCGTCCGATTGACGCGCCGTCTGTGACGTTGAGTTCATGATGATGATACAGATCTATTGGAGACATCAACTCATAACTTCGTGTGAGTTGATGTGTTAGCCCCTCAGCTCGTGGAGCGGAACCTCCTCGAATGAGCTTGTTATGTGCGGGAACCCTAGAGCTCGCTGTGACTGTGACGATGATGAAGACTGTACAGGAATCCTCCATGGGTTCAATAGCAAAGACTACAAAACTCGGTGATCCTCTATGGATCCATGCTTTCTGATCCTATGTGGATCAGATCCTGTGTGGGTCAGCACTCATCGATCTTGTGTGGTCCAGCGCATACCGATCTTGTGTGGGTCAGATCCTGTGTGGGTCATTGCGGGGGTTAGTAACTATCGATCGTGTGGGGGTCATTGCAGGGGTTAGTACCTATTGATCTTGTGTGGGTCCAATGGCTTAGATGAATCAGTGGCTATATCTGGTCATCTCTATCATCTTACGAATATTTTTTCATGTGTGAGCTGAGTCTTGACTTTCATTCTTATCTTCGATAAGACTGACTTGATATCCTGTGTGGATTACGTTGTGTTTTCCTGTGTGGATTGGGTTGTGAATTCCTTTGTGGAATGTGTTATGTTTTCCTTTGTGGACTGGGTTGTACTTGGGCTCGGATGTTGTAGCTGATCTGGAATTGATGACTTAGGTATATGTATGGGCATATACCTAAGTAGTGTCAGATGTTACTTCGTGATTGTATCTTTTCTATGTGGTTTATCCTTTTTGGATTCAGGAAGACCCTCAGGGGTCTCGGGGTTCCTACTGAGTAGCTAATACTCACCCCTTCATGAGCTATGCCCGAACTACGTTGTGTTGGATGCAGACGACGGACAACGTTGATCGTGGTGGACGCTTGTGGAGCAAGTCGGTAGCTGGAGGTGGACCATTGGGCGGGACATACAAGGAGCAGACTACTTGACCCATGGAGCTGAGGAGGCTATCTGTACCCACCCTTTAGGTGGGACTTCCAGTGTACGGCTCAACGTTGCAGCTTTACTTTTCAATTGCTGTATTTTCAATCTAGTTGTACATTACATTCAGTTTGGGTTTGTATTCTGGCCCACTTACTTTTCCGTAGTCACTTTTGTACCCAGTTTCACTTAGTGTTTACTTCTATTTTCTTACTCTGTGGTGTTTTTTTTACTTTATAAAGAAATTCCTTCCCCTTTTATCGATATTTATGCCTTGGTGCTAGTCGCCAGCCCCTAGACTAAGGGAGGTGGGCTTGGGGTAGTCACGACACGAGCCCCGAAGACGGGTCGTGACAAATTGGTATCAGAGTAGTTTGGTTCTACCGCAGAACTCAGGACTCTGATCTTTTTCTATGTGAGGCAATAGTGTTAAGAGTATTGAGTGTGGTTATCAATCCAGGGAGTCCAGTGTTGGTGCGGCGGCCGACGTATCCATACACCAGGACCATGACTTCTGATTTCCGACATAATGCACGAAAAAAATGATTGCATGTGTGTTTCAAGTTTTATTTATGATTACTTAGTGTTAGCTCAACAGGTATACTGTTTTGACCGTGGTGCACCTGTCTCTCTTCAGGATGGCCCCACGATGGCAGCCAGCTAGGGTTCCATTTTTTATACCTGATGACATCCCACCGAGCGACGAGGCCTCAGTGCAGGGCCCTTTTTCAGTTGAGGCACTGGCAGTACCTTTACCCGCCGAGCCACCGATGCTACCAGCCCCAGCCACTGATAGTGTACATCGCCTTAGTAAACTACACGTGTATCAGCGTTAGAGACGGCCTAGGTTCTGCGGGGAGACAGACCCTCAAGCAGCCGAGGATTGGCTGGAGGCGGTAGTGAGAGTTTTCAGGTTAGTGGGGACACCAGCTGACCTCATGGTGATCCTCGCAGCGAGTCTCCTGCATGCAGCAGCAGGCAGATGGTGGACTTGATGCTCCAGGTGCCCGACGAGGCATCTCTCCTCTGGACAGATATTGAGAGCCTCTTCCGCTCATATTTTGTCCCAGCCACCCTCCATGAGGTGCACATCTAGGAGCTTCTACAGCTGCGGCAGGGCAACATGATGGTCGCCCAGTACTCGGTGAGATTTACATATCTCTCGTGTTATTAGATGGACATGGTATGGGACCAATTCTTCCAGGCCCGGACCTTCGAGTAGTGAATGAGACATGAGATCAGTGCATCGATGATCTCACTCAGCATTCCGACACATGCAGGAGTACTGGAGCGAGCTCTTCTCGTATATAGCTTTTTTGCTGAGCCTACACCAGCACCAAGACCTACCGCAGGGCGGCACGTAGCGGAGTCATCTACAGCCAGAAATAGACAGATTTCGCAGAGGTCAAGAAGACCAGGCCATCAGGCGGATGACCACAGGATACTGGCTCGGAGGTGCGGGGCACATGCCGCAGAACTAGTCTTACAAGTGGCAGACAGTGCTATGCATGCGGCGGGTATGGCAACATGGCTCGTGGCTGCCCGACCCACCATGAAGAGGGGCAACAGACAGTTGAGGGGCTACCCAGACAAAGGCAGAGGGTCTACCATGGCGGTCCGTAGGGAGCAGGCAGAGAATGCTGAGGAGCTGGTCGTGCGGCAGGTGGTGGATGACGTTTTGAGGCTCTACCACCACAACCACCAGGAGGTCCACCCCGACCACAGGGGAGAGCAGAGCTTCAAGCACCTGAATCTTACGATCATGGAACTCCGGAAGCGGGTGGAAAAGTGCGGGACTAGCTCCAGGCATGGAGGCCTTTTCAAATAATTCCTCTAGGTTCGTGGTTTGAGTTGCATTGTGTCCTTGTACTTTGAGTTGAAGTAATAAAAGACACTTGAAATAGTGAAGTTTTCTTTCTTGTCTTTTGTATGTTAATATGAAGAGGCTCCAGTTAAAAACTGTTGACTTGACCCTCATATACGATATTCTTACTGGAGGAGACCCAATGACCACACACTGATGCCGACAGTGTGACTCAACCCTTGGAGGCGAGAGTAACGGTTGCTTCTCTTGGTAGCAGCGTCGAGGCCTTAAGACATCATCCATGGCATGAATTAACTAATCATGTCGAGATTGACTATATTAGGCAAGGAACGTGGTTCATCCACGGGATGATACCAGATTTCTCTTTTTGGCAAAGGTGAAATCATTGCAACTTTGCAGAATGTTAAGGAAGAACGGGAAACCCTTCGTGTGGTCAAAAAGATGTCAGCAGAGCTTCTAGAAGCAGAGAAAGTGATTCACCAGCACACCTATCTTGAGGCTACCAGAGGTGGGAGTAGGGTACATAGTCTACTACGATGCATCAGGGACCAAACTCTGATGTGTCCTGATGCTGGAGAGGGCCGTAATCGCCTATGGATCACGTCAGTTGAGGCAGCATGAGCAGAACTACGCTACCCATAACCTGGAGTTAGCAGCAGTGGTATTCGCTCTAAATATGTGGTGACACTAACTGATGGGCGAGCACTTTACAGTCTACTCTGAACACCAGAGTCTCAGGTACATCTTCTCGCAGAAGGACCTGGATCTGAGATAGCGGTGATGGATCGAGTTCCTCTAGGACTATTAATTTGAGATAGACTATACTCCTGGAAAGGGGAATGTAGTAGTTGATGCTCTCAGCAGGAGGATGGGAATTCAACTACTCGGGAGGAGACGGAGCAGCTAGCCACTTTGTAGATATATTTTGTGGATAGAGATGATGCCGACATTCTTAAATCACTCACAGTCACTCCTCCACTACTACAGCAGGTCAGAGAGGCACAGTGTGGGGACGCTGACTGTGAGACGTGGTGTGCGTAGATATCCTCAGGACAGGAACATGATGGATTCTCTGTAGGAGGACAGCACGTCACCCTTTTTAGAGGATGTACCATGGTACCCATTTCTTTACAGGAGGAGGTTCTGAGAGAGTTTCACACTTCCCCTTTAGCGGTACATCTAGGAGTGGCGATGATGTACCAGGATCTCAGACAACAGCACTAGTGTCCAGGTATGAAGAAGGCTGTAGCAGAGTTCATTTCTTGATGCCTCACGAGCCAGCAGGTGACGACAGAGCACCAGGTATCAGCAGGCTTGGTACAGCCCTCGGAGGTCCCGAAGTGGAAGTGGTATGGGATATCTATGGACTTTGTGACTGGACTTCCATGCACTTCCAGAGGTCACGACTCCATTTGGGTGATTTTCGACCGACTCACCACGTCGGCCCACTTCTTACCCATCAGAGAGCAGGGCTCAGTGGAGAGCTTGGGATGCCTCTATGTTCAGAAGATCGTACAAATTCATGGTGTTCCATCATCTATCGTCTCTGATCGAGATGCACACTTTAATTACCAGCTTTAGAAGGGGTTGAAGGAGGCATTCAAGACACAACTACGTCTGATCACTGTCTTTCACCATCAGACGGATGGTCAGACGAAGAGGGCCATTCAGACTCTCAAGGACATGCTCCGCGCATGTGTCCTCAACTTTGGTCACAATTGGGAGGACCACCTACCTTTGGTGGAGTTCGCGTACAACAACAGCTACCACTCCACCATAGGGATGGCAACATACGAGGCATTGTACGGCCGACCTTGCAGATCAACTCTATGCTGGACAGAACCTGGGGAGTCAGCCCTTGTGGGACCAGAGATGGTCCAGGCCACAATAGAGAAGGTCTAAGTTATCCAAGATTGGATGAGGACAGCTCAGAGCCGGCAGAAGTCTTATGATGATAGGAGGCGGAGACCACTACAGTTTGAGGATGGCGACCACATCTTCTTACGGGTCTCACCGCGACGTGGATTACAGAGATTTGGCCGAGGAGGAAAGTTGTCTCCATGCTTCATCAGACCATTCCAGGTCCTCAGCAGGATTGGAGAGGTGGATTATCGCCTGGCTCTACCACCTCAGTTGAACCGGATGCACAGTGTCTTTAACATATCTCAACTAAGGAGATATGTGCAGGACCTGACACATATCATCGACCATGGGGAGCTGGACATTGATGATGGGTGACTTTTGCGGAGGTCCCAGTGTAGATCAAGGATCGATAGGAGCAGGTCCTATATGGATGGTCGATTCCTCTAGTTCGCATCAGGTGGCAGCACGGGAACCTCCAGGATAGCACTTGGGAGGGAGAGGCTTAGATTCGTGCACATTACCCACATTTGTTTCCAAAGTTTATGATGTATCTTTATGGGGACGTAAATCCCTGAGGTGGGAATAATGTAAAGACCCGTAAAATTCAAGGGAAATTATTTTTTTAATTTTAATTGGGATTTTACAACAACGTAGTTTCTGACGGCACCTGATTCCGAGGCTCGGTGAGCCTGGAATAAATTTCCAAAGTTTAGCTTGGGTACGTTCAGTGAACGAATGAGCGGGTTTTACTAAAATTTGAACCATTGCTCGGAATCTAAATATGAGGGCACCAATGAAACTTCAGCGCCATTAATTTTTTAGGAACACCTTTTTTGGAGTTGCAACTGCTCGGGTGTGGTAATTAAAATTTTGGGTTAAGTAAAGGAAAACAAAATGGGGCCACCAATTTTTTTTTATTTTAAGTAGTTTAACCTAATCTATGTGGTTGGAGTGGGACCCACTATATACTACTCCACTAGGTAGGATATTTTTGGGTGGGTCCCACATGAGCCCCACCCTTTCATATTACTTAACTCCCATTTAATTAAGTAACTCACCCGCACCCCCCCCCCCATTAAATGAAAAGTCAACTCATTAATTGATTAACTTATTCGAAGTAATTAATTATTGAAATTAATTCGAATTTCAAATTTTAATATGGATTGTGTTATTATTAAAAAAGACAAGGTACTATTTCATTAAGTTGGAGTTTTTTTTGTGCGTAGAGAATTTGGGGAAGGAAAACTCTAACTCTCGAAGAACGTACTTCCCCCATGAAGAACGTGAAGAACGCACTGTCGCCGACGAAGAACACCGAATCCTCAGAGATCGACGACGCGACACCGTGTACTGCGACGCTGACGATTCTCTTCTCCGTGACGACGACGACGCTTACAGAGTCTTCTTCCACGAAGTACTTTTCCGCGAAGAAATTTCGTTCAATTACTTCATCGAGGTAAGGGATTAATTGTTTTTGTTCGTGAATATTTTCGTCACCGTTCATCATTTTCTAAATTGGGCTGCCTGTTATCGCAATAACGGGAGGATGTCAGACCGCACGAACACGATCGACTCTCCTTCCCCCTTGATGCTTGATTTTTTTTTGTGGCACGAGCATGGAATCACGGTGCCATTGCACCACATGGAAATAATGAATAATGGGCAAAGAAGTGTGGCGCTGTCGCACCGCACCGTTGAAGTTGAACAAAGTCGCGGCGCCGTCGCACAGCGTCGGAGAACCTCGAAGAGGCCATGGCTGGAGTGGGGCCGCGGCGGAGGGGCACGGTGTCGTCGTTCCATGCTGATCAGACAAGGCTGCAGCCTATTTCCACGGTGGTGCGGGGGAGCGGCGGCCGGTTTCCGGCTGCCGGAGCACGGAGGTGGGACCCCAAGGGGTTCCCGCGGTGACCCACCGGCCAGCCAAGCCGGCCGGTTACGATGAAGGTCGGGGGTCTTAACCGCTGGCTGCCTACCGGAGCGCCCCCCCCCCCCCCCCCACATGGGGGTCTCATTTCTCAATCAGGGCGGTAGCGCGCCCCCCTGTCCACTCAGCTCGGCACCAGCCGAGCTGGCCACGTGGACCGCACGCCCGAGCCAGGTCGGGCTGCGCCGTGCCCAGGCCAGGACGCACCTACCGGGCTAGGTCATGCTCTAATGGGCCAGACCTCGACCCGGTTCAGGTCGACCCGGTTCGGGATGACCCAGGGGGGGTATCGGGTCGGGTCAGACCGGGCCTGAACCCCCTATTTTCGGACAGATATGTTCAAATGCCCATAACATGGGCTACAGACCTCCGATTAGTTCACCGTTAGTTGCAATGCGATACTTGGATTGAGACGGTCGTTTTGGTATATTACATATAAGGTTTCGGAGAACTTTGTGTTCGTCTGGGTTGGTCCGAACACGAGACCGACTGGGCCCTCGGAGCGGAAATGCTTATAACTTGAGCTCCGGACATCTGATTGACGTGCTGTCGACTTTATTGGATTCATATTAGTGAGAAAGACCTTTTTCCTTACTCCGCTCGAGTTTTGGACACAATTGGAGTATGGTCGGGTTAGTTTTGACTTAAAAACCAAACGGGCCCCTGGGATGAAAAAGCCAATAACTCTCAAACCTGGCGTCCGATTGACGCGCCGTCTGTGACGTTGAGTTCCTGTTGAAGGTACGGAACTTTTAGATACATAAACTCCAGACATCGTGTCAGTTGATGTATCAGCCCCTTGGCTCGAGGAGTGGACCCTCCCCGAACGAGCTTGCTATGTGCGGGAACCCTAGAGTTGGCTGCGACTACGACGATGATGAAGACTGTACGGGAATCCTCCGTGGGTTTGATAGCGATGGCTACAGCACTCAGAGATCCTCTGTGGATCAGTGCTTTCCGATCCTGTGTGGATCAGATCCTGTGTGGGTCAGCGCACAGTGGTCCTGTGTGGGCTAGTGCATACCGATCCTGTGTGGGTCAGATCCTATGTGGGTCATTGCAGGGGATAGTACCTATCGATCATGTGTGGGTCATTGCGGGGGTTAGTACCTATTGAACCTATGTGGGTCCGACAGCTTAGATGAATCAGTGTCTATATCTGATCATCTCTATCGTCTTATGAAGAATTTTTCCTGTGTGATCTGAGTATTGACATTCAATATTATCTTCGATAAGATTGACTTGATATCCTGTGTAGATTACGTTGTTTTTTCTTCTGTGGATTGGGTTTCGAATTCCTATGTGTAATGTGTTATGTTTTCCTGTGTGGACTGGGTTGTACTTGGGCTCAGATGTTGGAGTTGAACTGGAATTGATGTCTTAGGTATATGTATGGGCATATACCTAAGTAGTGTCGGATGTTACTTCGTGATTGTATTTTTTCTTTATGGTTTATCCTTTGTGGATTCTGGGAGACCCTCAGGGGTCTCGGGGTCCCTACTGAGTAGCTTATAATCACCCCTGCACGGGCTATGCCCGAACTACGTTGTGTTGGATGCAGACGACGGACAACGCTGATCGTGGTAGAGGCTTGTGGAACAAGTCAGTACCTGGAGGTGGACCACTGGGCGGGACGTACATGGAGTGGACGGCTGGACCCGTGGAGCTGAGGAGGCTATCTGTACCCACCCTTCAGGTGGGACTTCCAGTGGATGGCTCGACATTGCGTCTTTACTTTTCAGTTGCGGCATTTTCATTCTAGTTGTACTTTACTTTCAGTTTGGGTTTGTATTCTGGCCCACTTACTTTTCCGCACTCACTTTTTTACCCAGTTTCACTTAGTGTTTACTTCTTCTTGCTTACTCTATGGTGTTTTCTTACTTTATAAAGGCAATTCCTTTCCATTTTATTGGGATTTACGCATTGGTTCTAGTTGCCAGCCCCTGGCCTAAGAGAGGCGGGCTTGTGGTAGTCACGGCACGAGCCCCGATGATGGGTCGTGATAGTATATAAATATTTCAACGATAATGGAAAAAATTTGGATGGTAAATTACATTAAAGCACTCAATTTGAGGTATTTTATTGTTTTAGTTTATGTAATGATTTTTCAATGGTTCAAAATAATGATCCAATCCAAGATTCTGTAATCATTTATTAGGAGAAGTCCAAAAATGGTGTTTTTTTGTTTTTAAGAAATTAACTAGAAGGTTGATTACCATACTTCTACTTTAGAAACAAACCCATGAGTACTAATTCATCGTAAATAAGAATATAATGCAATGATTCATGGAGTTTATTATTTTATAGAAGTGAAAAAATTCCAATTTTATGATAAAAGTTTATTGTTTAATTTTAATAAGGATGCTACCTTTTTTTATTGAAATTTTATAGAAGATTTGGAATTCTAAAATATACTAAGAGTAATTGAAACTAAACCCATAGAAGATCTTCTAATGAAAATATATTATATTTAATATCTCATTATTGGAATGATGATGATATTGATGCCACAACTATGGTTGGAAGAGTTGAGGAAGAATTATATCATCCACCTGGACTATCTTCCCAATTTTCCTTTAATTTTATTGATGATTATCTATATTAATTGAAAATGGTTGTATTAATTTAATTTAAAAGGATTTCATAGGATGTATAATTGAGGTAGAACTTGAGGCAGATGTTTTGAAAACATTTTTTACTGACCATAAATCATATAAAACCAATGTAATAATAAGAGTGGGTGAATATATTATCTTTTATTGATGAATAATAACTTCTATAGTAACATTGGGGTACTATAAATAAAAACTAGTGTTTTTATAAACACATATTAAATGAGAATGTATAAGAGTTATTAGGGATGAAACCATACCCTACATCACGTTAGGGATAATAAAATAGGATTTGAAACTATGGAAATATTGAATACAGAACCCAATGGGATGTATCAAAATATTTCCCAACATTTTGTTTTCTTATTAGTATTATATTAATTTATTTTTAAGAAAGTTATTTGTCTCTTTAATTGTAGAAAAAAAATTTAATTTCATCATTAACCTAAATGAATACCTTTAAGTGATTATTACTTAATTTGGTAATGATTGGTTGGGTAATCTCACCCTAAATATATAGAAGAATAAATTATTATTATGTGTTGAAGGAAACACATGCAGAGGATGGGTAAATTTAAAACAATTTTTTACTACATTTGGGATTGAATATAGTTTTTTTATTATTAAATCGATTATATAAATTTATTTTATTGATTCTGAAAATAATGATGATATAAAATTAAAACAATGTGTGTTAACTTTGAAATTAACTATTTTTTATTCTTTATTAATTTGATCATTAACATATCAGTGTTATTTTTTATTTTAATTTGATTATATAAAACTATTTTATAAAAAAAGTTAATCCAAATACAACTACATTAAAAAAACACTTTTTAATATTTTATAATTTAGATGTTCTTGAAACTAATGTGTCCAATTAACCATTAATAACATGTTACATTCCAAAGTTTCATTTAATATTATTTTTTATAAACCTGTAATGAAAATATTGTACATTAGAAACTATACTTGTAAGTGATAATGAAATTAGGTCACATAAAATGATATAGTGTCATGGCTTTCATTTTTTATGATCAAGTTGAGTTAATTTTTGAAGAAATCTTGAATCAAACTCCCTTTACTTGAACATTTGATACTTTCATCAATAAAAATTTAATTCCGCAATATTATGTTCAAATATTTTTCATTTATGTTCAATAATTTATTAGCTAGAAGGTATTTTCATAAAGTGAAATTGTGTATCACCGTATAAATAATTTTTAGAATTGATATTCCACTATTAGGGATGTTATTGTTCAAAATATAAACATAAAATTTGTCCCATCAGTTTTAAATTTCTTCATGATGTATGAGTGAAATAGTTTTTAAAATTTTGAATCAAATGTGTTTTTACAAGATATAATTAATTAAAAAAATTAGTTTTTTGGTACCAAAATTTTTCGGGTCTTTTTTATCAGAATTCGGCCTTGGATGTTTTTTACACACTTTTGAAAATAATTTTGAGTTCATGTTTTTTACAATCATAGTGTTGAATATAATTTCATCACACTGAAAAGGCTATATAGAAACAAAATAAAACAGATTTTTTTTCATGATATATTATTTTATATTTGGTGGAAAATATATTTTTTGAGTTTTACAATAATTAGTTATACAGATTTTCCAAATTATTTTCTGAAAATCATTTTGATTTAAATTTTTTTAGTAGTTTCTAGCATTTTCAGTTATAAATTTGCAAAAAAAATGTTTGGTTTGGAGTGTGTGGGATGGGTATTTCAATGTGATATGTTGTCCATAAATGATTGTATACATCAATATTCTATAACAATTATTAAATTTTAGTGTCCATAATCTCGAATTAGTGATTTGAGTGGTCATGAATTGTTCTTATATTTGAATAATGTGTTGAATCTCTGAGGAGGCTATTTTTTTATTAAAATATAGACTTAATTTGGATAATTATATAAATTTCATTTGAAAAAAAATTATTTCATTAAATTTTTTCGTGTTTATCATACAATTATAATAGGTTTTTAATTTTTTTATTCAACTTGAAATCACTATATATTAATTAAAATGGGGTAGTATATGAAAGAACTAATATAATATGATCCTTTAATTCTGAATAAATTACTGATTATTATTTACTTAATAATTTTTTTTAATAATTATTCTCACCAATCCATTAAGTTTTTTATATTTACTCTCTTTCAAATAATGTGATTTAGTTCACCTATTGTTAAATATGTATTTGGATGTTATATTTTGATTCAAATGGAAGTGTGTTTCATTATATTTAAAATATTTAATTTAAATCATTTTTCTAAGGAGGGAAAACACATTTCACTAAACCATTTAAATTTTTCATGGGTTTCACTATGAATATATAATATGGTGTATAGGGGAAAATTATTTGAAAACTAATGCTTTATTGGTATGTTATTTTTTTAATCTCGAGACTACATTTCTTCTGTTGAATTTTAGTAGTTGATTTTTTGAGGAAAAATATATCATATGTGTGGGGGAATTTGATGTGTAGTTAAACTGATATATATTTTCCACATAATTTGGATTATTTTTTATTATATTTTATGTCTAAATAATATTTTTTAGTGAATACTTGATAATTGACTATTTTGAGTCCAATTTTTAAATCCGTGATTAATTTATTCAAAATGATACTTATTGCTGCTTAATTTATTTAATGTTTATTGACGATAATTTTCATAAAATATTAAGTGATATAATTTTCTATTTTCATGGTGTTATATTAAATGAAAAATCAATTAAATTTATTTAATTATTTTGATATAGAAAATAAATTTTCCAAAGTACCTTTGCTTTTGTAGCACAACTTGATTTTAAAATATGAGCATCACATTCAATAGCATGCATGAAACACAACACCAATTATAGAAGGGGATATAAAATCCCAATAAATTATGATAATTTTTTTATATAAATTCAATCCTTTCAGTACGTTGCGTAACATTCCAAAAATTTATTTTCTTGTGTTACATGCAACCCTGTATTTAGCTTATGTTAAACACAACATTTATAATAAATAAAATGTGATATATTATTAAAATATTATTTTTCAATATAATAATAATAATCCTCCAATTTAATTGGAAGGTATCAATTTTTTTTACTAAACTATGAAAATTAATTTTTATCTATTCATTAGAAAAATAATTATAGTCATGTAAGATAAAAATGATTGTTTTATGAAAAAAACTAGATTTTTGTAAAGGATAGATTAATCGTGCTTTCCAAAAAAAAATTGAATTAATTTTTTGCACATTAAGAATAAAATTAAAAAAATTATTTTTAATTCATAATAACAACATTATCTTATAGATATTTTTTTATTTTTCTGAAGACATTAATTTTTTGATAAATAGTAAAAAATACAAACTTTTTATTGAAAAATTGAATCAATTTTAAATTATTTATAAATTTAAATTATAATATAAACTTATTTTAATCTAATATTAGTTAAATTATGTAATAATAAAACTAATTTAGGTCATTGGAATCATTTTTATACTGAATTGTTATATAAAAACATTGTAACACTACTGGAAATCTCACATTTCCCAATGCTTCTATACCAACGGTTTGTAAAAACTGTTGGTATAGGTCCCCTTTCCCAACGGTTTGTCCAAACAATTGGGAAAGCCCACTTTGAGGTCACTTTTCCCAATGGTTTTCCAAAACCTTTGGAAAAGGGAATGGCTTTCCCAACAGTTTGTCCAAACCGTTGAAAAGGTTACTTTGTGGCTACTTTTCCCAATGGTTTGGCCAAACCGTTGGGAAAGGGTATGGCTTTCCCAATGCTTTGGCCAAACCATTGGGAAGTTCCCCCATATACCAACGTCACCCCCAAACTCAATGGACCTATACCAATAGTTGACAAAACCATTGGTATAGGTCTATACCAACGGTTTTGAGAACCGTTGTTATTGGTCCTTTGATTTTTTATCGAATCTTCTTACCAAGAACATTATATAAATAAAAATTTAAAATAATTTTGATAATATATATATATATATGAAATTATATTCACAAAATTCATGTTAGTTAAGTGGTTAGTTCATTGAAAGGTAAACTAGAGGTCTTGGGATCAAATCCCACCGAATGTTTTTTTTGAAATACATATACCATCGGTTTTATGGAACCGTTGGTATAGATTTTCATATTAATTATACCAACGGTTTTCCCAAAACTGTTGGTATATAACTATCCCAACATCTTACTTGCCCACGGTTCTCCAAACTGTTGTTATAGCCAATAATAATGGTTTGGAGGCCTATACCAACGGTTCCAAACTGTTGGTAAAGTGTATTTTTCCAGTAGTGTAAACCTTTGATCAATTTCATTTTAAAAACCTGCTTTCTTTCCACATTTATGGGATTCATTTTAAATTAAAATTTTCAAATTATGTGAATTTATTTTGTAAAAATGGATAAAATATCAAGAATTATAATAATATATAATTTATAAAAAGGTAATGTTCATTTCATTCCAAAATTAAATGTGGAAATAGTAAAATTTAATTAACACAGTTAAGTTAAAAATTTAATTACCAGGGGTTAAACTAAGAATACAAGGGTTCAAATGACCTAACAACCTGTATATCACCAATTCGATGGAAGTTTTTCAACCTCATATATTATAGGATCTATAATGGACCTTTTTGGGTGCTTGATGTAAGATAAAAACATTTTAAGGATTGAATCATTTCAAAACATGACAAGTGTTCTACTCACCTCACTTATAAAAGTCCACACATATCCTCTCTTATTCAAATAATCACACCATTTTTCAGACAATAAAAGGATAAATAACATCACTAGTACCCTAACCTAAACCTAGAATCCTTATTTTAGGAATAAATCCAAACTTGGGATGATTTTGAGGCAAACCATAGGAGGATACGTGAATATGAGGTAAGGTTCTTCAATGGCCATCTTTATTTCTCTTGTTTATCCATCACCCTCAGTTATTAATAAGATATTAGGATATAATAACCTAATTATATTCTATATACAAGACATTTTTATAATAATTTCATTATCTACAACCATATTTACTTCTATCAAATGGGTTACCAAATCATCTTTCTTGCATATGATGGACTACCATTTTGGGAAACAAGTTCATTATTTTTTCTATTGAGACATTTAATGGTTGGGAATTATGTTATATAAGAAGTATATATATGATAAGTATAACATAATAATACTAATGAATTAATTATATCATATATATTACATTAAATTCTATAGGTGATATGATAACGTTGCTCATGTGTATGGCGGACTGATGCCTTGTGATGCGATGTGATTCGTCATTCACTAACACATTACATAGAAAGTGATAAAGATTAATTTAATTAATATATATCACATACATGACATAATTATTATATTAATATAATATTTATCTTTCTTAGAAGATATATTTTCATTTTATTCTTTACACTAAAATTGGATAACGTTGTTCATGTTCGTGTGGACTAGCACCTTCATGAAACAATGTGACTCATTTTCATCACCAGACCACATGGATGATATATCTGAGTATATTTAATGAAATAATACATTATTTAATATATTATTGTCATTACGTAAATATAAAATATTATTTAATAATTTCCATAATTATCATTGAAAATTTGAAATGTTACTCATGCGTATGTACGACCTACAGTCTCAATGATTGTAACATACTTAATTTTTCATATCCATAATTCATGATTGTTTTTAAATGTAAAATTGTTGAAAAAATAAGAAAATTAGGACATTTTTTTTATTATATATATTATATAACTATATAATATTTTCATGAACTAGATCTTTCATGATGAGGCATGCACAAAAAAACATTGCAATTAACACCCAAGGAAATGAAATTAATGAAAAATTAAAAATAAAGGGTGATAAGATTGTTAGAAATAGATCATATATTATATTATAAATTTGAACATGGATGTGAAAACAGTTAATAACATGTTTAATTCTAATATACATGAGTTTAAAAGACATTCGACGAAAAGGAAGAGTGATGTTAGGTATTTCGTCTGAATTTTATTTCATTGAGGAATATTAAAATTTTATAGACATCGTTCCCTATATATTCTGTTTATAATACCCATTTTAGATGTAATATAATGAATATGTAATTCATTATGATATTTTAGGTTTCATGATGATTTGTTCCATCTATGGGGATTTTACATAAGGGTGGATTAGTGGTAATGAATTTCATAACTCAATTTATGTTCTTAGGGTTAATCTTCCACATCATTGTTTATATCATTCTATGATAATGTGTTTAATGAGTTCTGATAAAATTATGATGTTTTTAAACTTATGTAAACTATAATTATATTTTAAACAAACAATTTCTTCATTCAATAATTTTCACTTCAAAGTTATGATCATCAAAATGTTTTATTCAACAATATTATTCTAATCATAATTTTTTATTCTTGATTTTTAGTTAAATAAAATTATTTGACCATTTCTTAATAAACCCATTTAATTTTGTTATACTATTTTAATCATGATATTTTAAATTAATATTTCCATTTCCCCACTATTTTTTTTGGAAATTAATTTAGGATATGTGTTCAATAAAATCTTACTTCATTTCTCTATTCGGTGGAAATTTTTTTCGCTCTGAAACCATGTTTTCAAAAAATGTCTTCAAAATGTTTTTCAATCTTAATAATGATTTATTAATGGATTTATTACCCATTATTACACATTAAAATGGGTTTCAATGGAATATTTTTTCATTTTAAAAGAAAATCCCATTTGGATTTTATCAAAAATGTTGGAGAAATATTCCTATTTTTTCTAAAAAATACACATTAGTTAAATTTTACTGTGAAAATGAATAATCTTATTAAAATGTATAGAATTTCGGGAATTAACTTCTAGCATGACCTTAATTTATTTTAAGATTAATTTTCATGTCCATCAGTATCATTCGAAATAAAATATTTTTGAAATTGATTTTCAAAGAAATTTATTTTCAAAAGTATCATAATGAAAAGGATATTTTCCTCATGAATATTTTAAATATATATTTTATTGTATTTTTTTCATCAATGATAAAATCCATTATGCTTACACTAATCTATATATGTTGATTCCATCCTCATTCTTCCTCATGATGGTTTATGAGTATCTTAAACAATAATAATGTTGTCATTCACTTCTTTGTTTCTTATTTGTGGTCATTATCTTCTACTTTAAATATTAATTTTTTTTTGATAATTAGAAAATAAATTTCAGATAAATATAAATATTATTTATAATGGATCTTCTTATCTCATAAACCATATCTGATTTCTAAATATGGTATTTTATGAATGATATTTTAAAGTCTGGGGAAATATTGATAAATTATTATCCTTTACAAAATATGTGTATTTTATGTTATGTAATTTTGAATAATTAATTAAAAAAAATATTCAAAATATAAGGACTATTTTTGAAATAGAATAAATGGTGGGGAATAATATTATATAACAACTCAATGCATCAGTATGACTCATGAGAAAAATTAGTAATATTGTATTAAACATCCCTTAATTGTACATTACATTATATTCTAAGAGGTCTTGATAGTAGATGTCTCACATGCCTAATACTTGATATCCAATAATTATGCATTACCTTCATTGAAAATTTAGTTATTATTATCCATGATATTCTCACAATGATATTAACACAGGATGCATTTCATTTTCATTTATTGATTGAATAGAATATATTTTCAAATATATAACTATTCATGTTGTTTTTTATTATCATATTATGATGTTAATATTATATAAATGGAGTGTGCTTTTATAAAATTATCTTTCATATTTTTTATTATCCATGATATTTTAAAATTTTTATTAATTCGGGATTCACTTCATTCATAATTTATTGATTACATGACATGAGTGTTCTATTAATTACCATTTAATATTAGTTATACAAATTTATTCTGGGTATGTTCCACTTAACTTAACCATTACTAATAATTGTTGTTCATACTTATTTTTTCATTTTTGAAGAAAACATGAAGTGTAAAATGTTTGATATGAAAGAATATGCTAATAGTAACAATGTTATTGTTTAAAAAAACAAATGTTGTAATTCTGGAATTCAAATGTAATATGAGAATCATGTATTTATCTTCTTTTTCCATATGTACTAAACTATTCAGTAAATTGGGATGTGATTCTTGGTATATTATGTCATGGTGACAAAATAGACACCAGTTCTGGGTTACAAGAGCAGGGGGTATAGAGTTTGTATCATATGATATTTAGAAAAAACATTGGGAACATGTCACGACCCGTCCTCGGGGCCCGTGCCGTGACTACCCCAAACCCGTCTTCCATAGGCCAGGGGCTAGCGACTAGCACCAAAGGCATAAAATCCTGATAACTGGGAAGGAATTGCCTTTATAAAAGAAAACAAGCATCACATAGTACAAGCGGAAGAAGTAAACACTAAGTGAAAACTGAGTACAAAAGTAAGTGCGGAAAGTAAAAAGGGGCCGGAAATACAAGCCCCACTGTAAAGTACAACTCAAAAGGGAAAACAGCAACTGGAAAGTAAAGCTGCTACGCCGAGCTGTCCACTGGAAATCCCACCTGAAGGGTGGGTACAGATAGCTCCTCTGCTCCTTAGGTCCCGTCATCCGCTGCGAGTATGTCTCGCCCAGTGGTCCACCTCCGGGTACCGCCTCGTCGTCACGTCCACCTCTGGGTGCCGTCTCGTCATGAGGTCCTCCTCCGAGTACCATCTCTTCGTATAGTCCACCTACAGGTACCGTCCAGTCCTCGAACACTCAGCCTCTGTCAGCACTGCCCGTCGTCTGCAACCAACACAACGAGGTGCGGGCATAGCCCGTGCAGGGGTGAGTATAACGATGCTCAGTAGGAACCCCGAGACCCTCAAGGTCTCACTAAACCAACAAGGATAAACACAAATAAGATCTCAACAGATAACCTCTAATTAGGTATATGCCCATACATATAGCTAAGTTATCAAGTAACCCATCTCAATCATGAGGAAACACAAGGATTGTGAAATCAACGGATAACCACTACCCGGGTATATGCCCATACATATACCTAAGTTAGAAAGTGACCCATCTCAATCATGAGGTAAACACAAGGTCAAAAGTCTTAGCACAAACCAGGATTTTCATTATCGAAACCGTAACTGCTGAAGAGCTCCGTCTTTGGAGTGTACAGTGGTCCTGTCACGACTCCGAGGTACTGCTCACTAACCTAAGACTGCTGAAGAACTCCACCCATCGAGTACTGTGGGCCAGCTTCTACAACCTATCTCTCCCATGTGCCGCTACAACCAAGCGCACCTCTGTCGTGGGTCTGCCGCTACAACCAAGCGCTCCCATGTGCCGCTACAACCAAGCGCTCCTCTGTCGTGGGTCTGCCGCTACAACCAAGCGCTCCCATGTGCCGCTACAACCAAGCGCACCTCTGTCGTGGGTCTGCCGCTACAACCAAGCGCTCCCATGTGCCGCTACAACCAAGCGCACCTCTGTAACACACCGAGTCGTTCGATCAGCAGTTATTGGGTCTCAGCCAGCTACACGGTCTCCGTACTCCGCACGCTCGTCACTGGGAGGGTCCGCTCCACGAGATACAGGTCGATACTCCATGTATCTCAAAGTCCCACAAAGAAGTATCTTAAAGGACCGCCACGTCATAGGGGTCTCAACGCAACAGATGGTGCGTCAATCGGACGCCCGGTCTGTGAGTTATTAGCCTTTTCGTCCCAGGGGCCCGGTTGGTTTCGTGAGCGAACCAAACCCGGCCGTATCTCAACTATACCCCGAACTCTCATAGGGTAAACTCAAAGGGACCGTTTCTCAACGAGATCACCAATGCCGCTGACGGTTCGTCAAACGGACGTTCTGTCAGAAAGATATCAGCTTTTCCGTTCCATGGGCCCGGTTGGATTTCGGTGCGATCCAACCCGGCCACTATCCATCTGCATCCAAAACTCGGGCGGAGGATTCCAAAAGTTCTGTTTCGTCAACAGGAACTCAACGCAATAGACGTCGCGTCAATCGGACGCCCGGTCTGAGAGTTATTGGCTTTTTCGTTCCAGGGGCCCGGTTGGATTTCGGTGCGATCCAACCCGACCGCATTCCGTCGGAATCCAAACCTCGAGCAGAGTAAGACAAAAGATCCATCTCACTTAGAGGAATTCAACGAAACACACGGCGCATCAATCGGACGCCTGATCTGTTATTTATTGGCCTTTCCGTCTCACACCCACCCTGGGAAACTTCCCAGGAGGTCACCCATCCTGATCACTACTCTAGGCCAAACACGCTTAACTATGGAGTTTTAACCACGTAGGCTCCCGAAAAGGAAGGTGCACCTTGAATATAGTATACCGAAACGACCGTCTCGATCCAAGGATCGCGTTGCCGCTGACGGCAAGTCGTTTGGAGGCCCGCAGCCCAAGATACGGGCATTTGACCAAACCGCTCGGTAACGGGGGTTTCGGGCCCGGGCCGTCCCGGCCTGAGACCCCCCGGATGGACCGAACCGGGTCAACCCGCCCCTGACGGGGGTCGACCCGGCCCGGCACAGCCTGGCCCGGCGCGGCCCAGCGCGGCCCGGCCAGGCGCGCCGGTTCGGCGCACGGCAGTGCGCTGGGCGCGCTGCCAGCTCGGCCGAAGGCCGAGCTCGCTGGAAACAGGGGGCCGCCTGCCCCCCCTTTGTGAAACCGGGCCCCCTCATAATGGGGGGCCAAATAACTGCCCGGGGGAATTAAATTCCCCCGGTTTCCACCAACCCGGCCGGCCCGACCTGGCCGGCTGGCTTCTTGCCAGCAGGACCGGCAAGGGCCGGTCCTCTTCCGTCTTCCGGCACCGGCGGCCCGGCTGGCCACCGGTCATCACGATCCGCCTCAGCCCAGAACCGGTCGTGGCCTTTGTCATCCGGCGCGGTGCGACGGCACCGCGCCCCTCCACCGCGGCCCCGCTCCGGCCGCGGTGTCTTCGGTTTCCTTCGACGCGGCGCGCCGGCGTCGCGTTCATGATAATCCCTTCCACGGCGCGGCGCGACGGTGCCGCGCAATGATTTCCGTGTGATTCCCGCGTGGTGCGACGGCACCACTCTATCTCGTTTCATCCGCAAGAAACATTCAAGAACAAAGGAGGGGGGTTTCGGTCATGTTTGTGCGGTCCGGTCCCCCTCTCGTTAGACGATAACACTTAATCGTTCATCCTCAAGTTTTTCATGCTAGAACCAAGAACGGAAAATAATGAAATAAAGCAACAACAAACCCCTACTTGGATATTTGACGTCGTATGTCGGGCGTCGTGGAGAACGGCATCGTGGAGAATGATGTCGCGGAGATCGGACGTCGATTCCATGGATGTTGGGGTACGTCCGAGGAGGAAACGACGTCTCCTCACTTGTTGCGGAGATGAAGAAGGAAGGCGCGTTGTCGTTGGAGAGTTCCCTACGTCGGTGTCTTCTCCCTTGCCGTGGAGGAAAAAGAGGATGAAGAACTGTGATCACCGAGTCGTTCTAAGTTGAGGGATCGATGTTCTTCATCGGAGAAGAACCGTTCTTCACGGAGAGGAGGACGTTCTTCAATGAAGAAGGAGCTTCCTTCTTCTATCACACAAAGGCTCTTTCTCAAAAATCCTCCCACCACAATTCAACCTCCAAATAAAACAAGGTTTCCCATTATTTTATTTTAATCATGCCATGCATTGTAAGTTCAAAATTCAAAAACTTAATTGATTAAGAGTTTCAATAACTTAATCTAAGTGCTAGATGGAATGAGTTATGAGGGAGAGAGGGGGAGAAGAAGTATCAAAATAAAGAGGGATTTGAGGAGTTTCAAAATAAAGAGGGAGTTAGGGGGTTATGGGAAAAGTGAAGGGGTGGGGTTCGTGTGGGCCCCACCTCACCTTAAATCCTTCCATGGGTGGTTAACTCCAAGTGGGTCCCACCCCTAACTCCCTTACATAGGTTAAAACCACTTAAGAGAGGGTCAAGTGTTGTAACATAACACTTAATCTACTTAACAAGAAAATAAAAATTGTAGATAAGTTATAAATTAAACTTCCACAATTTTTATCATCTTCTCTCGGATAAACGCACCTCCGAAAATGGCATTCTTAAGAAATTACCGACGATGCGGTTCCATCGGTGCCCTCAGAATTCGATTCCGGGCACCGATTCAAAAGATAGAAATTCCCGCTCGCTCGTTCACTGAACGTACCCGAGCCAAACTTCGGAAATTAATTCCGGGCACACCGGGCCTCGGAATCAGGCGCCGTCAAAAACTGCGTTCTTGTAAAATTCCAAAGAAAAATAAGAAAAAAAAAATTCCTTGAAATTTCCGGATCTTTACATTACTCCCACCTCAGGGCTTTACGTCCCCGTAAATCTTCAACACAAACTAGGGTCACAAAAGCGGCACCGAGCACGCTTCTGAGCCTTCCGCTCCAATGTGCTCACCTGGAGGTTTCGTACTGCCAAAGAAAGTGCACCCGAGTAATCGATCATCCTCCTAGGATCTGCTCTTGTCGATCCTCGATCCCCACTGGAATCTCCGTGAAAGACACCCCATCGCCATCGTCCAGCTCCTCATGGTCGATGGTATGTGAAGGGTCGAGCACGTATCTCCTCGGTTGAGATACGTGAAAGTCGTCGTGCACCTGGTGAAACTACGGTGAATGGTTCAAGCAGTAAACCACCCCGCCTACCCAGCTGGGGACCTATGAAGGTCCGCTGAACCCCGGAGATAACTTGACGCCTTGGCCACATCTCCGTAAACCTCGTCGAGGTGAGACCCGTATAAGGACGTGATCTTCATCCTCGAACTCCAGAGGTCTCCATTTTCTGTTAGAACTGGAACTCGAAAGGCTGCTGTCACGAGGGTAAGGTTGACCGACTCAAAAGTGATCGGTCGCACCCTCCTGTGCAAGAGTTACCCTGCACTGTCTGGGGTTTCCTTTTCCACCGACCAAGGAAAACCCATCCCGACGTTTGCCTAAAAATGTCAATTTGAGTATGAACAGTTATTGCCCATTCCATACTCAAACTATCGTCGTAAGGCCTCGACACTGCCACAAAGATATTCCAACCAAAACTCTTTCCTCGAGGGTCTGACCACACCATCGGCGTAAGTGTGATTATCGAGTCTCTTCCCAAGGTATCTCCAGATGTGAGGGTCAAGTCCACGGCTTACCGGAAACTCTAGGTCTGTAACATGATTTTTGAAAGCAAGGAATGATTCACATCGACGTCCGTTACTACATCAGCTAGTAGTGGACACAGACTGTCCCTTGAATCATTTCTAGAGCCATTGGGTCACACTCCTTGACCACAAGCAGCTGCATTCTTCCTCCGCCCTCCATCTCCCTGAGCCTGACGGGAATAGCTAATGCGGGAGGTTGTACCATGTTAGGATGTACACCACACCATGCTTCTCTCCTAGGTATGCCTCCACGTCTATTGCTTCTTAGACTCATCTCTCCTTTAAGCTTCCTCTTCTTTAAACATTTAACACGCCAGAGTCTCTAAGACTGGCACTGGTTCCCTGTTTCTTACTGCACTGTGCAGTCTTCATCCGCTCCTGGATGAATGGTACCTCCTTTAGTCTCACAAGAGCTGCTATGATTTCTTCTTTACCGATAAGAGAAATCTGGTCTCATCCCCTGGATGAACCACATTCTTTGCCTAATACAGTCAATCCTGACATGACTGATGCATTAATGCCATGGATGATGTCATAAGGCCTCGACGTAACTTCTATGAGATCCAACTGTCACTCTAGCCTCCAAGGGTCGAGTCACACTGTCGTCATCAGTGTGAGGTCACTGGGTCCCCTCCAGTAGAAATCTTGAAAGTGAGGGTCAAGTCAACAGTTTAATCGGGACCACTCAGTATCAACCAAACCAAAGGACAGGAAAGAAAACATCTCAAAGATAAGTGTCTTTTTATTTTTCCAGCTCATAGTACAAGACACGAATACAACAGAAAAAAGGAACTAGAAGTACGAGGGACGTATCCACTAGTTCCTCTCCTGTCCACCGGCTCTCGGAGCTCTACTGCCTTTTCCACTGCTAGGTTGTTGCTCAAGCACTCGCCGCTGCTTCTGTCTCAGTGGCTCCTCCAACACCCGCTGATCAATCGTACGAGGAGTCGGACAGTCACGTGCCAGGTGACCCTTCCCGCCGTAGGAGTAACATTGTCCGTTTCTGGAACGCCTGGCTCTGACCCCACCTTGGGTGCCCCGCACCACCGGTCCTAAAACCCAAGATCGTCCAACTGCTAGTCTGGTCCTCCTAGACCTCTGCATCATCTTTCTACTGCCCACAGATGACTCGGCTACTGATCGAAAAACACGCGGCAAAGGCAGAAACTCCTGTACACGCTCGGGGTGTAGAGCTACTGGCACAAACTCCACCCTGAAGAAGGTCTCGAAGTCTTCCCATGCGAAGGTCATCCCGTCGTAAAACTGAAACAAGTGGCTCCACCACCTGCCTGCTGCTGCCTGAAGGAGGCTGGCAGCAAAGATCACCATGAAGTCTGCCGGTGTCCCCACTAGCCTGAAGACTCCCACCACAGCCTCCAGCCAATCCTCAGCTTCCTGCGGGTCCGTCTCTCCCCGGAACCTGGGTGGCCTTTGGCGCTGGAACTCATGCAGTGCACTCAAGCGGCCTGCATCGCCTACTGCGGGGGTAGGTGGCATCGGTGGCTCAACGTATGGTAGTAGTACCGCTGGTGCCTCCACTGGTGCCTCAACTGCAAGAGGGCCCTGTACCGAAGCCTCATCGCTCGATAGGCTGTCAGCACGCACATCCCTCTGGGCTCTAGCTGGTCGTCCGAGAAAAGGCATCCTGAAGGAAACATCGTGACACGGTCAAACGTTTATACCTAGTGAGCTGACCTGGTTTGAGCTGACATTTAAAAACTTCTGGAAACACACACGCAATCAGTGTTTTCGTGCACAAAGTCGGAAATCAGTTGTCAGGGTCCTGGTGTATGGATACGTCGGCCGCCCGCACTAACACTGGACTCCCTGAACTGAAAACCACAATCGGTACCCTTAACACTATTGCTTCACAGAATGAATCATCAGAGTTATATGTTCTGCGGTAGAACCGAACTCCTCTGATACCAATTTGTCACGACCCATCCTCGGGGCCCGTTCCGTGACTACCCCAAGATCGCCTTCCATAGGCTAGGGGCTGGCGACTAGCACCAAAGGCGTACAATCCCGATAACTGGGAAGGCATTGCCTTTATAAAAGAAAACAAGCATCACAGAGTACAAGCGGAAGAAGTAAACACTAAGTGAAAACTGAGTACAACAGTAAGTGCAGAAAGTTAAAAGGGGCCGGAAATACAAGCCCAACTGTAAAGTACAACTCAAAAGGGAAAACAGAAACTGAAAAGTAAAGCTGCTACGCCGAGCTGTCCACTGGAAATCCCACCTGAAGGGTGGGTACAGATAGCTCCTCTGCTCCTCAGGTCCCGCCGTCCGCTGCGAGTATGTCTCGCCCAGTGGTCCACCTCCGGGTACCGCCTCGTCGTCACGTCCACCTCTAGGTACCGTCTCGTCGTGAGGTCCTCCTCCGGGTACCATCTCTTCGTATAGTCCACCTCCAGGTACCATCAAGTCCTTGAACACTCGGCCTCTTTCAGCACTGCCCGTCGTCTGCAACCAACACAACGAGGTGCGGGCATAGCCCGTGCAGGGGTGAGTATAACTATACTCAGTAGGGACCCCGAGACTCTCAAGGTCTCACTAAACCAACAAGGATAACCACAAAGAATATCTCAATAGATAACCTCTACTTAGGTGTATGCCCATACATATACGTAAGTTATCAAGTAACACATCTCAATCATGAGTAAACACAAGGATTGTGAAATCAACGGATAACCACTACCCGAGTATATGCCCATACATATACCTAAGTTAGCAAGTGACCCATCTCAATCATGAGGTAAACACAAGGTCAACAGTCTCAGTTCAAACCAGGATTTTCATTATCGAAACTGTAACTGCTGAAGAGCTCCGTCTCTGGAGTGTACAGTGGTCCTGTCACGACTCCGAGGTACTGCTCACTAACCTAAGACTGCTGAAGAACTCCACCCATCGAGTACTGTGGGCCAGCTGCTACAACCTAGCACTCCCATGTGCCGCTACAACCAATCGCACCTCTGTCATGGGTATGCCGCTACAACCAAGCGCTCCCATGTGCCGCTACAACCAAGCGCACCTCTGTCGTGGGTCTGCCGCTACAACCAAGCGCTCCCATGTGCCGCTACAACCAAACGCACCTCTTTCGTGGGTCTGCCGCTACAACCAAGCGCTCCCATGTGCCGCTACAACCAAGCGCACCTCTGTAACACACCGAGTCGTTCGATCAGCAGTCATCGGGTCTCAGCCAGCTACACGGTCTCCGTACTCCGCACGCTGGTCATTGGGAGGGTCCGCTCCACGAGCTACAGGTCGATACTCCAAGTATCTCAAAGTCCCACGAAGAAGTATCTTAAAGGACCGCCACGTCATAGGGGTCTCAACGCAACAGACGGCGCGTCAATCAGACGCCCAGTCTGTGAGTTATTAGCCTTTTCGTCCCAGGGGCCCGGTTGGTTTCGTGAGCGAACAAAACCCGGCCGTATCTCAACTATACCCCGAACTCTCATAGGGTAAACTCAAAGGGACCGTTTCCCAACGAGATCACCAACGCCGCTAACAGTTCTTCAAATGGACGTTCTGTCAAAAAGATATCAGCTTTTCCGTTCTAGGGGCCCGGTTGGATTTCGGTGCGATCCAACCCGGCCACTATCCATCTGCATCCAAAACTCGGGCGGAGGATTACAAAAGTTCTGTATCGTCAACAGGAACTCAACGCAACAGACGGCGCATCAATCGGACGCCCGGTCTGAGAGTTATTGGCTTTTTCGTTCCAGGGGCCCGGTTGGATTTCGGTGCGATCCAACCCGACCACACTCCATCGGCATCCAAACCTCGAGCAGAGTAAGCCAAAAGATCCATCTCACTTAGAGGAATTCAACGAAACAGACAGCGCGTCAATCGGACGCCTGATCTGTTATTTATTGGCATTTCCGTCTCACACCCACCCTGGGAAACTTCGCAGGAGGTCACCCATCCTGATCACTACTCTAGGCGAAGCACGCTTAACTACGGTGTTTTAATCACGTAGGCTCCCGAAAAGGAAGGTGCACCTTGAGTATAGTATACTGAAACAACCGTCTCGATCCAAGGATCGCGTTGCCACTGACGGCGAGTCGTTTGGAGGCCCGCAGCCCAGGATACAGGAATTTGACCAAACCGCTCGGTAACGGGGGTTTCGGGCCCGGGCCGTCCCGGCCCGAGACCCCCCGGATGGCCCGAACTGGGTCGACCCACCCCGGACTGGGTCGACCCGGCCTGGCACAGCCCGGCCCGGCGAACCGGCCAGGCGCGCCGGTTCGGCGCAAGGCAGCGCGCTGTGCGCGCTGCCAGCTCGGCCGAAGGCCGAGCTTGCTGGAAACGGGGGGCCGCCTGCCCCCCCTTTGTCAAACCGGCCCCCCTCATAATGGGGGGCCAAATAACTGCCCGGGGGAAATAAATTCCCCCAGTTTCCACCAACCCGGCCGTCCAGACCTGGCCGGCCGGCTTCTTGCCAGCAGGACCGGCAAGGGCCGGTCCTCTTCCGTCTTCCGGCACCGGCGGCCCGACTGGCCACCGGTCATCACGATCCGCCTCGGCCCGGAACCGGCCGCGGCCTTCGTCATCCAGCGCGGTGCGACGGATTAGTAGTATTACTAAATTATGTGTTATTATATCGCATGAAGTTGTAAAATATAGGAGAGTAATAATTTAGAACAATAGGTTACACATTTTTGTCCAAGGTTAGTTGTTATTACCTAATTATGTTTCTGTAATATATCTATGATCTAATCCGTCCCAATACTAGTTTAATTAGCTTACTCAATGGGGAAATTTTTATATTGGAAATTACTATTGATACAATTCATTATTCCATGAGAAATTTATAAAAAATGTAATGTAGTATATTAGATCATTAAATTATGAATTTTAAATCATAACATATTCTTCATAATCTGGTGTACAAATAAACAATAATTAAGAATATATTAATTACTAATAATGGAATCATAAACCAATTTTCCTTTTCCATATATTTAAAGCATAAAAATGTTTTAAAATCATACTATTTTTTAATAAAAATGTGAATTATTCTATTTATATTTCCAATTATTTTCAAACCCGGTGTGTAGTAAGACCCACTATCCTACACAAGGTGGCGATTGAGTCAAAGACTAAGGTGACCTTTTTGAGTTATTATCCCAATATACAGTTGTTTTATAACCATGTCTACCTATAGTATCTTATAATAGATGTAGTTATATGAAAACCCACATAATATATACCTTAGAATAAAAATTAGGATATTATTCAATAGTTTGACTTATCCTCAAAATTCAATTATAGGGATATGTTCTATAATTTACATATTCCTAAATATTGTTTCCAGGGTTTATACTAACCTATATATAATACCAACAATAACAAACCTAAATCCCCTTAATTCAATCTGGTTGTCCCAATATTACATTATAATAGATAGATTATTTCAAATTTAGAATTAACAATAATTATAGTTGTCTTTGAGAACCAGATATATATATGAAACCCATTTTACATTAGGAATAAAAGAGAAACATAAAAATTGAATGATTAGAAATATTCAAACTCATTAAAAAAACACATCTTAATATCACATGTAAAGGAATAAAATTAATGGAAGTCTTAAATTATTGGTAAGGGTTATATACATTATATTCTATCATGAGTAAATAAATTACAATAATTATGGAAAGGTAAATAACTGAATAAAAAAGTAACATAACTATTAACTTGACCATGATATAAAATCATGTATTATATCAGTTAAATAATCACCTGGATAACTATAATAAATAAATTCTTATTAAATTAAATTATTTATATAATTAGTGATGATCTTAGATAGTATAATTTCGATACTTACATGACATTGCTTGAAGAAAATTTAAAACTATGGGTAAAACCCCATTTAGTTTGGAAAACTAATTTGTATCCTGATACATGTGAATGATTTAAGGGGATATATAATTCCAATCCCCACATTTTACTACATATCTAATGCATTACTCCTCTATCCAATAAAATAATCAATTACAGAACAATATACCTTATTAATAAATTTCTCTATAGAGTAAATTTTACAAATTATCAATAATTATCTATTCAATCAAAAATAATTCAAAGTAAAACATTATATGATTATATAGTATATGTTTTCATAAATAATCATATCTAAAATACAATTAATATGGATATATAAGTGAAATTTAATAGAAACTGATCATAAGAAAATAATTTTTGATGATAAATTTGATGTATACTAAATTAATAAGTTATAAATGATGACCATTTGTTTTTTGGGAATACAGGTTTGTAGTAAACTCATGTACTGTAGAAGAATAAATGGAATAGAAGTAAAATATTAAAATAATAATTCATAATATATTTTTTTATAAAAATGGTAGAAAACATATAAAATAATTTTTAAAAATGTTATGGTGATGGGAATGTCTGTTGCACCGGTATACGGTGAAAAAAATCATTTTAATTTTTGGTAAATTAAAAAATATACATTTAAATATGAAATTAAATTATTCATATAAAAAAATTTAAATTGAAATGATAAATTAAAATTATCATAAAAAATCATTATAGTAAATTAATACACTGTTGTCGAATAACTTTTACAAACATGGACATGGATGAAAAATATATCTCATATAATGAGAAATTAAATCAAGTTTTATTTTAATTAATTGATTGATTGATGAGGTTCAAAATAGAGTAATATTTGTAAGGAAATATGTAAACTACCAAAATATCTAGTGTATAAGAAATTTATTTACTCTTATTAAGTATATTTGATAATATTCATTCAACTAAAATAAAATCTATCTAGAAATAAATTGATATTGTAAAATAGATTCTTACTACTTCAGTATCATTTAAATTGTAACCCATTAAAATGGTCAACATTAATTGAAACATTAGTCATAAATAATAGTGAATTATCAATGTTTAGTTCCTAAAATGGGAGGTATATACACCATATAAAATGGAATTAGTACATAATAACAAATATGACTCAATGGAGTGTAAATTGAGATGAGTTCTGTTACCCCACACATTTATTTACATGAAAATGATTTATAATATTTTATCATGATTTTAATAATATCAAAAAATTTATATAATAACCATACTCAAATATATAATACAATATATGACCCTGTTAGATCTTTTTACCACCCATTTGTTAATAATATTTCATTACTACAAGTGTTTTGATTGTTAACTACTTCATTTCTTAAGGAATTATTTTTCACAAATTTTAATCTTCTTGTGATTAGGATAAAAATCAATTATATCTAGAAATATATTAATGTTATAAAAATAATATCATTTAATTACAACCCTTTTTATAATCCCTATTGAATGTTTTACATGAAAAATGAATCACATTGCTTATTGGAGATGGTAAACCACATGAGTGCATGAACGATGTCATCGTTCCCATAATGGGTGAATGGTTAAGTAAGTGGAATATATATTTAATTTAAATAAATAATATCATGTCATATTTTTCATATATATTCCTTATTTCCAACATTATTACTAACAATGTGATTTTTTGGTGGAAAATATTGTATATTTTTCCATGATGCAGTTTTCTAACATATACGTGGGTGATGGATTTGTTCCCCATATAATGGAGAAAGATATGGATAAATATGATTATTTTAACATAATAAAATCTCATTATATAATATTATATGTTTTTTTTTGGAATTTTTAATACATATTTTAAGGTGATAAAAGAAGTAATAAAATAAATATCTCAGTGAAGACAATTTTCTTCGCTTTGAAGAACACAAAATGGGTATCTTATTATGGACGATGGGTTTTTTATTTTGGGAACACCATAACCTCTATTATGTATATAGGAATATTTTTGAGATACAGTGAAATGGTTTTTTGAGATAAATGGTATATTATTTGTGAACAAGTGAGGGGAGTATGTTCCCTTTTATAAGTCGGTAAGGGGACCTTCTTAGAAACCAATTGAAATATTCCCAAAAAGATACAAATGATAATGTTTTCCAAATATAAATGATTCATAATTAAATTAGATTAAATTTTTGGATAATATATGTTCTATATATTTCCATCCAGTAATATTTTTATAAGTTTAATTGAATAAACAAACATTATCATCTTGTTTAACTGCCTCGAAAACCCATTTTAACCTTAATCAATGTAATTAGATTTTATTATTTTTACTATTATTTATAAATTTTTTTATAACGTACTACCTAATATTATTTATTATTTTTATTCCATGAAATTAATTAATTTTATCAAATTAAATTCATATCTATTTCATAATATAATTTAAAAATAAACATAAAAATTGTTTCAGAACAATCTTTTCACAAGAAATGTTTTTCTCAAGAATTATATGTCTTATATTAACTATCTGACTAGTAATAATTATTATATGTATTATAATTAATATATTTAGATATTTAGTTTATAAATTTCAATTAAGTCATTCATCATTATATATTTTTTTAATTAATTAAAATGTATAGACAATATGCCTTTTAAAATACTATTTTCTGAAAAATATCACCTCTTCATACAAATGATCCTATAATTGTTTCTATGAAATTGATATTAAACACATTTTAATTTCAGTTCTTCATATAATATAATTTCTAAGGGAATGTTTCAAAATTTCATTGTAATGTTATTTAAAATTGGTAAGTTCAAAATAAATATTAATCCTATTAAATTATAATTTTATTCCATGTAATATTATGATTTTTATTGAATATATAGTTTTATTAAAATAGGATGTTCACTTACTATAATTTAGGTTCATGTTTTACAATTCCTTTATAACCTAGTTGATTATAAACCAATTTTACTTTGATTTATTTTAGATAAAATAAATATTAATAAGTATTAATATTTAAAAAGATCAGTTGAATAGTTATAAATATGAAAAATAATTCAACATTAACTATTAATAGTGTTCAATTGCATTGTTTTTAGAATCATCTAATGATAATTTTGATAGTGATAAAATAATTACACATAAAATATTGACACAAAGAACTCCATAAAAAATAGGGCAGTCAAATTGAATAGAGGAACACTCAATGATATTTGTTGGTCTACTTTGCATGACTCATGTACTTGAATATTTATTTTCAAAGGATTTATTACTATATTTTACACTATAAATCACGTTTTACTTCACCCAGTTATAAATAAAAAATCATAAGACTTATGTAACGGATAGAAAACAAAACATTTTCACTTTATAGTTTTTTGATGTAAAGTATTCATTCATAATACTAAAATTGGTGTAATAGTATATGTCATGTTTTATTATATTGATCCATTTGTTAGGATAAAATGACTAAATTAAGAAAATGATAAGAATTTTTATTTTGGAATAATGTTTTATTTTTTCTAGTCTCTTATCATAATAAACCACATATATTCATTTCAAAATAAATTATTTATAATGACTATAATATTATATATATAGAAATACTAATATTTTAATTTGAAATAAGATAGTTTTGAGAAATAAATCTACTCATAATATCATTAGTGATGGATATGAACCATTTTGAACAAGAAGTTATTTACAGATTTAATGAGATTATATTTAATCATTCTCTCCATTTTAACCGAAAATGTAAAATGATACCTTTTTTAATGGGTATTTTTTAATCACTATGTAAAAAAATAATAAGAAATTTGAATAGAACATATTTTGGCCCATGTATGAATGTATTGACATACTTTTCTTTAAATGAATTATATTGGTCTAATAAAATTAGATTAATGTATACATAACCCTTGATTGTAATAAGTATAGGATTATTTTTGTGGATATTTGTATTCTAAAACATTTTTATAAACATAAAAAGAAATTTTATTTACATAAAATAACTATGAGAATTTAAAATAATAAATTATGTATATTTTTTACTCAATGTGATTTTTTTAAAAGGAATGTAAAATCACACTCTTTTTATCAAGAACATTTTTAAAGATATAATAATCTTAAAAATTTATATTAAATGTTTTATATTCTGATAAACCTTGAAATTAATTGAATATAGTTTCTATAAAAATATACAGTGTAAATATTAGATATATATGGTTGGAGAGGATAACTAAATTCATGGAAACTAAATAAATATGATATAAAAAAATCATTTAACTCACTATAAGTATATCTATTGTTTACATTATATTTTTCGTAGTAATTATTGTATAGGTACTCTATTAAATCCCATGTAATATTGATATTGATGAATATCATAATCTAATAGATCATAACACTGTAGCAGGATAATCAAAACTTTACTTCAATTTATAACTCAACAGACAACTATTTCATACTTTTTCCTTATGTGAATGATTATAGTCTATTAATAAATATTCTAATCAGACGTTAGTTAAAATTATTATTAATTAGATTAATGTAACATTAGATTTTGGACTATATTTTACTTATATATTTATTTTTATTATTTAGAGTTTTTATAATGTACATTTTGAAGGTTTTAAAATGGTTCACAAAAGTATATACAAATTAACTCATTTCTTATGTGAGGTTATAGACTAATAATAAATTGAATATTATTATATCTTAGTTTGATGTTTTTTTAAAAATAGTTATAGATCAAGTACATAACAAATTACATTGGATTGTGCTTCACTTGGTCTCTAGTTCAATGAGGTAATATGTCATTTCATTTTAAATGAATCATGATAATAAATTAAGGTCAAAACACATAGATATAAGAAACCACGTAATTCATAGATACAGACAAAAAAGATATATTTTAATCATATTTATTGTAATAGAGTATCATCATTGTAATATATTTACTAGTCCTCTACAATATGAATGACATGATAATATAAAATAGAATATGAGCATGACCACTATTAAATGATCATCTTCAATATTTATGATGTATTCACCCTAATATTTAAAAACACCTCAAAAATTGTGAAGAAAATTCATTTAAAAATAATTTTTATGACTCTTTATATAAGTATATCATGAAATTTTAAATATATAGAAAAAAAGATAAATTTGTATCAATTACATCATGATGAACAAATATTTTTAGAAACAAGTTACTCCATGAGAATATAAATATAAACTTTATATAAGGAATGTATTTTCATATTTGATTATCTTTTGAAGTTATTCAAAATTATTACCTCCATATGTGTTAATTATACCTTATTTGGATTCCATATTACTCTAATATTCCAGCGAAACACTCTAGTTTTATATGATGTAAACTTCAGAAATCTTATTGTATTCATCTACATTTTATTTTTAATTCATTCATAGTAATTGATGATATTTTTTCTCGAAAGATTATATATCTTTTTTTACTCTTATTTGAAAATTCTTCTACAATAATATGGATCTTATATATTAATTTCATATTATTCCCACTTATTATTATTCAAGAGTAATTTATCTATTTTTTATTTTATACAATAAAAAATGGTTGAAATCTGGATAATATTTGAAAGTATAAACATGGGGAAAATTATATAAAATATGATAAAATTTAGTGTACAATAAAGAGAGAGAAATATGGAGTATTATGTAGAGAATATTTTCTTGTGTATGTTTTTTCAGTAAGGAATAAAATTATTTCTTGAATATTTTTTTATATATTCAATAGGGATTATGAACATTTTTATATTTCATTATTCCATATATTGTTATTAGATTTTTTTCATTATAAAAAATTGTGGTATTTCACAGTTATTATCCAAAATGTTATATATTTTTTATCAATTTTTTACTATGAGTCACAATATGCTCTATAAATTACTTTCCATTTCAAGGATCATGTTTTAAATTGTTTGGATTGTATATAAAAAATTTAATGCTTTTGACTAACTAATTATGATTTATACACATTCTTGAACATTAAAAAGTATTTGGAACATTCTATTAATGGAATAGTATTCAGTATCCTCCATGTTTATTTGAAATTTATTTTTTCATATAAAATAGTTTGAAGATTCATCCAAATTTTTTTTACTTATCTCACTAATAAATATTATATCATGACTAGTGGAGAAATTTTTTATTCAATTTTGATGTGATAGTTTCAAGAGACATTTATAACATTATTATTTTTGAACATCTATTTTTTTTGGTTTTCATTTTGATTAAATTTAATTTATTTATATGAGACACAATTATAAAATAAAATATTTTCCTTGTGGTAATTTATTCTTTGTATGATCTTTTATTGGTTTAAATATTTCTTGGGATAGGATTTACAGTCTACCAATGTTGAATAATCACATTAGATAATAACATTTACTCCGAATCATTATTAATTGATGATCATGTGAGGATAATAATTTTTTTTATTAAACATCTAATTAAATAGGATGGGTATCGGAATTACTTTTCATGTTATCAAAGAATCTATAAGGTAAGATCTTATTTATCTCATTGACTAATATATTATTTTTTATTTACGTTCTAAGTACCTTTATATATGTGTAATGATTTTCCTTCCTATTTGGAAAATTTTTAAATGTTCCAAAAATAACAAAAATTATATCCCTTAATAAAAATTGTTTACCATTTTACTAATATTTTCTAGAACCTCATTACATCATATTAAATTCTATGATGTTGTTAACATTAGTCATATTCCACTTAAGTTTGTTGATTCAGTTATGTTTTATCGTTTAAATCCCTTAGATTTTGTTTCATTTATCTATTGTTACTTTGATTTTATGGAACTTATAAAATAAAAAATTCCCATTTTTAAATAGGAATAGTTTTTTACATTTATAAAAATATCAACCCACGCACCCTAATTAATCTTACATACTGAGGAACCATATAAAATATTGATAATGGTTAATCCTCTCAACTAGTTAATTTATAAATGGTGACTTGTAGTTTATCTAAATTGAATCATGTCCAATATAGTACAATATTATAATGATATTTACAGTACCCTCAAAAGAACCATTCTATCCTATATTGTGGAGTTTCAACTACCATTATATTGTAGTCATTCAATGAAATAATTAGTTATCCTAAATATTTATTATTTTATATGTGTTTTCAGGTTTTATATATTGATAGCATGCTCATAAATTATTGAGAGAATATTTCTAGGTGGGCTAAATGAAATAAAATGATAAATTATAAGTAGGTAATATCAAATTTATAGGGGCTTTGATAATGGGAATTTAAATTTTCCAAAAAATAGTATTCATTGTTGACATGTAATGGTTGTTATGATGACCATTTTTGGTTATTCAAATTAAACAACTTTTTTTTAGAATGATGTGAAATATTGTTATGAGATGGAGTTTTCTTGTATAAAACTATAGGTGGGATATAGGGAAGTAAAAAATTAGAATTTTATATCTCAATGTCAATAATGTAATTGTTCATTGTGTCAGTGGGGGTACTTTTTATATTTAGACATAAAGACTCCATGAAGGATATTAGTTCCACCAAGAATATAGGAGGTCAAAATGGTTATGATTGATCCCATTTTAGAGGGCTGAAATTATTTTTAGAAATGGAATGAAAACAAATTTTTTTTGGTCATATATATTTGAAAAGAGATATGAGTTAGAAATATTATAGAATTTTATTATACATGACATAGTTATTCTTGGATTATAAAGGGGTTATTTAGGTGGATCATGGGAAGTTAGTTAGCTAGAGTGTTGAGTAATTTAATTTAAATATATATCCAAAATAGCCTAAGCTAATGGTGATATATGATTATATTTGGTTGATATATTTGGATCTAGTTAGCATCATATATAAAATGTGTGTATTGGATAGCTAAATTCCCTAGTGATTCCCTAATTTTAAATAATTACGGTTTCCAATTTTTAGATGTACGTGAAAAAATTCTCAATGTTTGATATAACAAGAAAAAAAATATATTACTCCTTTGGTAGGGACAAAGTAGAATAAAACTGGTGATCTCATGATAAAACTTTCATTGGTATATGCTATAAATTATATCGATGATCAATTTAAATGGTTTCACCCAATGTTTTTAAAAAAAAAATTAGATTTTAGGTATATCTTTGTGCTCATTTATTTTTCCATATTGATAATAAAAAAGAAACATGTTTAGTGAAATCATAAAATCTTTTCTCAAGTGATTTACCACATGATAAAAAGAGTTATTTATCTTAACATTTTCCCTTATATGGTGGGTATTATTTAATTATCTATCATTCACCATAGTTTTGTAACCATTTAGATAATGTCACCTTCATTGATAATGATAATAAAATATTTACAGGGAGTTGGTGTTTTAGGGAGAAAAATAATTCAACCACCTTCTAGTTGGGGAATATTGTCTCCTTTTCCAATTAAAATCAATACATTGAGAGATTATATGTTTAAAAATGTATATAGAAATTGGATAAAGTTATTGCCTCCTAGGTAATATCTTAGAAAGGATGGAATTTTGATTGAGGTTGTCTATAGGATAAATAAACAATTGATTAAATAATTGAACCAGTTACATTCATGGGGAAACTATAAAACTGTATAAGTGATATAGGTGAAGTAGATGTTTGATGCATCTCTCCAATATAAATTTTTTATAGTAATTGATATTTAACAACGAACACTTAATGTTCAAAAAATAATGTTTTCTTGATAAATAGTTTTTTATATATTTTTTATATTCATTTGAATATTAAAAATTTCAAATATGGAAATTTATTTATATTTAATGGAATGAATATTTTTAATCAGCACATTGAAATTAGGTATGAGTGTGAATTTAATTTTTGGTAAAAAAATATTTTTTATAAGTAAAAACGATTTACCACAATATAGGTAAATGTGATAAAAGAGTTAAATTAAACTCTAAATTCTAAAATATCCCTAAAATTATCTCTAAATTATGTTTAATATCATAAAATTCCTGAAATATATTTTATGTCCGCTCTGGAAGAACATTACATGTAAATTGGCCTTTTATGAACATTAAATAATGTGTCTTTCTTAAAATTCCACTCAAACACATCAATAAATTGACTCCTCCTGTAATCTTCCAAAAAATATTCATTTCATTTCTTTTACTACGTAATAAAAAACCATATTACCTATTCTAGAGACTTAGTTCAATGTTTATCCTCCATTTTCCCGAAGGAGGCCTAAATTCTTCATTACAAATAAATTCATTTTGTGAAAGAGTGAATTCAATAATGTAAGTATCTAGTTATTCCCTATATTTTTAAATTATCTTCTCACATACAATATTTATAAAACCCATATATGAATATAAATACATTCAAATAAATATTAATTCATCCCTAAAAATGATATTGTGTTAATGAAACTCTATACTCTAACACCTTACTTAAAAAAATATATTCTTGTTTGGTTTCGTTCAACCACATACAAAAATGAAGTCATAACACCGGTACAATTTGTAACATTATTTAGTATCAAGAAATTAGTTACATTAATATATAATATTAATGAGTAATTTATGTTATTAATATGGTTTATTATTTGTGACCAAAAAAATAAACGGTCATTATAAAATAACTCCTTATTGTCGATAAATTACATAAAAGATGATCATCATTATGTCTATTTTGATGAACCATACACATAACATCCATGAAACAGATATGGGAATAAATAAATTATTGGAATAAAATTATTCAACTTCCTTTATTAGTATTTAAATGGGGTACTCATTATCAATAAACAATTATTAACATCTTTATTATGAAAACAATTGAAAAGAATCAAAATTTAAAATATCTAATGATTAAAATAAACAATTAATATTTAATAAATGCGTAATTGAAATAAATATTTGAATGAAAAAATGTTAATATATAATTATATTTTCCAAACTAGTTATTTATAGTCTTATGTTTATTATAGAAAATGTAAAAATCCATTCTTTGGAGATGAGAGTAAAAGTAATTTATTATTTTCCAATGTTACATTGATATTGAAAATTCTCATTATCTAAATTTATATTAAGGAAAATTATATAATCATTCACTATAATGAAAAATTTTTTATTATCTACTAGTTATTTTACATGACATCAATCATTTTAACCTCTTTTTGGTTCATAATTATACTAAAATGATGTTTATAAGTTGAATAGTCTACATTTCTTATTTTATATGGGGAATATTTATCCTCTTTGTCTATATTATTAGTATTTTTTTATGGATACTATAATATATATGTTTTAATCTCTAATTATAACTATTTTAAACTATTTTAAATTATATATAATGAATCGTTTAATCTGTCCTCTATTATGTATCTTGTTCGATCACTTTATCCCACCATTTTATGTGATTTAATATTCAATTATTCTTTTTAAAATTTTAATAATTATTCAATGTTGTTTTAATTTAGTTTCTAATTATTTTATTTTATTTTTTTAAATAATTCCTCTTAAAAAATTTAAAATATAATTGATATTTATTCGTATTTGATAGATAAATTTCTAATGATATTTTATAGTGTATATAATTTATTTCAATATCCATTTAATGTTTATTTTGTTTTTCCGAGGATATGTTTGAATGAGAGTATATAAAATATTTATTTTGATGATTTATTTATGTATTGTGGACATTTTAATTAAACCTATTTATTTGTCATTTGTTATATTTCTTAATTTTTACTTCTAATTTTGATCATGTTTAGTAGAACACATATATGTGATTATAAAATATGTGATGGGTAGATCCAAAATTATTCTGACCTCCAATGAATTGGGTAAAGAATTATATATCTCCAGAGATGAAATATATAGTAATTTAGTATGAACCCAACCTATTATTTTTATATTAATGAGGATTTTACCTAATTTACTATGAAATAGGACATTATCCACTATTTGAAGATAGCCTCAAATATAATCCTTAACATAAGAAATGAGCTTCCTATCATTTTTTGGTCGATATTATATTTTCAGGATTTATATCTCATGTTTCCACATTCATATTCTAAACTTATATTTTTTTTGTAAAATAAATATATTATTGTTCATAGATTATGATCATTTTGTTATTTGGTAATACTTTCATTATGGATTTATCATATTGCTGGATTATGCTCCCATACCAACATGGTCATATTTTCCTTGTTTGTTTTCTTTGGTTGATATCTCTTATGCATAAAATTACTGATAATCCTTTAATATCATTTATTATGTTTCCATTACCGATGTAATGAACAAGTGGGTTGTGTATCGTACTAGTAGAATTGTGCCTTATGAGAATATTATTTATGGGAGATGTTAAGGAATATTTGTAAAATAAATTACATATTAATATAATATCCAAATACAAAACATGTATATTATTTAGGGTGTGATTTATATTTATATTTAAAGAATATTCAGGTAAAATGATATAATATGTATCTATTTCATGGTTGTTTCATCTAAGTTCATATCAAATCGAGATTTCATTATTTATATGGATTAGGAACAAGTGGATTAATCAGAAATCAACATAGGATACATTGGAATTTATACATGATTAACCTAAATATTCATAAGTCAAATTTAAGATGTCATCGTTTAATAAATATTTGGATTTATTGTCCTTATGAAATTATTTTTTATTATAGATATTATCTTTTCATACATTTTCCAATAATTTTGTTGCTAGTATGGTGTTGAATACAAAATCAAACATTTGAGGATTTGAAAGGAGTAAATAATATTGAAATCAAATTATTTGAGCCTAGTTATCTAAAATCATTCATATTAAAAAAATTCATAAGATTATTAATTCAAATTCCCATAATCTAGATATGAAATTAGTGGTAAAAAGTTATAGTGATGTAAGGATTTCATCAAAAATCAACAAGTCTTCTCTAATTGTTTTATGTCTGAATTCACATCTAGTAAATATTATAATTATCCCTTTAATAAGATTTTATTTTATTTTAGGCATTTTATATATCCCATTTCTCAAATCCCTTATTAATATGTTGGATAAATAAATGACATTTTATATACCAAAGAATCATAGGACCATCTATCTATAAAAGTGGAATATGATCTCCATAAGAAAAATAATTCTCTTATATGGGACAATATAAAAAATAATGAGGGTTGTTTAGGTCCAATTGTTTTTTAGGGAAAAAATACTTGATATTTTTTTATAATGAAACAATATATCTATATATTTCTTCAGGATTTTCCTCCTCTTCCTTCCATATCAAGAAGTTATTATTTCCATAAAACACATACCTGGAGTTATGAAACTATTAATGTTTATTTAACGAATTTATAATATTAAAAAATAAACTTATAAAGACTATATAAGGGTTTTAGTATCCCATGTTATTCATCATATGAATCATAAATCATTTTTTTAACATGAAATATGGATCATTGTGTCCCTCTTTTAAATATCATGAAACGTTTCTTGATCACTATCATATTCAAGAATCCCTTACCCAGTACTATTGATTTATTTGATCAACATGGAGGTGATTAATATTTCTCCAATATGGAACTTCTAGATAGATAAAATTAATTGATGGTAAAAAAATAAGATATAACAGACATTTCTTTCTTATATTTAATAGATAATATGAAGTTATAGTGGTGGATTTTAGATATATAAATTCACCCACTATCTCCATCGATATGATTAATATAACCTATATTCTAAGATAAGGTAATATAAGGAAGATTAATTGACAAATTTTTCAATTACATTGATAATGAGAAAACATACGAAAATTTTAGCAAGGTTAAAATAAAGATAATTAATGTTTCATTATTGGGTAATGTTGTCATACTAGATTGTATATTTATGGATCCTTCTAATAGGGAGCTGAATGAAAAATGGACAAGAACAAAAAATATTATCGATAACCTATTTTTCATGTATTTTCAATAATCTATCAAGAATTTATAGAAATACATTTCAACATTCAAATCCACTAATTAGGTTAACAGGGGAATGAGTCAATTTTCACTAATAAATAATTATGTAGATAATTTCATGGATATTTAGTGAATGTTTTTCAATAAATCTATACTCACGATATCTTATTGTAGATAAGTATTTTGAATTTATAGATTTTCCTCATATAAATTATTTGGGATATGTTTGGATGAAAAATGACATCATGGTAGATTATTAATAACATCAATTAATGATTCATGAGTCAAATTAATCATTATAAAATATGGATATAGTATCAATAAATATTTCATTAATGATATAGAGTAATTTTCACTATATTTAAAAGTGATATATATTTATATACATATTTTTTATTATAATATAATAATAAATTATATATTAATATAGAAGGATTTCATCATGTGCTAAAGTAGATAGAAGTATTTTATTAAAGATTGTGACTACTCAATGCATTACCAGCCTATGAATGTGAAAAAGGTGGTTGATTCTCTGAGTAGGAAGGATAAAACTACCTAATCAATGAATTTAATTGAATGAGTACTATTACTCATTCATTTATAATTTTTGGACATTACAAAAAGGAAATGGCATAAATTATATTTTAAACAAATGACTGGTCATCAATCCATCTATGTAAATATTAGGGAGCATTGAAAGGGGCTATGGATCCATTAAAGGATATATTGAATAATATATAATTTTACCATAAAATGAAATAATTATGAGATTCAACAAATGAATATGTTTCCCTTTATTACTAGAATTTAAAAAATTATATTTTTGAGGATACACACAGATCATCATTCTATATAAATCATTCAATAAAAACTCATTCATAAGATATCAAGAATAATTTTTTTAGGGAAAAGAATAGATAGATTATAATGTATATATCTCAATGCTTAATATTCCAACAATTTAAGACATAAAGTTATAATTATTAAGAGATGATTCAACCATTTACCATGCCTATATGAGCATAGGATTACATCACAATTTATTTAATTTTTGGTCTTACTATGACCACTAAAGGCCAAAATTCTCTTTCGGATGCAGTTGATCTCCCTTAGAATAAATAAATATTTAGTTGATATTTACAATGAAACTTCACTCGATTGGCCTTCCCTGATATGAATAATGAAATTTATAAGGCCTAAGGGGGTACCCATTTCAAATATATCATATCAATATATGATGTCTATCTATATGATCATGATAAATCTCCGACAACAATAAAATAAGGAGTTAGGCTGTAGCAATGATTATCATCCTCATATTTATGATAAATTCAAAGGGACCAATAAAACATAATGAAATTGGTATTAATCATGTAAAATGGGATTCAAAATCTGTAGAGATAAATATATTGGTCTTATAGTGTTTTTAATTAATGAAATATTCTATTATAGAATTCAATGAAAACTTGATGAAATACAACATGATGGGATGTAGCTGGAAATATAATTGTAATTGAACTATATGTTTTGGAAGTGATTTTAGAGAATATTGAAACCATTCATAAATATATTAATGAATCCCATCATTAATAGATTAATTTCCATGATAATAACCAAAGAGATTTTGAGTCAGATATAGGAGAAAATGTATTCCTTTGATAAATTCAATGGAAGCGGGTTTTTGAGATTATTAATGAAGGGAAAGTTTAAATATTGATACATTGGTCCTTTCGAAATACTATATAAAATCGGTATAGTATCTTATCACTTTTTCATCACTTAAACCACTCATAAGTTATTGATCTGCTACATGTATCACATTTGAGGAAGCACATACCCGACTCTTCTAATATAATCAACTAAAAGGTAGTTTAATGAACCTAACCTCTATTATGAGGGAGAAAATTATAAATATTATATTTTTTATATAACACACATAAAAAATAGACCACTTGAATTGTTAAATTTATCGAGAGGAATAAAAATTTTCAAGAACTATTGTATAAACTCTAAAATATTATAAGATAAAAGTAACATCATATTTTTTGATTCATACTATAAAATATGGATGGAAAAATTTATTTTGAGGTGGTATAATATAATATTAAACCTTTTCCACTAACACTTGTTGAATATATTGATTCACATGTAACAAAATATAGACTTGTCACAAACTATCCCCGGTCATACTTGAAATGAACACTTAAGATGGTGTGTGGTAATTCCTTAATGTCATTCAAGATCCCCATGGGCTATATGTATGTGAATGGGCATCCAGTAACTAAAATTTGGGATAATTTATCTTCTAATAATATTTAAAATATGATGTTTCATTAATGAATGGATTTAAAAAACCCATCATATATCATAAAAAAGAGTATCTCGGATAGGTACACAACATATCAAGATAAATTTAGATATAAATAAGGGAATCCTAGGAGTACTGATAAGGCAGTATAATAAGGCCAAAAAATTACAATAAAATTAAATAATAGGACAACCAATTTCTACTAAATCTCCATGTGAAAGTGATGTTTCAACACAGGAACCTCTACCATGCCCAAACTAATATATCTAATACCATCCAATATAATATAGATTCCTTAAAAACATGTAAAATTATAGGTGTGAGCTAAACAACCCAGTATATCACCACTCCCTAAAAAGATAACCAAGTCTTTAAAATAAATGTATTACATGATAGATTGAATTTGAGGATATAATATAGTCCTTTTAGGTTACCCCATTCAAAATATGTAAAATTTATTTTCCTCTAAAAAACACCACAAATTCATAAATTTGTGGTTATATCTCAATAGGAAAATAATTTTATTCCAATAAAAAATAATTCATTAATAATGGTTAAATATATTTAAGAAATATTTTGGAAGAAGAAGAACGCTATTTTCCAAACAAAATAATTTACCTACCTCAGAAAATATATCATCATAATGGAATCATATGTCGTATAAGAGAAAAATATTGATCATTTCTAACATGATCATAAAAGATGTATAGTTATCAACCTTGATATCTACTACACACTAATTAAACAACCAAAAATCCTGACCATACCCTACCATTCCCAACTAAGTTGAAATATCACATAAACTGACCAAATTAACCACAATGGGCTTCTAGCTAGAGAAAAATTTAAAAACAAGGTTTATGTATACCAAGAATTACCACATAGAAAACTCGGTATTCCCATAATATATAAATAGTGCTGAGAATTTCAATTATCAAGAATACTATATAGTCATTTTATAAAAACAATAATTTACATATCTAACACCTATGAACCCCAATATAGGAACATACATTTAATCCAATATTATCAAATAAATTTAACATCCCAAAATACCGTTAATTATTATAAGTATTTAGACATACATAATTTTTGTAACATGTAATGAAATAAAATCTTTTTATATTTTACTTAAAATAATCCAGTATAATATTCAACTAGGTTGTCGGATCATTTTAAGGATAAAATCAATAAACATCCCTCTATAAAACCAAAAAAATCCATTATTTTATTTCTCCAATAAATATATATTTTCAAGAAGTTTCTCAAAAAAATTAAAAAATGGATCTTATAAAAAACACTTTTCTATCATATTAGTAAATAACATCATATGTAATAAAATGACAATACAATCAAATAACTGATTGAGTATTTTAATTTTTAGGAAAAAATTTATAAACCCTAAATGTAATTTTAAAGATTAATTAAAATTAAAAACACTTTTTCAACATTTTTTGGAAACTCAAGAAATCGAGTATTCTTTGATATAAAAATAGTTATATAACTAGTAACATGAATTATGTTTTTGAAATTGATGAGAATATAAAAATAATTTATAGAGTTAATGTTAAAGAGAATGTATGGGAAACCTACCTCATATATTATCACTTTCAATGGTCATGGAGGTATTCCACTATAACACAACCCATGATTCTATACAAAACCAATATTAATGAATGTTTTATATAAAACATCCAAAACCAAAATTAATAATCTAACACAATGTCGACATCTATTATTATTCATTTATTATTTCATTTATATTTTTTAGTCTCAATGAGTTCATTGAAAAATTGGTTTAAACATTAAATGTTTTGTGGAATTTGATAATAATTCAGGGATAACCTAAACTGTTAGTGAAAACTGTATAAAGAATATCTTTGTTTATCTTAAATCTTGTAATATACAATTAGGATGTCTCATGAACATCTTATAAGTTTATATAACTTGTCCATTTAGTTTGATTTTATCATCATTGATTGACATGTAGTTTTCTAAACCACGTAGAGTTCGTAGAGTCATTAACAAAAATTACAAAATTTCCACCAGTATCTATATCTATAAATACGCTGTTTTTCTTTCAATTCAGATTTGGAATGTGAGGTAGCTTAGGGCCCTCCACATAATTCTTTTCATCACCATTTTTGACTTATCTCTCTTTGAATCATGGTGTCATCTTCAAGGTATTATCTCAATTACCCACTCATTCAACTATTTAATTGTTTTATATTCTTTTATTATCTTAGTTCTTTATTGTCTAAAACCTATTTTGTGGGTTTTTTATATTCAATTAGTCTATTAATGTTATTATGTACACATCATCCATTATTTAATTTTTATTCCATTTTAAAGGTTTCATCACTCACAAAAATCGTTTTATATAGGTAGTTTAATGCTTTTAATGTTGTATTTCACACTATATATTCTTAATATTAATAAAAAAATTCCCCAAAAAATGTTTCTAGTTTCAATGGTTTATATTAGTTTTATAAATTAATTATTGATTCATTTAATTTTGTTAAATTGTTTAAAAGTATATAGGTTTATTAAATATCTCAGATAAACTGATTAAATGTGTCTTTAATTGGATATTAAATTTTTTTATTTAACATCATGGATTTCTAAAACATCTATATAAATTTAATATCAGTTTTAGGAATTACTTATCCAGATATTATACCACTTATGGATATTTAAAAATTCATAATGGTAAACCATGTTGATTTTATAAAATTTCTTGAAATAAGTTTCTAAATAGTTAACATGGTGCTTTCTATAAACATTTTTATATTATTATAAATGTAGTTAAGCACTAAATTATATATGCAAACACATATATATATTTTTATATATATGGAATCTCATAGGATTCCTTCATTTAAAATTAGGTTTTATAAAAATTATTTTGTTTTAAAAATGAAGTAGAAATGTTTTTGGGAAATATGAATTCATAACATGGAACTCATAGGCTCATATTTCAATTTGGAATAATTTTTTATGATATTTATTTTGAATTGGTTTTTAAGATATTTTAGAATGAAAAAATTTTAATTCCTATATATCATATTCCACATTGAAATTGTCTCCTTAAATGTCTATACACATATAAATGGAGCTTGTTCAAAGAGGAATTTCACAAGGTTGGTGTAGCGAGATCAACTGGGAGCTATATTTATATTATCTAGAATCTATACTGATAAGTTTAATGTGAGTTATACAAAATATCACAGGTTTTTTTCCATAATCGAATCCTATGAATCATATTGATGGATGAGATAATCCTATTATCTAGTTAGGATTAGATATGATAGATCTTAGGTGGGGTGGATATGAAGAGGGCATACTGGGAGTGTAAAAATTTCATCCCAGTTACTAGTATCCATCTCACTATTAACATAGGGATACATCGATACCGATTTACAGGGTTCTTATGCAATTTCATTTTAGAAAGCCTCATGGGATGTTTGAGAATTTTCCATGATCACCTATTTTTTATGGTTTCCATATTTCTAATATTTCATATATCACTGATTCCATACTTTAATATTATATAATGACCAATCCCATTAGTTCAATTTTTATATTACATGCATACTTCTATTTTCTTTTCTCATTTACTTAGTTTTAATTGTTAATGTTGGGTGATGATTACAATAAGTTTTTTAAAGTTGTATTTAAATAAGGGATGTATTTTAAAATGTTTGAAATAATTATTTTAAAATTATGGTTTTGATGATATATTTCTTGGAAGATATTATGATTATTTTCTCTTATAAAAATTAATATGTATCTTATAGTTATTTTTAAAACAATTATTGTGGATATTTTTTAGAAAAGGACATTTAAAGTCTTTGTTATTTCCGATTGATATATATTATGATCATACCCTACATGATACACTTGACATTGGTACACCCACATTTTTTGTAGTTTCTGGAATCCTTTTATTATTTATCATGGAGATAGTGGTATTTGGGATTTATAGTGACTAACTGGACACATATATATTGGGTCTATTTTTATTTGAATTTTAGTATTTGGTTAGTAGTTATATCAAGAATGATGACCTTCTAAATTATAGTTATTATATCTATAATTCTACTAATGTTTATTTTTTGATTAATTTGACATGGTTATGTGTTTTTTAATTATTAAATTACTCTATTCTATATTAAGTATCTATTTCCTTTTTTACCTGAGGTGGAAATGAAATTCATGGGTGAGACATTTTTGAATTCCATAGAAATTATGCTAATATTAAATTTAATTTTAAGGCTGAAATAGTACTTAATGATTTATAAAAGTGTATTTTATTATTTGAGTTAGTGTAGGGGATTTATTTTACCCCTCTCTTATATTATTGGTTGGATTGGGTTCCCTATTCAAGGTTTAACTCAGGTTAGTTCATGAAGAAGTGGTATTAGAACTCAAGATTCATGGAGATGTAAGTTCCTGAAGGGCCCTGTCTTATTTGGTGTTTTTCATAGATATGAAATTTGGGACTTCTAAACATAATTGGTATGAGAAGGATCACATTCATGAGCTCTTGATCATCATAAACATAAATTTACCATGGGTCTTCATTTTTAAATCTTGATTTTTGAACATTACTTATTTTTTTAGTATATCTTGTCTTATGTGGATGATGTTTGTTGTATTATAAAATTTTTAAGACTAATATGAAGTATTCCCAAATTTTGGAGGTGAATAATAGGTGAGAATAAATTATTCATGGTGACCCAATAGAGTTGGGATAAATGTGTAGAGATTGTTTTAATGGTTTTGTTAACTTCTAGTGGCATTTGGAACGATTGGCGTATAGTCCACCAAATCATGTATTTCCACTAAACACACTAATTTTTTTTGTTATGAATCCATTTATCCAAATCATATCAATTTTATTATAGATAATATTCAATATAATTTAAAGGATACTTCCAAACTATGTTAGTGGTTTGAGGAATTATTTCAGTAAGATTATGAAATTTAATCTTGGTTTCCAAAAGACAAATATTGACTTTAGGAACATTATTTGGCAGTTATATAGAAAATTAAGTAGAAATAATATAATTTTATAGACCTATGAAAATTATAGAAAATGGATTATTTTGTTTTAAAAGTTGTTTTGATAGTGATGTTAAAGATTAAAATTTATGTGTGAAATATAATGTAGTTGTTATGTAATGTTTTCAATTTAAAATTTAAATATGTTGTTTTAAAATAGATTAATAATATATAATTCAAATTATGTTTGATGGTACTGATTTATTTTGTTACATTACTATCTATATTTTAGTTTTCTTCTGGTTGGTTATGATTTTTATTTCATTTGTTATTTATTTAGTTTTATTTTTTCTTATTATTTAGAGTATTTATTCCAAATAAAATTCATAGTGATCATAGGGATACAATTGAAGATTAGAAAGTTAACAACACCACCCAAAAACCTAAAAGAGTATTTTATTTGATTCTTTATCTTGTTCTATATATCCTTCTAGATATGTAATGTCAGTTATTAGATTTGGAGTGTCTTGGGAGTGTTGAGCGAGTTATACCATAATTAAGAAATCATGATGCTTTGAGAGTGTTAGAGATAGAATATAATGTGGGTGCATTTGATGAGATATGTCTAGATTAGGGGATAATTATCATCCTTACTCGGTTGAATGTTTGAATCACATAGGAATTATTTAAGACCATATTTTCTGTGGTTATTACATTGGGACTATCCGGATGAGAACGTGGAAAGATCTTGAGTCCCAAGTAGGGTCAGTTCAATATGACGGAGTAAATTTTCAATTTTAATGTGTTGGTCCAGATTTATTTGTGATCATATTAATTTATTCATTTAAAGAATTCATTTTAATGAAGATTCATCAACTGGATATGAGTTATAGATTACTTCCATTTAGACTAACTTTGACAAAGATTAATATTGATGTAGAAGATTTGGTTTCTCGAGGGAAACCCATTAAGAGTTGTAGCGTAGTATCATTAGGTGTTAGTGAGGTCCCCCTATCTAGCATAGAGGATATGTTGAATAAAATTATTCAAGAATAGTATTGTTATCTTTATTTATTTCGTCAAAACCAGATCATGCCCCCATGTGTGTCTAGTGTGGCCAAGTTAGGCATTATAATCCCTCTTTGTAAGATGTTCAGAAGACCTATCACTATCGTGGTTGATAGGGGAACATTTATATGTTTATAAAGATAATTAATTCTTAGTCTAAGAGTTATTTCAAACCTCAGAATCTTGATATAGTCTAAGAATATATTTTTTTCATTTCCCCTTCTCCATTTTATCAAATTTCTATTTTATTCCTTCTTGTTTTGATCATAGGGTTATGTGTTCATTTTCAACTATTATGTGATTATTTTGAGTGTTAATATTTTTATTTTATTATCATTTGAATATTCCATTATATTGTTTTATTTCTTAATCCACTCCTGTAAGGACTTTTATTACATCATTCTACATGATTTTTTGATTCATCGTGGTATTTAATTTATAAATTTTGTAGAGGTCGACAATGGGTGTTCATTTTTTAGGTTTCATATTGGATTATTCAGGTGTGGGTGTAATTTAATATAGATTTTTTATCAGTTTATTAGTTGATTCATTGCATTTTTGTGATTTAGATAGTGGTTACATTCCCATTTTGGTTGTAATCCCATGTGTTTTCTGCCCTCCCTTTGAAGCTCAGTGGATTTCATGGAGTATAAATATTAATTGATGGGAGTTTGTAATACCGATCCACCTCGCATTCATATACATTATATTATTAATTTTTAATATTTTCATTATGTTGTGATCTGAACAATATTTTTTGGTATATTTTTACATGGTTAATGGGGAGACTACACGGTTAGTGAAGACCATGGGGAAAATCTATAATCATTTCAAAAATCTTGAAAAATCAATATGGCATAGCTAGTATATGGATTTTCGAACTATCAGGTCCCCTTTTCCTCTATAGTGATAAGGTAACAACTATCACACATTTAGTAACCCATGTGCCCAAAATTTGCACACAACAAAAAATATTTAAAATATCATAAAATATCTTTCCCAATATAAAGCACAAAAGGGGGGCTTTTCTCCACATTTATTTGTTCCCAGTGGGGGATCCTAAGTAACTCCTATTACTTAACCCCACCTTGAATCTATTTTTTAGGATTATATCTTTGAATCATTGAGAATTATTCAATTTATGGTATATATTCCTCTACTAATTACCTTATAAACACAATTTAAATTATTCATTTTCCGTATTTCCTTCTTGGAGAGACCATATAGTTAGGGATTGATGAGTTTTTTGGCGAATCTTGATGACAAGATATATGATCGTGTTTATGGTCTTATTGAATCCATTGTTTAATATTTCATCACATCCATACATGCATTGTGTTATATGGTTCTGTGCCTTTTATTTTTTTATTTCACATCGTATATGATTTGACTTAAAAACCCCCATTAAATATTAATGTTTTCAATGGTTTAGATACAGTTTATATATAAATCATTGAAGCATTTTATTTTATAAATATTTAAAATGGTATTGGTGTTTGTTATTTGTTTGATAAAATAAATATGTTGGTTCTTTATTAGTTTTTTTACTTTTTAGAAGATTTCATGAATTTATAAAAATTATGTATTATTTTAGTATGAGTTGGATATATTATTTTTACATCTTTTTTTACAACTTATGTACATTTAATGAATTGTTTTATTGAATCTACTTGATGTTGATAAATGGATTGAATTGGGTTTCACATTGGTTTCCTTAGTGTTTCGTATAAAAATGGGTACATATATATAAATGAGGTTAATATCCTATGTATTTATATATATTAATTCATATATAGGTGTATCGATATAAATATATATATATATATATATATATGTCTGTGTGTTTAATTCCATAACAGTCCTTCATTAAAACATTGGTATTTTAAAAATATCATCAGTTTTCAAATTAAACATAAAATGGATTTCCAAAAGAGAATTCCTAAAATGGGATTCATAGGCCTATTGGGAATCAGTTTTGAAATATTATTTCTTTAAAAATAAGAATTATAATTAATCATTAAGTGACATTCCTATATTAAAATTCTTAAAGGACAATTTAAACATTGGAATGGTTTATATGAATGTTTGTAACACCTTGAGTTTTTATGGACCTATTTTTTTGAATAAATCTAATTTTTAATTTATATCTTTAAATACACTAGTTCAAGGATTTATTTTTCACACAACAATGACATGGAATACAATGCACACAACACTACGTTGGCATACGATACACGCAACACTTCGTTTCTATAAAACATCTATTTTTATTATTTTAATTATTAGAATAAGAAAATTATAACCTATCCATTAAAATTAGTAATATTTATATATATATTTACTTTTAAAATATTTTATATAATTGTTTTATATAAATAAATCATATTAATAGAAAAATATATGATTAATGGTAAAGTCCTTCTATGTTTAGAACATAATTTTATAGAATAAACTACTTCTAATAATGAATGTAATTCTAGACACATTATGAAATTTAATTTTATAAAATAAAAAAATTGAATTCATAACATTGAAATTATATTAGGGTTATTTTTTGTGATTTTTTCGAGAAACTTCATTTGTTTGATGAATAGTGAAAATACTACTTTTTAGTTAAAAACTACATTTTTGTCTAATTTAATTTTAATGATAAATGATATAATAAATTAGTTTTGAGGTAAAATTAGAAAATATCACATCTAATAAAATATTTAACTTCATTAGAATCATTTTCAATTTGAAATAGAATGTAAAACCTTAACACACTTTAAAACTTTTTCCTTCTTTAAAACCATGTTGTTTCATTCTGTCTGTGGGATTAACAGTAATCTTAAATTTTCATCTTCTATGAAGTGAATTTAAAAAATCATATGTACAACATTTTATGAATTCTAATATATGTAGGTTAAAATAAACATGTTAATTTTTTACCAAAAATTATTAGTAAAAGCGATTAAAATTAATCACAGTAGATAAGGCCTAATTAAGATTAAGTAATGAATAAACCATAAAATTAAGGGCCCAAATGACCTATAAACTTGTCCAAACCACATTTCATATCCATAATTAGTTCATAAACATTAAATTATAGTTTTTAGTTTGTTTGTTAATAGTTTTTTTAAGTATGAACATGTGGAAACCTAACTTGTTTCTAAAAATTCCATGTGAATCTTTTTCCATCCCAATAAACGGCAATCACCTATACCCATTACACACACCTATAAAAACCTTAATTTAGTCCAATAAAATTCCATTTAGCCTCCAAAAAATCCTTCCTTATATGTTAAAGCCTCCCTTTTGGATAAATGCTTCTCAAGAAATCTTGTTGGCACAAACCAAAAGAAGTTACCGATTAGGAGGTAAATGTTCTTTTATGCTCTATTCCATTATTTTCTATATCTTCCCCATAAAATCACTTTATTAGATTACTGTGTGAAAAAAAAGACCCTTAATATAATAAGATATTTTTAATAGATTTTTCTTACATACACTATCACACAACTCCATATAATGGATGTTAACCATATTGTTTTTGTGTACGGCTAACTACTAACTCAAAAAATGATGATTATTCATTTCTCCTTTACAGCCAATAACGATGTCCATTATGATGAAATATCTGTTTATATATTTTATATATTATATTTAATATGTTTTTATTCTTCTTTATTTCTTTTAAAACATGCATCTGTATTACCTTCTATTTGGTGTTAATATGATAATCTCATTTGAGAAAGTTCGGACTATCGCCCCCTCGAATCGATGTGATTCATTCACACACCACATAGAATGTATTAAGTATGGTTTCACTGAAGATATATGATATATATGATATATTAATGCTATTTTAATAATTATATATATATACATGTATATACTTATGTCATTTACACACTTTCGTTCAGTATGGTAACAAAAACAGAAAAAATCATTCATGTGTACGTACGACTTACCGTCTCAATGAACAGTGTATTCAATTACATACTTCATTATAATATAGATTCTTATAATATAAATATAAAGTATATACCTAATAATTATATAATTTTCTACATTTTGGAATCATGATATAAGTATATGGATCAATAATATAACAAATTAAGACACATGTGAAGAGCAAAGAGAATATTACCCGAAGTGAAACCTTAACATGGGATCGTTAACACGAGGGTGTAGGATCGAAATGTGAATGTAGATGCTCAATATACAAGAGGGGGGTGAATTGTACTCTTTATAAATTCCTTTGGAACATTTAATGTTGGTTTAAAAAATAGTTTTAAACCATAAGGAAAACATTGTTTAACAAGTTTAAACTAGGTAAATTCACAACAGCTATACATTCAACAATATTAATAGGTTCAGGAAATATGATTCTAGAAAATAAGGTTCTAAAAATATGGTTCTGGAAGGAAACTTAAGAAAGGTTCACAATGAAATGATTCTACATTAAGGCGTATAGAATCTCACTAATCAGAGTATACAAAAACAAGGAAGTATAAAATAGTTATACATTCCTTTATCAATGAAAATGTAGCAGAAAAAAAAATTGAAGAAATACAAGTAACAAGTATGAAATATTTAAACTCAAAGAGAAGTGTATCCAACAACCTTGGATAAAGGTCCCTTGATTTATACTTTCCAGAAAGTCTGTCTCACCAAAACCAGGGTAAGCCCTCGATAAGAATATCGGAGTCTGTCTTATTATCCCCACAATCCCACAACTTCAAGGTAGTCAGCACCTCAATCTTCCACCCGAAGGAAGTCCTCGAACATTAAGTTTGATGGCACCTCTGTCTTCCTGTTCCCGGAAGCCCTCGAATGTATTCAACAACATTCAGAGTTCCACGAAGAAATTATGAACAAGATGTTCAGTATACACAAATAATGAGAATATATCTCTTTATAAATCATGTCGACAGTATGTAATCAGTTGTCAAAAGTTGTGAGCTCATTCAAATGAGCTCATATTTATAGGCACATCTCCAACAATCAGATCTCTCCTCCAACGGTCATATTTTTCATTATATTTCGGACGGACTAGTATATATGCCACTCAACCAACGGTTAGTTAGAAACAGAATTTACGACATTGTTTCATAACTATAGAAAAATATGCATGTTTACTCAAAACCATTTTCAGAGTGTATGGTAAAAGATATGAGTATAAAAAACCATTTGGTTTCTATAATACAAAAAATATTCAGATTTTTTTCTTGAAGGAATTCAGAGTCTGAACTCAATGGAATTCAAGAGTCTAAATTTTCAAGGAAATTCATAGTTTGAACTCATAAGAAATCAGAGATAGAACATACATTGTTGGGAGTCTAAATTCATAAGAATTCAGAATCTGAACATAGAATGTTCAGAGACTGATTCAGAGAACTCGGTGTCTGAATTCAGATCCTAAAAACAGAATTCTCTATATCTAATTATTTATAAGATTTAAAGGTTTTAGATACGAAACTGAATTTGACACATAGAAATATAATTAATTAGTTTTAGAAAAATTATTAAATGAACAATGAAGACATGTTAAGGATAAATTTTCATAGGGGAAGGAAAATTTCCCTTATCAAAGAAAAACTGGTTAAGGAGAAAAAATTACTTAAGGAAGGAAAATTTATTTAAGGAAGAAAAATTTTCCATATCATGCTAAAATAAATTTTTCCTCAAAATAAGGTGTTTGTGATTTTGAAAACATGAAGGAATGGACAAGTCATAAGGAATCCTTATTGACATAATAATCTCCAACTTTTTGGACAACACAAACATCCTTACGAAAACGAATATAATGACGTTGAATAAAAAAATTGAACTTTGAAAAAAAAACTTATATCCCTTAACACATGGTAAATGATGAATACGACTAACTCACCCTTATGCTTTGGAAATACTAAGGATCATATTATTGACTTCCAAAAATAGATTTTACATTATCTTGTATACGATAATCTTCATTGATATAATCTCCCCCTTAGATGAACACCCCCTGACATAGGGAAATTTCTGCTTTAATATGTATTGTTTTTAACATTCTTTTCTCCCCCTTTGTGATTTTCATGAAGGAATATAGGGAATGGAAAAGTAAATAAGGTACCTAAAATATTAGTTCTAAACAACCAAAAGACAATCAAAAAAATTTCATTATGATTGGAAATATTTATACAAGGAAAAATAAAAAAAATATCGGAACTAAATAAGATTATAATTCATTTTCCTATGACATCAACTTATTTATTATGGTTTTGAGCATCTTGAGTTCCTTATGATCTTCCTCTGCACGCTTGAAAAGTAGACCCTGGTCTTCTGTTTTCTTTTCTAAGGCTATTATTTTCTCTTCCTAAACCTTAATCGATTCTGGATGACCCTTTAGAACTTCTTCTTGCTTAACTAGATTTTTTTCTATCTCAATAATGAGATCCCTTTCTCTCTTCCAACTATGAGAAAGTGAATACAATTTCCCATTCAATTCTTTTACTTCTTGAATCCATGTATTCTATTCCAGAGTTAGCTTTTCCGCAAAACTGTTTGTGAGATCCTTGATCTTCACATCTTTGGTATCAAATGCATCCTTGAAAATATCTTGGAAGTCATCAACAATACTCATGTGTACCACAATTTTATTTAACAAGCTAGTAATCTTCTTGGAAGATCTTTTGTGGGCTTCGTAGTTTATAAGAAAAGTCTTGAAGTCTACCACAAGTTTAACACACTTATCCATTAACAGGGATACTGAATCCGAATTTTGATTTATTGTGTGTTGGAGAATCTGTAATCTCAATTTTGTGCTTGGAAATATTGGAATAGTCCCAATAATCTTCTTCAAAAATAGGACTAAAATGTCATGTCCAAGAGAGGATTATTTCGAATAAGATATATTTCTTGGTGAGGTTTATTTTTCTAACTCAGTAGCTTTCAAATTTGGAGAACCACCAACTTCTTTCTTCTTTACCACAACCTTGCTAGGTGTATCAACAACCACCTTTTTTCTCTTATCAACCTTCATAATGACTTCCTCTTGATCAAGAGATTCATTTTCAATCTCCGATAGTTGAAAAATTCTATCTTTATCTACTTCCATCTTCTCAACTCCTACTTCAACATCCTCTAGATGAATGAAATATTTATTGATTCTTTTTTCAACAGATGGTTTTACTACTTCATCTTCAACCTTCTCTTCATCCTTCCCAGGAGTAGAAAGTCTTGATGATTCAGATTCAGAGATTCATAATGATAATTTTTCATAAGGAATTTCCTTCTCATGGAAATCCTCAACTTTCATGATCAGATCATCGGTATCCCCACTCCCTTCTTCTTCCTCTTCTTCTTCCACTACGTTTTCTTTATCTTTTTCGGGAGATGGAAACTTATTTCTTGGAGTCTCTGGTAATTGTTATATCAGGAAGCATTATGGTGTGAGAATATTTTATGATTCTTTCTCAGTAGCCATTAAGAGTGATTGTACTATTTCAGCCTAAGGCAACATATTCATTTTCTTCTTTTCTTTTTCATTCTTGTTAAGAACATCAGATGTATTTTCTTTTTCTTCGTCTTCCATATTCTCCATAGTATTTTCCATCAACGATTTTTCTTGATTAGGGTCCAAGAGAAACTTAGGATCCCCTTATTTTAGATTATTCTTGTCTTGTCTCCACATTGCTATGACATTATGAGGTTACATCTTTTGTTTCTTCAGCTTCGGTGGTGCAAATTGAACATCCTTTTTTATGGGTGTTTTTGAATTCTCTTCCACTTCCTTTAGCTTCCTCCTCCTTCCACCTTTTTTAGATGTTTCATCCACCACCTGTTTCTTCTAAATAGATTTTATCTCCTCTTCTAGGAAGTCATAGAATTCTTCATAATATTTGGAAAAACCAAATTTCAACCTTCTTAGAGTTTCATCACTCAGTAACATGACATTGAAATTTACTGACATAAATTTACAAGGGATTTTAAAGGTATATAGACATCGAACAATCAAATTTGAAAGAATGGCCGGATATATTGTAATCTGAGCCTACAGATTTCCATTCTTTTAGTTCTCAATTGTAATCATGATTTCTTAAACAAAATTTTTCTTCCATAGTTTTACTAGGAAATCCAGAATATACATATCACTTTTATTCAAAGTATCCTTATAAACTTTTCTCTGAATGATGAATCCTTGAACCCACAATTCAAGAATCTAAAAATTTGTAGAAAAATTCACTATCTTCAGTGTCTATACCTATGACAAGCCAAGACATTCCATGTCTTTTTCTTTAGTAAAACATCCTTGAACATCTTGAAGATTATGAGAAAAAAAATTTTCTTCCCCATTATAAGAAATACTGACTAAGCATGTAGCCTTGGTGTAGGAAAGTGAATGTATCTTTCCATACTAGTTAAATGAAAACATCCTCCTCCCTTCTTCTTTAAAGAACGTTACTGACTCATAGAATTCTATTAGAAATTATGGATAAACAAAATCCTATGATTTTTGTTTTGAAATGAAAACACCCTCCCAACAATTCAACTTGATATTTTTTGGAGATAATAGAATCATACTTTGAGAAAAAAAATTGATCAACTATCCTTTCCCTATATATCTTCCCTTCCTAGATTGGATTAATAGTTGACATATCTTTTTGAAAGCAGACTTCGATAGAAATTCAGAAGTGAGGATGATATGAGAGGTTCATAACAAGTTTAAGTAAGAGGTTCAGGGATTCAGCACGCAAAGGCTTGAGATTGATGTTGGATAAGAATCAAGAGGCCCTTTATATAGGAAATTGGAGTGATGGTTCAACCTCCATAATTGATCTAATGGCTGAGAAAGATTCTTGATAAGATCTGACTGTTGAGATGATGTCCACATGGAAATTTTGGTAGAATTTTATCTTTTGATGTATTTTGAAAAAAAACATTCGGATTTTAAGGAAAACAAAATATGAAAATTTAAAAACGAATGAAAATACTAACAATTATAATATGGTTAAAAAAAATTTGAGAAAATAAAATATACCTTTTGGATTTCCAAGAATATTATTCATAATGAGGGAAATTCATCTTTAAGAACCTTAGATTCCAAAAAGTTGATTACGAAAACATTGGCTACGAAAATTTTTAAAACTACAACAAAAGTTTATTATAAAAAATCTAACTACGAGAATTTTTATTAAAAATAATCTGACTGCAAAAAATTTCATTATAAAAAATTTCAAAAATATTTTTTAAGGAAATGTAGAAAACCATTATTTCAAAAATTTTGAAAATCGACATTATGAAAATTTTGAAAATCTGCATTACAAAAATTTAGAAAATCGTCATTACGAAAATTTAGAAAATCATAATTACAAAAATTTAGAAAATAATCATTATGAAAATTTAGCAAAAAATCATTATGAAAATTTATAAAATATTCATTATAAAAATTTAGAAAATCATAATTACAAAAATTTAGAAACACGAGAAAACAAATTTCTATTAACTAACAAGAAAAATATACCCCCCGTTTGTTTTTGTAAAGAGATAGGTTTCAAAAAGATGTTAATAAGGAGGATTAACCTATGGTTATCATTCTTAACATCTGTTTAATGTATTCAAATCTATTGGATGGTAAATATTTTTTGAAAATATCAGCAAATTGATCATGTTTTCCGAAAAATTGATGAATGATATCTTCTTTTTATGTGTGATCCCTAAGAAAGTGATGCCTAATATCTATGTCTATTCCACAAGAGTGATGTGAAGGGTTTTAATTAAGGCAATGGAACTAGTATTATCACACAAAATTTTTGTTTTGTAAAACTCATAACAAATACAGTGAGAGTGTGTAGCATCCACAACACTTGAGCATAACTACTTCCAGCTGCTACATATTCAACTTTATCATTGGAAACTGCTACTGAGTGTGGATTTTTTCTTGACCAAGAAACTAATTAATCTCCAAATAAATGAAAAGTTCCAAAGGTACTTTTTATATCCATTCTACATCCACCAAATAGATAATCCAAAAATATTTTTAAAACAAAATCATTTCCAGAAGTATAATAGAGTCTTAAATCCCTGGATCCCTTTTAGTAGTGAAAAATTCTTTTCACTGCCTTTAAATGAGATTCCTTAGGATTGGATTGATATCTTGCACATAATAATACTAAAAAGATTATGTCTGGATGACTAGATTTCATGTATAGTAAACTTTCTATAATACCTCTAAATGATGTTTGATCAACTGGTTTCCCAGCATCATCAAGATCAAGTGAATTTCAGGTACTGATGAGAGTTATATTACTTTTAGTGTTGTAATATCCATAATTTTTAAGAATATATTTAATATACTTATGCTGAGATATATATGTTCCCTCAGGTTTGTGAGAAATTTTAAAACCTAGGAAAAATTTTAGCTAACCCATCATACTCATTTCAAAATCAGATTTCATTAGATCTGAAAAGGAATCAGTTAAAGATTGATGAATTGAACTAAATATAATGTCATCAACATAAATTTGTACAATAAAAACATTTTTCTTATCTTTAATTATAAAAGGTTTTGATCATAATTTCCATTTACATAATTATTTTGAAGAAAAACCCCTAAAATTCTATCATATAAGGCTCTGGGAGCTTGTTTAAGTCCATACAATGCTTTGGTAAGTTAAAAAACATGTTCCGGATGTTTTATGTCTTCAAAACTAGGTGATTGTTCGAAAAAACTTCTTCTTAATCATACAAATTAAATAAAGAAAATTTTACATCCATTTGAAAATGTTTAAAAAAAAAGAATGCTAAAAAGGAATGTAGAATACGAATTGATTTATGTCTAGCTACTGGAGCATGGGTTTCTTCATAGTCTATTTCTTCTTGATGATTATAGTCATTAGCAACTAATCTAGATTTATTTCATACAATTACTCCATTTTCATAACAATTATTTATGAAAACCCATTTTACCAAAATAACATAGGTTTCCATAGGTTTTTCAACCAAGTTCCAGACTTTATTCAATTCGAATTCATTTATCTCATCTTGCATGGCATTAATCCAATAATCATCACCTAAAGTTTCTTCCGTGATTTTTGGTTCTAATTGTGAAATGAATGTTAGATGTTCTACTTCATTTCTTAATGAACTTCTAGTCTATATAGTTTGATTTATATCACCAATGATACTACCACTGGGATGATTCTTTAGAAACAACTCATTTGGGTTTTGTAAAGCATGTTCATCAACATAGGGTAGAAAATCTTATGGGGTAAATGTCTTAAAAATATTTACTTGAACATTTTCCTTATCAAAAGGATCTTCAATCATGGGTTGACAATCAGTTTTTGAAAACACATCGTATGATGTAGGTTGATGTTGTTTAAAAACAAAAGGATCAGTTTCCTCAAATTTAACAAGTATTGTTTCTTTAATAGTACACGTGTTTTTACTGAAAACTCTATAGAACTTAGAAGTTGTGGAGTAACCTAAGAAAATTCCTTCATCATATTTGGGTGAAAATTTATGTATAGTATCTTTAGTATTAAGAATGAATACGTTGCAACCAAATACATTGATGTAGGAAAGTTTAGGTTTTCTACCATTCTGTAACTCATAAGGGGTTTTATTAAGAAAAGGTCTAATCAAAACAAGATTTATATCATAATAAGAAGTACTTACAGCTTCAGCCCAAAAATGTTTAGCTATAGAATATTCAATCAACATGGTTATAGTCATTTCTTAAGGAATTCAAATTCTTCTTTCAACAACACCATTCTGTTGAGGAGTTCTTGGTGCTGAGAAGTTATGAGTAATGCCTTTTTTTCAACTAAAAGTTTCAAAATCAGAATTTTGAAATTCCCCTCTATGATCACTATAGATAGTTATCAATGGATGTTTTTTCAAATTTTTAACATGGGATCTATAACTCTTGAAATAATAAAACACTTCATATTTCATTTCTAGAAAATATACCCACATAAATCTAGTGCAATCATCAACTAAGACAAATACATAATATTTGCCTCCAATGCTTCCAGTTTTTGTTACTCCAAAAATATTTATATGGACTAACTATAATGCGTTGATATTTTAGATTTAATTGATTAATTAAAAAAATGATTTATGGTTCTTTCCATATTTACAATGATCACAAGATTTAGAAGAATCTAATCTAAGCTCCATTAGATCTTTAACTATTCTTTTCTTAGAGATTTCACATAGGTTCCTATGATTATAGTGACCTAACCATCTATGCCATATAAACGAATGATCATCCATTGAACTAAGGAAATGTAGGTCTTTGCTTATAAGGTCTTTTATGTTAAGTGTGTATACATTCTCTTACCAATGGTCTGAAAGAATAAACTCTTCCTTGGATTTTGTACTAATCACTGGTCATTCCTAAACATCACAAGATAACCTTAATCACATAATTGACTAATGAAAATGATATTGTACTGAAGACCTTTAACAAATAAAACATTTGAAATCATATGTTTTTGAAGAAGTTCAATGTTACCTATACCAATAATTTCGCCCAAATCATTATCTCTGAAAGTTACTTTTCCACATTTCATCTTGATTATAATTTCAAAGAAGTTTCTATGATCAGTCATATGCCAAGAACATCCACTATCCATGTACCAAGTATTTTTGTTGGTACATTATTTATTTCATTGAAAATATGAGAGTTAGACTTTCAGAACCCAAAATTTTATTGATCCTGGAATTTCAGGAAGAAAAATTTTAGGTATCCCCATTTTCAGAGAAAAATACGATTTATGAAAACGTAATCACTGGGTTTGGTTTAAGAAACAAATTTTTTCCTAGTGACCACCAAACATACATTTAGTATAGAATGGAGCACTTTGAAGAACAAAATAATTGTTATTGAAACCGATTTAGAAAATGTATATCCAAAACTAGAACTATTCTTTAGTGGAAGAATCTGAGAATAAATCTTATCATTGTTTTCCTTACATAAGGTAAATTTTGAAAAACACTTCCTCAAGGAAAATATTTCTAACATTAGTTTTATAACTAAGTTTTTATTCTCAAAAACAATAAATTTATCACTAAATTAAGGCTAAAAAATATTTTTCGTAGAAATAACTTTTTATTACTCCATATAAAGTTTATCCTTCCCAGAATTAACTTCCTCATGTTTGTTAGAAAGTTTTTTTAAAACATCATTTTTATTATTAAGATATTTAGTAACTTCCAAAATTTCTTTTATTAAAATAGATTATCAAGAATTTACTTTTTCATGTTTCTTTAAAACTATACAATTTCTTATCTCAACGAAATTAGAAAACCTAGAAACATCCTCATAGTTAGAAAAATCATTATCATTATCTGATGAAGAAGATTATTCATCTAAAGAAAAACCTCTATCATAAAAATTTTCACGTAAAGATCTATTGGTTAATGATACAATAGTTCATACCTTATCCATAAGACAATGATTTTGAAATAGATCTATGGATATTAGGCTAATATTCCTTCGCTCATAAGATTCATATTCGGAAGAGTCATAAGAAGAATCTCTACCACTGGCACTCTAAGTGTCATTGGCTTTCAAGACATTCTTGTGCATTGATCTGTAGAACATCTTCTTGTCTGTCTCAGAATTTATATCTTTCTTCTCACTTTTCATAATCAGGAGACAATCAGGTCTAATATTTCTAGTTCTTCTATATTCATAGCATGTATCTTACCCATCTTTCTTATATTTTACATCTTTATTTTTTTATCAGTATTGAAGATTATTCTATCCAACAATATTTTTCATCCTCCGAGAAATATTCGCTAACTCATTTTCCGAATCATCACTTCCACAAGATTCATATTGAGTAACAAACTTCTTAGATTTATATCTTGTAACTCTCTCAGGAGTCATGTATTTCATATCATTAGAGGTGGTTGTAAAAAAAACACATCCATTCCCATTTTTCATCTTAACATTATCAGCATCTCTCTTTATTCTAGTCTCATGTTGAATAAGAATTCCAAATAGTTCATCAAGATTAATCTGTGAGACTTTTCTATTGTCATCTATAGCTGTTCTTTTTTTATTCCCATTCATTAGGCATGATGTCTATAGTCTTATCCGCAAGTGCCTCATCATCCAATCCTTTTTTACCCATGGATTGTATGTTTTTTACAATAGTTAGAATCTACTATTTTACCTTACAAACTAGTTCTCCATAAGGAAAAAACCATGATACTAAGATCTAAGCATAACTCTTCTAGTTTCAATATCTTCGAATGTAACGAAATGAGTTACTTCAATCTTATTCCATATGAAATTTTCTACTTCACAAGAAGAAATATTTCTATATATATTCATAGTCATTGAACATAACAATGTATTGTGTACCTTATAGTTTATTATATATTTTGACTTCTCTTGATTAGTAAAAGTTTTGAATTATTTATTAGGAATTTTATAATCTCCAGTAAGCATAACAATGTTATCCCCTCCGGTATTCATGAAAAAATACTTCATGCGATCTCTCAAATATTCCTAATCATTCCCATCAAAAACAAGTGGTCTAGTAGGTTTAAGATTTTTTATGGAACCAACATTCATTCATACCATCTTCAAGAAAATATTTTACCACACAAACTAGTTAGAAGTAAAGGTTTGTAAACAAGGAAAATATGACCATGGAAAATATTCCTAATCTAGGAAAATATAGAACAATGAAAACTTAGGCAAGAAAACTTATATGTGAATATAATTATTTCAGAGACCACATCTAATACAAATTGTGGGATTGAAATGTGAATGTAAATTCTCAATATAAAAGAGGGTTGAATTGTATACTTTAAAAATTCATTTGGAATATTTAAATTTGGTATAAAAATTAGTTTTAAACCTAAAGGGAAACATTATTTCACAATTTTAAACTAGGTAAATTTACAACACCTCTATGTTCTACAATATTGATAGGTTCTGGATATATGACTCTGGAAAATCAGGATTTGGAAATAAGGTTCCAGAAATGAAACATAAGAAAAGTAAACAACGAAAAGACTCTACCTTAAAGCATTAGAATCTCACTAATTAGTGTATATTGAAACTAGGATGTAAAAGATAGTTATACTTTCCTATATCAATCAGAATGCAGTGGAAAAAAGACTTGAAACAATACAAGTATCAAGTATGAAATCTTTTAACCCAAATAGAAAGGTATCCAACAACCCTGGATAAAGGTCCCTTGATTTATACTTTCAAGAAAGTATATCTTACCCACACCAGGGTAATCCCGTGATAAGAATATTGGATTCTATCTTGCTATCCCCAAAAGCCCTCAAATTCATTGTAGTCGACACCTATGTCTTCCTCACAATGGAATTCCTCGAACATTAAGGTAGTCAGAACCTCCATCTTCCTATCCCCGAAAGCCCTCGACTATACTCAGCAACATTCGGAGTCGCACGAAGAAATTATATACAAGATGTTTAGTACGCACAAATAATAATAGTCTCTCTCTCTAGAAATCACTTCAACAGCATGTAATCAGTTTTCAAAAGTTGCGAGCTCGTTCAAATGAGATCTTATTTATAGGCGTCAGCTCCCTCCTCCAATAGTCATAATTTCCTTAAATTTCGGAGGGACCTGTACACGTTTCACTCAACCACCAGTTAGTTAGAAATAGAATGTACAATATCATCTCATAACTATAGAAAAATCAGGTTTTTTACTAAAAACTATTTTTCGGAGTGTAAGGTAAAAGTTCAGAGTATAAAAAACCATTCGGTGTCTAAAATACATAAATATTCAGATTCAATTTTCTTGATGGAATTCGGATTCTGAACTCAATAGAATTATAGAGTCTAAATTTTCAAGGAAATTCGGAGTTTGAAATTATAAGAATTTGGATTCTGAACTTATAATGTTTAAACTGTGAATTCATATGAATTTGGAGTCTGAACATAGAAAGTTCAGAGTCTCAATTCAGAGAACTCGGAGTCTGAATTCCCATCCTGAAAACAGAATGCTCTATATCTTAGTATTTTTAGGATTCATAGGTTTTATATATGAAACCAAATTTTACACTTAGAAATAATGTGAATTAGGTAAAGAGAAATTATGACAAGAATAATGAAAACAAGGTACGGATAAATTTTACTAGGGGAAGGAAAATTTCTCTTATGAAAGATAAACTTGTTTAGGGGAAAAATTTCCTCGATGAAGGAAAATTTCTTTATGGAAGTAAAATTTTTCTTATCAACATAAAATAAATTTTTCTTTAAAATAAGGTGTTTATAATTTCAAAACATGAAGGAATGGAAAAGTCATAATGTAACCTTATTGACTCTACAAAGGGTAGTATAAGGTCAAAATAAATAAAAACATGTTAATAAATATAATAATATAATTCTTTGAAAAATGTATAATAATCATATATTTATTATACAGGATGCTTTTATGAGTACAGAGAGAATAAAGACACAAGGTTGGTGGATTTTCATCTCACTATTAATTTCTATGAGATACAAGCTATGTTCACCACTCTTTCATTTCTTATAGTGTATACAATACCCATAATTTTATTAAATGTATATTGTACTAAAAATTTTGAGTATTCACAAATATTTTCTACGATCCTTCTTTCATGAGTTTGGATTTTTAAAAGATACCAAATTAGTAAAGAATCTTTGCATCAATTTTCCTTCATTGAGACTCCTATTTTAATGAACCGAAAGTCTTATTCGAAGTGTATATACTTTCATTTTACATGTTATATCATGAATATCATCATTTTCATGATATATTAAGAATTATGTAATTTTTGTTTCAAACACGGAGAGTGTGACACCAACTCACCATGTTTTAGGAGTTTATTGAGACAATCTCCCTGTTTTTTCTAAGATTATCTATGTTTATGCTTCCTTTGAGGAAATACTATCTTCCATAATTCAATAATGTTCACGATTTTCATTCTATGTTGATTATTCAAGATATATTCATTTTTAGTTCCATTTTACCACTCTTTGGTACTTATGATAAGGTTTTTAGTAATATATGACAACCTCTATCTTTGGTTGGAAATTTATTGTATTCAAAAACCATGTTTTAAAAAATGTTTCCAAAAGATTGTTGAAGATAATTCTCAAGGAAAAATTGATTTTAAAAATGGATTATTGTTTTAAAACCTCCCATCATAAGCTTTCAAATCAAGTTTCAAATAAAAATGTATGCAAAAAAATTTATGTAAAAAAGAGTATTTTTTCAAATAATAAATGATATATTCCTCAAGAAGTGTTTTAAAATTATATCTACAAATTATTATCCATATTATATAACATCCATTGGATTTAATCATTTTTTGTGGGGAATTATTCAATTTCTCTATTCGTATTCTTTCTATGAATGGATTGTGTTTTGATGTAATTATTTAATGAAACTTGTTTCTAATTCATGGGTTATATTCTTTTGAAACCTACTTCTTTTCACAGGTTATGTTTATGATGAAATTTTTATGACACATGAATCTGTTTACATGTTATGATATGTTTACATGTTCATGATACCCATTTAATTTCATGGGTTATGATATATTCATTTATGATCTTGTGACACATATATGTATGAAATCATTATGTGATAATTGGGACCTATATCTCCCACCAATTCTTTTGGTAAAGATTTATATATCATGAGAGAGACTGGGGTGGAATGAGGGTTCACCTAGTTTAGTAGTATGTGTATGGATTGAGGTTTTAATAAGTATAATAATATATTGATATAATGAGGGCTTACTCATTTTAGTAATACATGGCCGAAATGGGGGTTCACCCAGTTCCGTAAAGGACATTGTCTATTAAGATGGTCTTGGCAGTGATGTCTTAACTACTAGGGAAATAATTATATGCCTATGTGTTTCCACAATTCCATGTCTTATTCATAGGTTATGATTTCATGGAATATTCTCTTTATTTCATTATGATTCATGTCTTATGAACTACCAATCCTTATGCCATGATCTCTGTTATTATCTTTGAAATGAAGGGTATAATATTCTATCTTCATGATCATGTTCTCGTACCCTTACACTCATGATTATGTTTACATGTATCCCTTTTTTACCCTTACTAAGCATTTGAGATCACCATTTTTTATGTTTCCTTCAACATTTTTGAAGATATTTTTTAAGTTTGAGGTGTCTAAGAAGGCTTCAAATCTAGAAGAACCCAGTGGGAGATAATGTATCTCAATTTTGTACCAGTGTTCATGTTTCCATGTTTCCAAATGTAGTAGACTAGTACGACATTCTTGCATCAGTTTCTATAATGTTTATATATTCCACAAAAGTTATGAAATGTTAATGTTTCTAAATCTTGGGCCACTATGGATTGTATCATAAGAAAAATTTAGTTAACCTTTGGAAACTCAGACGAGAAAACGTTGGTGAGAACCCCAAGGACATGTTTAAAGATAAGTACAGTGATGAGTCAATGTATTTGAACATGTCCTGTAATATAGGTGGAGGATAGATTGATTGGTTTCCTAGAAATACATCCCTTTCTAGACAATACTACTATATGTGGCTCTAGAACAGATGTACCAAGGGGTAACAACTCTAATAATATGTTTCAGGCTTGACTTAGGGTAATTTGGTACATGACAACAGGTTTTGTTGCATACCTAGTTTGACACACCTAGGGGACATGATTGGGAATTCATATGCTCTTCATGAACAATTGTGAAGGATTTAATAATAATATGACTATATAAAACCTTGGATAAACCTAAGCTGTAATAGATTAAGGCAGGTGTCATAAGTTAGATATCCTATATGTGATTTTCCATGATTATGTGGTTCTTAATTTTGATAACTATTTATTGCTCAATTCTTTTGGTTTTCTGCTCATACAGCTTTCTCAAGCTATGAGTCATGGTGGAATTCTCAATGAGTAAAGGAGGGATCAAAATTTGGTTGAGTTTTTCACGAGGCAACGTCCATCTTCATTTAGCGGGTCTTATGATACACTTCTTTCTGAACAATGGATTAACACCACTGAAAATATATTCTCTATTATTCAGTGTACATAGCATGAGAAAACCACTCTTGCTATTTATCAATTAGAAGGTTAATAATATTAGTGGTGAACTATAATAAAGAATATAAAGAAACATGTTGAGAATGAATCCATGGTTTGATATGAGTTCATGAACCTATTTTTCAATAAGTACTTTCCTCAAATACATTGTACCAAAATGTATAAAGAGTTTCAAGAGTTGAAGAAAACAGATTATGAGCCTATTGGTACCTATAAGGCTAATTTCGTAAGACTTGAAAGGTACAATTTAGGAATTTTCATCCAACCTGAAATAAATATTGATAGGTTATTTGGTGTATTAAAGGAAATTCTCATAAGGTAATTGGACATAATAGACTATAGTACCAATGAAGAGATTGTGAATTGTGCAATCAAGGATGAAAAAGAGGCACGAGTCACGTATCAATCTCATAGATTTGACAAGAATCAGAAGATGGAGTTTAATGAAAACTCTAAAAACCATGGACAAAAGAATATGAACATTCTTTTATGATCTATGTATGGGAATAATCCTGGAGTAAATTTACATAGGTGGTTTAATAAATGTTTTTATGTGTGTAAGGGATGGTCATTGGGTAATTGATTACTGTGGTGATAGTAAGATGTTTTCTCAAAACAAAAATATAGAATGAGCCACAGAGAATGAAACTCTCACGGTTCAATGCTACAATTTTAAGGAGAATGGGAATTTTACTAACAACATCCCAAATCCAAGGGTTGTTGATGATGACCAACATCAACAACCTCTTAAGATAAGAGATAAGAGGAAATCTCATGAAATTTCTATTTATGATGAGGGGGCTGATAATGACATCATGAAAGGGACACTTACCATCCAATATAGAACTGCTAGTGTCATATTTATTCTCGATCTAACCACTATTTCATATATAAATGAATTTTATAAGGGTGTTAAGGATCCTCCAAAACAATTAGATATGTATTTATCAGTGAAAACCCCTAATGGTACAATAATTTCATCTGAAGTTGATGATTCCTATCCAGTTGAAGTTTTTAGGAATGTGTTTCCTTCCAATATTATCATTCTTCCTAGGATTTAATTTGATGTCTCCTAGTAATAGATTGGATTTCTCTGCATAAATCCCACATCAATTTTCAAGAAAGTGATGTTATAGTCAATATTTCAAACCTTAATATGTTAATATATCAAGGTGACAATACGTATGAACATCTTGTGGATATTAAGTCTAGTCTATGGGTCTTAATTACCATTCAAAATGGTTTCATATCTCAAATGGTTCAAGAGATGATCTACATCAATGATATTCCTATTGTTTGATATTTTGTGGATGTATTTCTGGTGGAGTTTCTTATTCATGTTGAAAAACGTGAAGATGAGTTCTCTATAGATGTTTTAACTATTTCTAAACCAATTTTAAAGACTCTTTATAGAATGTCTATTATTGTTTTTTTGGAATTAAGTAATAATCTCCAATAAAACCTTCATAAGGGAATTATTCGGCCAGGTGTGTCACATTGGGGTACACTAGTTCTTTTTGTGAAAAATAAATATGGATTAATGAGACTCTTCATTGATCTTCTAGATTTGAATTAGATCATAATCAAGAAAAAGTATCCTCTTATCCATATTTATGATTTGTTTGATCAAATGTGTCGATCTCAACACTTGTCCAAGATTGAGCATCATTTGGGATATCATCAATTGAGGGTCAATAAGGAAGATATACCAAAATCAAAATTCCGTAAAAGGTATTTTCAATATGAATATATAGTGATTCCTTTTTTGTCTTACTAATTCCCCTACTATATTCGTGGATTTAATGAATAGAGACTTCAGATATTACCACATCCAGTTTTTGGAATTCATTATATATGATATTATTATCTATTAAAAAGAAAAAGGATGAGCATTAAGATCACTTGAAAATTGTATTGTGGTACCTAAGGAGAGATAATTTCTATGAAAAATATACCAAGTGTTATTTTTTTTCTAAAAAATGATTCATTTTTGGGTCACACAATCTCAAGAGATGGTATTGTTGTAGTTTCATTAGGGATAGAGGATATTGAATGCTTTCCTTGGCCAACCACTATGATGGAGATCTGTATCATTCATGGTTTTGTTGGATATTATCGATGGATTGTGAATAATTTATCATTACTATCTAATAATCTAACCAAGAAAACTCTGAAGGGTGTTACGTTCCTCTAGATGGATTAATGTGAGGAAAATTTAAATGAACTCAAAAGAAGGTTGGTTACTGAACCTGTGCTGACATTACCCTGTAGTGGATAAGGGTTTGTAATCTACAGCAATGCATCCAAGAAGGGATTGTGATTTTTTCTTCTAAAAAATAACACGGTTATATTTTATGCCTCATGAAATTTGAATATTCATGAGAAAAATAACCCAAATCATGATTTGGATTTAGTGGCAGTAATCTTTTCATTAAAGATTTAGAGGTATTATCTTTGTGGAGAAAAGTGTGATATTTATATTGATAATAAGAGCATGAAATATATATTCACACAAAAGGAGTTGAACATGCAACATAGAATATGAATAGAGTTGATAAAGAATGATTATTTCTCAATACATTACCACCCTATAAAATCGATCAAGGTGGCCGATGATTTGTGTAAAAAAGAATAATATATCTTATATACATGTTGATCACAAAAGATCCGATATTTTTGGATTTGAAACGGATGGATCTATAAATCCTGAAGGAAGGGGGAAAATTTTATCTATCTAAACTGAATGTTCTATCTTCTATCCATGTAAAAATTAGGAAGGTGCAAAGGTAAGATGAATAACTGCAAAAGAAGGTCATAAATTTTCATGAGTTTAACCTTGATCAAGATGGAATGATATGGTTCAGAAATCGTGTATGTGTTCCTTCCATAAAATATTTTTGGAAGGTGATGAATCTCATACTTATTAATTCTCTATTTATCCTAGAAGTATGAATATGTATAGGGACTTGAATATATACTTGTGGTGGGATTTCATGAAGAGAGATATCGTGGAGTTTGTATCTCAGGGATTGGTATGCCAAAAAATAATGTTTTAAAGAAAGACGTCTAAATATATGTTGCAACCATTAGCTATACCAAGAAGGAAATGGAGAACATAACTTTGGATTTTCACTTTGGACTACCCAAAACCTCAAAAGGGTTTAATTCTATATTGGTGGTATTTGATCACCATTTTATTTCGGCACAAATCATTTCTGTCAGAGAAGATTTCCCTCCTGATCATCTTTCGATGATCTACCATAAAAAAGTGGTAAGGTTTCATGGAGTACCATGATCTAGTATATCAGGTTGGGATCCATGATTTACCTCAATGTTTTGGTGAAGTCTTCCGAAATCTCTTGATACAAAATTTACTTTCTTCATTTCTTATCATCCTCAAACATATGGTCAATTTAAAAGAACCATTAAAACCCTAGAGGACTTATTGAACTCTTGTTCTCTAGATTTTAATGGTTTTTGAGATCAGCATCTTCCAGCAGTTATGTTTTCTAAAACAATATCTTTCACTAAATAATTCATATGGAACCTTATGAATCCCTATATGGGAATAAATATAGATCTCCCACATGTTGGGATATGGTTGTAGAATGAAATCTAATGGGACATTAGGTCATATAAGAAATGGTTGAGAAGGTTAGAATCATTCATCATTAGATCAAAGAATCCAAAAATTTCCATAAAAGTTATACTTATAACCATTGATGTGATCTAGATTTTGAAGTTTTTGAATAAGTGTTTCTACAAGTCTCACCCTATAATAAAGTCATGATATTCAGTAAGAAATGGAATCTAAGCCCTAGGTATATAGGTCCCTTTGAAATTATGGATCGTATTGGGACAATAATTATCCCTTGCAAATTCCTCCAGGTATATCTCGAGTCCATAATATGTTCTATGTATCTCTCTTGGGGAAGTACATACCTGAACCATCACACGTACTGAACTCAAAGGTTGTACCGCTAGAGCAGGACCATTCTTATGAGGAACATCATGTTGAAATTATAGACCGATCAAAAAACGTTTTATGAAACAAGACCACTAACCTAGTAAATGATTTTTGTAGAAATCATATGTTGTATAAAGCTATATGGGAAATTGAGGATATGATGAATAAGAATTATCCCTAGTTTTTTTACGCAAGTTATGAATTTTGAGGGTGGAATTAAATTTATAGGGGGTTGAATATAACACCAGAGTTGTTATAGACCTAGTCTTTTTGAATAAATTTAAATATTCATTTATATCATGAAATATAATATTTCAAATATTTCTTTTTCACATGATACCAATTTGTTTTACGATTCACACAACACAAACATTCCATATGAATCACGCAACATTGAGTTGGCATACGATACACACAATATTGAGTTTCTATAAAACATATCTTTTTTTTATTTTAATTATTGAAATAAGATAATTAAATCCTATACATTAAACATAGTAATATTAATAGTAATATGTACTATTAAAATGTTTTTTATAATTACTTTATTTAAATAAATCATATTTTAAACAAAAGATATGATTTTTGGTAAAGTCCTCCTATGTTTAAAACCATGATTTTTAAAAATGAACTGCTTATAATAATGAAATTAATTATAGAAAAATTATAAATTTAAATTTATAAATTAAACTACATTTTTTAATACAAAATTTCAAAAATATCTTAGCGTAAATTTTTGGGATTTTCCTATGAAACATCATTTTGTAGATGAATAGTGAAAATATTTCTTTTTTAGTTTAAAACATATTTTTTTCTAATTAGTAATTAATGATAAATGGACTTATAAATTATTTATAAGTTAACAGTAGATAAATATTAATCTAATATTAAAATTAAATTTATTATAATTAATTTCTCATTGAAACTGAATATAAAATCTTAACATACTTTTGAATGTATTCCATCTTAAAAACCTCGTTATTTCATTATGTGTATGGGATTAGAACTAATCTTAATTTTTAGGATTCTATGAAGTCAATTTCAGAAAACTAACATCCACTACTGTATTCATTATATTATTTATATTCTAATAATACCGTGTTAATTTTTGACCCAAATGATTAGTAAAAGTGATTAAAATTAATCACAGTAGTTATGGCCAAATTAAGCTTAATTAAGGACTAAACCTTAAAATTAAGTTCCCAAATGACCTATAAACTTTTCCAAACCCAATTGGTTGTACATTTATCAAAAAATAAAATTCCATTATAATGTTTTTATGATTTTATAATACTTGTTTTAGGTAATAACATGTGCACACATAACTTGTTTCTAGAAATACAAAGCCAGTCCTTTTCCTTCCATATAAATGCCAAGCACCTCTACCCATTCTTCAAACATCAAAACCCTTTATAATTGTACACTATATTCCGATGTATCATCCCAAAAATCCTCCCTTTATCCTTGAATCCTCCCTTTAGTCATAATTATTCTCAAGAAAGCCTTTTGTGATAAACCAAAAGGAGGGACCCGATTAAGAGGTAACGTCTTCTCTCAGCATCCTTCCATTTATTTCATTTATCCACCCATTCCACTCTAATCATTTCAATATTCTTTTAAGAAACCAGTATCCTCTATATATTAGGATTTTATTATGCTAAGTTTCTTACCTAAGCTTACACACACCTCTATTTAATGGATGTTGAGCATACTATTTCTGTGTATGACGAACTACTGCCTCACAAAACGATAATTACTCATTTATCCCTTACCACCAATCATGGTGGAAATTATGATGGAAAATATATTTTTATATATCATAAATTATATTTAATATTTATTTATGATTATTTATTCCTTTAAAACAGACATCTTTTTACAATCCATTTTGTGTTAATAAGATTATCTCATTTGAGATACAGTGGACTACCGCCCCCTCAAAGCGATGTGATTCGTTCCCACACGACATATAATGTATTAAAGACGGGTTTAAAGAAAATATATAAAATATATGATAATGTAATTATATTTTAATAATTTTATATATACTAACATATATATACATATGTTATTTATATACTTTCTTTCAATATGGTAATAAAAACTGAAAATAATGTTTATGTGATGGTATGACTTACCGTCTCCATGAACGGTGAATTCCATTACATAATTAGTTATGCTGTAGATTATTATAACATAAATATACTATATATACTTGATATTTATATCAGGTACTACATTATGTAATCCTGAAATAATAATAAGGATCCTTATTACAACTAATTAAGACATATGTCAAGAACAAAGTGAATATTAACCAAAATGAAACCTTAACATAGGATCATTAACAAGAGGGTAATATAAGTTAATAATCAAAGAATATATAGTAATATATATAATAATATGATTTTATAAAATATGTATACTAAATTTATATTTATTATACATGAAGCTTGTATGATTACAGAGAGAGTTAAGACACAAGGTAAGTAGATTTTCATATCACAATTAATTTCTATGAGATACAAGTTATATTCGCAAATCTTTCCTTTTGTGTGTTTTATTTACTAAACATTATTATATTTTATGTATATTTTACTTAAATCAATGTTTCTATACATATCCATTTTATGATCCTTCATTCATGGGGTTTAACTTTTGAATGGTTCCAAATTGGAAAAACAGTTTTGTCTCAATTTTATTTCATTGAGACTCCAATTTGTTTGTGCACCTAAACTCTTCTTCGAGGTGTATATATTTCCATTATTCATGTTATATCACTAATATAAATATTTTAATGATATATTAAGCCTCATTTAATTTAATTTTCATGCATTGAGAGTATGATCCCAAGTCACCATGTTATAAGAGTTTATTGAGACAATCTCCTCATTTATTTTTCAAGATTGTTTATGTTTATGACTACATAGATGAAATATTATGATCTGTTGTTAAAGAATATTCATGAGTTACCTTATACTATATTTTTTTAATAAATCCTCATTTTAATAACATTTTACACTATTTGGTACTTACGATAAGGTTCTTAGTAAAATCAGGCCACCTCTCTGTTTGGTTGGAAATATATTGTATTCAAAACCCATGTTTTCAAATATGTTTTCAAAATATCCATGAAGATAATTAGAACGTACAAATTAATTTTAAAATTAATTTATTAATTTAATAGATTTTTTTTTATATTTTGTCAAATACGTTTTCAATTAAAATGGTTTTGAATGGTTTTATGCAATAAAAACAAATTTTTCAAAGAAGAAAGGATATTTTCATCATGAATTTTTTTTAAATGTATCTTAAAATTATTTTCCATACAGGATAACATCTATTGGTAATAATCCTGACTTTTTGGGGAATTATTCAATTTCTCCAATCATACTATTTTTAAAATGGATTATGTTTTGATGGAATGATGTAATAAAACCCATTTCTATTTCCTCGATAATATTCTTTTGAAACCCACTTCTTTTAATGGGTTATAATTATGATGAAATGATTATGAAATATGTAACTTTATACATGTTATTATATGTTTACATGTTTATGATACCCATTTAATTTTATTGGTTTAGTTATGTTCATTTATGATATTGTTGAACCAGTATTTATGATTTCATTATGTGACAGGTGGGACCTATATCTCCCTCAAATTCATTGGGTAAAGATATATATCTCATGAGATAGATAGTTATAGATTTAGGGTTCACTTGGTTTAGAAAATATAGTTATGGGATGAGGGTTTACAAGGTTCATTAATACATGGATGGAATGAGTGTTTACTCTATTAAGTAATATAGGGCTGGAAAGATGGTTCACCCAATTCAGTAAAAGAAATTTCCCACTATGATGTTATTAGGAGTCATTCCTTGGATACTATGGAAATCATTATATGCTAATGTGCTTCCACAAATCCATGTCTTGTTACTATGCTATGATTTTATGACTTATCATGTTTATTTCATTATGATTCATGTCTTATGAACTTCCAAAATTAATGACATGATCTCTATTATGATCATTGAAATATAGGGTATGATTTTCTATATTCCTGATAATGTTCTTATACACTTATTCTCATGATTATGCTTACCTCTCTTCCTTGTTTACCCTTACTATGAATTTGATCTCACCCATTTTTTTGTTTCCTTTCCCATGTTTTGAAGATATTTATTATGTTGGAGGTGTCTAAGAAGGGTTATATTAAAAAAACCCTGTGGGATATAATTTAGCTCAATTATGTTCCATTGTATATGTTTCATTGTTTCCAAAGGCAATAGACTAGTAAAGTCTTCTTGCATCTATTTGTATATAGTTTAAGTATTCTGAAAAAGTTATGTAATGTTAATGTTTTTAAAGCGCGGGTCATTATAATGATTACACCCCCATGTATGTCTATTTTTAGGGAAGTAGTCCGCATATTCTGTAAAGGGATATGGGATAATAATTTTATATGTATTATTTGAAATCTAGATAGAGGTATTTTAAGTGAATTATATCCCCTCTCCCACCATTATTATCATCCTGGTGTCCTTGGTATCTTTCTAACGGATGTGATATAGTTACAATTTAGTCCCCATTAGATATATTAGACCCCATAGGGTTGGATGTATTTATATCACAAAGGTTGTCCTTGTAGTGAGTCTTGTTGAGATAAAACATTTTGTTATTAATGTAATTATGTATTGATAATTTGGAATATTATTCCTACTCGAGTACATATTAGATTGCATCATGGGATATTTATGGATTTCTTATAATTACTTCTTCCTTAAGGGTTCATATTGACTATATTTTCATAATTATTACTTCTCTGTTTAATGATTCTTATATGACATATAACACTAGTTCAACATTTTTTACAATCCATAATCTTTTATCTTTCCCATTTATTGGATTCCTACTATGTGAGTTGGGTGTTGTGTAAAAAAGTTCTTTAATAGGAGTACTTAAAAAAAATATTTAGTTTTGGAAAGGTTTTATAAATTTCTTTAATGAAATTTGTTTTCAAATTATTTTTGTTAATAAAATAATATGATCAATTTATCTTAAAATAAAAAATGAATCTTCTAAATGTATTTCAATCATGCATTGATGATCTGTTTTAAAAAAGGAAATTCATGGAAAATCTAGTGAGTATATACTAATATTAATTATTCTCATACCATAACTATACTACTCAACATTGGTAGAAAATTTTTTATATGAAAATGAATCCTTTTTTGATCACTCATGAAGTCAGTGGTATTTGGGGTGGATGGTGACTAAGAGGTCACATAGAGATTATGTTGGGTTTTAATTGAGTTTTAATATTGTTTAGTTGCTGAACCATCCAAGATGGCCTTATGAATTCTATTTGATTTACCAATACCACTACAATTTATTATTTTACATTAAATTTGGAGTGGTTATATATTTCAAATTTTCTATGTTACTGGGTTATATTTCTTATATTTGTTTCTATTTTTTTACATAGCATAGAATTCCAATGTCTTGATGGGTCATTTAAAAATTATGTAATGAAACTAAAAGATAAAACGATATAATTAAAATATATTAATTTATTAAATAATTAAATCAAAAAATAAAAAAATTGAAATATTTTATTATAATGATATTTATTCTTCCATTATATATTAATATTGTATTTATTATTTATAAAAAATATTTTAGATGTTTATTAAATTCAATGAATGATTGTAATATCAATGGTTTGATAAAATTAAATTTTTTGTAGATAATTAATTATTTTTAATTTAATTATTATAAGGTAAATTAATTATCAATAAACATGGTTATCAAAGATTTATTTTTTCTAAGCATTGGGTATTTTCATCACAAAAAATTGAATTGGTCCCTTTAAAATTTTATTTCAATAATATGTAACATTTCAATGTATAAAAAATATTTAGAAACATTTAAATATTATTTTATGTGAATACGATTATGAAAAATAATAATTTAGAAAAATAATTTTTTCTACAATTATAATTTTTCTATTTATTTTATATTTTCATTTATTAGATTTATTTATCATATTAAGAAATTAAATTTGATTAACTAAATTCAAAAAAAATTTGATCACTTTGAAAAAACATTACTATATATTAAATTATTTGAAAAACAATTATCATTGTAAAAATTGAGTTAACATGGAAAAGGTAAAGTGAGGTAAAAATTTTAAATTAAATATAAAATACCTAAAATAACACTAAATTTACCTCGATGATGTGTTTATGATGGGTTAAATAAACTATCTACATTAAATGTTCACATTGGATCGACCTCCAATTTTAAAGATATTTTATTAATTTTTGGGTAGGGTCATTTTCGTAAATTCTTCTCAAGATTGCATATAAATGTACCTCCCCTATACAAGTCTCAAAAAACACATTTAATTTAGAAATACCTTGAATCCATAAATAAATTACATTTCTAATTAATGTATTATACATTTTTCCGCCTCTTGTTCCATGAATTATTTTATAATCCTTCATTTTGAAAAAATTTATTTCATGATGGAGAAAATTCATCTGATTATTAAGTTCATCAATATATTATTTAGTTTCCATGTCATATCCATTCATTCTAAACAAAATAAACCATTTTAATTAGATTAAATTAACAACATTATGCTTCTATAAAAGTTATATTACTGCAATATGACTCTATACTCTTACCCATTATTTGTATAACATATATTAATATGGGCTGCCTCAACTACATATCTCTATGATGTTATTGTATCATATATATTTCACATATGAATGAGTATTTAGAATTTTGTACTAGCAAGATATTATATTCAAGATTGTTTTTTAGAATATGGTTCTAGAACTGGGACACCAAAGTGAATGGTATTATAAATAACTCATTATTATCAATAAATTAACATAATCATGCTTTTAATAAATTATATTATCATGATCCACACAAATAGATTCCATAAAATAAATTTGGGAAGTAATAAATTAGAAAAAAATGACTCCACAATAATGAATAATTTTATAATGAAGAAATTGTTATCAAATATGGAGGATTGAAACCATCATTTTGAAACCATTAAGTATCAATTTAAATTAGTAACATATGATGGTGGAAATATAATATAACTTATTAATATATGTTTAATAAATGAATATAATTTTATAGTCAATGAAAATTATTTGAATAAGGATTGATAAAAATTTATTGTACTGGTTATGTTTACTATAAAATAGATTAAATCTCATTTAGGGGATTAAATAGAAAAAGAGAGTGTTTATTTTCTAATAACATATTGAAATCAGGATTTTAATTATATGAATTGATTAAAGGGAAAATTATAGTATAATTCACTACAAAACACATTTTAATTTCTCTTACATTGGTTATTTCATGGTTTTTCATGTCTTCATATAGTCCCCCCATTCCATTCACAATACTATTTATATAGATCTTTTATGTTTAATTTCCTTTATCTCTTATTTTTCACATAGAAAATTTACCCTCTATTTCCATATTATTAATATTATTCAATATATGTCAAAATATATAAATTTATGAGGGATTAAGTTGTATTTATAGTGGTTTTAATATATATAAAATGTTGTCAAATGAATATTTTTATCTCTCTAACATTAGGTATCCCACTCTATATATTTCTACCAATTATTCATATATATTATCTAAAATATTATGTTTAATGTTTTTATAATTATTAAATGTAATTTATATTTACTTTCTAATAATTTTTTAAAAATTTATTGATTTATAAATTATTTTATTTTAGAATAAATTATATAATAACGTAAATAATATTTATTTTATTTTTTATAAAATATATCTTATTTCATTTATAATGGGTTTTTATCTATGTAAGTATTTGTTAAATTTTTATTATTTTTTAATATGAAAATATTTTAGTTAGAAAATAAAATTTCTTTTTATAGATGATTTATTTATTTGTGATTCAAATTTTCCTCTAACACCCTTCTCATAGTTTAATTACATTATAGTTAATTTATTAATAAGATCATATTCATTTGGAACATATATATTTTTTGTTTTCATTATGTGATAGGTTAGCCCTAAATTATATAGTCATCGAAAATAGTGGTAATGATTTATATATCATGATATGACTTCTGTTTTAATTGGGTTATACTTCATCAGTGTTTCTTTTCCAATCCCACATATAAATTTTTATTTTCAATATATATATTTCTATATGGGGAAATTATATGATCATTCACTACAAAAAAACATTTTATTTTCATTTACATTGGTAATTTATAGGGTGTGCATGTTTTATTATAATTTGTAACCCTCAATTTTTTTCATAACACTGCTTAATTGAAACATTTATGCTGAAATTTGTTTATCTATTATTTTTATCTAAAAAAATTTCCCCTCCATGTCCATATTATTCAAATTATTAAATGGCTGTGTAAATATATAAATTTATGAAGCATTAAGGTATATTTATAATGGTTTTAAATTATATAAAACGTTTTGAATTTAATTTTCTTATTTCTCCCCATTATCTTTCCCACTCGGTATGTTTCCGACACATTTACATTTAATTAATTTTAAATATTCCTTTTAATGTTTTTTTAATTATTTAATGTAATTTATAATTAATTTCTCTTTATTTTTCAGAAAATATTATTTTATAAATTTTATCCTTTTAGAATAAATTATATAAACATTTAAATGACATATATTTTAAATCTTCATGAAAAATAAACTACTACTACTATAATGTGTTTTTAGTATAATTCAATATATGATTATTTTTTAAATGTTTTATCGGGGAAATTTTATAATAATTTATTTTAATTTATTAAGTCCAGATGTAAATTTTAATAAAAAATATTTCTCATAAGCTACTAATATTATAGTAAATTTGTGACTAGGATCGTATTCGTTTGGAACACATATAAATTTTGGTTTTCATTGTGCGATTAATTAGCCTCAAATTATATAGTCTTTCAAAACTTTGGGTAATTCTTAATTTCTCTTGAGATGTCTTTTGTTGTACATGGGAGTGAATCCAATTAAAATTGTGTATTTTAATTGGGAGTGAACCAATTACAATTTTTTTGTTGTAATTTTTCCACTATGTAATGATTCTCAAGGAAGTGAAACCTGACATATTAAATGATTTATCATTCTTATATTATTTCTATATTCCTTAAATATTCTTTTTGAATAAATATTTTTTTATTTATGCTTTAGAATTATTATACCTCATTTGTTATGTTACATTAAAAAATATATCTTATGATTGATGAATTATACTGAATTCTTTAATTGGTTTGGTTTTTCTAATGATATATTTTTATACAATGAAGATTCTCATATAACTACATATTCGACCTGATCACACATAATATATTTGAGGGATATCTCTTTTGTTTACCCTTTGTAAGTATCTATTCTCACTCACTCTTTTTTCTATATTCCATAGATAATGATAAATGTTATTAAATATTATGGGTCTATAAGGGTATCATGCAAGAGGTTATTTTTTAAAATATTTTGAATAAAATATGTGACATAAGTTTTTTTTATGTCTAGTCTCCAAATACACTAAGACTATTCGGTTTTCAATCGTAATTTTTTATGATATGTAATGAGAAAACACATGAAATGATTTAAAATGTATGTGTGTCAGGGTTAGACTATATTTATTTAGATATTATTTAATAGGTTTTACTCTTTTAAGTGTCACACATATGATTATTGGTTGGTTATATACACATTATTTATTACCATATTATGGGTAGTTCATTTAGATATTAGATTTCTTAATTTCATAGAATTTTCCCAATATTATTATAATTTATAAATGTGTTATCACATCTTTATTTTAATAGGTGGATCCTATTTAGGTATGTAATGTATGATTTTTTTACATTATTTATAAAATATATACAATTATCATTGTAGAGATTTTATTTTTAAATAATGGTTCGATCACCCCGAGAGTTACTCCACTATGCATTGAGAGCATTGTTATGGAATCCCAGTTTGACATGACTTGATCAATCATCATGATTGAGTCCAATTATAATATTTATTAGATAATAATAAAGTACCAATAAATGGTTTTTATTATATATATGAAGGCTTTAAGAAAAAATTGAGGCCTATCAGTATGAGGAACTATACAGAATAAGAATATTGTAGAATAAATATTTTTTCAAGGTAGTTATCCATTAATAGGGGTATTCTAAAAAAGTGTACCTGTTTTTCATGGGTATTTACATATAATTTAGGATCATGATTTTGGAGTGAGAGGGTTGTCTCTAATTGTTTCCAAGATTAGTGATTATAAAGAGAAAATCCGTACTTTTCTAAGAATAATACCAATTCCTATGATATTTATTCCTTTATAATTTTATATGTTTTATTTCGAGGCAGTGAATATTTTAAATTTTCTTGAAACTAATAGTTTTTTTATCCTGATATGTTTTATTACATTATCTTTAGATTTTATGGTCTTTTAATTTGGTTATTTTTAGTTTCTTTTCCTATAGTGTATACCATGATTATACTGAAAGATCAATGACATATAACATGGAAGAAAAGGGTAATTTTAGCTTAAGGTTTTACAACAGATACCATTATTTCATACGATTTATGCTTCCCAAACCCATATCATATCTCAATGGGGGGGGGGGGGGTATTCTCAATATGAGAAAATCCATTGATGTTTGTTGAAGAAAAACATTAATGATAATGGAGTCACATGATAGTAAACGCATGACTAGTTTTAGTACATGGAATGATTAAATAATATTTTATAATGACTTATATCATGTACCAAAAATGGTGGATCCTATATTATGGTTACCTTGATCATCAAAAAAATTTCATGGCTATTTTATGTTTACTCCACCCATATATGAATAATCCTCTATGTTTAGGGTTATATAGTTCAAATAGTTATGATAGGTTTTATACTCTTGTGACCTGAGTTAGGATTAATCGGAATCCTTATTCATCTAAAAAATGAATATATATCCCAACATGAATAATGAGTGCATTAAATTCCAGTGAAAATCCATTTTTGGTATTAATAAAACAGGAAATTTACTATTTCACAAGGTTTTTAATGAACTAAAAATATCATTCTCAATTGAAAGTTACATTTTCTTTAATAGTATAAAAATTTGGTATGAGAATAAAAATAGGGAATAGTAAATCCAATTGAATGCGAGGAAGTTTTATGTTATAAAAACTAACTATGGATATTTGAATCATAGAAAAGTAAGTGATTACAACTAAACTAGAACGAACATTGACTTTGATAAATGATGTTTCTTTCACTATTATATTGGATAATTATATTTGTGGTGACCACTCACTATGTTCAAAACATTGGTTAAATCATAATTATGTAATAATTCATATATAAATAAATATAAAGTTATTTTAAATATATCTATTTCCTAGGATGTGCATTGACATTCTAGATTGTGGGTTCATGTGTTATCACCATGTCAAAACAGTGTGATTTGAGATTATATTCACTCAATACCAATAACCATGAATAATCATTATTGATCAGAATAAAAAATAATTGTATTACTTTTTATTTAAAATTTGAATATAAAAAAGTGGTCTGGGATATTATAAATTTACATCAAATATAATTAGGTAATTAAATTAAAATAATCCTCTGAATCAGAGAGGGCATTCAGACAAAGGGGGCCCTTCTATGAATTCCAAAATAAAACATGAAGTAATATTATTGCTATTCAAAAAAATTGTAGTGTATAAGGATGATTATATTACTTCTAGTACCATTACATGTGATATAATATTTACTTTTCATTTCTTGTAATCTGGAATAAAACCATTTATAGGTTTATAAAATATATAAAATGTCATGAATGAGTCAACCTAGATGTGAATCATCGAAATTACAATTTTACTGGGGATGTAAAGTGGGAATTACAGAAAAAAAAACATTTTCATCATACCAAATAATAATTGTAAGCTTATTCTAGTGTATAATTTTTTCCTCAATAGTACAAGGATAATGAACCCATATTTGTGAAGTTATTTTGTTTCATGTTGTGAAATAGATCAAACACTACATTATTGATCAAATTTCAAGAAAAAAGGTATAATTTTGAAGTGGATAATATGTCATAAATTTAATTTTCATATTAAATGGAATACTATGTATAGTATTACAACATAAATGATGAATGATATAACCATAATTTTTATTGTCATGTTGAAATGTAACTACTTTTGAAGATTGGAATTTACAACATAAACCATGAAAAAAATTATAATTTAAAGTCATACATATTAGACAAAAAAGATTCTATAATTTTTAGGTCATACTTTTTTATATAAATTTCATATATTTTCTGCTCCTATTATAGGGACCATAATTAATTTTAGTTTTACAAAATATGGAGAAGATGATAAAAAAATAAAAATATGTCACATTATGTACTTATTCATGAATTTACTAGTTCTATATAAATAGTAAGATAATCATGAATTTTATAGGGACATGTGTTTTTAGATAAAAAGTTTTTTTGACATTCTCCACTAAGATTTTACTTTTCCCAAAGTTTATGGTGTTGGGATAATGATTGATGAATATACCTTTTAACAGAATGTAAATCATGGGTTTTTAGCTCTAAATGATTTATTATTATATAATCATGTGGAATATTTGGGATTAAATGTTAAAAAATGTCATGATGCTTCACTAAATGTGATGAGGACTAAAAAGGTCATATTTTGAGGTAATAAATATGGAATAAGGAATTTTTTTAGTTTATGATCTAATGAAATGCATGATGATATTTTTTGTAATTATCATAAATATTTTGTGACATAATTTTGAATTGATATGACAAATGAGTGAATGAAATGATAACTAAAATGACTAAAAATTGAAAACCTATGAGAAATATATAAAATAATGTTGTCAGAATAATTTTTGATCACCCCCACACGTACCAAAAATATAAGGATTAAATTATGAAAAATTAATGACTAAATATATATATTGTTTTGGGAACATGAAAATTAATTATTAAAAGGTGGTGTCATAAATTTTTTTACCAATGACCGAGGGAGGAACAATGATGAAATGTGTAACCAAAATTATTTATTCATATCGATGCCATAATCTACATAATTTTTTTACATATGTTTTAGTTCGAATGGAATTTATCGTGATCCAGCATGTGGATGGAGGGTCTATACAAAAAATAAAAAAGTGTAATAATTGAAAGTATCTATTTATTTTTCTAAAAAATGTGTTGTGATTTAGAGTTATATAGTCTATTTTCATGGGTTAATGATGGCATGGAATATAGAATAAATTTATAAATATGGACAGTAATTTTTTAGAATTAAAAATTTGTAACAATGAAATATAATCAAATGTTATATTATTTATCTCGACTAAACATAAATATTTTAGTTAAAAATGTTCTCTATAAAGAACATATTCATATGTATTATGAATGTGGTTATACAATTTGAGGTTATGTGTTGAAGATGATATTTCATATAGTTTAGGTTCATGGATCGAGGACCACTCAATGTAGTGTTGAATTATATAGGGGGGAATATGTTATGCAGTTTCAGTTTACATAACGATGTAAAATCCATTTAGATTAATGTATTTTGAGGTGGATGATATGTAATAAAGTTCAAGTTTTTGTGATAAGAACATAATTATATATAATTATGTGTCTTTTAAAATGGTACATTAATTCAAATTGAATTTTTATATGGTGTATTTCTTTATAAACATTTCATTTATGGTATGATCAATTCACTCTCCATATGGGGTGGTTTTGGACTATATTCTATTAATGTAAAGATCAAGTGTGATGTGTTTCAACACTAAGTGAAAAGAAAACCTATGAGTGGGTATTGCGTTTTGAATTTATGTTTCTGATATTCCCACATATCGGCAATGTTTTAATTCATAATGGATTTTGTTTATAGTGGTATATGGTCAATTTATTTTTTAAAGTGATTGTTACATTGTGCATTGGTTGAGAGGATGGGAGTTCTTTATCACCACACCCCTTTAGGGGACATTATTTTTAAAACATACACTCCCTTATTTATTTATGATGTATTCATCAATCCTTCCTAGTAATGATACCATTTACCCTAAAGGAAGTGATTGATTAAAATAATTCATTTAAGAGGACAATACATATAGAGATTTTATAATCTCCCACTTTAACAAAGAATCATATTTCCCTATATTTTTGTTCTAAAAAAGGAAATATATTGTATATCAACATCGAGGGAGGAATTGGGCTTTAATTGGAGGAGGTGGGAGTGGTTTTAGATTTAGGTTTGGGACAATGAATGTTTTTTCCTACCTATCACTATCACGATAATAAAAACTAATGTAGTGTAGTTCTAATTAATAGGATACATAATACCATATAAGGTCATGTGAAATGTACCGTGGTTGTTACATTTTACAGATATATCGAACTGACTAATTCCATTTAGTTTAACATTATGTGGAATGAACTGTGATTTTGTGTATTCATGTTTCTAGGCCACGATATCCTCCCAGTATCATCACTATATCAATGATTTTATCATCAATAATGGAATCCCTGGATCATCACCATAGAGAACCCTATATTTTTACTAGAATCATCCATTATTTATTAGGAATGTGTGATATCGTGTTATTCACATGGTGATGGCTGATTCACTTCATTCTAATCAACATACGGAGGAGTGGTCTATTAAATTCTCATCACATAGGGAATCTCAGGATCATCGCCTATGGAATATTTATCAACTAACACTCATCAAATATGGTATGACACTATTTATCATCCAATGGGGAATCGTAAGAATGTATGGGGATACCCTCGATGGTAACTAAACTAGTATACTGCCTCTCATGGGGTATGTTAGATAGTGATAGTGTTTATATGTATTTTCAAATTATACCAAGGGAGACAACGTATGCATCCAACATAAGAGGGAATCCTAACCCCCAAAGTTCAAATTGTTTAGTTTAAAGTCATTTGTTTTAACTAGTCAATAATGATTAAAATCATGCATTAGGGTTAAAGTATTTGTAGTTTAATTTTTTTTCTAAGACTAAAAGGAAAAGGGGAATAAAAATGGTTATTGTGGGACATAGACATACTATATCCATTATGTTCCATCATGTCCCTTAATAACTATACTGAAGGATAAATAGTAGAGGATTAAAACAATAAATATGTCCATATTTATGGATTACTAATGGATCATATGAATGAGATCATTAATAAGGACATGACTTGGGATTACACCTTAGGATGAGGCCCATATAATATCTTAGATAATCTAGAATATATTCGGACATTACGTATATGCTACCAAGAGATGTTTGACTTGGTATATAACACATATAGAGACTATGTTTAAGGAATACGCCTAATATTAAGCTAATATATCAATATCTAACTCAAATCTATTGTTAACTAGAAAAATATGGGTGAATGTAATGGTTGGGGAATACATGTAGTTGGTGTCCCATAAATGATGGTATACCCATCTATCTGTTGGAAACTATATGAGGAATAGAGACTGTAATAGTTAGGTATTACACCATGAAGGAGGATATATATGGTGAGGCTAGGTCATACACCTTGTTTTACTCCCATATATTGATTAACACCTAATTTTTATTCGTAACTACAAGATGAAGGTATACTGTAATGGGTGGAGAATACACTAAATTAGATGAACATATTTATTGATGTTGAGGTTTACACCATTTTGAAGTCTTGTATATGGTTATCCACCTCCTAATTGAGGTAAATTATTAAAGGGGTTAATACTATAAAAATTAGTGAATTTCCTTTAAGGATACCCATTGTTTTATATACCCTTATGTATAGTTATAAACAAAATTAATAAGGATGTTTGGAAAGCTTTAGGATATCGGTGATTTAGAGTCTCATATATGGATATCCATGTCCTATTTTTTTCTAACTGGAAAAGGAAGGGAAGAAATAAAGGTTCAGGATAACCTCTAGTAGAAGGGATATATATGTTAGTTTACCTATATATGTTTTAAAAACTATATGAGGATGTGATAATCAAATGGTTGGATGATACACATAACACGTGGCGTACATATGGTGATATTTGGGTTTATACCCAGTAGGATTATATAATATAGTTTTACAAATCCTTTTTTATTGTAACAATACTAGGAAGGATGGTTGTAATGGTAGAGGTTTACCCCTATATGAGTCCCTTGTATAGTGAGGTTTGGGAGTGCACCTTGTATGAGACCCATATATGATTTCCTACACCACTTTTTAGAGGAAACTATATGAGTAAAAGAGAAAATAAATGTTACGTATTTCATCTTAAAGGATTCCCATGTATGGTTTTATAACCCTATATGTTTTTGTATATATATGAGGATGGAAAACATGAAATATTTTTTAATACCACTTGTATAAGTTTGTATAGAGTTTGGTTGGGTCGTATAACTAGTAGAAATCCCATATATTTATCCACATACTTTTTTTAAAACTAAATGACATAGTAAGGCTTGAATGGATTGGTCCTAAACATATTATGATTATTTTATATGTATTTAATCATTCTATATGTGGTGCCTATATAATAAAGTATGAATGGAATGGTTGGTTTTAACACCTAATAGGGGATATTTATTGATATCCACATCAAATATATTAGTCACATTAAAAGGAAAACTAGTGAGGATGATTCTTACATGTAATAGGAGACCTATAGAAAATGAATAACACTTGTTGGGTCTATGTTTTACATGGGGTTCAAGGTGGATTATAGTATTCCTAATATAGGGATGCCAAGATGAGGTTCACGACCCAAGATGGTTTTTTCCATTTCCAAATGGAATAGACCCTCATTAGCAATGGAATATAGTATTTAAAACTCCATCGGGGCCCTATCAGTTATATAAGACAAGTGGGATTCATATATTAAAAATGGGACACATGAAATATGGGGTGCACACTAGAGTAATTAACCTAGACATGTATCAAAATAGGATATAGAGGAGGCTCCACTGAAAAAATATTTCAGTTGGTTTTTCATAAGTAAAAGGAAGATAACTAGGTTATTTGAGTCAATTCCATCTATGGAGATGATATGGGGGGAATATGTTCATTAAATGATTCATGGTTTCCCATAATATAGTTCCATCATGGAATTAATCACCATAATTAAAATCATTAAATCACAACTAAAAAATACTCTCTGAGTTGTTTTTATGAAGAAAACCTGGATATGATAAAACATAGGATACATTGAGGCATTACATTAACATCTTGGTGGCTTATGGATTAGAGCCACTATTGAGAATATGTTCATCGAGGGAAGGGTCTCATATAAAAGATTTTTTTGGACTAATAGAATAATTTATACCCAAGGTGTCTATATTTACAAGGATAATTATTATCTCAAGGATTTTTCTGTCCAAATATAGGTTAATAGACAGAATATTTGATAAGAATGGGTATGCCAAAAATCTCAGATGATAAAGACAAGGGAATAAAGGTGACATTTTTTGCTAGATATGCGATATGTGAACTAGATATAACTAGGGATCTTTTAATAATAAGAATCATGGATCCTATTTCTTGATAAAGGGTACTCTTTACTAATAATTCCAATGAACAAGGTAAAATATAAATTTACTCTCCATGGGCATAGTTATTGGGAATGATTTTACGTGAACTCATAAACACATTCAAAATGAAATATTACAAAAAATGGAACTATATATGGTAATTAGGTTATATAGAATAAACCAAACTAATTAGATTATGTTCATAATGGATGTACTGTTGTTTCATGCGGTTTATGGTCATGAAAGAAGGATCATGTATCATTATATGACTCAAATTAACCAATATATGTGAGAAACAAAGAGGTGGTCAATCATTTTCCAAAGTTTATAGACCGAGGAATCATAAAAAAAATTTATAGTGTCAAATTGTATTAGATATGGGATTTATGTTTTTTTTTCACCCTCACGTTTTCTTAAGATATTGATTGAATTATATAGTGGGAAGAAAATAAAAAAATTCAAGAAAACCTTTGTGTGTTTTGACTTTGTAAGCTTTATGAAAATTAACTTTATTAAAAAAATCCTCTATTATTTGAGGTCTAGTCAAAGAAATTAGAGAATCGAATTCTTCCCAACACACTCTATGTGGGTTTTAAACCTAATGAGTATTATGTCTCTTCCTTGGTAATTTTATATTCATACAATTTGGACCAAGGAAGGTGGAGTTTAATGTTATAAAACATTTAATAACAAATGAATGAAGCTTAAGGTAATTCCGACTTAAACAAAGACTGAGATATTCTATATATCATGGGTTGGCCAAAAACAATTTGAATGGGGAACCCAATGCTAATAAAATTAAATCCTATGTATGGGTGTATATAGTTTAAGGCCATAGTGTTTGGATTATTATTTATTGCGGTTTAGAATCACTTAACAAGGGCCACATATCTAATATAAAATTTTAAAAACTATAATAAATGACTAAGGCTTTCATATTACCGAGATGTAATGACCTATAATTCTGTTAATATATTTTCCTCTTATAAACATATAACTATTCCATAGTTCGTAATAAATTTTATATTTTTCACATGAACCATAAAGTAAATTCAATTATATATTTTTATTTTTAATTTAAAAATTAAATTTAGTAGATAAATGTTTCCATAATAATCAAAAGTGTTACAATGGGATAAAAAATAGAATGGAAGATATCAATTATAAAACAATTTGGATCTCCTTGATCCCTCTAAAAAATCACACTCATGGAAAACACTACAAAAACAAAGAAGATTATTAGTAACACAATATGATGTTTTAATATGAAAATATATACCCCTAATAGAAGATAGAATTGAATGAATAATTAAAGAAATATATGACATTCATAGAATTAATTAATCCCATATGATCCTTACAAATCTACATAATTGAATAGTAATATGATTGTTGGAATAGTATTCTCACCATTGGAATAATATTGCGGCTGTTAGGAGGTGTAAAAAACCCATTAGAATTTTATCTCCAATAATTGAAGCATAAAATAATATTTATGTGTCTAAAAAAAGTAAATTATGATATATCAATATCATGGTAAAAATAAATAATTTTTTTAAAATTGATAAAAAAGTGTATATATATTTAAAAAGCATAAATGTTTTAATGGATTTTTATAAAGAATATATTGATATAAAATAATTTTTACATTCATAAAGTGTATTTATAAATTATTATTATTTTTTATTAATGAGATAAGAAAATTTTATTAGACCAAAAGAAATTTTTCAAATTTTCAGAAAAGTTAACGTAATATTAAAATTAATATTTATCAAATAAATGAGTATATTATTTCAAAAATAAATATTTCATATTTATAAAATTGTTTTCATAAAATAGATTTTATTTTTTGAATATGGACATAATAAAACTATTAGTGTTACTTTTTAGGAATTTTTATAAAATACATGGACTTTTTGTGAACTGTGAAATACAGAAAATATGATATTTAACATTATAAGATAAATTTAAGAGTGATATATGAAACCAATTGTTCAAAATTTCATGGGAAATGTAAAATATATATTCATAATAATCCATATTTTTTGTGTTCTTGAGCCTATATAAAAAACAAATCAATATGATATTCAAAAACACCTATGTATTCACCATATAAATATCACCCTCACCTACCCTCCCTCTAATATCTTCTCAGACATAGAAAATATAAATTTATACCAAATTTTCATCCCATTACTCCCCCATGAAATTGGGGTGTTTTTATCATCCAAATACCCTTCCAAGTAGAAATAAGGTGTAACATAAATGGAGACCATCAATGGGAGAGGTAACATATAATCAAAATATCATTTTTTATATTCCTCTTATAAGAAAACATTATGTTTTCCATACCCATGTAAATAGTTACATTACTTTCCTGAATATTTTTTATTTTCATTATTGTGGTGTAATAGCTATATTATACCCACAATTTGTTAGGATTTAAAATGATAAATTTATTTAAAATATGTTTGGTTCACTGACTCAGGGAGAAATACAATTATTTTTTATTTATCAAATACATGGATAATCATAAAAATATTATTATAATATAACATTAGAATAAGTATATTATATCTTTCTTCATGTTAAATAATGATTATATAAATAGAATATTAAATAAAATTAAACTAGATCATGATGGTTAGTAAAACCACCTAAAGGAACTTACCATATAATGGAAATTTTTTACTAAATTAATCATCCCAATTTAGTAAAAACGGGATATTTTTGAGTAGTTAAATTTATTGAATAAAATTATTAACATTTCCTTTCACTTATATGGTTTTAATCCTCCTTGAAAATTACATCAATAATTATCCACAATTGATCTGACATTGAAACCATGAAACTTATTCTCTTAGAACAACAAAATTTAGCATTAAATCTCAATATAATTCTAATAAATGAACATAATAAAGTTATAGTAGAAAAAATATAGATGAATTTTTTTTAGTTTATTGGTTAATAAATCATGTTTGATTATCAAACACATTATGTGTTTGTGCAGAATGATTTTGATATCTATGGTAAGTGATCTCGTTAAACCACCCCATTTCCTTAGGTTTGGACATTTACCACTATTACTAAATGTATATATCTCTCTAATTGATGTCATTGAATGATTATATATTATCTACATATTTATCATAAATATAAACCTATATTATTAACCCTTCTTTTTATGGGGTAATACATTATATTACTTCATTTTTTTAATGCCTTCTTTTAAATCAAACCCGATTAATGGGGAATTTTATATACATTATTCCTATTTTGTAGAGGACATTTAAAGTCTTTTATTTAAATAATGATTTCATAAAATAATGTAATATTTTAGGTATAACTCTATAGATATACCTCTGGTTTAAAATGAAAATTTCATACTTATTCATTTACTAAACATCCTTAACCAATTCTTAAAAACACAATTTTGAATTGTCATTTATCTAATGAATTTTGAATATTTTATCATGATTTTGTATTAAATGATTTATATATTTTGATAAATTTACTTGGAAATAAAAAAATAAAATAAAAAATATTTTATTCCTTACACTCTTCATTGTCTATTGTAATATAGTTTGATTATCATGTGAGTAAATATTAAGAAAACAATTTCATTCCATGGGTAATTATTATGTTTATTCCTTATGATTGATTTCATTTTTTGGAACACATATGTGGGACCTTGTTATCATGGGTCCACCAATATTGTACTCTAATTTATAGCTAATTAATTTTTATCATGTGATAATATGTATGGGATTTGGATGTAAACCTAATTAAGGATGGGACTTTGTCCACAATATGATGTTGTCTTAGAATTTATCCTTGACTTATCTATAATTCATTTTATGTGTTGAATTTACATTCCAATATTTATAAGATCTAATAATTTCATGTTCATTATCTTATTATCCCATCATATTTTTAATGATATTTTACTTTTATGATTACATGTCATGAATTAAAAGTTAAGTGTATTTCTTCACAATCAAGTTTATTCACATACTAGGTTAGTTAGCACAAAAAATTTTATATTTATTTTCCTAGGATATTCATTTAAATTTTATGATATCAATGATATTTATAATCACATAATATATATTGAAATAATGATGTTTTATAGTAGGTTCATGTTTATGTGTTTCATACCCAGTCTACCAGGGCACTAGGCCTATAGATCATTGGTTTTTATTTATTGGATGCCAATTTTAAGAATCATGTAAAAATACTTGTAAAAGGATTGTGACACTATAATTGGAAACAAATAATGTTGTATTTATATTGGGAAATATAAATTTAATACTTTATTGAAAACCCTATGGATAGTTATAAGTATAGGATAATATATTGAAATAACTTTAATGTATAGATTGAGTTCTTTCAAAGAAAATACATCCATATCAATATACTACATGTTTGGATCTATCCAAGTTATAAATTGGGTTAATAATCCCAAAAATTGAATATTTTATGTTATGTATATTTTAACATTTTTCATAACAAAGATGGATTTACACACATCCAGTTTGACACTCTTAGGTGAAATTATTTGGAAAATTCCCAAAATAGTTACAGATCATTATAAAGGAAATCAGTAGTTCATTATGTTAGAAAACACAATTGGGAAATTATCATGGATAATCTATATTAAAACCATGAGACTCTTAAAATAGAATATATTTTTCATTTATAATTTATTGCTTATAAGTTCATAGTTTTTCATTTTATGTGATTTCTAGTTTGAGTATTGAAATCCCTATGTTTATTTTGGATAAAGAATATTATTAGATGAATAATAAAATGATGAAGGGGTACTGAATATAAATTCATGAGATTGAAATTTCTTATATGATTAATTTCTTGAACATTCATTAATATCTTGTATGTTTATTAAAAATATTCAAAAATCACCTCAAAACATTGGGGATGAGATATACGTGAGATAAAAAAACATATAAATTATTGAGTTACATGTATATAACTCCTCCTCATTCAATTATCATAGACTAAACCTCAAATAAAATCTTATCCTATATCTTTTATATTAGTTTGATTATATATTGGGCAATGATTGGGTATCAAACTATAAATCCAAATTCAAATATTGAGAGATAAAGATCCATCTTCCCATCCTAAGTAATAATCCTATTTTTTATAAGTTTAAAGAGGTGGATAAATCTACTTTTTGGTTTTCCTATCATAAATAAATATTATAATCTTATGAGAAAGAAGTTATATCCTTAATTATTGATACAATGTAGAGAATCATGATTGATGACATGCCCATTTTGAAGGATTATACTTATGTATTTCCTAAAGATTTCTTCCCTCCTCCTCCTGGAATAGATGTTGTGTTCTAAATAAAACATATACATTAATTTACTCATATATATAAGACACCCTAAATAATGGTCATCATTGACTTAAAATAACTGATGAAGAAGTTACAATGGAATATTGACAACAGTATTGTATACCCTAGTTCTTAAATGTGGGTTGTGATGGTCATATTCATCAAGAATAAGGATGGTTCAATGAACCTCAGTATTGGTTATCATGAACTCAATAATAATAATAATAATAATAATAATAATAATAATAATAAATAACATGTATCCCCATCCCTAATTTGATGAATTTTTAATAAAACACATGGAACCAAATATTAATTTATAAAGGACCTTTATTCAGGATGTCACCAATTAATGGTCAAGAAGGGTGATATTCCTAAGACAACCACTCAAACAAGATATGTACACTATGATTTCATAGTGGTACCCTCAAACTCAATAATTTTTCTGCATCATTAAAAATATAATTTTTATATTCATTAGATATTACCTCAATAAAATTGTTATAGGATTTATGGATAATACTATGATATTGTACAATATCATGGAGGATAATGAGATTCATTTTAATATTTTTCTAAATACTTTTTGAAAGGGTAACTTATATGAAAAGTAATTTAAATGTTTGTTCCAGTTGGAGGAAGTGTCGTTCTTTAGAAATCTTATCATTTTTAAAGGGATATCTATAGACCCTTGTATGATAATTGCAATTGAGGAGTGTCCTAGATCAATATCTATATTGGAAAGTTGTAGTCTCCTTGGAATAGCTATTTGTTACTGTGGATTTTGAGGAACTTCTCATGATTTTAAAAAACATGTTATCCAAGACGGCTTGTAAGGGAGTAATGTTTGTATGGAACGATGAATGTGATTATATCATCAAAGATTCAAAAAAGTGGCTTGTAACTATAGTAGTACTCACACTTCCCCCTAGTGGGAATCTATTCATGGAATAAAATTATCCTTCAATGAAGGGATTCAGTTGTGAAATAATTCAGAATGATAGATTGATAAGCTTTGAGACCAGGATGTTTACTGTTTATGAGAATAACTACCCAACCCATGATCTAGACCCGACTTCATTGATCATCAAATTAAATATTTGGAACACTATCTTCATGGGAAGATGTTTTATATATATAATTATAATAAAATCCTAAAATGTATATTCCCACAAAAATATCATAAAATGATTTGGAGAATATGGTTAAAGGTAATCAAGGACAATGACTACTCAATCCAATAATATCATGAAAAATAAAATAAAGTAGAAGATTCACTATGTATAAAGGATATGAAAAAATTATCAATGTTGAGATTTGAGAAGTATACAATATTATTATAATATAAATAGATTGATATTAGGATAATTAATGAATGAACATCATTATTCCTTTATAAAATGACTGATCAATTATCCCATATATATAGGATAACGCTTTCTAAAATAGATTATGTGTAAATACAGAAGCATTTGGATGATATAAGGAATGATAAAGCATTGGAGTTTAAATTTGATGAACAAATAGATATAGGATTTTTGTAAAAACTATTTTCACCAAAAATTCATGAGATAGAGAAGTATTTGTTGAATAATTCAAATAGTTCAACACTCTCCATCCAGTACAGGAGTACTATAACAACCCTTCTATGTATTAAAAAATAATTCATAATTAATTACATATGATTAAACTTTATAAAACATTGAATATCCTGATTTATACTATATTTGGGAATTAGGTACATAACATAACATCATCAACATGGGATATAACAACATGATTGAGAACTTCCTTAAAATGCTTGTAAAATTACCAGGGTCTTAAAACATCATAGGATAACATGATGGAAAACATAATAAAAGGGTTATATTTGATTCCTAGTAATGGAATAAACATGGAATAAAGAGATAAATATTATTCAATATGTATATAAATGGTAAATAAAAAGATTATGAATCATAAACATAAACAATGAGACATTATATGATATGATAATAAAAACATGGAAAATGTGGCGATAATACAAAACACTACATCACAAGCATAGGTCAAGGATAGACCACCAAGAAATCATGGTGGACAAAGTCCCACAAATAATTATGTTCAATCCTTATCCCAACATGACTTATAATGGTACTAAATATTACCCAATGCATTGGAAAACTATATAATTCTAGTTTCACCTCTCACTTTCATTTCATTCTCATTATTAAGTGTTCCACATAGATCATACAACATGGATTCTTCCATAAATATAATTTATTACATGATCAAGTAGTGGGAAATAAAAAAAATGTTACAATAAAAACTTTAAGTTTATAAAGGTGAATATACATTATAATAAATAGTTATGGTATTCACTACACAAATTTTTTGGCATAGAAAATCACCGTGAATTTTCAGCAGCATAATGGCACCGCATAAAAATTCATAATTTTTTTTGATGAGAGTGAAGGGGGTATATCATAATTTGGACATCAATTTTAAAGTAAGGGGACATAGAATAACCTATACCATCCTATGTAAATGAATATAAAAGACATAAGTTAATGATGATACATGAATAAAGATGATGAAGGAAAATATCCCTTATTTGACTGTTTGAATCCAAATGCATTGGATGGGATTATTAAGATCAGGAGGAACCTTGGGAGGACTATATAGAGTTGATGAAATAGTATGGACATGACAAAAAGATATTCAGTGAATAGAAATGAGATATTTTGTCTTTTTTATATGAAAATATGAGGATTTATTTATTATTTTGGATTTAGACTCTACATAATTAAGTAGAAAAAACCAAAAACCAAAAACCAAACCTTGATTTTTTCATTGATTCACCCAAATTGGTTTGGTTATCATTATTTTATAAGGAAAGGTCAAAAAATAATAAAATTATTCCCTTCCTTTTGTGGAGGTGAGTCATACACTTAATGAAATCATTTTAAAACACTAAATCATATTAATGGTTATGGAGGATTTAAAAAGTATTTAAAAATTTAACCAAATAAACATAAAATAATGTTATTTTAATTGAATATCATTGATCTATTCGTGGATAAATTTTATAGTATTTATTACATCACTTTTGGGACATTGTGATGTCATAATACACAAAGTATATTTATATAGAATATAATTTTTATCCTAAAATTTTGTGGTCTCATAAAATTATAAAAAATTCATTGCTGGATAATTTTAAAATTCTAAATAAAAAATAATAATTTTTTAATCAAAGTAATTTCCAAATTATATGAAATTTAACATGTAAAATGAAATATGTATTAATTATTAAATGTCGGTTTTTTACAATAACATCTTTGAAACCCTTATAAAAATTACATTTGACTTCATAAAAATTATATGATCATTTATATTTAAAAAATAATAATTAATATTAACAATTTATTAAGATAATATTTATTTCATAAATCCATTAATTCATAATAATAAATTTCATAATTGAATATGAATTTTAATCAAAAATACTATTTGTGTTCTATTAAAAAGTTTATAAATTAATAATATTAGGATAGAAATATATTCATTATTATATAAAAAAATAATATACATACTAATATTTATAGAGTCTTTATAAAAATCCCTTTAAGACACTTCAAAATACTCGAATAAAAAGGTGCATGATCGTGAGAATTTAATGGTAAGATTTGATGAACATGGTTTGGGTTGTGATCTCGATGAACTTGAACATCTTCTATAAATGGTTTTGATCATTCGTAATTTTTTGAATCTCAGATTTTTATTGTTATGGAAAGATCCAAAAGATTCTATGTTCGTCTATGTCTCTATTAAATGAGTTTCATAAGGTACTCTCCAACTGGTTGAGGCCAAAATTTACTTTTTCTATGACAAATTGGATTTGTTAGAACCATATATTTATACTAATCATGTTATCACTATTCAATGGATATATTATCAAGAGTAATGATTCATAATGGTCAATTAAATTTGATAGGATATAATAAAACAAAATAAGTTAATGTTTTTTATAACCATATTTCATAATAATACATTTATTTAAAACACAAGGGTAAATTTATTTGTAACTATATGGGCCATTACAATATTCCCCATTAAAAATTTCACCCTTGAAATTTTTGTTTCCCATAATAAAATTGATGTGGGTAACCCTATTTCATAACATTATCTAGTTCCTACATTTCTTCTTCAAACGTGTGGTTTCTCTACAACACTTTTGACATGGTGCATAGTATTTGTTGACATCCTAGTTTTAATGATCATGAAATGATGATTCTAATGATCCTGATGATTTTCATGTTTTATTGAAGGTATTATATATTATGATAGCATGCAATTATTCTATCTAAGTATGAGACACCATTGAGACCGATATCATTGTCCACGACACAACTCAAGCATAAAAATATATATATTAGAGAGACCTCTAGGGTATAACAATATCAAACTGCCATACCAGTGGACTAATGAATTGAAAAATTATGAGACACCATTAGTAGACACACTCATTGAATATGATGCCACAATAACATAAATTTGGAGAAGTATGAAATACCTCCAGATTTCACACCACCAAACACAAACAACCAATAGTAAAAAATTTATGTCTAAGACATTGTCAGATTATACGCTACAAGACCATACACCGCTTCATAATACATTTCCTGCATACTCAAAATTTGGCTAAGTATATGACACTGCCCATGTCATACCTCCAGAGCATCATACTTCCAGTGCTTAACACCACCAGATCGTAAGACATTTTCATTATTTTTATTAATTTAATTATTTTAAATTAAATTACTATAACAGATATATTAATAGAATTTGTTTCTATATACTATTTTAATGATTTTAATTAAAATGTATGATATAAAGAATGTTAGAATTTAATGTAGGAAGAAGAATCTAATTTTGATGTTATTAATACTACTGATAATAGTGTAGCACACTCCCTCATGTTGATAAAGAGAAAAAAGTGTAGAAAAATAGGAGATACTTATAGATAATAAAAGATATGCGAAAATAAGAAGCCTGTTATTCACTGAATATCTTAGAGATGAATACATAAATCTTTTTAAAAGCATGAAGAGCTAACCTACTATCAAATAATTGACCAAAGAATCCAAAGAATCATCAAATTTAGTGAATTCATTTATTTAGAAAACTAGAGTTTGTGACACTCTATTTTCATGAATATTTTGAAAGAACTTGACTCATTATTCATTGTTGATTCAACTCAAGAGTAACAAACTACATTAGAAAAGACCAAGCACTTATAAATTTCTTATTCATAAACATCATGATTCTATTTTGTTTTATTACATTTTTAAAATTTTGTATATTGAATATATTTTAAAATATGAACACTATCTTTTTCACTAAATTGGAAGATACTTGATATCTTCTCAAACAATTTTTTGATTTGTTTCCATCCTCGATAAGATTGTAAGAGGTACATGTGTGGATTGTTTCCTTTTAATCCCATGCATGACTATATAAGAGGTCATGTGTGACATCGATAGTTTTAAAATATTGTATAAACTCAATCCAGATTGTGGATCATCTAGTTTGTTTTATATAAAAATATTGGTGTCATGTGATCACTATATGGAGAGGTTTAAGTCTAGACATGAGGCTGAACCTCTTGTAAAAATGCATTCTCTTGTGTGTTTGATTTTGTTATTTATACTTTAAAAATGAAAATTATTTTTCTCTATAAACAAATTCTTACTTATGTTGTTTATCTAAATTCATATTCATATAGTATTTTAAACAAGTTAATTGATTTTAATATATTCAATATTATTATATATATTATTCACCTAATACCTAATCGATCTTTATTAAAATTTTATAATATATTATAATATATATTAGACTACAAGTTTTCATAAACTTGTTTATATTAAAAAAATTGTGGATTTAAAAATAATCTTTTTGTAATAAAAGATATATTGGGTGCTCAATTCACCTCCACTTGATATACTCACACCAGCCAACATTTGGTATCAGATTACTTTTTCATTTTTTGATATTAATTTTTTCCAAAAAAAAAGTAAGTGTGATATTAGTTATACATTTCATATCATAAGTTTATAATAGTTCTAAATTGAATTCATTAATATGGATATTCATAAACATGGTTCTAATACCAATATACATCCTTTCATCAATCATAAATGTTATGCCAAATGAAAATAAATATGAAAATTCTCAAAGAGAGTATGTGTTTTGATATATGGTCTACAGTATAAGATGAATATGTAATACCTGATATTGATGGAAGCACTTGGAATGATACAAAAAAATTAGTATACAATAGTATTTATAAATCTATGAATTCCATGTACTGTGACCTTGGTGATGAAGAGTTTAATATAATTTCATCTTTTAAAACAACATTTCAAAATTGCGAAACTTTGTCTGTTAACCATTACGGAACTTCAAATGATAAAGAAATGAGGCTTAATACCTATACTATTAAATATGATAATTTTAAAATGAGACCCGATGTGACCATTTCTGATATGTAAGTCTGGTTTAATGAATGTTTTAATACCATGAGCACATTGGGAAGGAATGTATCTGATGAAGATCAGATAATGAGATTTATGAGATGTATACATGAAAGATGGAGAAGAAATTCAATGTAAATCATAGAATCTTGAGAAATAAGTAAAATCCTGGTGAAAGAGATGATATTAAGAATAATGATATATTAAGAAGATGTTAAGGGAAATATATAAGAGGATGAAAATTATAAGAATAATCCTATAACATTCAAGACTAAAACCCATAGATAAGTGAAGGAAAATAAAATAAGGGATATATTATACATTCTAATGATAGTGAGTCTTCATCTAATACTAATAAAAAAATGGCTCACCTAGGAAGAATTTTTAAGAAGTTATACCAAAATAAAAAGTATTCTAGAAAACTAAATTATAATGAAAAACATGACAACATAAGAAATTAGTAGAAAATGGATGATTATGAAACCGAATTTGTCCTCTATGAATGGAAAATGAATAGTCACATAGAATCTAATTGACCAAATCATAAGTAGAAAAATAAATAAGGAGATAAGGATTGATTATAAAGAATTGTGTTAAGGGAACATTGAGTGAATCATAAGATTGTTAATGTTATTTAGATACATCACCTGAAAATAAACCAAATGGAGAAAACATGCGCCTCATGACTAATGTTAGTGAGGTACTTTACTTACCCACTATTTAGAGTGTTTCTCCTTTGAATGAGTATAAGAATTTTGAATATGGACAACAAGATGAAAATAATAGGTCAAATGAATAATTATTTTACTACTATAATATTTTAGAATAATCCTTTATTGAGATAAAGAATAAATACAATGGTTTTAAAATAAAAAATGCTCTAACTATAAATTTAATGTTTGAAATGTCTCTAAAACGGAGAAAAAAGTTCAACTCCTCAAAGGAAAAAAATGATCTAAAAAATTCAAATTATATATTGAAGAAATTACATAATAAATACAAAAAAATTAGAGAGACATTAACATGAATTTTGTTAAATCATGTTTCTCTCAAATATGTTACTATGATAGGATATAATCTTGGACAGAGGATAATAACTAAGAGTAATTTTATTCATAAATACAAACTTGAAAGCTATACTACTAATGCTTTTTCAAAAGGACCCAACAATGTGTTTATTTCTAATTTTTTTTTAAAATATTATAATAAACCCATTATCTAATTATGGGTTCTTGAAGTATTGATCCCTAACATTTATATACCCAATAATATTTGGGAACCAATATAATTTCTTGTTTAGAACCTTTTTTGTAGAAAAAATGCTTGATGATCTCTGATATAAGTTTATGGTTCTTGTATAGTTGTATTTCAAGACATATGAAAAGAAACTATTTGTTCTTCAATATAATCATAATGGTTGATTGTTGAATTGTAAACATTGGTGATAATGGAAAAGTAAAAATCATTGGAAAAGGACAGATTGGTAACAACAATTCATTTTGAATTTCTATATATTTATATACTTATGGTTTAAAATATATTCTGCTTATCTTTTCTCAGTTGTTTTATAATGGTTTTTATGTTTTGCTTGATATTAATTCTTGAAATTTAATTTACTCTAAAAATGATTTAATTTTTACACCTTTGATAAATGACAATGTTTATGTTGTAGATTTAAATTCATTTGATTATTACAATTTTTCATGCTCTAGTTCCTTCCATAAGGAATCTTGGATTTGGTATTGGATACTAGGCCATTTCAACTTTCACACACTTAAGAAGCTAACAAGAAAAGGGTTAGTTAGGGATATACCTAAACATGAGTTTCCAAGTGATAAAGTCTATAACCTTATCAAAAAGGAAAGAAACATAAAGATTGATTTAAAATAAATAAATTAGTGTCAACTTCTCAACCTCTTGAGTTAGTTAACATTGATTTGTTTCAACCGTATTGATTTTGAATTATTAATGGGAAGCCCTATGTTTTTTTTCATGTAGATGACTATTCTAGGAATACATGGGTATATTTTCTATCTCACAAAAGTGAAGAATTCTCCTACTTTACCAAGTATGAATAATCTGTAGAAAATCATAGTGGATTTAGTATTAAGACCCTATGAAGTGATCATGGTAATGTGTTTGTAAATCATGATTTTGAATTATTTTTCTAGAAAAGGTAACAATCATAACCTCTATACATCTAGAACACCCCAGAATAATGGCGTCCCCGAAAGAAGAAATTGAACCTCACAAGAAATATTCCAGACCATGTTAAATGAGTATTCCCTACATATAATTTTTTTGGGTTGAAGCTCTTAATACGACATGTTATATTATCCATAAAATTTTGATTGGACCCATTCTAAAGAAGAACCTTTACGATTTATGTATGTATAGTAATCATAAGGTTTATTAAATTAGAGTTTTTTTATTAAAAGTCTTTATTTGTAACACTAAGGATAATTTTTGAAAATTTTCTTCCACAAGTGATGAAATAAATTTCCTTGGATAGTTAGTCTCTAGAAAATCTTATAGAGTGTTCAAGAAGACATTTAAAACCTTGGAAGAATCATTCCTTCTCAAATTTGTTTAGAATAATCCACATGAAACTAATAACTCCTTATAAATATTTGAGGGTGATTTATCTTCTCTGAATGTAAATTACATACTGTTAGATTCTTTGGTAAAACAAGAAAAGAATAATAATAATCTAGTTCTAAAGAATTTCCAGAACATCTGGAACCTGAGTCTGAAAATCTAGAATTTACCGGTCCCTCTTTCTCTAGATTGGTTTAAAGTATTACGTACCATCATCTAGATTATATTGTAAGTGATCTAAATAGTAGAACTCAATCTAGAGAATCTGAGAGAAATATGGTAGAACATCAATCATTCTTGTCTTATATTGAATCCAAGAACAGATATTGAATTTATTAATGATGAATTCTGGGTAATAGAAACGTAATAAGAGATAAACCAATTTTAAATGAACAAATTTTGGGATATAGTAGATATACCCAAGGAAACCATGACTATTGGCACTAAATGGGTGTTTAGTAATAAAGTTGATGAGTTAGGAACTATAGGTAGAAATAAGGCTAGACTAGTTGCATAAGGTAATAATCCAGAAGAAGGGATTGAATATGAGGAAACAATCCCACCATTATCCAATCATGACTCCATAAGAATCATGGTTTCTTATGAAACTCATCTTGATTTCAAAAATTATCAAATAGCTATCAAAATTCCTTTCTTAAATGGTTTTATAATTGAGGATGTTTTTTTGGAATAACCAATTGGTTTTCAAAACCCCCAAATTAAAAATCATGTTTTTATATTATCTAATCCATTATATGGTTTAATATAAGCTCTTATAGCTTGGTATTATAGGCTCAATAAGATTTCAATTTCAAAATAAAAATCAAAAGTAATGGAGGATCATACCATTTTCACTAATCAAATTTCAAAAGATGTATTAATTTTACAAATTTTTATTGATGGTATTATTTTCAGATCATCAAAAAATTACTTATGTAATGATTTTTTCAAGAATTATACAAAAATAATTTTAAAGGCGTTTAATTTTTGAACACAAATTAATTATTGGATTTTATATTTTGAAAAATAAATATGGAATTATTTTAAAAAAAATTAAACATAAAAATTATTCTCTAAAACATTTTATCTTGGATAACACTAAAAGTAGTTATACTCTTATGAGTACCACTTATAAATTGGATCTTGATAAATCTAGGAAAAGAGATGATCAAACAAGTTACAAAGGTATGATTTGATGCCTTCTCTGCTTAACTACATCTCGACCATATATTATATTTTCTATGTTTATGTGTTCTAGTTTTTAGGAAAACCCAATAGAGTAACATATTATTATTGTTACAGAATTTTCAAATACCTCAAACATACAACTAATTTAAGATTATATTACTCTATAGGAGAATAATTTTACTTGGTAAGTTATTCTAATGATAATTTTGGTGGATAAAAGTTATATAGAAAAATAACCTTTGGAACTTGTATCTTTTTAGGCAGGTCTCTAATTTTAGGGGTAATAAAAAAATTTGTTTCATTATATATTACTAAATCTGAATACAAAACTATAAGTTGTTTTTGTGAAAACCTTTTGTGGATGAAACACACTTAATAGACCATATATATCAATTCTGACATTTAACTATAAAATTTTTCAATAAAAGTCAAATGAACATATCGAAAAATTATGTTTCACATTCTAGAACAAATCACATTGATATAATACATAACTTTTTTGATGATCATTTTCAAAAGATAGATATTAATGTCGAGTTTTCTTGAATATAGAATATGTTTTATGATATATTCACTAATACATTGAATTATGAGATAATGAATTATATCAAACATGAAATAGGAATGATAAATTTTAGTTATGTTTGATGACATACCATTGTTTTTGAAATGCCATTGTGTATGACGTAACGTTGTGGATAACATACCAATATGTATGATACACCTTTGGCTTGTCATGTCGTTGGCCCACCATACTATTGGTTTTTCAGGTCATTGTCTTTTCATGTCATTAGAATAATATCTCATTAGTTTTTCTTCCCCTTGGATTTTCATAACTCTTGTTTTCCTCACCACTGAGTGGTCATGTCATTTTCATTCATGACTTTTGAAATTTTTCTTTATTTCACATTGGTTCAATTGGTCGACTTATTTCTTAGTTTATTTTATTTTATGAAAACCGATACATGTTTTTTCCCAAACATAATTTTTTTTTCAATTTTAAAATACATAATATCTCAAATGATATTAAAATAGAACAATGTTTATTCCCAACATAGCTTGATCCCTACACGATACTTGTGTATCTATCTCTCTTGATCCTAGTGAAACTCTTTCATCTCTCACTATTCATACCTTATCCTTACCCTCAAATGAGAATCTTGAGATGATATAAATGCTGATAATGAAACATTCTTTTGATCATTCTCCTTCTAATCCAAAGTCATCTATGAAGAAGAATAATGGTCTAAGTGAACCTACTCCAGTTGCTTCCAATAATCCGAATCTTTTAAATCAAGTTGTAGTTTTAGAAAATGAAGAATAATATAAGTGGATACTATTGTATAAGTCTATGTTACTTATTGTTGTCCAAAATCAAGGGTGGTTGGAGTGGTTTTCAATAAATAAAGGGAATTTCCACCCAATTTGGTTATATGAGTTTTATTAGAAGATAGAGTTTTTTTATTAACCAAGATGGTACTGATTCTAATAAAAGTCATGTCAATGTATTTGTGTTCAGTTTCTCTTAAATAAAATGTGAAAATTGTTAAAATGTACATCATGATGGTGCATTTTATTATTACTAAGGATTTATTCTAGAATCTAGTGATATGTTAATATATTATGATTCCCTGGTTGTGATAACAGAATATGGAACAACAAGGATGAATTTTTCCTCAGAGTTGGATGAAGAATTTATGTTAATATTTATGTTCATTCAGCATATTATATGTCTGAGAAAAGGATATTTTACAACCCTATGGTATCAAGTGGTTTATATCCTATTTCATAGGATATAAAGTCAAAATATTATCCTCTATAAATATCTAATGGTAAATATGTGTGAGATTATTAAACCATCCTCTCGGTAAAAATCATTGATATACCCAATGATTCTTTCATCCATTTTAACGTATAACAGCCTAGTACATGATGAAGGAGAATATGCTATAGACTATGGTGGTTTCATCATAACTAGTGAAACATGTTAAAAAATGATGAAATGTGGGAACCCATGGAAGATACAATATGTGTATGATAGTGATAAGTTGTATGCCAAATATTTTATAGCTTATCATCCAAATAGACCTAAAAATGAAGTTGACATTGGCTTGTATCCTGATGAAGTTGTTGAATACCCATATGTGGAATAATATTGTAGCAAAGAAGTGGAAAAGGAATAATATTTTGATATAGGTAGTGACCTTGAACTCTCTAAAAAAATTGATCCCATTACCTTTAGAGCTCATATTCCACCTAATATGTTGGTAAAAAGAGAAAAAATGGTTAAGAGTGATGAATAAGAGATTGAGGTCTCTGTAGAAGATCAACATGAAAGTTCCTAATACACTGAAGGTGATGATGGGTATAATTAGAAATACAAAAAGGGAGAAGAATATATGAATGGATGTGATGGATGAGATTCTTAACCTGATGATGACAGTGGTCGAATCCGGAAGAAATATGCGGAAATTCCTCCAGATCATAATGATGCATTTGATGCAGGGGAGTATTCCCTATCATTATAAATTTTTCATAAATCTCTAGATATTGATAATGTTGTATCCAGTTCAGTCTCCACATGTCAATATGTTTCAGATTCTATTGTGGCTGAAGAGATGATATTTATAGTTGATGTGGAAATACATGTTTCCAAACAAGATAACAATGAGCTTACTGAGGAAGAATTTAGAAATTAATAGTTAGTTTTTTTAAATGTTCCTAAATTTATTACGGGTGAAAATTTGGAAGTTGAATCCACTACACTTTATACCTTATGGGATTTTGAGATGAAATATGCAACCACTATTGGTATACAGTTATAAGCCAAGACTATCATTGTTGAATACACATTGGTTACTCAAATTTTAGAAGGTCATATGAATATAGATGTTTTAATACCACATTCCATTATATCTACCTCAAATGTTGCTTCAATGATTGGGTGGACCCTATATAAGTGGTGTGGGGAATGTTCTTTAATTTTTTATGAATCCCAATAATGAGTGATAAACTTAATTTTTGTGTTGAAGGTGATCCCAATGGATCATTTATAGTCTGGGTTAATCATGAAGGTGTGCATGAAATGTTCAGTTCTCTGAGAAATCCTATACCTAAACCTAATACAGCTCCTCTTGTTGTTCTAGTGTATATAATTACTCAAGATGACTTGAATGTTTTTGGTGAAAAGATGATGTCAAAGATTCATAAGTGTGTAATAAATAAGGTTAATTTTTAAAAAACAAATCTCAATGTAAAGGATTCAAGTTACATATTTTAGTCAGTTTCTTAGTCTTTTAAACCTAAGCTGATGTGTCAAATTAATGAGATAGAGATTTAGATTAAGTGGATAAGTGGTAAACTGGAAAATCTAAAGTCATTGATTGATGAAATGAAATATGAGTTTAAAAAATTCATTGGATGGTATATTTAAAATTATTTCAGATACTTATCGAGATACATAAATTTCTTCTATGCCACCTCCTCTAATGTTTGATGTTGAACAGTTGAGATAAATTGTTAGATATGAGCTTATAGCTATATATTTCAGTTCTTCATGTAGTGTAATAGGTCATCCCCAAGAATCCTTTAGCAGAATTTGGTATAATTCTGACCACATTCTGAATATGGTTACAAGAGATTCCCATGATATGAAAGATGATAGAGAAAGTATAACCAAGTCCATAATGTATAATCTCTCTCAAATCAATACGAAGAATTCAATGGATAACAATTTTAAATTCATGGGTGAGAATTTGATAATTTCTCCCGTGAATAAAGATTTCAAATATCATGTCGGATAGATCATGGAGCTGAACCTAGTCGTGAATCTTTTCATATAAGTGAAGGACTATTTCATTATTAAAATATATTTTGGATGGAAAATTACAATATATTTCTTCAATCTCGTGAAGTTTTTTCTTTATTTACATAGCCTGAAATCATTTTTTTTTCATTTTCTAAAAAGAAGTCACTTTTGGCGAAGTGAGAACCTTACAAAAGCCGAAAGACGATACAAAAATCACACACATAAAAAACCATTCCCACAAACCTGAATCCAAAACCCACATTCAAAACTTAAAATCAAATTCAAAAATTGGAATTCCGGGCAAAGTGTGCCGCCCGAGGAACCCACCATCGAGGAAGACCTAACTGCATCATCACTCACCGACCAAACATCACAGCAATGTCTATCACCATCACGTCTTCACATCCCCATAGTTATCCACTTCTTCGTAAAAATCACCACTACTTTCTCAGAAAAAACATCACGATTCCCCAAAAAATCATCACTGTAACACCATCGCACGTTCTTCTCAAATACCAACCTGAGATCTTCATGATTCCAAAACTCAGAAAAACCAGAATCAAACAGAGATGGACACTAGATCCGAACTGCGAAGCCAACATCTTCGAATCGCCGACTCCTAGAGGAGCAAATCCAACCGTCGCTAATAAACCCGAACCGAGACTCCAAAACGAAATCAAGAAAACAACAAACCCAAGATCCACAGATTTCTAGAGGGCCTTCAATGGGAAGTCTCGCGCAGCACAAACAAAATCATCCGAAACCAAAATTATTGCAAAAAACCAAAACAGAAATCACTGAAACGCCTGAAGGAGGTCCCGTTGTGGCCATATCCCGTCGCCGCCAACCAGAGCACTCAAAGGGATGAGGCGAACCACCCTGCACACCCACCGGAGATGAGACGACAGGCTTCGGTAGTTGGAGCTCGATCGTGGGTCACCGCGCCGCCAAAGAAACCCTATCCAGCTATGAGGATTCGGGAGAAGAACCGGCTAGCAAGGGTAAGAAGCGTCTGATCCTGAGAAGAACACCAAAATAGATCCGCCGCCACATCTCACCGAGTGCAAGGAGGAGCGCCGCGCCATCCCGAGGTGAAGAAGGCATCGACGACAAGGGGGAAAACCTAGCGCGTAAGGCCCCTTACGGGCTCATCCCACAATCATCTCTTTATGTACATAGCCAAGTAGCAGTTTCTCATGAAGTTTTCCCAATTTCTCTTTAGTTGTATCTCAAACCTGGAGTTACTCAGGACCCTTTATCACCTTTTCCTACTCGTTTCCTACCTTTCCCAATGTCAATTTCGCAATCACTGAGACACCTTAGGCCAGTTGTTATTGTGGAATACCATCATAGGAATATAGATAGACTCTCATATAGTGCTCCATATCTTCTAACTCAGGATAATCCTGATACCACAAATAAGGAGCAAGATAAATATTATGTTAATGGAAAAGAACTGATGGAACACTCAAACTTTTTGTTTTTGTTAGATTAGATGGTACTATTTTTATTGGTACTATATTTTAATAACTATGTGCTCATAATTTTTAACGACTTTCATACCAATAATTATGTCAGTTTTACTTTTATCTTACATTAAAAATGTTAATATCTTTCTTCTTCCTATGTTTAATGTCTTTATTTTAATAATATTTTCTTTTTTATAATTCCAAAAGTGGGAAAATTTTTATAGAAAAAGTGTTCATGATAGTTCTTATCGAATAATTTTATAGATAATTTTAAAAAAATATTTTTTTAAAAACATTCATGGAATAATGAATCTATATTGTCTGAAAATATTTTCTTAAATTCTGTTTTTTATGATACTTAACTTTGTTACTTATTATTATCTTATAATTTTTCATGATACCATCTACACAGTATGTGAATTTTAAGTCTTTATTTACGTTTTTATTTTTCCTTGTATATGATGTTTATAATTTTTAAATACCTATGTTGACCTTTTCATACATTAATAATATCCTTTTGATTCTAGGACTTGGACTCATCGAAAAAGAGGATATTGTTGAAATCCTAATATTAATGATCACAAAATCATCATTATAACGATTCTAATAAATTTCAGGTTTTCCAGATAGTACATTGTATTCTATGAATAGGTGATAAATCTATGTATGTTTGAGAAACCACTTGGACAAACACCTTTTTCCATGACACTTTTCAAGCTTAAAAATTGTTAATTCTAAGACACCACCAAGATATTAAACCATCAAATTGTCATACCACAAGATTGAAAACCTGATAAAGTTTGAGCCACCCTTGGTCGACACACCTCTAGGATTTCTTGATCCTAGAATATAAATTTGGATAAGTATGTAATATCGCAAGATTTCACACCACTAGACGCATACCTCCAACTTAAGAAAAATAATTCTGAGACATCATTAGAGCATATGCCATCTAACGATACACTACTAGTTGAGACAACTCTAGAATACTGAAAAAAAAATTTGTTTCTAAGTCACCACCAGTTTCATACCACGATAGCATCATAGTACTAGAGAAACATATTGCGAGATTATGAAACCACCAGATCCAAAGACAACATCACTGTTTTTATTTCATTAATTATTTTTAATTACATTACTCTAATGGTTATGTTCATATAAAGTAATTGTATTTACTATTTTGAGGATTAGACTTATAATTTTTTATAGAAATCATGTCAGAACGTGTTGTATGAGAATGTAGATAATTTTGTTGTTTTTACTGCTACTGATAAAAGTGAAGCACACTCTCTCATGAAGCTATATAAAACAAAATGCAGAAATGATAAAAAAGTGATTAATATAGGAATATGGATTTGGACAAAAAGAGATTGTGATTCGATGAATATCTGAGAGACAAAGAGAGGATACTTTTTGAAAATTAGAACAACTCACCAGTTGTGAAACACATTAATGAGAAACCCAAATAATAAGAACATCCAATGATTTCCTCTATCCAGAAAACAAGAGTTTGTGCCACTCTATTTTCCTAAACATTTCCAAAGAACCTATCTCATGATTCTTTACCGATTCAACTCAAGAGTCACAAACTACATTGTAACAGAAAAAGGAAATCAAAAATCCATACTCCATGATTGATAAATTATCTTTAATTTTCTTACATTTTTAGTAGTACGTGTTATTACTCTACTTTAACACATTCACAGTGTCTCCTAAACTAAACGTGATAAAAATGGATATCTTCTCAAACACATTTATTATTTATTTCTCCCATGGGTAAGAGTGGAAGAGGTTCTTGTATTGTATGTTTCATTTTACTATCACATGTATCTGTAAAAAAAATCATGAGAAACCTAGATAGTTGTTATTTATTTTATAAACCCAATATAGTTTTTGGATCATCTAGTTCATTTGAAATAAAATTCTTGGTGGAAGGTCATCACCAAGTAGAGAGTACTAAGTCTCAACTTGAGAATGGTCATCTTGTATTAATTATTTTTATTGTGTGATTTAATTTTTCCTTTATATCTACTTTAAAATGAATACTTTTTATGTGTAATAAAAATTCATACATTGAATGTTTATTTGAATTTGTGTTCATATAGTATATTGATCAATAAAAATGGTTTCAAAAGATGAAATAATATTATATATATTATTCATTCAAGACATATTAAATCTTTAGATAAATATATAGAATGATTAATAAATATATCATACTAAAAATTTTGATAAAATTTCCCTTATTTAAATGTTTGGTGGATTTAAAAATATACCATTTTTATGAGAAATTTTTATTCGGTACTCAACTGAACCCTCTCTTGTGATACTATCTCTGACCAACAATCTTATTTTTTAGAACATTTTCTCTATAATCAAATATCTTCTTCATATTCTCTTTATAGGAAAGATAATCCTCCAATGATACCATTTTTGTCTTAAGTAAATGTGAGGGGTTTGTTATGTACTTACTCGAGAGGGATACATAGAATATATCATGTACTTGAGATAGGTTTGGATGGAGTTCAAGTTGAAAGGACACCACTTATATGTGATGAAATATATAAATGGGTTGAAGTATCTCGGAATAAACATCCCCTTCATCCCATGTCTCATCAATTTATTCCTTGTTTTTATAAAGAGGAATACCATGTATCCAACAACAAACTCATTGTCCCAAATACAATTTCCCTCATAGCTCTTTTTTCGACTCTTATCATCCTTGATGTTCTTCTAAGTAGTATTGACTTTTCCACCAATTTTTTGACCATTTCAATACCTAAATGTTTTAGTTCCTCAACTTCATCGCAGAATGTAGGTGTTCTACACCACTTCCCATAAATATATATATAGTGTTCCATTTGGATGATAAAGTGGAAATTGTTATTGAAAGAGAACTCGACCATATGAAGATGTTAGTCCCATACTCTTTTGAAGTTAATTGAGGATTATCTCGACATGTAATAAATTTTCTTGATAGTCCACTCAGATTGAAAATCAGTTTGAGGGTGATAATCCATTAATAATTTCAACTCATAATTCATATCATGTTAGATAATATTACAGAACTTTTAGGTGAATCTTGGATCTCGATCAGATAAAATTGATAGTGGTAATCCATTAAGCCTCACCACTTTTCTAATGCTTATTAGTGCGTTTTGATCTAATGAGAAATATTATCGAATTGAAATAATGTATGTACTATTTATAAGACGATCCACCATAACCCAAATAAACTTATTCCCTCTATTTAGTGATCAGATGTCCAATGTTAAATTCTATGGTGGTGTTTTCTCATTTTCATGTATGTAAGAGTAATGGTTTCATCATCCACTTTGATGTTTACCTTTTTTCTTTTACTTGATGGACTAAAAATAATATTGAAGTTTACTCTATGATATCCTTCTTTATAGTATCCCACAAATTTTTTTCTCATGGATCTGGATACATATTTATGCTTACTGGGTGGATGGTGAAGGTTGAGTTATGCACATCATCCAGCATCCCCTTCTTGAACATAGGATATGATAGTACACAAAGTCTGGGACCAAATATCACATCCTTTTATTCATTATTAATTAACTACAAAGATTTACCCTTTATTATAATGTCAAATTTCCTATCAATTCCTACATAATCCCTTTGAGTGTCTTGTATCTTCTTTAAAAGGTATGATTGAAATTTTATTTCTATAATGCCTATATTTTTATTTTTGATTTCTGATCTGGTTTACCTTTATGGCTTTGTATTTTTTTTCTCAAGTTTCACATGTGATGGGTTTAAATATTTAGTTTCTAGTTGTTTCTCTCTTGACTCACAATCTACGCATGGTTTTGGAAAACTGGGTGGCTTTGTCAAGGAAACCGTGCAAGCCTGAAAGTGCTTATGGAAAAGTTCAGATGACCAACACACAGTTGTTGAAACCAAGATTAACGAATGATGGAACCAATGTCCTAGGACCAAACCATTCTAAATGATTGGTGCATGGTTTTCAAGACATGTGGCCAAATTGTGCAAGTGAACAAGGGTTTCTAGTTAGATGGGCACGGTTGGCACACAGTTTGGTAAATTTTGTGTCCAAACCACATGTAATTCTCATGCTTTAAATATCACCTTATATATTCCATGGAAATAGGTGTGTATAATTGTAGGAGGTAGGAGCCTCCTTTGGGTCACACGAACCAAGGGAAGTATAAAATTTTCATTTTGAATAGTCTGGATTAAATATACCAATGAAAAATTCGTTTTATAGTTTTTTGGAAAAATATTTTCCCTTATAATTTTTTTATGAAATCTTGCTGCAATTTTCAAATAAAATCATTCTCGTACTTCTGAAAAATGTAAATGAAATATTCTGGTAAAAAACCATTATTTTTAAAATTAATAGGGAAATAGACAATGATTTTTTAAAATGTCTGTAAAATGTTTGGAAATGATTAATTTTATATATCTTATTTCAAATATTAATTTTATTTTTATTTTATTTTAATGTAATTGCATTGGGATTTTATTTTTCAGGCATGCCTAATATGTTTTAATACTCATTCCAATATTTATTATTGTTTTAGCCTATGATGTAGGCTTCTACTAGGTATTGAGCATCATGGGTGATGGTTGGTAATGGTATCATAAAATTATCCTTGAGGACTCATGGAGTTTTTGTACTTATTAGGTCCAATTTTGTTTTGTTGTTCAGTTTGTTGTGAATTCAGTTTCTTTTGTAAAATATGTTTATTTTAGGGATTTATATATTTATTTCTGGATTCCATATTCATTTCCTCTTTTTAGTATATATTTTGTATTTGTAGTAATAATTCCAATTTTATATTATGTTAATTACATATGCTTGTTCCTAGCCCATGGGGATCAGGAACACCCTGTGGGGCCTACTATATTTCAGCTTGTGTGATTAGTTTGAGGTCGACCCATGTCGGACATTGAAAAAATAGCATCACAACAAGTCAGTCTTTATAGGAACTTTCTTTTCGAGTGCCCTTTTTTATTAAGGGTTGTCATGGTAGATGGACTACGACTGTTGGAACCTCACGATGTAGGTATAAGGGATTTTCTCGATAACAATTTCTACACCAAGCCTGGCTTTTCCATGGGAATTCTAGTTTTCTTGGTTCCATTGGTTTTTGTGATTTGTTTGGTATTTGGGACATGAAAATGGAGTTGGGAAGTGGTCTCATTTATCACTTAGTTCCTAGAAATCCATGTGGATCTAGGGAAACGGTTCTAGAATACTATATGTAATAGTAGTGAAAATGGTGTATAGCCACCAACCATATGGCCATGTGACACATCGACCCAAGTTTACCTTACAAGTTTCTTTGAGATCCTCTTGGATTTGAAATTGTTTTGGAAACTTTTGTTATGGAATTGTGAAATAAAATTTTTTCAATGTAAATGGTTTGTTTTTTGGAAAAATAGAAAATGAGTTTTCAATATTATTTTTAAGAAATCACCAGTGAAAGTGGATTTTTTAAAATTATTTGGATGAAATGAAATATTTATTTTTGCTAAAAAATATTTTCAATAAGATGAAATGGTTTTTTTTGGAAATTAAAGGGGGTCTTATTTTTCATTATGATGAAATGGTTTGTAAAGTGGAATGTTAAAAAGGTTTTCGACCTGCTTCCTAGTGGGATTCTGATAAGTTTATTGAATTTTGAAATGGGATATGGATTGAAGATGTCAATATGTGGGATGAGTGTTTTTATTTGGAAGTGTATGTGCCTTATTTTGACCATTGGTATTTCATTTTTCTCTCACATGCATGGACATGTGTGGAAGTATATTAGTGATGATGTGGTAGGATGAGAGCTTGGTATGGAATAGTTGATATGTTCAAGGGATAGAACATGAATTTTTATGTCAGTGAGACTCTATGGAATACCATTGGTGAGTGTGAAACCTACCAAGTTTGTTTTCTTTTGAATATGTTTTGAAGAGTAAAATTTTGGGGTTTTGAATACCAATATTGTGTGTATTGTATTTAAGTGATTGTTGAAGTGTTCCTTATGAGGATTTTTCAGTTTGAGAATTCATGATGGTGAGTTGGTTTCGATTTATAACATGGGATTCATATTTCAAAGTGATTTCCCCAACAAATATTTGATGGATATTTGAGGTGAACATATAGGTGATTCCCTGTTAGAAGGGTATCCAGTTGATCAACCTAAGGATTTTTTTTCTTGAGTTTGGAAATATAATTCCACCTATATTTTATGGTCAAGTTGGTCATCTTGATGTGGAAGAGTTGATACAGAAAATTGAAAAGAACTTCAACCTCATTGATTTCCCCAATTCATTAAATATTATTTTTTCTACCCTTATGATTGAAGGTTTACCTAGAAGTGGTGGAATTTGGTATCTCTGAACAGTCCTCAAGAAGAGATTACGTAGGATATCATTAAATATTTTTTCATCGAAAAATATATCTCTAAGATGAAAAGGTAAGTATGTGATGTTTGTAGTAGGTTGATGAGCTAGTGTTGGATTATTATTATTATTTTTTGGACCTAGTTCTGTATTATTTGGGTATTGATGCGGATGATTCCTCAATGTATCGAGATTTAAACTGTGTTGTTAATAAGGTTTTATAGTAGATACTTTTGGAGTTCAATATATCATCATTTTTCAATTTGGTCAGGATATCTACTCATGTGTGATGGTAAGGGGAGCCGCTCGTGGAATAAAAATGCCTCATGAAATTTTTTCAGGTTTATATGGGCAAGGAATTATGCTGTGTGATAAATGTGGTAGACCAGATCATAAGAAGTCATAAAGTTTGAATGAACCAAAGACCTATCATGAATATCGGTATAGGCCACTTGTAGTTGTTCTATTAGGGATTTGACAGGGTGAAATGTGGATATAGTTCATATGAGTAGAGTGATGTTTGAGCTCGGTTTAAAGTCACTTTCATTTTTAATTCTTCCTTATGATATGATGGTTGTTCCCACAGATGTTCTCTCCCTTTGTTATTGTGATAAAACGTGATATTTTGGTTTTCTAGAGAACACATATTTTAGTGAATGTGTGTTATTATTTTGGAAATTTTTAATCATTCTCTATTCTAAATGGAGGCATCTCCCATGTGTATCTTTTGAAGTATTGTCATGGTTATGGGTGATTTATGGCTTTGATCTATGATTCAAGAGATTCATAAAACATTAGGGCTCCACCCATAGGCCCTAGGGTGAAGATTACGTGGAATCAGAGATCCTGTGGGCATGATGGACCTTTCTATTGTTTTTTATTTAGTGATGGATAAGATATAGATTCAGTTATTCTATTCTATTTTTCCTCATTGTTGTTTAATTTCAACTTATCTCGAGTTTATTTTGGCGGGAACCCCATTTGGTGGTGGTGGGGTAGGGGGTCAGACATATTTTGTAATTTTTCATGTTGTTTTCTTACATTATCAGTTCATTCTAGTTGGTTCTTAATAGTGTGTAGACCCACCAATGGTCTATTTGTGGTCTATTTGGATGTGGTTGATAATAGTTGGTTTCTTATGGTGGGGAGTCCATTCCGACCTCTCATGTTAAGAATTCAGTTTGGGATCAAATAGTGTCCCGGTAAAGAGTGGCTTTCTATTTGATGTAGTTTTATTTTGAGCTCTATTTAGTTTGGGAGAACATTGGAATTTGAGTGTTTGATCAACATTTTTTTGAGGAATAGTTATAGAGATTGTGGATTGAGTTCACATTATTTCTATGGGAATGGTTTTTTATGTTTTGTTTTGGTAAAGAGGCATATTTTATTTTTGGATATGGATAATATGTTCAGAGTTTAAGAGGATGAAATTATGTGGTTGCGAAATCCTTAGTATTTGATCGATCAATTGGAAGATGTTGTGGAATAATGGGGATGAACATCGTTAATGGTGAAGAGAATTTTAACATATGTATTATTATTTTTGACATCAAATATGGTTTAAATTTTTTACTTGTATTTTTATATCATGTTATGGGAATGAAGGGTTTAAATTTTGTGTTTTGGGGTGTCATTAACTGGGTGCATGGTTTAGAAAAAACATGCAGCATGCTCCAGGAAACCATGAAAGACTGAGATTTCTTTTGGTTGAAGTCACATGACCCACACATGGTTAATCATACCATGCTTGGATAATGAGAGAAACCACTATCTACTGACTAAACCAATCCACACAGTTGGTGCATGGTTTGAAAATGTACAACCATACCATTAATGTTCCCATGTTTATCATGTAAGGGGCACAGGGATGGAAAACAGTTTTGTAAACCATGTGGCCATACCCAACAATCTCCCCATATAATTATAATTTTTGAAATTTCAACTATACCACTATAGGATTTTAACCCCAATATTATAATTTTTCCTCTTCCCCTAGTTCATGTAATGAAAAGGATGATCCTCCCTCCTCCATGTTTCCACTCCCCCTACCATGTTATATCTAGTGGGATTGTTTATGTGTATGATATATTTCTCAATGTAACCCTCTCCTATCTTCTCAATATTCCACTCTCTATCATTTTTTCTTTTGAACTTATCCTTATAAGGTAATTTGGATCTATAGTTAATGTTTCCCTTGATTTATGTTGGTGTTTTTTTATATTTTATTCTTATTGGTAGATCTTGGCTCTTGGATCCATGTGAAGGTTTTTTCGGGTGTGTTCTATTGAAGCACTTGTGGGTTGAGGTAGGTTCCTCTCTAAATGCTCATTTTTAATCTAACATTTGTTGGTTTAATAATATCCCCATCTTCCTTGAATATTCAATAGCTATTTTTAATACTTGAAATAATTTCTTTATGTGTAAAGTGGTGATTTATTCTTTCTTTTATGATATATGAAATTGTTTTGTGAAATTTTACACACAAAATGTTCAATGAAATGGTCGATGATATTTTCTACATATTCTCTGGTGTTTAAAACATTATTTGGATTTCAAAATTTTCGTGTGACATATATATATTAGTTTTGAGATCCTAAAATGGATTTTTTAAATGTTTTGGATTTGAATATGGATCGTGTTTATTTCATTAAAAATTAAATGGTATGTGATAATAATATGTGGCATGATAGGCACTTGATGATTATTTTTTCTTTGAAAATGTGGTGTGGGTTCTTAAATGGGGTTTTCTAAATTATTTTTGAAATGTAAATTGGAGTGATTAACCAATTTTAGAAAGGTGAATTTCGTTCTTTTAATGTGATGGTATTTTGAATAATTCTTAAAGGCCCGTTTGGATTTTTTTATGATGAAAGTGTTTAAATGGAAAAATCTATTTGGATAACACAAATTCTTTTGTTATGATTGAATGTTTTTGGATTCCCAATATAAGAGGCTACATTTGATTATAATGGTTGAAGGGAAAGAGGATTTTTCTTGGGGTGGCCAGATTATGCCTATTTTAGGAATTATTATTATATATGTTCATGTGATTGGATGCTTGGTTGGCATTAGTTATCTCACCATCTTCCATAATATTAACATGGAATACCTTTCATTGTTATTGAATTTTCTGATAATTGTTGTGGGATTAGCTATGTTACTATATTTCTATTATCCCATTGTATATGGATATATTGAGTTTTATTTCTATGGGATAGTGCCCCTCGGTATGTACCTTATGTGGTATGGCCAAGCGTGTTAGGGTGTTTTTATGTCTTTCAGTGAGGAATTATTTTCAGGATGAATCAACATGTAATAGTATGTTATGTATTATTTAATATATCCTAGATTCCTCCCATTTCAATTGGAACTTAATTAAAAATAATGGATGATTGAGATTCTTGATTAGTTTTCTACTCTTATGTGATGTTATCCATTTCCCTTATTGTATAATTGATTTTCTTGTACCTTTGTATAGTGTTTCTTCTTGGAAAAAATAATAAAATGACTTTTTACTATTTATTAAAAAATATTCTATTATAAATGTTTTATGAAATCTTCTTCTAGTTATGAAATAAAACCATCACTCTCCTTCTCAAAAATGTAAATGGGGGCTTCTTTGAAAAGAAATTTTATTTATGAAATAAAATAGGCAAGGGAATATCGTTTTTTTTAAGTGGAAAAAATTTGTGGAAAAGGTTAATTTTATATATTTTATTTACTCCAAGAAGATGAAGTTTCTTTTATTTTAATGTATGTGCATTAGGAATAGATTTGTTTGGGAACACCTACTGAGTTCTAATACTCACACATATATGCCTTATTATTTTCATCTTATGGTGTAGGTTTCAGCTTGGTATTGATTTCTCGGGGTGATGGTTGGTGTTTGTATTAGATAATGGACCTCAGGGTCACATGGAGTCATTGAATATCAAGACCAATTTGGTTTTGTTATTCATTTTGTTTTACAATATGTTTCCTTTTTATAATATTACCTCATTGGGCTTTTATATATTTATTTTTGGATTCTCTATTCATTTCCACTATTTTTTATTTTATATTTTTGGTAGAAATTGTTCCCTTATTATACTCTATTGATTCCAGGAACTAGTTTCCAGCACCTGGTAATCGTGAATGGAATTCAGTCATTGCCACAGATTGGCTCAGGTGATAGGTTTGTGGTGGACCTAGCTTGGTTTGTGATAATTTGTGAATTTATTGATGATGTTCATTGCTATGTGATTCCCATGTCCATACCTCTAATTCTCTGACAACCAAATCCCTCTCAATTATCATTAATGATTCAATTTTTTCATCCTTTCTACTTAGATATTCTTTTACTTTATTCTCTTTAAAAGAGTGGTAGTGTATTGATCAGTCATAGTAATTGATCATATATAACTGTCATAGTTGGCACATTTAATCCATTTCAATGAGAATATATATGTGAGACTTTTTGTATATTTTTATGTTTGACACTTCTCTCTAATCAGATATTTACACCTTGTTTTCCAAGAAAATATTATAATAGTCAACTCCATAACATCTATTAGGTTGTTCTATTCAAGAACATTCAACTTCCCCGAATTATAGTTTATGTGTATTTTATTCTGTATCAACACACAACCCCAACCCTTCTTCAAATCATCACTGAATACCATGAACAGTTCTCCACTTGTGGGTAGTGTGATAAAAGTGTTAGTGATAAGCCTCATTTTTTAGCTCCTTGAATCACTCTTCATATTCATATTTCCTCTAAAACATGACTCCTTTAAGATTTATCATGTTTAAAGGGTTTAAAAATCAATATAAGTTTTTCAAAAATTCATGATAATACCCAATTAATCGATATAAAATATGAATATCTCTCACAGATGTTTTCCTCAACTATCCTTCAATTGATTCTATCTTTGAAGGATCTGCATGCATCCCATTTCTTCTGATGATATTCCCAAGGAATGATATTACCTTCAAACAAAAATCATTTTTTTTTTGAACTTTTCATAATGATTCTCATTTCTCATGGTCTTCAGTATAATGCTCTGATACTCTTATTACCCCTTTGTGGTTTTATAGTATATTATAATATAGTATATAAATATAACCACCTATTGTTCAAGGTAATCTCTAAATTCTCTATTCTTTAATACCATGAATATTTTTGTAGCATTAGTGACTATTAAGGGAGTTACAATGAACACATAGTGCATGTACCTTGTAAAAAAATAATTCTTGGGGATATCTTTCCTCTTCACTATTTCTTGATAATATCTCGATAGAAGATCCTACTTAGAGAAGTATTGTGCTCCACATAGCTTACCGAACAAGTCATCAATACATGGGAGGGGATTCTTGATCTTTATTGTGATCTTTTTTAGCTCATTATAATCAGTGGAAATGCATATTGACACATCCTTCTTCATGATGGAGAGGAGTATTTCACTCTATTGTGAAGAAATTGGGTGTATGAACACTTTATCCATATTATCTTATAGTTGTTTCTCCAACTCCTTATGTTCCAAAACTACTATTCTATATATATTAATTGATAATTATAATTCACTAGGTATAAAATCTATGGAAAATTCATCCTCTCATATAGGATAAAGATCAGGTAATTCCTCAGGAAACACATCAATGTGTTCCCTCACAATAGTAACTTCTTATAGGATTATTCATTCTACATAAATAATCATTTGATCTAGGTACTCTTAATCCAAATGAAAATATAATCATACTTAAGATGTTTTTACTAATGAATATTCATCTTCCTCCTTGTACTTGTATATAATCTGGGACTGATTTGAAATAGGGAGATTAATTTCATTCACATGTAAATTTATATTGTATTAATATAGGAAAATTAAATCCATACTGAGAATTGCATCAAATTACACCAAAGGGATTATGACAAAGTTCTCATGGAATTTTATCCCAAAAATTGGGATATATGATGAATTAAATATGTTGGATATAATAATTGGCCCATTTTACATATTCACTAATAACTCCACTTCATTGATTTGTGGTGGTGTTTGAATAATTCTACTAGACATTTGTGATATAAAGGAATGTGTATAAAATGAATCAAAATGTACATTCTCTTTCCTTGAATGAATAACTAGAATACCTTTTGCTTCATAATTTTGTAGATCTACATCCCAGATTGTGATTGAAAAATCACCCCTTGTTTCCTTGGTGGTTTTTGGTTATCACCCAAAACCCTTAGATTAGTTCATTGGTTTTCAATGTTCCATGGTTCCGTGTAGTTGAAGTAATGAAAAACGTATTTAGGGTTGGCCAAATCATTGATTTCCTCCATCACATTAGAGGGTTTATCTTGTTGAAAATTTCGAGCTAGGTTCCATTCCTTCCCACACCAAAATCATTTCATCATCCCCCTTAAACAATTTACGGGGTTCTTCTTCATTAACCTCTTACACGTTGAATGTTGTAATTTCCTATACCATTATATTTATCCATTCACTGATCACTATTTCAAATTAGAGGTCACATTGTAAAAATTCCTCATATAAACCAAAGTCATGCGACGCCACATTCTTTCATAGACTAGGTTTTCTCCCACTAAAGAATTTTCCATCCTTGAATTTGGGGTTAATTACAAAGTCGGAGGATTATCAGGCAAGTAATGTGACGTTTTCCTCATACGAATTGATATATTTTTGACATTATATTTTTAGGTAAAGGAAATACCTTTCAAATTTATATCGAAGACTGCAAGGAAACTATATATTGAAAAACATTATTTTGAATTCCTTCAATAACATCACTTCAATATCTTCCTCAGGATTTTTATTCTTGTTCAATTTTAAACATTAATAATCTTCTCCCCCCACATGATAAAAATATAGTAGAACATTATCTTTCTCATAACATTTAAGGATGCATAAGATCTTATCAATGGAGTTGATTCATTTTTCCATGATTAATAGGTCATATGATCTATTGAAAGTTGGAGACCACTGTCTCATAAAGGTCTCAATTACATCCTTTTCAATATTATGGGGTTTTTTTAAATCCTGATGATCTAGGGTTCTATTCAAAACCAATTTTGGATGAGAGATTATTTTCATAATGTTTTCAATTCTGACTCCCATCGGGTTTGGCATCTCATTGGCGGAAGTCATCACGTTTCCCTTCATAGTGATTGTTTAGCTGATTCCTCCTATTTATGGCAGTGGTCTAGAACAGAATAGAAATTATGAATAATTATTTTAAACAATTGAACATATAATGTTGTATCCAATGTCATTAAATGGATTACATATAAATTACATATATTTATAAACATAAGAGTTTTAATGCTTCAATCTATTTTATCCATGATATATTTCCTATAATAAATTCATATGGTAATTTTTTGTTTCCTTAATAAATAATTTTAATGAGATAATGAATTTATCAAAGAATATCTACCTGGAGTTTCAAACACATTGTACTTTAAGACCTGTTGTTGTGTACCTGGTTACACTAAGTTATGACCCGAACACATTTTCAGAGTTTTTTCTCATAACTTTATATATTCTAGAACCATTTCTACTTGAAGTATCCATAAATGGATGTATTTCACTGATAGTCCAATTAATATATACTTTCCAAATTTTATAGATTTTTTCTTATAATTTTTCTTATCTTGAAGGGTTTCATTGGAGTTTTCTAATCCCGATCCCAAAAAAACTAAACATTTTCTCTAATAACAAATATAACAAACATTTTTTTTATTACACATTAATACATTATTAATTACATAATATTACACTTAATACATCTTAGATGATTGATATGTCTAGTGCATATGGGAATTAGTTACATAGAGTAAAAAATTGTAAATGTGATACAACATTGTTATTGAAGTCATCCTTAACATTCTTCAAAAATTCAATGTCTTTTAAAACTGCATGGTAAAACCTAAGGACAAACTTAAGTAAGGGGTTAGATACAAATACATGTAAGGTAATAGACATGGAATACAGTGATACATTTTATATATTAGGAACTTCACTTGGGTATACAAAATAGTAGTAATCTTAAACATGAACAATGAGATGTGATATATCATGATAATCATACCATGTGAAATATGTGAATAACATAAAACACTGCATCACAAACATAGGTCAAGGCTATAATTCGATGGAATCATGGCATAAGAAGTACCATAATGGAATAAGTTTTACTCCCCATCATAACATGATGTATCACGATACTAAACATTACCCAATGCATTGGATCACTATATAATTCCGGGTGCACCCATCACAAAGATTTCATTGTCATGCTTAAGTGTTCCACATAGATCATACAATAGGTATTATTTAATCATAATAATTTATTCCATGACCTAGGAGTGTGTAATCAAAATATTTCGTAACAAATTAGATGAAATATATGAGTATAATTTTTCATACCCTTTATAAGAAATGTGTATGGTAATCAATATACAATTTTTTTGGCATGGAAAATCATGGAAAAATTTCAGCAGCATTACGTTGTCCCTTAAGAAATCCTAAAATCGGTTGATGAGAGAGAAATGGAAATATAATTAATTGTATATAAATTGGATTTTAACGGGAGCATCGAATAACTTATCCCATTATATGAAAATGAAGATAAAATATATAAGGTAAATAAGATACTAAAATAAAGATCATAACGGAAAAGATCCCGTACTAGAGTGTCTGACTAAAAATGTTTGGGAGGGGTTTATTGAGAACATGGGGGTTCCCTAGGAGGACTCTAGAGAGTAGGGGTTTGAGTATGGATGTTCTTTAAGGAGTTTTAGTGATGAAAAATGGAATATTGTGTGGGTTTCATATGAAAAGACGAGGATTTCTTTATTATTTATGTTCTAGACTCTAGATAATATAATAACTAAAGCCACAAACAGTACCATAGTTTTTTCCAAAATATTCTTCAAATTTCGAGTGGTTTTCATTATTTAATAATACCAAGGTCCCAATATAATATAATAATTCCTTTTATTATGTGGAGGTGATCCATACTCATAAAGAAATTATTTTAAAACCTTAAAATAAATTTATGATTTTTTAGGATACATATAGGATTTATAAATAACCCAAATAAAAATTAAATCAAATTATTTTAATTGTAAAATATATATTTGGTCATAGATAATCTTTCAGTAATTATTACATAACTTTTGGGACATTATAATTTCATAATACTTAATGTATATTTATACAGTATTAAACATTGACCCAAAAATTAAAATGTGCATGAAAATAATGAGAAATTAACCATTGGTTAATTTTGAAATTTTGATTCCATACAAAATATTCATTTTAACTAAATTTTTTTTAAAATATTTTACTTTTCACTTGTAAAAAAACAACAATTATTAAGAAATGTTGTGTTGTTTGATAGGAATAGTTTTTCAACCATTATAAAAATTACATTTGACATCAAAGAAATATATCATAATTAATATTTAACAAAAATTATTTAATAATAATATTTTATTAAAAAAAATTTTATTAAACAATCGACAAATTTATCAAAATAAATTCATTAATTGAATATGAATTTTAACCAAAAATAATATTTGTTTTTTTAATTATAAAAATTATAATGTAAAAATAATAGGATGAAAATTTATTCATTATTCTATAACAAATAATATATATACTCATATTTCTAGGTTCTAGACCCATATAAGTTTAATACAATAGGAAACTCTCTAAGGTTAAGGTGTTTGATGGTTTGATTTTCATGGGGTGGTTCGAAGAACATAGTTTGGGCATTGATCTCAATGATCATGATTTTCTCTTGTAAACTGTTTAACTAATGTTTATGTTGTTGGATCTGATCTTGGTCTTGGTCAGGAAAAAATTATAGTTATTCTATCTCCATCAGGAGATCTAATAAATGGTATTCATATGTTACAATCTTACTTGTTGAAGCCATCACTTCCATTATATGTGTCAATTGGATTTGTTAAAATCAAATATTTATACTAAATATAATTTCAATAGTTAACATATACTATATATGGTAATGATTCTTAGTAGTCATTTAAATTAGATTTGGTATAATAAAACCAAATAAGTCAATTTGTTTCTATAACCATATTATATAATATGATATTTATTTAAAACACTAGGAGAATTTTCTTTAAAATAGTATGGATCGTTACAAGTATGCAGACATATAATGATCTCTGAAAGAAATATTGGTAGTAAAATTTGAATAAGGAACACACATAATATAAACGAATGTTTATGGTATGTCAGTATGTGATTTCTATAGTGAAAATTTTATATGAAATAATCAAACAATTACACATACCTATATGGAAATGGGAAACATCACCGTGAACTTTATCCCTGGTCTTCTAAAGGCATCAATAGAAAATAGTGTTATATGGGGTTTTTGGATCATCTTATAAAATATTAACATTTCATTATAATTTAAGAGGGATTATTATAGGATAAAATTTTAATGTTATAAATAAAAGAAATTGAGAGGCTTCATGGAACACTAATATCAATTGTATATGAATAAGATTTTATATTTATATCATAGTCTTGAAAAAGTCCCCAACATGCTACAAATACTGAAATTAACTTCAATATATCTTATCAACCCCATAAAAATGTCTAGTTTGGGTGGACTATCGAGACGCATGATTTAATTTTGATATAATTCTCGATGGACTACAATATTGGGTGGGATCTGAATCTTCCTCTAGTGAAGTTCTCATAAAATAATAATTTCCACTCAAGAATCCAAATGGATCAATATTAATTACTTTATTATATGAAATGGTGATCACCTATCTTTTTTGAAAAGCATTGTGAACACAATCTTCTATACCTTGAAATTTTCGAGGTAATTGTAGAAAATGCCATGGTTATTTAGTAACACATTGGTCCACTCAAAGTCAACAGAAGAGATATGATGACAATCATTGAACAGACTAGGTGTTTAAGGTTCGGGAATTATATTTCCTCTATATATCTCTACGGAAGATTGTTTTGATACATGGGATGAAGGGAATGTTAGGTATTAGGTATATTGGGCCCTTTTAGATTCTTGATCACATCGGAGATGTGGCCTATAATCTAGAATTCCTAAAATCCATTACTCAAGTACATTACATATTACATATACCTATATTTAGGAATTATATACCCAACCCCTAAAATATATTGAATTAGGAGATGATACATCTGTAAAATGATCTCCCTTATAAGGAGTAGACAGTAATGATCTTAGACTATAAAGAGAAATTTATTCTTTATTCCAAAACTCACCTAATATATTTACTATAGAAATACCTAAATATGATGAGGTGGAATGGGAATTAGATAAAGTCATAAAAAAATTACCCTCACCAGTTTGTACCTTTTTATGTAAGATGAAATTTTGAGTGTGGAATTTCATAAATGGGGGACAAAATAAACCATAATTCATTCAATATAATTTAATTTTTAAAAATATATGTGTGTCATATTTAGTAATAAAATATTGTATAATTACCATGCACCAGAGTATAAAATTAACAGAATTTTATTATATTAAATTTATTCATTACATTTAGAGGATATATACGACCTTAATAATTGAATATATTATAATGGAAGAGAAAATATAAAATAATATAACAATAATAAGATAACTTCGGTCTCCTCAAACCCTCAGAGTAATCTCACTCATGAACAACACTATATAAATAAAGAAGAATAATAGAAATTTAATATGCATTTTTAAAATAAAAATATATAATCATTATTGAAAGTATATTTGAATGAAAAATGAATGAAATTTATCATATTTATAGAATCTCAGGATCCCATATGACCATTACAAATATTACCATTGTAATTATAATATAATGGTTGAAATAGGAATCAAACCATTTGGAATAGGAACAGAACTGTTAAAATATTATCCTTACATATGTATGTTTAAAATAATATATATATATATCTAATAAAAATAAAATATGATATATTTATATCATGGTACAAGTAAAAAATGTTTTAAAAATTATAAATTAATATCTTTTTTTGTTATGAACATAATTCATATAATCACAAATTTGTTAAAAAAATTAAAGATTTCAAAGTAGTTTTATTTTCAAAAAATTTTGTTCTAAATTATTATTATTTTTGATTATATTGATAATATAATTTTATGACCCCATATGTAAATTCTTAAAGGGCTATAAAATTCCCAATATTATTAAAATTTGAATTTTTCAAATAAAATTGGATTTTATTTGAAAATTACTTTTTTATTATTTGGAAAAATATTCCATTAAAATGGATTTATTTTTTGGAATCTACACATTTTTAAATTATAAGGGTGAAATTGTTTTTCTAAAATATTTTTTTTGTTGAATAGTGAAATACGACCAAATACTATATTAAACATTATAAGATAAACTCATAAAAATTTGAGTCATGGTTTTTTTAATCACCCCCAATTCATAATTAACACAAACCATTTTATATGAATAGTCACAGTAATCAATACTATTTGAAGTCTTGGTTCAAAATAATAAACTTATAAATATAATATTCGAACTCCCTCCCTCATAAATTCCACCCCTAACCAACCCTTCATATGAAAAGTTATATACCATGAAGCGTGTACTTTTTTACTAAATTCCCTTCCCAATACACTCCCTGATTCCGATATTTATTTTCACTTCAAAGTACCATTTCAATGAGCAATAAGGGGTAGCCTAAAAGAAGACAACTGAAGGGAGAGGTAAACTCTATACAAAATTTCTTTTATTTTTATTCTTCTTGTACCACCCCTTTATAGTTTCCATCTGTAACAACAAAAATTCTGATCAATAAAATTTCCCTTATTATAAATATTTTATATGGTATAAAACATATACATTGAATATATACCACAATAAAAACATTATTCTCATATGTGAATACAAAAATAAGTTCAATTTATAGAAATCAAAGAACCTTTAAAGATGGAATAGTAACCCAATCCTTGAAATATTAATATGAGCATTTTGAATTATAATTTGAACAACAGAATCATCACCACGCATATGAAGGTACAAATTAAATTTAGGAATCTTATGAATGAAAATATGATATCATTATATCATAATATAATTAAATTAAGTATTAAGAAAATAAATTAAATGTTGAAATATTTGTAAAACATAAATTATGGATTAATTTTTTAATTAAAACAATGATTTAAAAGAAAACAAATTTTCAAAAAATATAATCATAAATTAATATTTTGTTCCTATAATCACAATTTATTTTTATTAGACATGAATTAAAAATCATTTATAATAATAAAATATATATTTTCTGAATAAATAATAATTTGTCATAAAAAATAAATTTATTTGATTCAAAGTATTACTTTCATAAAATGGTGTCCATTTTTTATTTCTACATTTCAAAAATTATTAATTGTACATTTTTTTGAACATTTCTAAAATAATAGGTTTTTGTGAATAGTGAAATATTGTAATTTATAATATTTAACAGATACATGAATTTTTGAGTTAGGGAGAATGTTCTGATGATGTAACAAAAATAATCTCTAAATATCCTTATTTATTTAACATATTTACTGATAAGTGTCTACACTAATGATTGTATTGATCCAAAATAATATAACAATGAATATTATAATAAAAAATAACAATCTCCACCCCTTTAAATACCACCCCTCACAACCTCTTCTCCTCAGACCATAAAATATTTTTATCATATATAAAATATTACCAATTAACTTCCCAATACTCTTCCACAAGTCCTAGAAAACCCATTCGGAACAAAATACAAAATCCAATGTTCCTTCAAGAGTTTCTGAATAAGAAGATATTCAAGAGGTAAAATACTCCATCATGTTATTTTAATTTCATAAATTGTCTTATTCTCTCCTCACACACCCTATAAAAATATTAATGATAACTATAATCTCATATATATACTGCAATTTTATTTTTCAAATTTATTACCCATCATAAAACCTCATCTACTATCCTTTAATTCAAAAAAATGAAAACATGTTATGTGATGTGTTGATACACAACCTTCATGGATGATGAGTTTTCATTTTTCATTATCGAATTCAAGGTTGGTCATAAAACCATTATTATGGTTTAAAAAGATTTTTAAACAACATTATAACATTATAAACGTAATGGAACTAATTTATAAACATAATATTTAATAAAAATAAATAACTATTAAATGGATGTAGAGAATGCCTAAATAAATAAAAGCTTTATCATATAATGAATCATTATCATATCAAAATTAAGATGATATATAAGTCTATATAATATTATATAAGTTAATTAATAACATATAATTTCATATATGTAGATTTTTTTTATTTTACATGAACTTCCATACTTGTAATCTAGTGAACCGATAATGAAAATCATGAAAATAAACATAACAAAAATGAAAATATTGTACACTATAACTCATAAAAATGGACATAAATGAACATAAGTAAATTATGATAAATAATATAAATTTTTAATATGTTTTTTATTTATTAATTAATGGTTATAAATTTATTATTCATTATATTAATTTATAGAATTAAATCTTACATTACGTATGGCGATTCTCGAACCAAACTCTGTTTTTTGGGTTATACCTATTTAAGGAACAATTTAAGTATGTATATAAATTTAATGATCCCTAAATATAATTTTATTAATATTAAATATTTGTTTAAGAGTATATACATGTTTATAAATATGTTTTATGTCACATATATAGATTTTACAAAAGTAATCTTCATTCAAAAACACATCTTGACTCCTCTTGAGATGGTTTTTTCATTATTCACGATTGATGAATCTTATACAATGTATGTTTTAACCTTTTACATTTCGAAACCCCAATGATTATTCATGGATGTATTCATTATGAAATTATATTGAAACCCATTCCTTTACTTGGGTCATTTAATGACTGATATTGTTATATATTTTTTTGGTATACATAATTATGTTAATTGGATGAGGTGATAGGTGGGCCCCGATTTATGTAGACATCCAATGCATTGGGTAATGTGATTTATCTCATGATATTATGTGCAATACTAATTAAAATTATTCTATCTTTTTTCTAAATTATTATTTCATTGTTATTCACATATGTTATACATTAATGATATGATAGATTTGTTCCATACTATGTTCGTTATTTTACCAATCATACTTGAAGTTTCATTTTTATGTATTTATGATTTCCATAGAAATATCTTATGTGTCATCCCATGAATATGATAAAGATCCTATTATTATGTTATAATGATTATGATTTTGATCACTCATGTTATATTGATTCAAGTCTTTATTCACCATCTTATTGGGCTTTTAGATCACCTCTTTCTCTTATGTATATCCTTAGGTATATAGATCAACTAAACATAACCTGATATTTTCAAGGATAAAGAATATTTTATAAATTAATATATCTATTTTTTATATACAAGATTTTATGGACCTAATTTATCCAATACACTAAACCTTTTCATCCCAGCATTGTAACACTAGAATATTTTTAATCATTAAAATAAAGTAATAATCATCTATGAAAAATTACAGTCACTATGCCATACAATGATAAATTGTTAGATAAGTATCCTATATATACTTTTTTGATATTATTATAGTGTTATATCCATCATATACCCTCCTTTACATAGATTCTAATAAATGAAAACATTGGTAACAATATGTTTGGTTTGCTATCTCTATGAACAACTTATGTTTTTTACTACATCACATTCATGGTTGGTCAAAAAAAATAAGGTTAAAAAAGGTAGAAATAAGATTATTAAAATTTATTTCATATTCTATAATAAATATTTAGTCATAATATTACACACAATAAAACATGTTAGTGATGGTCGATAAAGCTACTAAATGAACTAAAAGTATAACGTTAATGTATTTACAAAATGAATCATACATATATTAGATCAAAAAAGGATATTGGGGAACATTTAAATTTATTTATTTAAATGAATACAATTTAAATCTATTTTTTTATTTTTACACCTATTTTAAAATTCCATCAATAATTTACCAGAAGTTATATGACCTTGGTACAATGAAATAAAGGCCCTCGATATAATGAAATTAAACAATACATCTCATTTAAATTTTTATAAATAAATATAAATATAATTATAGTAAATAAAATATATATTTAAACGTTTAGTAAAAATGTAATTAAATAATTTAATATGACGATACAAGATGTAAAGTGTAGAGAATTAATGATTCTAGAACATGAGATAATTGATCTATCAAAACAAACTTTTTATTTGTGTTATGCTCTTTATATCTATAACTCACATTCTATGTCTCTTTGATGAAATGAATTAATTATATATTCTATATATATTTATTTTATATAAATAACAAGATAATTATACCTTCCTTTTATGGGGTACTAAATTCCTTCATTTCATTTATCAAATTCCTTCATTAAAATAAAACTAGTTAATGTTGAACTTCTCAATCTGGTAATTATTCTATTTAATGATCAGTTAAAGTCTTCATCCCCATACATAAATTCATTTGATAAATGAATATTTTTTATATCTATTTTCACCCTTTTTTAAAATAAAATTTCATTCATATTGTTTCTCCAAGTCCTTAACAGATTCCTTAAAACACCAATTGGAAAATTCATTTCTATAAACTATTATGTACCATTTCACATGATATTTTTCGAATTTATCACATTATTTTGAGACCTGTGATTAATTATATAGATATGAACATCTAAATTGTTAAATTTCTTCTTCCATTTTTATTATTTATGAAATATACTTTTATTATTATATGAGGAAATATTATTTCACCAATTTTCTCCATTTTTAATCCTTGTGTTTATCCATTATAGTTCAGTTATTTTTCGGCCACAAATAATCATATAGACATTTTTATGTGAACTCATAGATAGTTCTCTAATTAATTGTATTATGGTTTTGTCCCATGAGATATTATTTATGGGATTCTGGAGTAAGCATAATATATAATAGGGCTTTACCAAGATATTGATGTTTTCTATGTAGTTATCCTTGAAATATTCTTTTTTCATGTTATTTTTTTCTATCACTTTACTATGTTTCCATGATCATATGATTCTATGTCATTTATGTTATGATCTCATATAGTTATTTAGGAACATTGTACTTTAGGATATCATGCCATACCTTCAGAATCACATGTAATTATTCATTATCGTGTTTCTTTCCTTAGTGGAATTTTTTTTAACACAATCCTTTTATAAATTTATTTCTATTGGTTATATAATATATTTTGAGGTTTTCAAAAATATTTATAGTGTAATTTTGGATATTAGAATAAATACATTTTATTTTAGGTTCATGTTGATCTTTATATACTATGTCTCCCAAATACAACAGGCCTTTCAATCTATGGTTTATATTTATTCGATATGTATGTGAATGATTGTGTAAGAAGATGTTTAAAAGGATTGGGTCACTATAATATTTTGGATTCACTACTCAAGGAATTTGAGTCTTAACAGTAGATTCACAACCACACATGAAACACTTACAGAATAAGACACCATAATTATACTTTGAAAATGGCCATGATTCATGAATGTGTAACATTGAGGATATATGAACTCACATTAACAGTAGGGTTATTGAATATGTAAATAATAAAATAAATAATTTTTGAGTCACTAGAGTGTGGTGATATGAAAAAATTCATCGACCATTTTTAATGGTGGGACCACCATCAAATCTTCAAGAAATAATACATGTTCTTAATGGGTACCATTCCTCAAAAATAAATACATTCCCTTTTTAATATATAGAGGCTCTATGGAAACAATGGTTTTCAACATTAAAATAGGGGGTCTATTAAAATTTATCAGGAAACATGATCAGAATTTCTATTGAATGAAGATACAAGATAGTTAACTCACACCAATGGGCTTCTAATAGGACTATACCTTCTAAATTAATTATGTTAGTGGTCATTCATATGTCAAATGGATGAATTAGATTCACAGAGAAAACATTATTCAATAATGGTTCAAGAACAATGAAAGTTACACCACCATGTATTGATCACATTTTTGGGTGGATAGATACAACATGAAATTTCTTGAGTACATGATCATACAAAAAATAAGTTATACTCAATAAATATAGTTGTATTTATTTTGAATAACAATTTACTCCCAACATAGTATAGTATCACTAGAAGGATGAAAGGAATATCTTCTCTATCATTTTCATAGAACAGAGAATGTAGTGGAAATATATTAACTTCTTACAGTGCAATATATTGGACCCTAAAGTTTTTCTGACATTTTAGTTTTACACATGAAATTTAGAATAATTTATGATGTTAAAAGGATCAGTTAGTGGAGACTTGAATTTTTCATATGATTGCATTCTACGGTTTTTCACCAAAAAATACCTTGATTCTCTTATGATTCCTATTTTTTGGTATTTAAATTTAGGATATGATGGGATGTATATTATGGTAATAAAACATTGACCTGTGGTGGATGATGATAAATTTCATTCATATTTGAATAAATATTTTTAATAAAAAGGAAAAATTAACATGAATGAGGTCTCAATTATAATAAAGATAGCATCAAGGTTAGGAGAATACTATTTGAAATTCATGATTCATGAACTAAATAATTCTATGTATGTTATTATTTTTGTTTAGAATATGATATATAATAATTTATCCAAGTCTTTTGGTATTATGAATAACAAAACATAGTTTTTATTATTATATTGTATCCCATTTTAGAGTTTAATAATGAAATACTTGATGTGATGGGGGGGTTGATATTGATAAATTTTTATAACTATGATTAATTAAAACACTCTTGAAATAACTATGTTTCCTAAAATTTATAAAATAAAGACACACATAATTCATAGAGTAATATTATCTATATCGATGTTGATCATATATAATAATTTATAATTTTTATTCTTGTATATGATTGTAATGGTAATAATATTGATGGATTATAACCGCCATATAATAGATCTTTATTTCCTTAAGAATGAGTAATTTTTTAATAGAAAGGTTTTATTATTATAATCTGTGTTCCAGAAATAATCATAATCATTAGACTTTTATTTATGGAAGTTGTATCATATAGAATGAACTGATCTATATAGTTTATGTTATTTAATGATAAATTATTTTTCATGAGGATTTTCATCGTCTGAGAAAGACTCATATTCCATGAATATTATGTCCATATAATTAGAATATATTCCATGAAGTTTTTTATTAGGAAGGGTATAGCTAGGTGTCATTAAATTTATGTTCGTATGATGATGAATATTATGTATGTTCTTTTGTATATTCATCCCCTGATAAATTATTTTTTTCTCAGTCATAGTTCGGTGGATGGAAAACATATCTAAATGTAAACGGACCAAATGTCAAGATGATACAAGGATATAGTTGATGTGAAAGTCTATGATCGAGATAAGAGATCCATGCATGGTTAAGTATCCTATTCTATCAATAATCATGACATACTTAGGTTGTATATATATCATTTTCAATAGAGGTTAAAATCATATATAGATGAAGAATAAGTGGGAAATAAACAGATTATATAGTGGGAATGTAAGATGGAATGTTTAGTCAAATTAGAAGAGGATTCATAAATAGAGTATGAATAGTTATGGAAAATGAAGTTGTGTCTAATAATAAGATTATACATTCAGGATTAACCACATGTATCATGTTAGTAGGAATCAAGCTACTCATGGTTTTCATAATGGATAAATTTTAGTTGTATGTTAGTAAACCCTGACTTTATGGTTGGATAGTATTGAAAAAATAATTGAATCACTAATGAAAAAAAGGTAACCCTATATATATGTGGACCTTTTATATGGGAGGAAAATTTCATATAGGTCATATGGATAGATCTTGTAACACCATTTGATTTTGTAAAACATTTTTTTTAATAAATTCAATTTATTTGTGATTATCATAACATTTATAAAATGAAAATTACTCATAATTATTATAAATTTTAAATAAATTATGATGATATAAAACTAAAATTAATTTTTAAAATAAATTATAAGAGGTAATAATTTAATTATTCGTAGTTGAAGAGAAAAGTTTTGTTTAATAAGATTATTTCTATTCAAAAAAATATATGTTTCATTTGAATGATAACACACTATACTATAGAATATGAGTTTGTCAAAATAAACATCATTTTTTATTCCACATGTAAAAATTATCTTGAAATGGTATTTTGGTGATTTTCATAAAAAGTTATAATTTATTTGAATAGTGAATGAATACCATTTTTTAAAATAACCTAACACTGATGATATAATTGTGATATAAAAATGACATGTAAATATGTCAAAATATTTATCCATCAAATTTAAATTTAAGGAGGGAAATAAAAATATTAAACATATAATATTTTATTTTTAAATATTTTATTTAGTTTTCTTGATATAATTACACATTATTCGAATTCATTTTTTTTTTGAAGCTTTACCTTTAATGTTCTTGTTTAAAGATGACATTTGGTTTTGGATTGATTCTAATGTAAATGGGCCTTCATTTATTTAATTATAAGATAGTAAATTTTTATAAATCTCCCCTCTCATTAATATTTGGCATAAATAACTATTAATAAAGTCATATATATATATATATATATATTCGTTATAAATGGTTTAATGCGGTTTGAATTCCTATATTGGAATTAATTTATGCCACTTCATGGAATTGAATCTTAAAAATGGATTCCATATTTTTAATCCTAATATTCAATTTTTTTATAATTATAGTTTTATGTTTTATACATAATGAGTTGTTTTCATTGTAAAAATTATGCTACTTAATAGTGGGTTAATATGGTTAAACAACATTTAATCATAGTGATAATATTTAAAACGGAAAAAATCACTTGATTAATCTCATTGGTTATTGTTATTTCAAAAATATAATCATTTATTTCGATATTATGATAATTTAAATATTATTGAATTGATTATGACATAAATGTTTTATAATGTTTCAGGTATTTTCATGTTTCCCACAAATATTAGTTTTAAAAGTACAATCCTATTCTAACTTCTCCACATAAATTGAGATTTATATTTCAGTCAATACATGGAAACATACTATACAAACTATCCTCCCTAGTTTATAAATTTATTAGTCTCTTGAAAATAAAATCTCAAGAACTCTTAAGGTGTATAATAAAGGATGTTACCTAAAGAAGAGGTAGTTGTCATTCCCAATAAATTTTATTATTATTTCTTCCTTAACATAAACAACATATTCTAAAACTATAATGAAATTATAAAATAAGAATATTTAATATATTTAAAAAAATATATAACAATTGTACAACCATTTTCTATCCCTTTTATATACAATATAAAATGAAAACACTGCTCATGTGTATGTATGGACAATCACAACTATTAAGCGACACGATTATTATTCATCATGGTCTAGTATAGATGATTATATAGATTAATTTAATGGATATATATGATTCTTATAACATAATTATTATTTTTTGTATAATATATTACAAAAATACTAATCCTTCTATCTATTGAAAAATGATTACATTCCTCGTGCGTAGGTGTGGACTTCCACACACACAAAGTGATGTGATATATATTTTATTTCTACTTAATATTTATTATAATAAGGATATATTTAATGGTTAAATATGATAACTATGAAGTTATTTTGATTATTTAAGTAAAAAATATTATTCACCTTTCTTTCTTTCCATACATTTTAAAATGAAAACTTCACTTCTGTATACACACAGAAAAGAATCTGCACAAAGTGATGCAATTAATTTTTCTTCACTAAATTATATGAATGGTCATAAAATTTATAATGATTAAATATAAAACTTTTTACATGATTAATATTCTTGATATAACTATATTATGACCATATTTTAATTAATGGGACCATATAACAAAATCATGCATGGAAAATGGAACAGTTAACAACCAAATGTGGATTTTAATGATGCATTGTTAAAAATGATTAATTAGAAATTATTAATGAGTGATTCATTGTTAGATAATTATGGATATTGTTCTATTAAAGATGTTAAATAATATTTAATTTATAATATAGTATGTTTTTTGAATGCAAAAAGAATTTAAGGAATTGAGGTTTTGTATTATATTATAATATATTTTATTTACGGAATTATATGTTTTTAATTTTAATAGTGGGAAATTATATATTATGAATATATTAAACACCATATATTTTTATTGTACAATATAAATTTATACGGTATACATTTATTCCATTCATTATCCACTATGTGGTAATAAAAATGATCAAAAAAATAGTTTTAAGAAAATTTGAATTTATTTCTTCTTTTATATCAGCTACTACTTTCTTCAAAATCCCTATTTCAAAATTGTTTTATATAAAATTTATCCTATGAATACATATTTTAAAAATTTATATCATAATACATGTTACTTTATTTTTGAATGATTTAATGGATTATTTTAATATTTTCCACAGGAATTACATTTTTTATTTTACAAAGATGTTAAAATAATATTTTATTTTATCAAATATGTCATGAATAGATTTTACTAATGTTATGTATTAATATTTCAATAATGCTTGATTTACAAGTTTCAAATATTTTATTAATTAATTCAAATTCCCATTTTTCACGATATATTAGTTTTTATGGATACTAAAATGAAGGCGATGTTTTCTCTTGATTTTGAACGTGTATATAAATTATTATACAAATGATAGATTTCAACTATGTAATCATACTTTAAGGAATTTTATGATCCACATAAGATATTATATTTACACCCCATCTAATTTATTTATCTCTATGGATTATGAGGATGATATTTTAAGGAGTATTTTTTTAAAAAAAATTCTATTCAACATATTAATTATATTATAATGAAATATTGGATGTTTTTATGATATTCCCGAACAATAATAAATGGTTTTCATTATGTTATAGGTGGGATTGAAATTATATCACCCTATAAGGGTTTGAAAAAATATTTATGTATCATGAAATAATAATAAATATAATGGGGTGTGAATATAATTTAGTACGAGTCTATTTCCACTATGATGGACTTGGAAGGGATCCTTCACTATAGAAATCAAGGGAATACAGATGTAACATAACAAAAATAGGAATTTTTACATTGTTATAGTCTTGGTAGTGATACTTGAATAATTAATTTATATATTTGAGGTTCGAACCCAATTAACTATCAGACTCTTTGAAAAATGAATGTTTTGGTAGTGAGCATTAACTTTGAAAATTATTTTCTATTGTAATATGTATTCCATAAATTTATGTGTTCTTATCATGATAAACTATTATGGATTATGATTGATTATATATGATTCAAAAATCTTGAGACTCATGTTATTTTTTATCAAAAACCCATATTCCATATTCTATGACTCATGATTTATGTTTTATGAATTATAAGTTATATTTTTTTTATGATATGATCATTTTCTCATCCCATTTCTCTTATATTATAGTCACTTATTATCACGGATTGATAAATATCATGTTTACCATTACTGTGTATTTTATCTCATAGTTTCTTATGTATTCGTTTCCACATGTTATGAAGAGTTGTATTATTTATGTTATATCTATGAAGGTTCCCATGTGAGAAAATGTTTCTGGGGTATATTGAAGATATTTCATGAAATAAGATAATTATTTATTTTTCAACAATGAAATAAAACTATCATGGTATCTGGGAATGTATTAATCTGATAAGTTTTTAATAATAATATATAACGATGTAATATTAATGTAATTGATGCTTGGGCCACCTTAGTTGGTATCAAAGTTGAGTTTTGTTATTTTTGAAGATTAGTTTATATGGAATGAAATAATAATACCCATAAAAATCTATGGTAAACCAATGTCATATAGGATAAACATAAATGTTAAATAATGATAATAAGGATTGATAATTAGGGACATATAGAAATTATTTTTATGATAATATTATTGATCACATTGTTTTTATACTTGTTACTCAGACTAATCATATTAGATTAAGAAAATGATGAGAACCAGAATAAAATATAAAGAGACTAGGATTATTTATATTATAAGTAGGATTATTATATATTAATGAACATTTTATGAAATATATATGTTATCCATCACATGTATAAAACTCATAGGTTATAAACTATAAACATGATAATTTTATTGGTAACAACCTATAGAAATCTTGGATCATAGAGATATGCTTGTATATAACAAGAGAAATCACCTGTTTTAGTTCTTATGAATGAATAATAAATTCAAGTAAGCTATGTGTGAACCTAATGAGATAATGAGAAAGAGGATTCTTTATTCTTCTTCATTAGAGTCAACAATTTTTTTTAAAAAATTCTTACATGGTGGGTAGATTGAAATGCCATGATATTTTAGAATATATTTTGTCTTTAATAATAATTATGTGCTTGTGATACACATAAAACTGAGGTAATTAAATTAAGTCCTTTTTGTAATAGAAATTGAAATATGTGATGATTTAATTAAATTAATATTTTTTACTAAAATAAATTATAATAATTATTAATTTAATTATTTATAGATGAGTAGAACTTTTTTGTTAAAATCGTTATTTTTATTGTATATTGTATATGTTTTGTCGAAAATCGATATTTCTAAATTTATGAATTTAAACCTAAAAAACTATCATAATTTTTTAATTTATCATGAAAAAATTATCTCAGGGTTATTTATTTGGATTTTTCTATAATGTTTGATTTTTTAAATTGTTAAAGGTATTTATTTGAATATTATGACTTTGATGATATCCTTATGATAAAATAAAAACTTATATATATATATATATGGGAATATTTCATAATGACCAAATATAATTTTAATTATTATAATAAGGGTTTTAAAATAATTCTTCCAAACTTAACAACCCATTATTTACTTTATGGAACCTATGTTATAGTTTATTCTAATAAAAAACTATTTTCCGCCCTTTAGATTTCATTATGTAGTTCAAGGATGAAATTACTATTTTTTTGAACTTTCATAACCTAAAATAACCTTCAATTATTTAATAATAATCTAATAAATTGTTGGTAAGAACCAATACTCAATAACTTTTCCCCTCAATATATACAAATAAGTTTTAACACTTATAAAATGTTTTTTCTAAAATTTATTTTTATGTGTTTTGTGTGATTATATAAGTATTAATTATTCTACATATAGGAAACGAATTATGAAAATAGTAATTTATATTTTTAATAATATTATTTAATTTTTTTATAATGATAGTTTTATGTTTTATCCACAATGAATATTTACAATGGTAAAAACCTTATTATCATGGTAGGGGTTAAAAGGGATAAAAGGTGCTTTGGCCCAATAGATAATGTTTAAAATAAAGAAAAAGTATTTATTAAATTTAATTAGTTGATTATATTTCGACATGATCCTAATAATATAGGAAATTATAAAAAAAAATTATCCACTTGAATTCTATAATACAATTATTGTGTAATTTCATTTTAAATATTTAAATTATTTCCTTAAACATCACTTATAAAATGGATCTTCCAATTATCACTTCTACACATCCCATGAACAATATATTTCATCCAATGACAACCCAAATAATTTCCCAATATTTATCGACATTTTTATTTGTCATTGTCTCACCGAAATATCGTCTCAATATCACTTAAGGTCTAAGGTAATGTAAGATAACTTGGAAGATGTTATTTTAATTCCAGATCTATTTTGAGTTTTATTCTTCCATAACCACCTATTAATATTTTATAACCATATTAATATTATGAATTAAGTATCATTACTATAAATAATATTTTTTTGTTAATTGGAAATACTTTTCTATCAAATTCTTATAAAATAGAAATTAATGACATCACTCATGCATACATATGAATTGCAATCTCTATGAAGAGATGGATTTTAATTTTTATCATATTATATCATGTATAGTAATATATATTAATTTAACACATAAATATTATTTTCAAATAATAATAATTAATTTTTAATGGTAAAATATAATCTAACATCATATCCTCTAATCCTTTTGAAACTGATAATATTTCTCGTGTGTACGCGTGGACTACCTCCTCCATGAAGTATTGTGATTTGTTTTTTATTTATTATTTACAAGGATGGTATTAAGGATATAATTAATTAATATATATTATATATGTTATTTTATTATTCATTAGTAATATATTATAATTTAATATTCCTTAAATATATTCACAATAAAATGATAACATCAATAGTGCATACATATAGACTACCATCTCCACGATGTGAAGTAATAAATTTCCCACCACTTATTTATATGATTTTTTAGAAAATTATATATAAAAAATAAATATAAATCTTATGAAATTATTAATATTTTGGAGATGATTAAACCAAGTCCATTTTAAATGAACTAAAACTATCAAACTGTAATATGCATTGGAAACAAAATAGTTTACTAGTAAAGATTGATTTTAATAAATGATTTCAATAAATGGGTAATTGAAATTATAAGAGAAAAATATATTTTCAAATAATGAAAAATATTATTATATTTTATATATATATGAAAGATACATTTTTTATATATTTTTTTAAGAGCGCATAAAAATGAAGTTAGGACATGAGTTAAGGGTTTTTATTACGATATCATTTCCTTACAGGATTACCAAATTTAAATATCCATTGACGTAAATTTTACAATAATTACATACAAAACACCATAAATTTTCTTATCATATAGTTATGTATGGGGGTTTTATTTCTCTCTTTCATTATCCCCAATTTGGTACTTAAAATGACCATCGAAATATTATTAAGAAATGATGACCTTATTTCCACTTTTCGTTCATGAATTATTCTCTTATATATCCATTATTATCAGATTAATTTAAATAAGTGTTTAAATATAAATAAATTATTGAAAAAATCATTTTCGATAAATTATTTCTTTTTTTATAGTAAAATAAAAGAAATAATTTAAATGTATTTTTCATATGACTCACTTTTGACATTTTCAACAGTTCGACAATAATGTTTTAATTTATCACATATGAAATGAATGGATTTTCAAGTTTTGTGGTCCTTCCTATTTCATGAACCTCCATTTATAGATTTTACTTTTTTTAAAATTAAAATAATATTCCTACTTTTCTATGAAATTTAGTTTTTATTGGTTTTAAAAATATAATAGATTTTTTCTCATAATTTACAAATGTTATTTTAAATAATTTTAAAAAATACTTTTCACTCTATGTCATCACAGATTATGTATTTATATGATTCACTATGGATATGATATTATTGTTAAATACACTTTATTTTTTTGAATGGATTATGATGATGATGTTTCCTTCATAACATCTTGATATATATTTTCTTCCAATGGATTATTATGATATGATATAATGATGAATGCTTTTATGTTATTCTAGATTACATATATATGGTTCTAATTATGTGATTGGTGAACATAGTATTATATCACCCTCTAATTAATTAGGCAATGATTTATGTATGATGATATAATGTGTACAAAAATTGGGAGTGAACCAAGTCTAGTAAGGGACTCTATCCACTATTATGGTCTTTGTAGTGAGCATCGAAAAAAAAATATTACGAATGAATTGTGAACTCAATCCACTATGTAACTCAGTCCATTATTCTATTAATTGTATAAATCCATGACTAAGGATATAATTGGACTTATTGAATCAAATCCACTATAATAGTATTAGTAGTGAGCCTTGGCTAGTAAAATTATTTCCTATACTTATATGTATTCAAAATATATATATTATAGGCTTATGATTTACTCTCAAGGATTATTATTTAATATTGATTATTTTTTACACTTATGGAAGAAGTATTTTTTTATGGAAAATAATATTCCATGAATTATGATTTAGGTTCAACGAAATGTTGGGTATGTTTTTATATGTTATAATAATGTTTCATCCCTTATTATTACATTATTTTATTATATATCCATCAATTTTTATATCCAATTTTTAACCTCAACTAATATCCGAGATCAACATTTCTTATCTCTCATTTTCCAGAAGTTATGGAGAAAAGTAATATGTAGTTTTATCTATGACATGTACTATGTGAGATGAAATTTTTGGGGGAGTTTTATGATATTTAATTAAATAATTTGATTATAAATCTATTCTTCAATGACATTACTACTTTACATTTATGAGGAATGTATTATGTTGATGAGTATGGAATATAAATCTATAATTATGTAATATTTTTTTATGTTTTGATCATGTCACCCTAGATATAACTACCAAGTATAGTGTCAGGATTGTAGGACCACTTAAAAAATATTTCATTCATGTGGGAAGGACTATAAATCATTCAGTTTATCATCATGAAACAAGGGCCAATTCCATTATAGTTTATAGTCATGATTTGAGGAAATAGATGTCTTGATTAATAAAATCATGTGATACATACATCTTCCAATATTTTTAATGTCATATAGAATTTACATTATGAAATATATTATAATGTATTTCAATGATAAATTCATGTTATTATATCTTGTTTTCCTAAATATTTGATCAATGTTTCATGCAGTATTTTTTAAAGAGACATGGTGCCTATTAAAAAAGGTTTATAATGCCTACAGGTGTAATATATAGAAATATTTTATATCCCTCAATATATATGATTGATTATGAGGTAAATCTTTTCTTGTAATTTCTATATCATTGAAATTGTAATGTTAAACTATGTGAATAAGTTTCTAAATATTAATATAGAAATCACCACCCAAAATTCAGAAAATAGTGAATTTTGATGTCCCAGATCCAGATTCTACTTAGGATTTCCCAGAGCCATGTTATCCGCATGGCCTCAAATGCATCTCCCAAAATACAAGAGGCTACCGACTAACATCGAGGTCCTGAGGCATGTTATTGGGGAGATTATTCCTTATATTCCAGAGTGTACCATAATATATCAATAAGAAACACATGTAAATATTGGAAATAGTATAAGTAATATGTTTGCATATTATAACTAGGAAAAATAGTAAACAATAGATGAAACTGATATAAATATAAAAAATATTACGATGATGTATCATGTGCCTATAAATCTAGAAAACATGGATACAAAAAAGCATACAATAATTCAATACGAAAGTATAAAAAAGTAAGCACAATATTTCCTCATCATCCCGAGCTCTAAATCAGACATCCACTATCTAATCCATCCTAATATATTATGAAATAAATTTTCAGGATCGATGCACTTCCCATTTTCAACACATGCATACATAAAATCTTCCCATGTACAAATAGTGGACCAGATAGGGTGTAAAATGCATATATAAAAGTATAGAAATACAGTAATGAAAATACCCAAGTATATACTCCATTCCCCAGCTAATTTTTGAACATGTAGTCTTCTAATTTTTTAATTAAGTTCCCATTCTTATAATTAAGTCACATGAGGAATATCCAACATTGAAATTTCCCTATAATAGTTATAGTACATGTTCCATACAGTAACAAGGAAACATTTATTGATCATAATAATGATAGTTTATAAGGTAGTAACCAAGAAAAACTAAACTACACGGTTCACCAACTCTGTAGTAATTGTAGCCTGGATAAGGGGTTTGATTGTAATTTATAGAGAACCATCCAAGGTATTCAACTATAGTATGATTTCGCAATGACCAATGATAGCATACAAGGTAAATAAGATAAGATATGCCTAGGCCTAATGATACAACCAAGGAACATCGTGTTCGTAGAAGCCATGTTGGATCTAAAGAGTGTATCCAAGTATTCTTGTAATAGTAATGGATGTATCATATAGTGTCGTATAAAAAATACACGGGTATGTGAGGACTGAGTTCGATGGTGGGTCTCAACCAAGGAAACCACCTTCCTTGAATCAAAATAAAATTCCTGATAACTCAAGGAATTTCCTTCAGAATACAAAAGATAGCTTGATTCTGACTACACTAATAACAATTTCATGTTCCATATTTTATAAGGAACATTAAATTAATTCATTTCAAAAATTACAGCATTTAATACTCTATCAATTTAGTATTTCATAAGGTAAAATACATTGCCTTTATTTAGTGTGATAATTCCAATTCAACATGCAACCATTTAATTAAACCTTTTATATCATAATAATTTTGTTTTTTTCATTCTGCTACTATCCATCATAAGTGTGAAGGGGTTCTACAACAAACAATAAAACAATGATTTCTATAAAATTATTCTATGTCATATACAAACATTATACTTTCCAATTCCATTTAAATTTTATTAATCATGTTAATTCACTTAGCTTATGAGGGTCAATGGATTATCATACATGGTACATTCCATGATCCATTCCCCACTAAAAATTATTCAAAATGAGGGAGGATTACCATTAAGAGGGTAATGTTAAGGCACACCCAAATGGTGGCTCAAATGAATATGTCAGACTCTAAAACCCCAATTAGGGAATGATATCTTATCTTTGGTGGTATGCATTGTGGATGTAACCACAAAAATGAATAAATTATATGGAAAGGGTCTCAAAATGTATTTTTAATGACTATAATCAAGGAATATAAATTCTACAGATGATTTCAAGTGAAATCATCATTCTCCAACATATTTTCCCATAATGAAAAAAATCCAATGGATGAGTTATATACCACCTACCTATTACTCGTATGACTTTCATCATCCAGTATTAACCAATAATTCATTTTTAATTGGATTAGGACTAAATAATACACCAAAACACTAAAAATAGGGTATTTGATCCTACATCTAAATAACATTGTTGGAAAGATGTAGAATAATGAAAGATTAAAAACAAATTGAGAACATACTGTTACAGATCCAAAGAGATATAAGACAAATCGAAAAGACTCTGGATGGAACCAACATCTAAAATCCAAATTTATCTTTGAAAATTTCTTCAAAATATTTTAGTAAGGGGATTTTGTCCATATAAAATCAAAAGAGAGTAAGAGATTTGATATAGAACATCATTTAAGTGAATTTTGGTAAATTGTTTATCTAATTTTAGACTTTGCATGGTTTAGTCACATGATATTCCAAACTGTTCATATACCATGACAACATTATCTAGAAGGGGACACCGACATGTTTACGCTATATGGATCGGTAAACTATGTTCCAACCATAGAAACTGCACTTTAAAAATTGTAGACATTATTGCATTATCATGCATCCCCTTTCACATGGTTCCATAAAACCGTGAGCCCTCTTGCTCCTCATTTTCTAGAAACGCATTGTTAAAAACAATTTTGGGTCCTCTATTACAAGTTTTACTTTAAACGTGAGATAGGATAAAACCCCCCATTGTTTGGGGTTCTGGGATAAGAACAAGCTCCGAACAACCATGAAACCTTCTCTAACACATTAGGCACACATTTTATTCCCATATAATAAAATAAGATGAATATTTAAGGGATCCATACCTAATTGAAAAATCAGGATCTTACTATCTTCACATATAATGGATCTCTCAGTCAAGATCACCTTCCATGTGTAGTGAAACACTATGTGATAAAAACTTTGGCTAATGGGAATGAATGTTATCCTCCTGGTCACATGTCATGTCATGTACATGGTCATTCTACCATATCCCATACACTAGAGAGACATAATATCTTTGTATATCTGTAATTCTATAGTTGATTATGTATATAGGATACTCTTGAAACAAATCATCAGTATCCAGCTCAACTACCTTAGAATAAAAAGTGACAAATGTGTAGTCATAGTACCGTTAATGCTATGAAATGTAGAAGATGTTGTGCATGGAACGATACCTCTAAGGTAGTATCAACCTATTTTCTATCAACCAAACTCTATCAAGAACCTAAAATGGATTTACATAGCATTATTATAGCTTCCCTTTCCTTCATGTCTTTATACGCCCTAGCTGGTGTGATACCCATAAGTGAAAAAGACCCCTAACCTCAAACTCCTGAGGTCTTTGATGGTGATTGGTATATGATTTAGGTCTATAATGAGCAGTATACATATACTTCTTGATCATTTTAACCTTTTCTAAACTCTCCTATAGGATAGATAGACATAGTAGGGATATCTCACCTTCCTCTAGCCAGTATTCGGGTGAACCGAATGACATACTATATAAGAACCTAATAGGACCCATCTAAATTGGAACCTGAAAGATATTATTATAACTGAACTCTATTATAGGGGTAATATTCTACCATTAAACATATAAATCCAAGACACATTCACTAATATTGTCCTCTAAAACCTATATCATCAGTTTCGATGGTCCATCGGCCTGAGGGTGAAAAGTTGTCTTCAGAAGAACCTGTGTACCCATAGCCTTCAGCATTCACTATAGGAAATATAACATGTAGTGAAAATCAATATTTAAAATGATAATATGAGTGACCATGTGTAGTTATATGATCTCACATACATAAAATATTCCAATATCATAAATTGAGAATGTATAAAGAATAAAAATATAGCATGATACCTTTTTAGCAAGTCAATAACTACCCATACAATGTTTCTACCTCTAGGTGTCCCAAGTACTCCAAATATGAAATTCATGGAAACATATTCCCATGTACAATATGGGATTAGATGTTTATATAATAAGTATGTGGGTCTATGGTACACCTACTTCACCTGATGATAAATGGACCACCTAGTGATAAATCATGTTGTCTTACATTTCATCTGATGCCACCAATACTGGCGTCACATATCATGATACATTTTGGATATGATTGGAGGAACTTACCACAAAGAAGCATGGAAATTTGGAATAAACTCATCCATCATATCAATAGGAACCCATACACATCCATCTTGACACATGATTTCATCTCTATCTATATACCAATATAGAGGTTGTTTGCATCCTAAAATACTCTCGTAGAGAACCTAGCCCTCATGAATTTAAAAACTACCTTATATTCACTTTCTCAAAAGTGGAAGAGGTGACTACGGATGTTGATGCGTAATACACATCATGCCGATCAATAAACTATAGATATTTCTTAGAAAGTAGTTCCATTAATTTACATTTTTCACTAGCTTCCTATAATGATTTCGCCTAAGTTTTCATTCCCAGCGCATCTACTACTACATTTATATTCCATGAATATAAGAAATATCAAAATCGATGTAAATAAGATATTTAACCCATCATCATTATTATATATTCAAATAAAACAATTTAAAAATATTTTTTAAGATATTGTGTTCTATAAACACCATAATGTTATCACCTATAATATAGTTTATCCACCAATGTATGCCATGGAAAACTTCTACTATTTCAATATCATGTGTCATTTAATTTCTCTCATGAGGCCTTAATGACTGAGATTCATATGCAATGCCTATGTCCTCTTGCATCATTATTTTTTACTTAGCCAATGTCTGATGCAACACAATACTCTGTATACCATCCCCCAAGCTCTATAATAATCATAATTGTTGTTGATACAATCCTCCCTTTCATCTCCAAAAATAATTTCTCACAATATTATAACCATAATAAGTTAAAACACTTCTTTTTAAGATCATTTTTATGTGAATAAATCCATGTTAATTCCAATATGATTTTTTTTTAATATCCAACCATCCTAAAGAAACTCCATATTTCAAACACATTTGTTGGATTCACCATGGAAACAATATAACTAACTGTCTCTAGTTCAATAGAGACTCCATATTCTCATACTATATGACAAACTAAGTGAACATCATAAATATAGAAGTAGCACTTATAAATTTTTTCATAATTTTAATGCTCTCTCAGGGTACTCAGAATGATATCAAGGTGCTTAACATGGTTACTACATCTGTAAGAATACACCAAGATTCCATCCAAAAAAATAATATGAAAAAGGAATCCATATAGTGTTGTAACTCCATATTCTTTAGATCTATGAAAAGATAATTTGTGTTCATAAGACCTAATGAAATAAGAAGAAACTCATATAAACTATATATGGTCCAAAAGATGAAGTAATGGACCTTATAAAACCATAATCCACTAGATCCAGTATCTTACATTTGAGATTCTAACCATAGTAGGTCCATACAATACAAAGGAATGTTCACTGGAGATAATCCTTGAATGATATCAATCATAAAATCAACACCCTCTGTCATGAGGTAACATAGAAAAAAGAGATGGAAATATATCCCTAAAACGATATTGGATTAGAGGAAATACTTCCTTATATTAAAATAAATACCCCATGAATAGATTAAAAATTTGGGCAGTCACTCCACATAAACCATAATTTTCTAGTACAACTTTACTTCTGATGCATACCATTAACCCTTTTGTGGATAACTGATGCCCACTGGTGATATAACTAAAACCCCTTAGAGAATGAAGTCTACAAACGTGTGATACAAAACCAACCAATCCTCTTCTATAATGAAATAAAATACCATAATCTAGATATAAATGAAGTCTTATAAGAATGGGTTTCAACATCCCTCAATGGGAGAGTCTCTATGCGGGCATATTCTCTCTGAATGTACTCTTAATGTTGTATCTAGGGTCATTACACAATAGAAATATTTTATTTCCAACCTAAGGCTTTCAGTGAACAATAATAAGATGAAAGAGTTTGAAGAACCTATATAAAATATGTTAGATACTATATTGGAGACAACTAGAATAATACCTTTTAGAATAGATTTTCCTACAGTATAATCCTTTGCTATCAAATGTAATTCATGCAACTTTCCTGATCCATGACCATATGTACTTGCTAGACTAACATGATCAAAACGAATTTGATGGTACTTATGGTGATAAAGATTCTAGAAACCATGGTCATTACCTACTCCTAATCTAGTCCTCCTAGTGTCACTCCAATACCCCATTCAAACTGGGCATAAAATATACTTCCCCCGAAGGTAGAGCTGGTGCAGAACATCTTCCACTACAAACTGATAGAAAGGTCCAACAAAATCTTTGAAGATCACAATACAGATAAAATAATGTAATTCTAGAGGAACTATATCATAATAAGGATTTAGGTTCCCCTATCTTCCACAAAAGTGACACACCATATATGTAGAGACCCGTATCCTGACGTACATGGACATTACATTACATTTGCGGAATACTTAGTACATAACAAAAACACACACACAAGGATCGTAATAGTTTAGTGTCTTTGGAAACTCGGAACGTAATCTTCTAATCGTGGTGAAAGATCTTCAATATCTCCCACAAAGATCTTCCCTTTTTTTTACCTAAAACCTTTCTTTATATCCTTGGGAAAAGAAAACATAAAAAGGGTGAGCTCAAATTCTCAGTAAGGGTATACAAAAGAAAAATCAATCACATCATATTCATAAGAACATAACTTTTTGAAATCTTAACCTGCAAAAGAGAGAATAATTTCATAACATGGGATAAATCATGGCAGTGAAATGTAATCACAATAATCATAACCTAAAACATGAAACTTTGTGGCATTCACACATAATCATAGAGAATCATTTCTTATTAGTCAAGACTCATTGCCAAGACTATCTTAGTGGACAAAGTCCCTTTCTGAATCGAGTAACCCTCGTTTCAGTCCTGTTTCACTAAACCGGTATAACCTACCATTTCAGCCATGTCTATCTCATGAGATATAAAATCTTTACCCAATGCATTGGAGGGAGATATAGGTCCCACCCCTCTCATAATGATACCATTCTTATGTGTGCCACAAAATCATAAACCATACATCATTGCATAACCCATGTAATAAAAATGAGAATCTTAAACATCATAACATCATAAAACAATTCATATAAGATAAAGGAATTAATAAAAATATTTCCATCATAACATAATCAAATCCATGTAATAATAGGGATAAAAACAGAACCCTTTTATTATCTTAGATGGAAAATTATTTTGATAAAATACTTGAACTCCATTCTTGAGGAAAATATCCTTTCTACTTCAAAAACATTTTTCCTTTCATAACATTTCATACGACTTTAAAATAAAATAAGTTGATTAAAAATAAACTTGAAAACTTGTAAAGGAAGCTTCTTGGAAATAATGTTTTAAAAATCCATTCATGCCGTATAAGTTAAAAAAAACATTCTTCGTACTTTTGTCGGAAAAGTCAAAAAGTACCTCGTACGACAAAAGATTCCTTTCATACATATTACTAAAAACTCGCCGAAGGGTAAAAATGGATTTAAACAATTGTAGGTGGATGGAAATAATATTACATATTGATGAAACATGGATGTGGATGATAAAATACACCCCAGTAAATACTTACGAATAAACAATCTCGGATAAAAATGAGATTGTGATATTTTCCCTTACCTTAGGTCCGATTTTCTTCATATGTGTCTGAACCTCCTGTATAATGATTTAAATAATGTCATTTACTTATTACAGAATCATATTCATTGTTATTATATCATATATTGCTCACTTATGACATTATATTACCCGTTCTTTTGTAAATTCCATGTTAGAGAAGCGTTTTGGGTAAAATCCTTTCATTTGTCGTAGGTGTTTTGACTTGATGTTCTTGACATTATTATTACTTATATCATGATTTACATACTTACAGAATATAAAATATGATTTATATATCATATATATTCAGTATATATATATATAATAGATAGATAAATGAAATGAAAAACACCGTTCATGGAGACGGTAGTCCGTACATACGCATGAACGCTGTTTTCCTTTCCTTATTGTCTTGAATGGAAGTAAGTAGATGACATACATATACATATATACATAAATCCAGTAGCTTTATAATGTCATATATTTCATTATTATTTCTTATATATTCTTTTTAATCATTCTTAAATTGTTAACATGGAGAATGAATCTCATCGCGTCGTGGAGACGGTAGTCCGTACGTATGCACGAGCGATGATATCGTTCCCATGGTCGTGGAATTGTGTTGAAGTGTATGTATACTATTTCAGTATCAATATCACTTTATAATAATCATATATAGTTACTCATTACACCATTATACCAATCCAATTAAGGTGGTGACGAAAAATATATTACACCACGGCGTGGAGACGGTATTCCGTACGTACGCACGCGCGGTGATTTCATTTTTCCGTAGGATGGATAGAAGGTGAATTAGAGTTGTTTCATATTTATAATAACATATCAGTATATAAGAAATACGGATGTTATTACTTTATCATGAAACAACTAATGAAGAAGAAGTTGAAGAATAAAGAAATTGAAAAGATCGGTAATTGATATTACCTCTTCTTTGAAACGCCTCTTTGAATCCTCCACTTAGGGAACTAAGATTGGTCTTTGAAGAAGACCAGGACCTCTAGGATTATTCTAGGGAAGTGGAGAAGGGATTTTGGCAGGGGTTGGCCGAGCTTGAGTGCTCAAATTGGTGTGAGGAGGAGGGGGAGGAGGTACCCTTTTATAAGGGAGGAGAGGGGCACCTTAGGAATATCTCAAAATATTATTTTATATTAAAGTCAAAATCGGTTTATAATGGTTCCAAAGGGTATTATTTATAAGCTAAAGTGGGTATGGGTCGAAATCCTATCAAACAATAGGATTTAGACAACTTTAGGTTATTATTTTAACCTTATCAATTAGATTTAACTTTAAGTTAAATAATTTAACTTTTACCGTGTCTTTTTGTTTTCTTACACTATATGGTTAATACACTTACTATAACATGCCAAACGAACCCCAAATTGTTTATTATTAATATATATATCCTTATATAAGTCATTTTTCCGAACCTTAGATTTTTAGGAATAAAATAACAATTAATAATATAATATTTTATTTAAAAACTATTTTGTGTCAATTTTGACACTATTTGATATATGATTTTTGTGAAAGTCATAACAGAATTATATGTTCGAACCAAGTTGATTAAATCAACACTAACATATCATAGTAACCTATAAAATTAGTGTAATTCATAAAAAGTCTCAAATTACATTTATTTTGGTGTTTATAACATCAATTATGTCAATATTTCATAAATAAGATAATTACTGCATCATCTTTGTGTCATAAATAAATTAACTTATTTGATGTCTAAAAATTACAAATAAAATACCATTATGTAGGAAATCGTTTTAGATTTCTAATGAATATTTACAATCGAATTTATCTTATGTACAACCCTATATTAAAAATGTTTTAGTAAATAAACTTTGATTTTAACTCTTTTAACTCTTCTTTGAATTAAATAATAATAAATGTCCTAATCTAATCCAAGTGGGCCTAAATGATCATATTTTATTCCTAAGATTGTTTTTGGTCGAATTACAATTGTCCAATAGAATTAGAAAATGTGTTAGGGTAATAATAATATCATTTTTACCCTTAATTACCCTATTTAGTTTTAACCGTGGTAAATAAAAGTAAAAAGTTACTATTCACCAAAAATTATTTTCATCTCATTGAACCACATTTTACATACTGACATCAACCGTATGTCTCGGATTTTTGAAATTCCATTCACAAAAGCGGTAAAATTATGTTTTATGAAAAATTCAGTTTTTTAACTACCACTTAGTAGTTTCACTATTCATCAAAAATTGATGTTTTTCAGAACAATGCCAAAATTTCATCCTAAGCTATATTTCATATTCCAAATTCAAAAATGAAGTCTATTTTACAAAATTCATAACATATAAGTTTCATTAATTAATTTTATAATTAAATCCCGCTGTTAAAACAAATAGCGTGTTTTTAAGAAACAATATCTATCAAAAGATTGACACTTGATTATGTCTGGTTTAAATGTGAAATTACATCCAATGACCAACATCGTATTAAATTGTAAAAATATATTCTAAATATACATTAAAACCACTCAATTTAATGATTTATCACTATTAATTATTTCGATTAAAAAAGTTGTTTTTAATTATAATCTAGTAATTTTCACTATTCATCAGAATATGAAAGTTATCCAAAAAGTACCAAAATTTCAACTTAGGCTAAATTCGATACTCAGAATCCAAAAATGAAGTCCATTTTGAGAGCTAAAATTTCTAAAATTTCAAAAGGTAGTTATTACTATTCATAACGGCTAGTTATAATAATATTTTAATAGCATATCGTTATTTAGTGAAACTCGGTATTGCGTACTACACACGCTATCGAGGAAGGTCGCGATTGCGTGTATTGCAAGGCAAGTCAAGGATGTGTGTTGTGAAAGCTCCTTTTAGTGTAGCGTACAACACAAGACATTAATAAAATTAAAAAGAATATGTTTCATAAAATATTGGGCTGTTACATTCTACCCCCCTTAAAATGAATTTCGCCCTCGAAATTCGTCGGGGTTATAAATGGTTTACTATTCGAAAGTTTCTTTAATAGAAACCCACATCGTAAAAAGGAATACCAAAACCAATATTTTAAAACAAAAGTATGAAACTTAACGGTTACCCAAATAAACTAATCACTGGGTTTCCACATAGGTGAAAATATGGATATGAAAGAAAAATATAACCATCATGTTCTGATGGAGAGTGGTAGAGAACATGGCTATGGAAAAGCCAACAATCACAAATCCATAAATTTGTGACGATCTAAGGTACCATCCGATTCATCAGGTATAAGATCACTAGGACAACATTTTTGGTTTTCAAGATCATTTCCCTAAAGTTGAAAATTTGAATTAGAATAAATACTTTCTTTATTTTGGTACAATATCATTGTTGTTCATGCCTTGAACAATTTCCACTTCATCTCTTAAATAAATGAAGTTGAATTTGTTATTCGTGAAGTGTTAGCAGATCATGTGATAGAATGACGGGTCATTCCATCTGTCTCAAACAAAAGGTTAGAAAAAATTATATACATAATTCGATCTATAGTGAGATTAATCACATATGCTTCCTAAAATAGACTTATACTTCATATATAATACTGCTTAATATAATAAAACTAGTTTCTACTAAACAGGGACTTCCTGTAGGCCAGTGGTAGGCGATAAAGGCCAGTCGCACTTCGGTTGTGGGTTCGATTCCCACATCCTTGTCCGACGCGATGGGTTGTCGCCCGTCCTGCAGGTTGTCCTTTTTCTAAAACTATATTACTATAACATCCCATCAATAATATTGAGAAAACTTGTATCCTTAAACAATACTAACTTATGTCCAACATAATCGATTCCAATCTTTAGGCTTATCCATAATACTACAGTCCACTCTCATAACATAGTGAAAACGATTACCAGAGATTTAACACTATCGTCAATCCCCATATGTCATAAGATATGTTTTGTTGGTCACATTCCAAACATTCAAAGTCCTTAATCATGTATTCTCTTGAATACCTTAGTGAAAACATGAATGCAGTTAAAAGTTAACACTTTCCACATACCAAAATCCAAAAATTCTATATACTCAAACCATGATATAACCTTCTCCTTATATCAGTCATGAGCTCATGAATACTATCAAACATTTATTTTTCTATTTATCCCTTCATTATGCGCATATCATCTACATTCCAAAAATATCTGAATAACCTTTCATGGATACTGGTAACATTAATCATACACTTTCAAAACTCAAGGAAAGACAACAGTGTAACAATCCATAGATGTCTCTTTATTCCATAGTAGCATGAGATTACTTATACAAAATTACACATGATAAACATGTAATCATTCCACTACATTCTTAAACCATTGACCGAGCTTCAACAATTCTTTCATCTCACATATCATTTGTAGTCTCTTCATCATCATCCACATAAATACTACCCATATGACCATAATGATTCTCTTCATGAGTCTTTCCCTTAGGGCATTTGTTTGCATAATGCCCATACATTCCACATTTAAAACACTTAACCATTTTTGATGTTGTAGAAATACCATTATCTTCATCCATGGTGTTAACTGACCCTTTTCCTTTGCACATACTTGCTTTGTGTCCTTCTTTTCCACACCCAAAGCATCTTCCAGTTCCGTTGAAACATTCTCCTTGATGCCTCTTCCCACATGATTTACATAGGGGAAATTGAACTTTCTTTCCTCTATGATCATCATGAAACTCCATCTTTCTTTTATTAGTTGAGTCGGGAAACTTACCAAATTTTACTTTATTGATCATATTATGAGATTGCTGATTCGGCATAATAATGATTTTTGGACTTCCAAATCCCATTTCATTTGGTTTCTCATGAAGAATATCATTCCATTGTCCATCATATCCTCCATTATTGTGAATCATCTTGTTTCTAGCCATTTTCTAAAACCCAAAAAGAATAGTGTGAGAGGCAAAATAATGCTAGGGAAAACAACATAGTAAAGGGGGAGTACCCTTAATATCTAACATCTTAGGTTAAATTATAAGATCGTTATCGTAGTTCTAGGGTTATATCCTATACGTATACTTATCCTTAGGGACATCCCTAGACATACCTTAGAAATATCTCTAGGGATCTTACTAACATTTTCGCATCCGAGTTTCCAAAGGTTGACTAAACGTTTCCTCTGATACCAACTGTAGAGACCTGTATCCTGACGTACATGGACATTACATTACATTTGCGGAATACTTAGTACATAAAAAAAACACACACACAAGGATCGTAATAGTTTAGTGTCTTTGGAAACTCGGAACGTAATCTTCTAATTGTGGTGAAAGATCTTCAATATCTCCCATAAAGATCTTCCCTTTTTTTACCTAAAACCTTTCTTTATATCCTGGGGAAATGAAAACATATAAAGGGTGAGCTCAAATGCTCAGTAAGGGTATACAAAAGAAAAATCAATCACATCATATTTATAAGAACATAACTTTTGGAAATCTTAACCTTCAAAAGAGAGCATAATTTCATAACATGGGATAAATCATGGCAGTGAAATGTAATCACAATAATCATAACCTAAAACATGAAACTTTGTGGCATTCACACATAATCATAGAGAATCATTTCTTATTAGTCAAGACTCATTGCCAAGACTATCTTAGTGGACAAAGTCCCTTTCTGAATCGAGTAACCCTCGTTTCAGTCCTGTTTCACTGAACCGGTATAACCTACCATTTCAGCCATGTCTATCTCATGAGATATAAAATCTTTACCCAATGCATTTTAGGGAGATATAGGTCCCACCCATCTCATAATGATACCATTCTTATGTGTGCCACAAAATCATAAACCATACATCATTGCATAACCCATGTAATAAAAATGGGAATCTTAAACATCATGACATCATAGAACAATTCATATAAGATAAAGGAATTCATAAAAATATTTCCATCACAACATAATCAAATACATGTAATAATAGGGATAAAAACAGAACCCTTTTATTATATTAGATGGAAAATAATTTTGATAAAATACTTGAACTCCATTCTTGAGGAAAATATCCTTTCTACTTCAAAAACATTTTTCCATTCATAACATGTCATACGACTTTAAAATAAAAGAAGTTGATAAAAAATTAACTTGAAATCTTGTAAAGGAAGCTTCTTGGAAATAATGTTTTAAAAATCCATTCATACCGTATAAGTTAAAAAAAACATTCTTCGTACTTTTGTCAGAAAAGTCAAAAAGTACCTTGTACGACAAAAGATTCCTTTCATACATATTACTAAAAACTCACCGAAGGGTAAAAATGGATTTAAACAATTGTAGGTGGATGGAAATAATATTACATATTGATGAAACATTGATGTGGATGATAAAATACACCCCAGTAAATACTTACGAATAAACAATCTCGGATAAAAATGAGATTGTGATATTTTCCCTTACCTTAGGTCCGATTTGCTTCGTATGTGTCAGAACCTCCTGTATAATGATTTAAATAATGTCATTGACTTATTACAGAATCATATTCATTCTTATGATATCATATATTGTTCACCTATGACATTATATTACCCGTTCTTTTGTAAATTCCATGTTAAAGAAGCGTTTTGGGTAAAATCGTTTCATTTATCGTAGGTGTTTTGACTTGTTGTTCTTGACATTATTATTACTTATATCATGATTTACTTACATCCAGAATATAAAATATGATTTATATATCATATATATTCAGTATATATATATATATAATAGATAGATAAATTAAATGAAAAACACCGTTCATGGAGACGGTAGTCCGTACGTACGCATGAACGTTGTTTTCCTTTCCTTATTGTCTTGAATGGAAGTAAGTAGATGAAATACATATACATATATACATAAATCCAGTAGATTTATAATGTCATATATTTAATTATTATTTCTTATATATACTTTTTAATCATTCTTAAATGGTTAACATGGAGAATGAATCTCATCACGTCGTGGAGACGGTAGTCCGTACGTACGCACGAGCGATGATATCGTTCCCATGGCCGTGGAATTGTGTTGAAGTGTATGTATACTATTTCAGTATCAATATCAATTTATAATAATCATATATAGTTACTCATTACACCATTATACCAATCCAATTAAGGTGGTGACGGAAAATATATTACACCACGGCGTGGAGACGGTATTCCGTACGTACGCACGCGCGGTGATTTCATTTTTCCGTAGGACGGATAGAAAATGAATTAGAGTTGTTTCATATTTATAATAACATATCAGTATATAGGAAATACTGATGTTATTACTTTATCATAAAACAACTAAAGAAGAATAAGTTGAAGAAGAAAGAAATTGAAAAGATCGGTAATGGATATTACCTCTTCTTTGAAACGCCTCTTTGAATCCTCCACTTAGGGAACTAAGATTGGTCTTTGAAGAAGACCAGGACCTCTAGGATTATTCTAGGGAAGTGGAGAAAGGATTTTGGCAGGGGTTGGCCGAGCTTGAGTGCTCAAATTGGTGTGAGGAGGAGGGGGAGGAGGTACCCTTTTATAAGGGAGGAGAGGGGCACCTTAGGAATATCTCAAAATATTATTTTATATTAAAGTCAAAATCGGTTTATAATGGTTCCAAAGGGTCTTATTTCGAAGCTAAAGTGTGAATGGGTCGAAATACTATCAACAAATAGGATTTAGACAAGTTTAGGTTATTATTTTAACCTTATCAATTAGATTTAACTTTAAGTTAAATAATTTAACTTTTACCGCGTCTTTTTGTTTTCTTACACTATATGGTTAATACACTAACTATAACATGCCAAACGAACCCCAAATTGTTTATTATTAATATATATATCCTTATATAAGTCATTTGTCCGATCCTTAGATTTTTAGGTATAAAATGACAATTAATAATATAATATTTGATTTAAAAACTATTTTTTGTCAATTTTGACACTATTTGATATATGATTTTTGTTAAAGTCATAACAGAATTATATGTTCGAACCAAGTTGATTAAATCAACAATAATATATCATAGTAACCTAGAAAATTATTGGAATTCATAAAAAGTCTCTAATTACATTTATTTTTGTGTTTATAACATCAATTATGTCAATATTTCATAAATAAGATAATTACTGCATCATCTTTGTGTCATAAATAAATTAACTTATTTTATGTATAAAAATTACAATTAAAATTTCATTATGTAGGAAATCGTTTTAGCTTTCTAATGAATATTTAAAATAGAATTTATCATATGTACAACCCTATATTAAAAATGTTTTAGTAAATAAACTTTGATTTTAACTCTTTTAACTCTTCTTTGAATTAAATAATAATAAATGTCCTAATCTAATCCAAGTGGGCCTAAATGATCATATTTTATTCCTAAGATTGTTTTTGGTCGAATTAAATTTGTCCAATAGAATTAGAACATGTGTTAGGGTAATAATAATATCATTTTTACCCATAATTACCCTATTTACTTTTAACCATGGTAAATAAAAGTAAAAAGTTACTATTCACCAAAAATTATTTTCATCTCATTGAACCACATTTTACTTACTGACATCAACCATATCTCTCGGATTTTTGAAATTCCATTCACAGAAGCGGTAAAATTCAGTTTTATGAAAAATTCAGTTTTTTAACTACCACTTAGTAGTTTCACTATTCATCAAAAATTGATGTTTTTCAGAACAATGCCAAAATTTCATCCTAAGCTATATTTCATATTCCGAATTCAAAAATGAAGTCTATTTTACAAAATTCATAACATATAAGTTGCATTAATTAATTTTATAATTAAATCCCGACGTTAAAACAAATAGCGTTTTTTAAGAAACAATATCTATCAAAAGATTAACACTTGATTATGTCTGGTTTAAATGTGAAATTAAATCCAATGAACAACATCGTATTAAATTGTAAAAATATATTCTAAATATACTTTAAAACCACTAAATTTAATGATTTATCAATATTAATTATTTCGATTAAAAAAGTTGTTTTTAATTATAATCTAGTAATTTTCACTATTCATCAGAATATGAAAGTTATCCGAAAAGTACCAAAATTTCACCTTAGGCTAAATTCGATACTCCGAATCCAAAAATGAAGTCCATTTTGAGAGCTAAAATTTCTAAAATTTTAAAAAGTGGTTATTACTATTCATAACGGCTAGTTATAATAATATTTTAATAGCATATCGTTATTTAGTGAAACTCGGTATTGCGTACTACACATGCTATTGAGGAAGGTCGCGATTGCGTGTATTGCAAGGCAAGTCAAGGATGTGTGTTGTGAAAGATCCTTTTTGTGTATCATACAACACAAGACATTAATAAAATTAAAAGGAATATTTTTCATAAAATCTTGGGCTGTTACAATATAGCTACCAATACGGGTACTCGGTCTGGCACTTCTGTGATGAGAAAACTCGAGGGAACACTACATGTTTCTAGATGAACTACTATCCTACTACAACACTGGTCATCCATTCCTAATACTATTTACATCCCATAGGATTCAATAAGTGATAATATCGTCATTGACTATTTCAGATAAACTAGGATGGTGAAAGACATTCACGAACGTACAGATGGCATACATGATCCCATCCTCAAAGTGTCTAGCACATGAAAGATCATTACCATCTCGAAGCGGTGAACATCCCTAAAACTCAATAAAATGAATTGAATAATCAACAACTAGCATAGAATCTTTATCAGGATTTGTGAAATCTAATGATCTATTAGCTCTTAGAATATTAGGAATGAAATGATCATATAAGGTAGCTTGGAGAACAGATAATACCATTCCTTCATGGTGACCTGCCTGGGTAACTAAATCGTACAAAATCGTTGATTAATCACATAGAATAAACACAGGATGATGGACCCTACACACTATAGGAATATATAGATGCTCAAATATAGACAAGGTTGCCTCTAGACAATACATAGTATCCTATGAATAACCATACGCCGAGAATGTAATAGGATGCTGCTGGTGGAACACATAGGTCAGATCAACCCTATTAAGTGCATCTTATTGAGAATCTTAGATGGATTTCATCAGGATTAGGAAACTATCTCAAAAATGACCACCATATCCAAAATCACATATAATAGGATTTATCTCATTTTTCACAACTATAGGTAACAATTTAAGATTAGGTTCAACCACATCTGGATTGTGGTCATCACCACCCTCATGGTGCACTATATGAGGACATCATTGTCGCATTGGTCTAAAAATTACCAACAGATGACATAGAGAAATATTTAATCATATAGATAGGAACACTATAAAAATATAAACAAAAGTAAAAGGTCTCACATCGCATGTAATACTACCCTAACTACCATCTTAGAAGTTCATGTATCTGTAAGTGATAAATTTTATGTTATAGGGGTTCTAGTAGATGAAGTGTAAATAATACCTTTCCTCATCATTTACTAGAAACTATTTCCTTCATTTAAAATTTAATTCATAATTTTAACTCCAGTACCTTTCATAAACATGAAAATCTAGGATTAGAATATAAAACCATTTCATTATAAAATCCTATTTTCACTTTTACAATTTCCGCTTACATATAAATTTTACCAAATTTCAATTAAATTGTATTTACATTCCCAATGAATTAGGGCCCGTACACATTATAACTAAAAATGGCACCCATTCGGTTTTTAATCTAATGAATAAACATGGTAAATTACCTATTCCAACCCACTATGGACCATAGAACCATGTGAAATGAAACATGAAATCACTCAATCACTGCTAAGGAATATCACAAGCATTATAAAAATACTAAAAAACTAATGAAGAATAAATCAAATATCATGAAATGAAAGTAGTTACATGAACCTTTATGGAATGAAAATATGCATGGAATGTGATTTTTAGGTTCCAACGATGATGTTTTTAACAATTATACTTTCCCACATATCATTGGGAAAATGAAATAATGAAATTATAAATCCGAATAATAAATAACCAAACCACATAGCATGTGAGTCACCCAATAGTTATTCTAAATCAACTGTAATAGGAAAAATTATATCAACAATAATAATTTAAGAAACACAAAATTTACCACAAAAGTAGTTTTGTGATTCCCACACACAGATTTTAACCTTCTTCGAAGCTTTCATATTCTCAATTTTTTTAAACCAAATATTATTGTATTAAAGAAGACCTTTAATAACACACCATGACGACACAGACCTAGATTTCACATAGGAGTACCCTAAGCCTGGTTGGCCACATGTCCTAAAACACATCCCCCTAAAAACTGGAGGATTACGACTACCAATGTGGGAATGGGGTTTGTCTATGGGGAGACTATTCCCACATTACTAGAGTTTAGAAAAAAATATCAATAAGAAAAAAGGTATATTGTAGAAGCATAATAAGTAATATAATAGCACAAAGAAATGAGGTAGAATATTAAATAATTGATGTAGTAGATATAAATATATAATTGTTGATGATGATATGTCATGTCACTAAAAAGATGTAAAACATAGATAAAAATAATCATACAATCATTCTATATGAAATAATAAAAAAGGAATAAAATAGTCTCCCCATCATTCTGAACTACTGCTTCTTCATCTACTACCATTCCCATCATAATATAGCAAGCAATCAAGGGTCATAAGTGACATTATTCCCTTTGAGACACTTGTATACACATAATCTACATGGGTACTAATAGAAGCTAAATATGGTGTGAGATAAATCATAGTAGTCCACCGCAAAAATTTCTTATTACATCATCTCCATTTAATATAAACTGACCCTGTGTGAAACCATGAATATGTAAAAGTAAATAAATATAGGAATGTAAACACACAAGTACATAATTCATCCATCATCTGGTGTCTGAACATATAACTAGCTAATTTATTAATTATTTTCTAGTTTATAAAATTATGTCACATGAGGCATAAGAATCACAAACATCATCTTTTGATTGTAATAGTAGAGGTTCCATGTTGTGACAAGGCAACCTATGTGGATAATAATAATGAAAGGTTCCATGGTAGTAACCAAGGCATAATAAACCTCAAGGGTCTCCAATAAAGTATTAACTACAGCCTGGTTAGGGTTTAAGAGTGTAATACTAGGAGAATCATCCAATTCATTCCAAAATAGTATGATCTAACTGATTCAAATGAGAATATCCAAGTTAAAATGGAATCATTCATGGCTAGACCTAAGGATATAACCAAGGCACCTTGTGTTTTTAGAAGCTGTGTTGGATCCACGTAGTGTATCCAAGGAATCCTATAATAGTAAAGGGGGTATCCTTTGGTATCATAATGGGAATAGACTAATAGAAAAGGATCATGTTCCATGGTGGGTCTCAACCAAGGAAACATACATCCTAGAATTAGAATGGTTTATATGGGAAATCAAAGAATACCTCAGGAATCTAAAAGTTAACTTGAGTGATAAAAATATACAATAATTTCATGGACTATAAGTAATTAGGCACCTTACATTGATTCATTTCATTTATTATACCATTTAATAATTTATCTATTTAATATGCCATAACGTTTTTTTAATTGCCTTTCATTACTTTGATATGTCCAATTGAGCATGCAATCATATAGTTAGTCTATTTATATCATAATAATGTAACTTGGTTCATTATGATACCTTCCATAATAAGTGGAATTTGGTTTTGTGTCATGTAACAAAACATTCATTTCTATTCAATTATGCGAAGTCATATATAAACAATATAATTTCTGATTCTATTTACATTTTAGTAATTATGTTAAAGAAATTACCTTATACATTCAAAAGTTTAGCATACATGGTACTTTCCATCATCCCTTCACAACTCAAAAGTCATCCAATGAGGAAGGCTTTCCATTAAGAGGTTTAAGCAAGGGAATACCTGAATGGTGGCTTAGACGAATATATTAAACTCTAAAACCTCAGTTATGGAATAACACCCTACATGGGGTTGTTGGTATTATGGATATAGCCACCAAAAATAATTAAATATATGCAATGGGTATTGAAAATGGTTCTAATGTCTATAATCTGTACATATAAATTTTACTTATGATTCATGATAAGTTTGGTTTGCACCCATGACTTTGTCCAAAATTTCAAGACTCCAAGTATTAGTTATAGACAATATAACTCAAAACCATACGACTCACATCACATAGTATCAGCCTCTAATTTGGAATATATTCAATTAGATCTAAAGAATGGTCAAACTCCCTAAAAATAGGGAATACGAGCCTACATCTAAATGGAATTGTTGATAGGAATAAGAAAGAAAAAATATTAAAAAAGAAGTGAGAAAAAAATGGTGTGGATCCAATGATACAGATGGAACATCATTCAGACTCTAGATAGAACCAAGATATTATATCATAGTTTAAGACATACGGCTCGATGGAGGTGCGGTGCATGAGAATAGCTGTCTTCTGGATGGTTGTTTTGAAATTGAAATTTGAATTTGATAGGATGTTGTAATGAGATGTTGTGAATTTCTGTAATGGGTACCGGCAACCCTTAAACCGGCTTTCTGAAAATGGTAAAAAATGATTGGATGGAATAGTTTATGACATAAAAAGGCATCAAAATAGGTGAGGATAGGGATTATTTCTATTGGAAATCAAAATAGATGAGGGTAGTTGTGTTAAAAAAATCATGTAAGTTCATTTTGGTATATTATCCTAATTTTAACCTTCACACAGTTTGGTCACATAGTTTTCCAATCAATGCAGAAACCATGGGTGATGAACTATATTAAGGGGAACCTACATGGTTAGGCTGCACTATTTGGATTTTTTTACTACCATTAACAACACTACTTTAAAATTTTCATACATTCTCAAATGGTCAATAATCCCAATTCACATGGTTAGATCAAACCTTTCACCCTACTGTTTCCCATTATCCATCCTTACATTGTTAAAACAAACCATGTAGTATTCCTGCCATTGTTTTCTTTAATTGTGTGATAGGAAAAAAAACCTTCTCCGACTAGGTTTTTGATCTCTTAACATACTCTTGACACACACAAAGCCATCATTAACTCATTAGGAATCCATTTTAGGCCCTAAAAATCAAATTAGGACAAAATTTAAAGGATACATACCTGAGGGAAAAATTGAGTCCTTACATGCATGGGGTTAAGAAGGAATTCTCCTTCTTGATGAGAAACATCCCATATGGGTTACTAAGTATCTTTAGTATAACTTTATTCTTCAGATTTTAAATGGGGGGTCCATTCAGATTAGTTAATCCAACTATTATCAATTTCCATGAAAGGAGAAACCAATATGATTCTCATAAGGTTTAAGGGATTCGAAAAGAGTATCATTACTCATTTCATTTATTTCGTAGTGATTAAATCATTAAAAGGTATTAATTAGGTTGTTTGCATTTGGATAAATCAGAAATGGATTAAAACATCTATTGTTAAACTATTATATGTAAAAAAAGATGTTTTGGAAAATTGAATAAATTCTACTAAATTTTTAATGTAAAAAAATCTCTTGAGTAATGAAGTAATATATCAAGATGTAAGGGGGATATATTAGTAATTTGCATAAAAATAGGATTGAATTTTGAAGTATTCTCTATTATGAGAATAATGAATGACATAGTTTTACGGTCACCTAATGTTGATCACATAGTGCATTTTATAGTGATACAATATAGACTATCCAAAACATAGTCAAGGTGATATGGTAAGTACCTCAAAATAATTAGTGTTTATTCTTGTGATATGAACCATATGTTGTTCAATTTAAATTCAGGAAATAATGACTCTATTAATTTTATTTAATATTCCTTAAATGAACTTTTATATTTTAGTGAAAATGAATTGTGTCCACATTTCATTCATCTAAATAATACCTAACATAATACAGAGTTTGTTTACATACTTCGGTATTCAATCCTTAATGACGTAGAATTATTTTATTATATGTACAATAGGTTTGTGGTGGTGAAAATAATCTAGATGATATTCAAAAATTTCATCTTCTTGTATCGTTATCATCAGAATTATAAAAATGTTATGTTCCGAGGTAAAATTTATATATGCATCCAGATGATCAATCATATAGAGGTATAAAGGTATTTGTCTTTAATAATTAAATGGATATTAATGATTCTTTCATAAAAAATGTTTGATATTCTTAGTTATATTATATAGATTAAGTGGAGATATTATCATCATTCAATATATTATCCCTTCAAAAATATACTCTTGAACTCAATCCTTAATGGAAAAGAACCAATCAATTCATTTCTCTAACAATATATAAAATGTAAATTATTATAACTGGCTCGAAAATTTATCTCCTTAGTTCTCTTACTTCATGATAGGTTAATTAAATTACTCTCTAATGAAAATGGGAAACACTGAGAAACTTTTTGGTGTTGGTAGGAATATACAATTATTCACCTATTGTTATGATATTGATGGAAATATTGTTTAAAAAACACTTAAAAGTGTTGGCATTGTGTTTTGATAACCATGGATTAATGATATCTAAAATACACCTGTTGAGGGCATAAAACTTTTTAGAATTATCTGATATAACTATTATATGGTACTTCACTTCCTGGATGACCTCGATAGGATGTTGTTGGAATTTTATCATTATGGTTACCTCCCTAAAGCATCATTTTAATTATTTCTAAGATATATTCAATTTCTCAAAAAACTAATCAATATATTCATAAATGAATAAGGATTATTTATCATTAGTGGATGAAATGATAGATACATGAATATAACCATTATTTCACAAATTCAAATATATGAGGCTACTAAAGGGAGTATAGGTATACACCCTAGTGACTAGATATACTGCTGACATATGCTACATTCTATATAAACATATCATTCTTAGAAATCCATAAGATTGATTAAATAACATTTTAATGTATGTGGAATATCACAAATCTATTCTTCTCCAATTATATGTGTATATGATGGGATAATATATTGAAAATCATAATATTGGATAATTATCTAATTTCCATAGTCAAGAGTGAACTCACCATGACGTGGTAAGAAATATTCGTCGATAGATTCCATTATGTTTAAAGAAATAGATTCTCATATTTTTTAATACATCAATTTTTAAATGATATCATTTTTCACTTGGGATTCATTGAAAAAGGAAAAAAAATGGGATTCTTTAATACAATATTATCCTTCTTGGGGGGTTGGTTCGCCTTTGTTTGTTTGTTGAGAGAGAAATTATACTCTTTTTTATGAGAAGGTTCCCTTTGAATCATTTTTCGGACACCTTCCATTCTCCTAATATTAAGTTAATGAATTCTAAATGAACCTAGAATAATTCGTGAATCCATCTGGACCCCTCTTTATATATTTATATCTAAAAATAATTATGTTGTATATTCAACATTTTAGGAATTGATTTTGTTATTTTCAGAGATTCATAGGTAATTGGGGTCAAAATAGGTTGATTTTTTTATTCAAAGATAATGTCATGAATTCATCTAACCATATTCTGGGTTATCATGTTATAAAATATAATACAGATATATTTCTTTCTAATAAATATTACATGATTGGACCACGATGGTAAATATTATCCCATTTCATGGACTAGGATTAAGTAGATGTAGTTTTATCTTACATTTCATCATATTCCCATACTCTTCTATATAGTATATGATGATGTATACCTTTATGGGAACCTCAATGTGGGATAAGTATTTCCATCATTTATAAGGGATTTTTTATATGGATACCAATTCATGACTCTATAATATCAAATGTTTTAGGATAAAAATGATCTATATTTTTCATTAGGTCACTATTAGGTTATGCTAATAGCACATCAGTGCGTTAAAAATAGATGGGGTATCAGTCATCATTAGAGTTTTCATGTGTAGATTCAGCTAGCAGGATCTTCATCTAGATTCCGAAATATATATGACTAGGGTAGGGATATATTTTTCTTTATATTCTTATGTAATTAGGGTCACACAAATCCATGGTAATAACCATTCTGAATTCATCTCTCCTATGAAATTCTTGAGTGGTAGTCAGGACATAATGAAAATCCTCCTTCACCTTCCTAGGATAAAGAGAGAAATCATTCATTAACTCTAGGAATAGGTTCCAAAAGTTTTTGAGTGTAAAAAAGGGGCCACCATATTTTTAATTGACTATAATTTATAGGACATTATTATAGGATATATCTTCTAAATATTTTCAGGGGATACCTCTATAGTCTATATGAAACTATTAAGATGGTATTCACATACTATTGTGTTAAACAACTTATGATAGAGGCACTGGGATGGTGATAATATAGGTTAGTAACATATAACAAAGGTATATGTAAAAATGATAACAACATATGATAAAGCTTCCATTATTTGGGTTTTTATGGAAACCCTATTTATGATTTTACTCCCCTCTAACAATCTAGAGTGATTGACTCATATTTCTACATTCCTCATGCATTCCAATTGGATTTTGGAGGATAATAAGAAACAATTTCTTTTAGGTTCTCACATGAGAATTTACAGTTGATCAACATTTTTCCAAAGTGTGGATTTATTTATTGTTCACTATTCTGTTTCTGATTAACACTCACTCTCACAGGAAAGGAAATAAGAGGTGCTGTTGAGAATAGATTTTTCCCATGAGAGGTCTTACTATCTATCCATTTGAATTGAATCATAACCCATGTATTTTGATCGCTATTATTTGGAAACATAATAGCATTTAATGATATGTGAGAAAAACCATGATGAACCATTTTTATTTCCATTATCCATGAGTATTTTCAATAATTTTAGTATCATGAGGATTGGACTAATCATTTGGGTCCTCCGCATGCTAGTGAATGAAGGAATCCCTATCATTATATTAGAGGCATATCTAGATCATCATATGTGGGGGATTTTATACTTGATTCTTTAGGAATAATTATGTTTCTTATGCTCAATAGAATAACTAATAGTGGGTCATGATATTCATATTATATACGGAATCTCAATAATATCACTCAGAGAATAGTGATCCATTTATTCTCATTACATAATTGAATTAATGGATTAATAAGGAGTGATAATTCTAATAAATTATTGGGGTGACCTAGAAAGGTAAAAAACATTGGGTATCACCTCTTGAAGTGGTGGTTGAATAGTGATAGTGTTGATAATTATTTTGGGATAAGTCCATAGATATGAATTTTATTTATCCTCATAGACAGGTAATCAGACCCACACAATTTAGATTTAATTGTATAATGTTATATGTAATGTTTCATCAATTAATATTGATTTCATAATGTAAGGAGGGTTTTTATGTTATTTAGTGTCATGTAGGTAAGACTATTTGGTAAAACGGGACTATATATGGTTCTTGTGGGACCTACACTAGGTTAAACCAGATTAGTTTATCATATCTAATGACAATTTGACATGAGGGGATATTTTGGGTCCTTCACCATGTAGGATTACCATATATGTATGGATCACTGTCGGATCACATGGATGAGATCATTAATAAAATAATTATTAGGGATTATTACAAAGGTAGAGGGTCAGATCATACTCAGAGAAGCAAATTAATGGGAGTATATCATGAATGGTATTCATAGGAATCCTCTATGAATAAATTTATATATAGAAATTAATTAAAATTAAATTCATACTTTAACATCATTATTTTTTAAAATAATTATGTGTCTGATAGAGTAAACAACAAGAAACATAGAGCTTAAAAGAGACACAAAATATTAATATTTAAATATTATGGTTATAATAAAGAAATGGAATTTGTTTTTATGAATATGATTAAAATAATAATTAAATACATATAATGTAAGAAAACAATAAAAATTTATAGATTAATTTTTAGGGGAAAACTCTAAAATATTAATAATACCATTTTCTTATTGAGAATTTTCTTTAAAAATTATTTTATTTCTTCTTACAATTGAATATTATAGATAATTTTTGTAACATTTAAATTTTAATTTGATAAAATGGATATCAATATTGAACATATAATTTTAAAATTATATTATAGTTACTTATTTAGATTTTCTATGAATATATATTTTCTAGAGAATAGTGATAAATAACGTGCATCATTGAAAACTGTATTTTTGTTTTAAGAATTTAAAAAATTACATTTTAAAAAAAAATAAATAATGTGAAATTAGTTATCTTATATTTCTAATAATCCAATTATGTTCAGAAGAATAAATTATATGGTTTAAATTTTTATAAAAATATTTTCATATATAAAAAGGGTTTCATTTGTAAAAAAATGTTTTTGTTCCATTTTATATTTAAATCTTTCATAATTTATAGCACATAAATAAAATGAATCATTAAAAATTGGTTACATATTTGTAATCAAGATGAATAATTTTGGTATGTATTTCCCTTTTATTTTTTTCATTGTGAACAGTAAACATAATAAATAATTAACACCACAATAAGGATAATTTGATTAATTGAGGATAAAAATAATATGATATGGACTAAAAATGACCACAATGATTAATGTTTTATTATAGTCTTATTATTGTTCATCTATGTATATCCATGTTTCCTAAAAACTATATGGTTATTTTTTATTTCACATTTATTATATTTAAGTAAAAGATAATGATGGAAATAACACTTTTTACATTTATAACTATGATATTTTTTAATATGTTTAAATGAAAAAAATGTTTATTTATATAATTTTATGTGAAAGGTGAATTAATTATTTTTTGGATAATTTATTGATAACAAGTTGAGGTTTAATTGTTATATTAAATTCATACGTCACACAAACATATTATTTATTTAATTAACATGAAAAAAACAAATGATTTTAAAGATATTAAATGAATAAAATATTGGATTAATTATTTTATTATAAACAAAATTATGGATATTTATGACATGTTATTGTTTTTAATCAATTATATTCTAATTCAATATTTATCTTGATGTATTTAATAACCAATTAATAAAATTGTGTCAAAAGTGACATTAATGATATTTTATAAAAGATAATTTCTTATTAAGTGATTTTTTAAAAATATTTTATTATGAAAAAGGAATGGGATATGGTTAAAAAACTACCATAGACCATTTATGTGTTTTATGGAAACATTTTCTACCCTTAAATGGTATAAAACATTAATTCTACATTAATTATCAAAATGGTTAACATGGGTTAAAACTAAAATATAATTTTGAAAATGAAAACGTAACATTTACAATTTTTTTCATGAGATGATTAAACTCATAGTAATTTTATATTAATTTTATTTCAACTTTAACCCATTAGTATATAAATAAATTTATATATATATATACTAATTTAATGCCATAATAAAGTCAAAGAATAACCCTCCACTCACTTATAAAAGGAAACCCCTTCTTTCATTTCTGTAAACCACATTGAGCAAAATATATCAACAAAACCCAACAAAATTACATTATAAAAATACTTATCCTTTTTTAAGAGCTTATTTACCTTCCAATATAATAACACTTAATCCTATAAGAAGATAACTAATGTAATTATATCGAATAATTGTAAAAAATATTTAACATCTCTTTCATGGTAATTTCTCCTTATACTTATGATTAATATGTCGTACCCTTCCAAAAAAATAAGAAATCTAGTATCATAAATTTTTTGAGATTTTTATTTTTGTTTTGTAAAACTATATTCCCTTATTTTTACCATATTAGAAGAGAAAACATCGCTTCTATATACATATGGGTTGTTCTTTCCATATAGCGGTGTAATTAATTTTTCATCACAACATTACATGGATGATTATAAAGATTGAACTAACGAATATATATATATATATAATGTTTATAAAATATCATATTTACCATCTTTCTTTCCAGTTTCTTGAAAAATGATAACATCGCTTTTGTGTATGTGTGAACATCTACCTCGATGAAGAGTTGTGATTCATTTTAATTTACAATTTGTATAGATGGAAAGAAGGTTATATTTAATGAATGTATTAGATATAAACTCTCTGATAATTATTATATAATTTTTAGTTATAATTTCTCTTTATTTCATTCAAACCATCAAAAAATTGAATCCACATTCATACATACGTATGACCTACCATCTTATTTAAAGTTGTAATTCATTTTTATATATTTAAATTTTAAAGAGGACCATATATATATATATATTTAACATAATATTTAAATAATGAATAAAATTTTGGAGTTAATGGAACCATGAGAAATGTACATGGGCCAAAACTAATGAATCAGAACATACATGAAAAATGAAGCAGTTTACACCCAAAATGATGATAATAATGAAATACAAATAAAAAACAAGTGATAAAACGTTATAAATGCATAAAAATTGATACTATAGATATCTATATAGTTCAATTATGTAAAAATTGTAAATATAAATTTAGTATATATGAGTTTAAATAACTGAGGAATAATTTCAAACATGAGGTGCGTGACTTCATCTAAATTTACACTCCATTGAAACGTATTTGGTATTAAGAACAAATTTATATTTTTTCATGTATATAGTTACCATTTTATGTATTTAACATTAATTTAATTTTTTCATCATTTTTAATGATTCAATTCTAGATAATATTTTAAAAATAATTTTTAAAATAAATGTTTATCATATTTCTATTTTTCATTAGGAACATTTTTCCACCATGTGTTTATTTCTCAAAATTATTTTAAAAAATTACTTTCATTCAATAAAAATATTTTTTAATGTGATTTTTTGTTCTCTATGAATTTTTATTATATTTTAATATAATATTTTTTATATTTTCCTGAAATTGAATATTGTTTTGTTAAAAAAACAGAAAAAGATTATTTTTTAGTAAGTATATCATTCACGTATTTTCAAACCACCATAACCATTTTACGCAACACATATTCATATAATTTTTTTTTATTTTATTTCAATGAAAACTAATTTCTATAATATTTTGTAGTATATTACTTCATTTCTATTTAATTCTCAAAATTTAATTATTTTTTAGAAAACTAATATTTTAGATCAATCGATGGACATATCTTCTCTATAATTAATTTGTTGGTCACAAACATTATCTTCAAACATTAACATTATTCGTAGATATAGTCATTAAATTTCTCTTAAATAACAATATTCTTTAAATTTTGGATATGGTTATTTCATAAACCATACACCTATATATATATGTTGTTTCACATTGAAATGTATTTGATTAACTGTCGAAATATTAATATTTAGTATTCTATACTCAATATATGTATTAGTTTATAAGACATATTGTTATGAATCAAATTCAATATATGACAATTTCAATTGAAATACAGTGATGGGTGGTGCCCAAAATTATATAGCCCATAGATGAATTAATACGTCTCACAAGACAAATCATATGGAAAAATTAAATGGTGTTTTGGTGTATTCCAACCCATAGTTTAAACAATCATGGCCCTACAATTTTTTTATAGTGATATCATGATGTCTCAGATCATGATATCCAATATTAATAATCTCCTTCATTCATCATGCAATTATTATTATCCCTGATATAATTTAGTTAATATTATACATGGATGTATTTTTTCTCATGTTATTGGTTAAATGGAATGTTTTACCAATTATTTAATGTACTATATTCATTATGATTTATTTTCACATGACATATTATATTGTACAATCCCTTACTGAGAATATATGATCACCCTTTATTTTTCTTCATTTCCCAATGATATGATGAAGTATATTATGAATAATTTCAAGGATGTAAGAATAATTAATATGTCATATACTTTATATTTTCAATTTTATTTGGGAATCATGTGTGTATATAGTTTGTCATGACTTCCAAGCTGATCAATCATATGTGGTGATATGCTTATATCTTGAACTAATGTAATAATGTAAACATCGGCTCTTGGTTTCTAGATTTGAGGTCTTATTTATGGTATTATATAATGATAATTAGAAAAAACATAACTATATTTTTACTAAACATATCCAAAATGATAATTTTGATAATTTCTTATAGTAATTGAGAACTTTTATCATTATTGGGTTTTTTATTATAGCTCAATATTCCAGATGATTATGATATTAATTTGTGTGTTTCATTGTTTAATGATTATTCATACTAGAAGAAAGGATATCAGCACCCATAAAAAATTTTGAGATTCCACTAATAAGAAAAAAAAATTAAGATACTATTAGAACTAGGAAAATTATTGTAATATTAGGTATGATGACTCGTATTATGAAAAATAACCTTGTACATGTAGAAAAATATATTTTTACATTGTATGATTATCCTATGTTGGATCAATTCATACACAAAATTCCTCTATGTTTTATTATAACTACTTTTTAATTGGTAGTGGATAAATTGATTAAATCTTTCGAAAAGATATTCTGAGCTCTAGAATATAAAAAAGTAAAAAGGGTTTCTAGAAGTTAATTGTTTTAATGGATATACTGATAAATTATGTTCATTGATCCAAAACAATAAAGGGGATGAAGAAATATAAATCATGGAATGGAATTTTTTTATTGATTTACATTGGGATAAAATTCCCCTTAGAATAGAAATATGAAATGTAGAGGAATTACCTCACTTTAATGAAGAAAGATGAATAAATTTTGGTCACATTTAAGGAAACCATAAAAATATTATCCATGCATGATTTCAAATATAAATATTACTTGGAGTCTGATATTGATATTTTCATTGATAGGATGAAGAGGAGTCGCTAAAGGGTTTTATATTATCAATGTTTTATCACAAGTTGATATTATAGAGACCTAGGATTAACATACATGGATATCACATCAACATATATGAATATTTGGCATATTAAAATAGTTCATACCCAAGGAGCATAAATTTTTATTGTCAATGGAAACATAGAAAAAATATTCTTAATTAGTCAAGATATTCAATGTATCAAAAAAAATATTTCCCATTTATTGTTATACTTAAATCCTTTCTTCATAACATGGGGAAAGGAAACATAAGAAATGGTTGATATGGAACACTAAGTAAGGGAAAATAAGGTAAGTACATAAGAATAAGTTAATCATGATGGTATGATAATAGGAGGGTTTCCTTTCAAGGTCATATCCTACAGATTGAAGTTCATAATCATGAGACATGATAGAAATATTGGTAGTTCAAAAAACATGAATCATAAGGGAATCAAAAGAATATGAAATGAACATATAAATGAGGAATAAGAAAAATAATGTGTGGTATGAACATAATAATATAAAATCATATATTAGTGACACATACCACATCCTTTATCACAATTTGGGCATGGTATAGAACCCTCTTACCAGCTTTGGTATTGTGCTAACATGTTGGGTACCCCAATATTTTGGGTATTGGGCTACAACCCATGTAAAATATTCTTTTCAGAACTGGAATACAATCCATGTAAGAACCTGGAGAATCAGTTTCAAGTACAGTTCTCTTTTATGGGCTTTTTAAGGAAAAATGGAGAATCTGGAAATTTTTAGAGTACATGCCGTGTACTTAATGAACACACGCCATGTACTCCTCGGCCACTCTAAGCCGTGTGTTGGTTGAGATCGGCCCACACACATGGTGTGTATCTGGAATTTTCAGAATACACGATGTGTACTTTATGAGCACACGCCGTGTATTCTGGGTCACTTGAAGCCGTGTGTTGACCGAGACCGGGCCACACACACGGTGTGTAGGGGTGACGTGGATGCCGATTTTGGCGGAGTACAGAAAAACCCTCTACACGTCGTGTACTTAAAGAGTACACACTTGGTACTTTTTTTATTTCATTAATCGAACCGGGGTCACAGATAATGATGGAAAATATCTTCTTCTCCGCCTACTTTCATCCAGAACATCCGAGGAGGCCATTTATTCTCTGAGCCACTGATCCATCACTGTAACCGCCCAAGATTTTATAAAAAAATATTCTTTTTAATTTTATTAAAGTTTTGTGTTGTACAACACGCATCCTTGACTTGCCTTGCATTACACGCAATCACGACCTTCCTCGATAGCGTGTGTAATACGCAATACCGAGTTTCACTAAACAACGATATGCTATTAAAATATTATTAAAACTAGCGTTATGAATAGTAATAACCACTTTTTAAAACTCTGTAAATCTTATTTTTCAAAATGAACTTCATTCTTGGATTCGGAGTATCGAATTTAGCCTAAGGTGAAATTTTGGTACTTTTCGGATAACTTTCATATTCTGATGAATAGTGAAAAATTACTAAATTATAATTAAAACAAACTTTTTTAATCGAAATAAGTAATAGTGATAAATTATTAATTTTAGTGGTTTTAAAGTATATTTAGAATATATTTTTACAATTTAATACAATGTTGGTCATTGGATGTAATTTCACATTTAAACCAGACATAATCAAGTGTCAATCTTTTGATATATATTGTTTCCTAAAAACATGCTATTTATTTTAACAGCGGGATTTAATTATAAAATTAATTAATGCAACTTCTATGTTATGAATTTGGTAAAATAGATTTCATTTTTGAATTCGGAATATGAAATATAGCTTAGGATGAAATTTTGGCATTGTTCTGAAAAACATCAATTTTTGATGAATAGTGAAACTACTAAGTGGTAGTTAAAAAAACTGAATTTTTCATAAAACTTAATTTTGCCGCTTCTGTGAATGGAATTTCGAAAATCCGAGAGACACGGTTAATATCAAGGACTAAAATGTGGTTCAATGAGATGAAAATAATTTTTTGGTGAATAGTAACTTTTTTACTTTTTTACCGCGGTTAATAGTAAATAGGGTAACTAAGGGTAAATATGATATTACTGTTACCCTAACACATGTCCTAATTCTATTGGAAAAGTGTAATTCGACCAAAAACAAACTTAGAAATAAAATATGACCATTTAGGCCCACTTGGATTAGATTAGGACATTTATTATTAATTTATTTAAAGAAGGGTTAAAATAGTTAAAATCAAAGTTTAATAAGTAAATCATTTTTAATATGGGGTTATACATAAGATAAATTCGATTGTAAATATTCATTAGAAAGCTAAAAATATTTCCTACATGATGGTATTTTATTTGTTATTTTTAGACATAAAATAATTTAATTTATTTATGACACAACGATGATGCAGTAATTATCTTATTAATGAAATATTGACATAATTGATGTTATAAACACCAAAATAAATGTAATTTGAGATTTTTTATGAATTACACTAATTTTATAGGTTACTATGATATATTAATGTTGATTTAATCAACTTGGTTCGAACATTTAATTCTGTTATGACCTTCAAAAAAATCATATATCAAATAGTGTCAAAATTGACACAAAATAGTTTTTAAATCAAATATTATATTATTAATTGTTATTGTATTCTTAAAAATCTAAGGATCGGCCAAATGACTTAGATAAAGATATATATATTAATAATAAACAATTTGGGGTTCGTTTGGCATGTTATAGTAAGTTTATTAACCATATAGTGAAAGAAAACAAAAAGACATGGTAAAAGTTAAATTATTTAACTTAGAGTTAAATTTAATTGATAAGGTTAAAATAATATCCTAAACTTGTCTAAATTCTATTGGTTGATAGGATTTAGACCCCTCCCCACCTTATCTTCGAAATAAGACCCTTTGGAACCATTATAAACCGATTTTGACTTTAATATAAAATAATATTTTGAGATATTCCTAAGGTGCCCCTCTCCTCCCTTATAAAAGGACACCTCCTCCCCCTCCTCCTCACACCAAATTGAGCACTCAAGCTCGGCCAAACCCTGCCAAAATCTCTTCTCCACTTCCCTAGAAATATCCTAGAGGTTCTGGTCTTCCTCAAAGACCAATTTTAGTTCCCTAAGAGGAGGTCTCCAAAAGGCACTTCAAAGAAGAGGTAATTACCGTTACCAATTCTTTCATCTTTATTTCTTCTTCCACTTCTTCTTCTTAGGTTGTTTCATTATGAAGTAATAACATCAGTATCACTCATATACTGATATTTTATTATAAGTATGAAACAACCCTATTTCACCATCTATCCATCCTACGGAAAAAGAAATCACCGCGCGTGCGTACGTACGGAATACCGTCTCCACGCCGTGGTGTAATCTATTTTCCACCACCACCTTACATGGATGGGTATAATGGTGTAAAGAATAACTATACATAGTTATTACAACATCATATTGATTCTGATATATTTTATAATCCACTCCAATTCAATTCAATATTTATAGAAATGATATCATCGCTCGTGCGTACGTACGGACTACCGTCTCCACGACGCGATTAGATTCATTCTCCATGTTAACCATTTAAGAATGATTATAATGTATATATAAGAAATAATAATGAAATATATGACATTATAAAGCTACTGGATTTATGTATATATGTACATATGTATGTCATCTACTTACTTCCATTTCAAGACAATAAGGAAAGGAAAACAGCGTTCATGCGTACGTACGGACTACCGTCTCCATGAACGGTGTTTTTCATTTTATTTATCTACCTATTATATATATATATACTGAATATATATGATATATAAATCATATTTTATATTCTGGAAGTGAGTAAATCATGATATAATTAATAATAATGTCAAGAACAACAAGTCAAAACACCTACGATAAATGAAACGATTTTACCCAAAACGCTTCTTTAACATGGAATTTACAAACGAACGGGTAATATAATGTCATAAGTGAACCATATATGATATCATAACAATGAATATGATTCTGTAATAAGTCAATAACATGATTTAAATCATTATACAGGAGGTTCGGACACTTACAAAGCAAGTCGGACCTAAGGTAAGGGAAATATCACAATCTCATTTTTATCCGAGATTGTTTATTCGTAAGTATTTACTGGGGTGTATTTTATCATCCACATCCATGTTCCCTCAATATGTAATATTGTTTCCATCCACTTGCAATAGTTTAAATCCAATTTTACCCTTAGGTGAGTTTTTAGTAAAGAATATAAAAGGAATATTTTGTCGTTTTTCCGTACGAGGTACTTTTTGACTTTTCCGACAAAAGTACGAAGAATGTTTTTTTTAACTTATACGGCATGAATGGATTTTTAAAACATTATTTCCAAGAAGCTTCCTTTACAAGTTTTCAAGTTTATTTTTAATCAACTTCTTTTAGTTTAAAGTTTTATGACATGTTAAGAAAGGAAAAATGTTTTTGAAAAAGAAAGGATATTTTCCTCAAGAATGGAGTTCAAGTGTTTTATCAAAATTATTTTCCATCTAAGATAATAAAGGGTTCTATTTTTATCCCTATTATTACATGGATTTGATTATGTTGTGATGGAAATATTTTTATGAATTCCTTTACCTTATATGAATTGTTTTATGATGTCATGTTGTTTAAGAATCCCATTTTTATTACATGGGTTACGCTATGATGTATGGTTTATGATTATGTGGCACACATAAGAAAGGATTAATTATAAGATGGGTGGGACCTATATCTCCCTCCAATGCATTGGGTAAAGATTTTATATCTCATGAGATAGACATGGCTGGAACGGAAGGTTATTTCGGTTCAGTGATACAGGACTGAAACGAGGAGTGAACTCGGTTCAGAAAGGGACTTTGTCCACTAAGATAGTCTTGGAAATGAGTCAGGACTAACAAGAAATGATTTTCCATGATTATGTGTGAATGCCACAAAGTTTCAAGTTTCATGTTATGATTATGGTGATCTCATTTTCACTTCTATGATTTGTTCCATGTTAAGATATTATGATCTCTTTTGCAGGTTATGATTTTCAAAAAGATATGATATGATTTTTATTTCTTTTGTATACCCTTACTGAGCATTTGAGCTCACCCTTTTATGTTTTCTTTTCCCCAGGATATAAAGAATGGTTTTAGGAAAAAAAAGGGAAGATCTTTATGGAAGATGTTGAAGATCTTTCACCACGATTAGAAGATTATATTCCGAGTTTCCAAAGACACTAAACTATTACGATCCTTGTGTGTGTGTTTTTTTTATGTACCTGGTATTCCGAAAAAGTAATTTAATGTCCATGTACGACAGGCTTTGGGTCTCTACAGTTGGTATCAGAGGAAAGGTTTAGTCAACCTTTGGAAACTAGGATGCGAAAATGTTAGTGAGATCCCTAGAGATATTTCTAAGGTATGTTTAGGGATGCCCCTATGGATAAGTATACGTATAGGATATAGTTCTAGAACTATGGTAACGATATTAGATTAAACCAAAGATGATAGATATTTAAGTTACTCCCCCTTTATTATGATTTTTGCATCTAACACTATTCTGTTTGGGTTTTAGAAAATGGCTGGAAACAAGATGATTCACAATAATGGAGGATATGATGGAGAATGGAATGATATTCTTCATGAGCAACCAAATGAAATGGGAATTGGAAGTCCAAACATCATTATTATGCCGAATCAGCAATCTCATAATATGATCAATAAAGTAAAATTTGGTAAGTTTCCTGACTCGACTAATAAGAGAAAGATGGAGTTCCATGATGATCATAGAGGAAAGAAAGTTCAATTTCCCCAATGTAAATCATGTGGGAAGAGGCATCAAGGAGAATGTTTCAAGGGAACTGGAAGATGCTTTGGGTGTGGAAAAGAAGGACACAAAGCAAGTAAGTGCAAAGGAAAAGGGTCGGTTAACACCATGGATGAGGATAATGGTAATGCTACGACATCAAAAATGGTTAAGTGTTTTAAATGTGGAATGTATGGGCATTATGCAAACAAATGCCCTAAGGGAAAGACTCATGAAGAGAATCAGTATGGTCATATGGGTAGTATTTATGTGGATGATGATGAAGAGACTACAAATGATATGTGAGATGAAAGAATTTTTGAAGCTCGGTCAATGGTTTGAGAATGTAGTGGAATGATTATATGTTTATCATGTGTAATTTTGGAATAAAGAGACATCTATGGATTGTTACACTGTTGTCTTTCCTTGTGTTTTGAAAGTGTATGATTAATGTTACCAGTATCCATGAAAGGTTATTCAGATATTTTTGGAATGTAGATGATATGCGCATAATGAAGGGATAAGGAGAAAATTAAATGTTTGATAGTATTCATGAGCTCATGATTGATATAAGGACTAAGTGATATCATGGTTTGAGTATATATAATTTTGAGGATTTTGGTATATGGAAAGAGTTAACTTTTAATAGAATTCATGTTTTCAATAAGGTTCAATGGGTATTCAAGAGAGTACAAGATTAAGGCCTTTGAATGTTTGGAATGTGACCAACAAGATATATCTTATGATATATGGGGGATCAACGATAGTATTAAATCTCTGGTAATTGTTTTCACTATATTATGAAAGTGGACTATAGTATTATGTATAAGCCTAAAGATTAGACTGGATTATGTTGGACATAAGTTAGTTTAAGGGTAGAAGTTTTTTCGATATTATTGATGGGATGTTATAGTAATATAGTTTTAGAAAAAGGACAACCTGCAGGATGGGCGATAGCCCATCGCTTCGGACAAGGCTGTGGGAATCGAACCCACAACCGAAGTGCGACTGGCCTTTATCACCTACCACTGACCTACAGGAAGTCCCTGTTTAGTAGAAACTAGTTTTATTATATTAAGCAGTATGATATATGATGTATAAGTCCATTTTAGGAACCATATATGATTAATCACACTATAGATCGACTTATGTATATAAGTTTTGCTAACCTTTTGTTTGAGACAGATGGAATGACCTGTCATTCTATCACATGATCTACTAACACTTCACGAATAACAAATTCAACTTCATTTATTTAAGAGATGAAGTGGAAATTGTTCAAAGCATGAACAACAGTGAGATTGTACCAAAATAAAGTAAGTATTTATTCTAATTTAAATTTTCAACTTTAGGGGAAATGATCTTGAAAACCAAAAATGTTGTCCTAGTGATCTTATACCTGATGAATCAGATGGTACCTTATATCATCACAAATCTATGGATTTGTGATTACTGGCTTTTCCATAGCCATGTTCTCTACCACTCTCCATCAGAACATGATGGTTAGATTTCTCTTCCATATCCATATTTTCACCTATGTGGAAACCCAATGATTAGCTTATTTGGGTAACCGTTACGTTTCATACTTTTGTTTTTAAAGATTGGTTTTGATATTCCTTTTTACGATGTGGGTTTCTATTAAAGAAACTTTCAAATAGTAAACCATTTATAACCCCGACGAATTTCGAGGGCGAAATTCATTTTAAGGGGGGTAGAATGTAACAACCCAAGATTTTATAAAAAAATATTCTTTTTAATTTTATTAAAGTTTTGTGTTGTACAACACGCATCCTTGACTTGCCTTGCATTACACGCAATCACGACCTTCCTCGATAGCGTGTGTAATACGCAATACCGAGTTTCACTAAACAACGATATGCTATTAAAATATTATTAAAACTAGCCGTTATGAATAGTAATAACCACTTTTTAAAACTCTGTAAATCTTATTTTTCAAAATGAACTTCATTCTTGGATTCAGAGTATCGAATTTAGCCTAAGGTGAAATTTTGGTACTTTTCGGATAACTTTCATATTCTGATGAATAGTGAAAAATTACTAAATTATAATTAAAAACAACTTTTTTAATCGAAATAAGTAATAGTGATAAATTATTAATTTGAGTGGTTTTAAAGTATATTTAGAATATATTTTTACAATTTAATACAATGTTGGTCATTGGATGTAATTTCACATTTAAACCAGACATAATCAAGTGTCAATCTTTTGATATATATTGTTTCCTAAAAACACGCTATTTATTTTAACAGCGGGATTTAATTATAAAATTAATTAATGCAAATTATATGTTATGAATTTGGTAAAATAGATTTCATTTTTGAATTCGGAATATGAAATATAGCTTAGGATGAAATTTTGGCATTGTTCTGAAAAACATTAATTTTTGATGAATAGTGAAACTACTAAGTGGTAGTTAAAAAAACTGAATTTTTCATAAAACTTAATTTTTCCGCTTCTGTGAATGGAATTTCGAAAATCCGAGAGACACGGTTAATATCAAGGACTAAAATGTGGTTCAATGAGATGAAAATAATTTTTTGGTGAATAGTAACTTTTTTACTTTTTTACCGCGGTTAATAGTAAATAGGGTAACTAAGGGTAAATATGATATTACTGTTACCCTAACACATGTCCTAATTCTATTGGACAAGTGTAATTCGACCAAAAACAAACTTAGGAATAAAATATGACCATTTAGGCCCACTTGGATTAGATTAGGACATTTATTATTAATTTATTTAAAGAAGGGTTAAAATAGTTAAAATCAAAGTTTAATAAGTAAATCATTTTTAATATGGGGTTATACATAAGATAAATTAGATTTTAAATATTCATTAGAAAGCTAAAAAGATTTACTACATGATGGTATTTTATTTGTAATTTTTAGACATAAAATAATTTAATTTATTTATGACACAACGATGATGCAGTAATTATCTTATTAAGGAAATATTGACATAATTGATGTTATAAACACCAAAATAAATGTAATTTGAGATTTTTTATGAATTCCAATAATTTTCTAGGTTACTATGATATATTTATGTTGATTTAATCAACTTGGTTCGAACATTTAATTCTGTTATGACTTTCACAAAAATCATATATCAAATAGTGTCAAAATTGACACAAAATAGTTTTTAAATAAAATATTATATTATTAATTGTTATTGTATTCCTAAAAATCTAAGGTTCGGCCAAATGACTTAGATAAGGATATATATATTAATAATAAACAATTTGGGGTTCGTTTGGCATGTTATAGTAAGTTTATTAACCATATAGTGAAAGAAAACAAAAAGACATGGTAAAAGTTAAATTATTTAACTTAGAGTTAAATTTAATTGATAAGGTTAAACTAATATCCTAAACTTGTCTAAATTCTATTGGTTGATAGGATTTCGACCCCTCCCCACCTTATCTTCGAAATAAGACCCTTTGGAACCATTATAAACCGATTTTGACTTTAATATAAAATAATATTTTGAGATATTCCTAAGGTGCCCCTCTCCTCCCTTATAAAAGGACACCTCCTCCCCCTCCTCCTCACACCAAATTGAGCACTCAAGCTCGGCCAACCCCTGCCAAAATCTCTTCTCCACTTCCCTAGAAACATCCTAGAGGTTCTGGTCTTCCTCAAAGACCAATTTTAGTTCCCTAAGAGGAGGTCTCCAAAAGGCGCTTCAAAGAAGAGGTAATTACCATTACCAATTCTTTCATCTTTATATCTTCTTCCACTTCTTCTTCTTAGGTTGTTTCATTATGAAGTAATAACATCAGTATCACTAATATACTGATATGTTATTATAAGTATGAAACAACCCTATTTCACCATCTATCCATCCTACGGAAAAAGAAATCACCGCGCGTGCGTACGTACGGAATACCGTCTCCACGCCGTGGTGTAATCTATTTTCCCCCACCACCTTACATGGATGGGTATAATGGTGTAAAGAATAACTATACATAGTTATTAAAACATCATATTGATTCTGATATATTTTATAATCCACTCAAATTCAATTCAATATTTATAGAAATGATATCATCGCTCGTGCGTACGTACGGACTACCGTCTCCACGACGCGATGAGATTCATTCTCCATGTTAACCATTTAAGAATGATTATAATGTATATATAGGAAATAATAATGAAATATATGACATTATAAAGCTAATGGATTTATGTATATATGTACATATGTATGTCATCTACTTACATCCATTTCAAGACAATAAGGAAAGGAAAACAGCGTTCATGCGTACGTACGGACTACCGTCTCCATGAACGGTGTTTTTCATTTTATTTATCTACCTATTATATATATATATATATATATACTGAATATATATGATATATAAATCATATTTTATATTCTGGAAGTGAGTAAATCATGATATAAGTAATAATAATGTCAAGAACAACAAGTCAAAACACCTACGATAAATGAAACGATTTTACCCAAAACGCTTCTTTAACATGGAATTTACAAACGAACGGGTAATATATTGTCATAAGTGAACCATATATGATATCATAACAATTAATATGATTCTGTAATAAGTCAATAACATGATTTAAATCATTATACAGGAGGTTCGGACACTTACAAAGCAAGTCGGGCCTAAGGTAAGGGAAATATCACAATCTCATTTTTATCCGAGATTGTTTATTCGTAAGTATTTACTGGGGTGTATTTTATCATCCACATCCATGTTCCCTCAATATGTAATATTGTTTCCATCCACTTGCAATAGTTTAAATCCAATTTTACCCTTAGGTGAGTTTTTAGTAAAGAATATAAAAGGAATCTTTTGTCGTTTTTCCGTACGAGGTACTTTTTGACTTTTCCGACAAAAGTACGAAGAATGTTTTTTTTAACTTATACGGCATGAATGGATTTTTAAAACATTATTTCCAAGAAGCTTCCTTTACAAGTTTTCAAGTTTATTTTTAATCAACTTCTTTTAGTTTAAAGTTTTATGACATGTTAAGAAAGGAAAAATGTTTTTGAAAAAGAAAGGATATTTTCCTCAAGAATGGAGTTCAAGTGTTTTATCAAAATTATTTTCCATCTAAGATAATAATGGGTTCTGTTTTTATCCCTATTATTACATGGATTTGATTATGTTGTGATGGAGATATTTTTATGAATTCCTTTACCTTATATGAATTGTTTTATGATGTCATGTTGTTTAAGAATCCCATTTTTATTACATGGGTTACGCTATGATGTATGGTTTATGATTATGTGGCACACATAAGAAAGGATTCATTATAAGATGGGTGGGACCTATATCTCCCTCCAATGAATTGGGTAAAGATTTTATATCTCATGAGATAGACATGGCTGGAACGGAAGGTTATTTCGGTTCAGTGATACAGGACTGAAACGAGGAGTGAACTCGGTTCAGAAAGGGACTTTGTCCACTAAGATAGTCTTGGCAATGAGTCATGACTAACAAGAAATGATTTTCCATGATTATGTGTGCATGCCACAAAGTTTCAAGTTTCATGTTATGATTATGGTGATCTCATTTTCACTTCTATGATTTGTTCCATGTTAAGATATTATGATCTCTTTTGCAGGTTATGATTTTCAAAAAGATATGATATGATTTTTATTTCTTTTGTATACCCTTACTGAGCATTTGAGCTCACCCTTTTATGTTTTCTTTTTCCCAGGATATAAAGAAAGGTTTTAGGTAAAAAAAAGGGAAGATCTTTATGGGAGATGTTGAAGATCTTTCACCACGATTAGAAGATTATATTCCGAGTTTCCAAAGACACTAAACTATTACGATCCTTGTGTGTGTGTTTTTGTTATGTACCAGGTATTCCGAAAAAGTAATGTAATGTCCATGTACGACAGGCTTTGGGTCTCTACAATCACCGGTTGTCTGAATCAAACTCTATCAGTTGCAGAAGAATCGCAGCGACATTTTTGCAGATCTACTCCGTTCTAGGCCGATTCAAGGGCCTAGGTTCAATTATATTGATTTCCTAGGACCGAGTTAGGTGGTGTGTTGCCCTATGTTGAAGTTCTTTGAGTTTTGGTTGCAAAAGTGTCGGATACCCATGTATCGGGTATCCCTGGTTAGGGTTTTGATCTTGCTTATTTATCTGCCTTAGATTTCATGTATTTTTGAGGTTACTAGATGATTGATAATTGCTTGTTAGCACGTTTTAGGATCACCCCATGGGTGTTTTCAATTGTTTTGGCTGTTGTTGCCGGTTGGCCTGGTTTGCCTACGAGGTAACCCCTTTCTACATTGCTAGTATGCATGTTGACTTGATTGCATGTATTGCATGCTGTTTATATGCATGTTGATGAATTTTGTAGCTTTTAGCCATGTAGTTGTTTAACTTACTTAGGGCTGCTAATAGTCGATTAAGCACGACTGGACTGCTCAGGGTCGTGAGAACCTGGTGCGGGAGATTAAAGTGGGAATATATGATTATGTGCTTCCCTAGAGGGTCTTTTGGTTTTAGTTTCGTACGCAGGACCTACGGGAATCTGACTTTGTGCTTCCCAAGAGTGTTCTTAGTTTACCCACGCATCGAGAACACAGGAGGAATTAGACGTAAGTGCTTCCTCGGAGAGTCTGTAGCTATTATTGCAAGACCATAGGGTAATTGACGTAAGAGCTTCTCAGAGTGTATGTGCCTTGTTTTATTACTGTACTATAGGGGTCTACTAGTTTAAGACACCTAGAGAGTCAGTGTGTTTTCTTGTTGGTTGGTTGTGATGATTCCACCAAGATAAAGAACATGCTTGTGTTTTGTACTGCTTGTATTAGGTAGTTTTTTAGATACCTGTTGTGTTACTAGCTTATCTAGGAATAATAAACTTTGTTGGTTTTTCCTGGTTGTGTAATTTAATGAATTTGAATGGTAGTTGGTAGAATTTTTTACTTCATTGTTTACCTTCACTTTTTATATATCACTCACTGATAGTAGGCCACAAATCTTGTGGTGGTGGCCTACTGGGATTAGTCTCACACCCTTTTTGGGTCCTGTTTTTCATCCCAAACAGATTATATGGTTGCAGGTTTTGGTAGGGATTGTGGCCCTTCCACCTTGGGTTCTTTATTGATGTTCGGATATGGAGAGCAAGGGATCGGGTCATGGCTCGCGATGCTGCTGGAGTTGCTGTTTACTTTTAGTACTTTGATTTTAGTTTTATTTCAGCATGTTTTTTGCTTACTGCTTTCCATAGACACATGTACCATCCTACATCATTGTTATATCAGACTTTTCTTTTACTTTATGTTCAGTTGTTGCATGCTATTTACTGCTTCCGCTATTGTGTATGTTTATTCTTCCGCTGCATACTTTATCAAATGAGGTCATAGTTTCCCCACTGATTCACCAAGGCCCTCGCTGGTAGTCGACAGCCTCTGGCATTTGGGGAAACGCGCTTGAGTTCATGTGGCGAACTAGGTATGAGGTGCCAGTAGAAGGGCTCTGGATTCGAGTCGTTACAAAGTAGTATTAGAGGAGTTTTCTTCCTTTTTATTGCCTTACTATTTTACGACCATAGACAGGGATAGGATAGAATGGGTAGTTATTACTTAACTGTTCCCATGAGTAATTAACCTATCTACAGGGAAAAGCTATATTACCTCGTAATTGAAATTTTCAGTTTTTTCAAGTGTTACAGTTTATTATATTTCACCATTGGGTGATGCACATGTTTTGTGTTGTTACAGTTTATATGATAATGGATCTATTTGGTTGTAACCTGATGAGATGAGGGTGTGCTATCTCATGCATCATATAGGCACTGCGTAGGAAATCACTTGTCATGCATTTTACCATGTCAACTAGTGTGCATGAGAATTGCATGTTTTTTGTGATAGATGCCGTGATAGATTATGCATGTTGTTCTGGTAGTTTCTGTGATAGAAATACTTGTTGCGCTGATAGAGTATTACTTCATTTAAAGCCTGTTTAGCATGGGCGCCAAGCTCTGGTCTTGGAGGTATTATGGTCCCTCGAGGATCGGAATTTTGCGGATCATTGTTTGTTATTATTTTTACTTGTTTTATGCATTGTTATGATTCCAAGATTTGATTCACGAGGATTATGGGCCCCCACGGATCAGAATTTGGCACATAGCTAGTTGTTTTTCAGTGTTTCTGGAATTCAGAGTAGTTTCAGAGCTACTACCTAGAAAACTCCAGAATACACGGAGTGTACTTTATTTATACACGTCGTATAGTTTTAAAACCATATTACTATCTGTGTAAACAAAAACACGGGGTGTCGGAGAATCTTCGGGGACACGCCGTGTACTATAAGTACACGTCGTGTAGTAGTCAACCGTATACCTGGCCATGTCACTAACAACACAGGTCGGAGAAACTCATGTAGTACACGCCATGTGTTATAAGAACACGCAGATTAGGCTTCATCAGTGTACCCGACTGTGTCACAAACAACACAGGTAGGTGTTATCCATCCTTATACATGCCATGTTTGTTCGGAATACGCCGTGTAGGGGTCAGCCGTGTAGCCGGCCATGTAACATGCTACACGGGTCGCATAGCCTGTCTAGAACACACCTTGTGTTATAAAGAACACGCCGTGTAGTTTTCTCCTAGGTACCCGGGCGTGTCACGAACAACACGGGTCGGTGTGATCTATCCCTATACACACCGTGTTTGTTCGGAACACGCCGTGTAGTTTAGAATTAGGCAGACCATGTGGGGTAGCCATGCAAAGAGACTCGGGTAGGAGAGTGGAGTTCAAGTATACGCCGTGTTTTGGGACAACATGCCATGTAGTCTGGAACGTCATACGCCCAGTGGTGGCAGAATTGCACGCCATGTAAATGGCTTTAACAAACATGCCAGGTAGTTTAAATACACGTCGTGTAGTTCAGTTTTTTTTAAAAATTTAAGTGTTCTCTCCCCTGTTCCCATTTTTACTCTTCTGTTTCTGCCCTCGTTAAACCTAAATCTGGAGTGCTTTTGACCTTTCAGGGATATGGCACCAAGACGTCCTCCCATTGCACGCCAGGAACCAGGCAGTGACCGTACGCCTGATGCGGCAGACTAGGGACTACCAGTAGATCCGATGATTGTTCCAGATATGGAACCTGCAGTGATTCTGGACACTGGTGCAGACGCTCAGTTCAAAGAGGGTATCATGAGGTTCATGCAGACCTTCTAGGGAGCTCAGCATCCTGCCCCATCTATGGAAGAGCTAACGTGATTCTTCCAACAACCGCATCCTCCCACTTTCACAGGGTATGGAGGACCTCAGGTTGCAGAGTCATGGATAGAAACCATGGTTTCCATCTTCGAGCATCTGGAGACACCCACGGATAGACGGGTGAAGCTCACGACTTGCATGCTGTGAGATTCTTCCAAGAGATGGTGGGATGTAGTCTCACAGGCAGGGCGCCAGGGGACCATGACTTGGGACGAATTCCAGCGTACGTTCTATGAATACTTCTATCCAGCGACGCCGAGGACCGACAGGGCCCGGGAGTTCATGAACCTGCAGCGGGGTACTCTTTCGGTTATGGAGTATTCCTCCCATTTCACTGAGCTACAGCGTTTCGCTCCCGTTCTGGGAAATGATGGGTTGTTCTTGGCAAGGAAGTTTGAGGAAGGCCTCAAACCGGAGATCAGATCACAGGTGAACGTTTTCCAGTTGACTTCTATTACTCTGATAGTCAACCAGGCACTGATCACCGAAAGAAATCTGAGGGAGACTGGAGCAGTTTACCAGGGTAGTTCAACATCCAAGGCTGAGTCATTTCATACTGACAACAGGAAGCACCACCAAGACTCTACTCGAGGTGACTCGAGGAAGTGAGGTATATCTTCTGGTAGATGAGATCTTCCATCTGGCAACCAGGTGGTGTGCTACCAGTGTGGAAAATGCAAGCATAAGAAGCCTCAATTATCGAGGGACCCAGTGGAGTTCTGAGCTTGCGGCAAGATGGGCCACCTGCAGCGTTTTTGCAGGGTTCTTCTTCCAGCTGCTAGTGAAGGAGGATCTGTTTCTACCCCACGTTCAGGAGTTGGATTACCAGTTTCGCAGAAAACTCGGGGGTGGAGTTCTTCAGGTCATTCATTCCAAGGTAGAGGCTGTGGATGTGGTGTTCAGGATCAAGGGGGGTCATCTCAGGGATATCAGGCCACTACAAAGGGCCGTGGTGCTGGCCAGACATTTGCGGTAGAACAGATTCATCGGGAGCAGGATCCTGGACCTTCCACAGTTTGAGGTACGATCCTAGTAGCCTCAGTTTTATCTTCTACACTTTTTGATACTAGATCATCTCATATCATTATTTTTGTGCACACTTTCTTTTGACTTAGACTCATTTTCCTTACTTTTGAGGATACCTTGGCACTAGACACTCACTTGGGACATAAAACTGTTAATGTGCGTCAGTGCAGGGAGTTCCCCCTGATGGTTGGTGGGTATCACTTCATGTGGGATCTTTATGTCCTGGAGATGATAGGTTAGGATGTCATTCTCGAAATGGGATGTCTTGTTACATTTCAGGCCTTTGTCGACTGTTATCACTGCAGGGTGAGTTTCACGTCACCCGAGGGAAGGTCTTTTCTTCACAAGGGTGAATGGTATGTCCAGGCAAGCAGAGCTGGACTAGAGCATCATGGGTTGGGCAGTGTTACAGCCCAGATTACTAGTTTATATCTGGATGATTAGGGGACCTATCAGATGGTTTTTCCTTAGGTGGTAGATCACTTTCCATACGTCTTTCCAAAAGACTTCTCAGGTTTTCCTCGAGAGCATGAGGTATACTTCTCGATTGAGCTTGTGCGAGGAGCTGCACCGGTGTCCATACCTCCTTATAGGATGCCTACTCCTGAGTTGCAAGAGCTCATGAAGCCGTTGGAGGAGTTATAGGAAAAGGGTTTCATCCGACCCAGTACTTCTCGTTGGGGTTCACCTGTGTTTTTTTGCGAAGAAGGCGGATGGTACCTTACGACTTTGCGTGGATTATCGGAAGTTGAACCAGTTGAAGGTCAAGAACTGATATTCCTTGCCGGGGATTGATGATCTTTTTGATCAGCTTTGAGGAGCCTGGGTGTTCTTGAAGATTGACATGAGATCCAGATATCACCAGGTGCACGTTAGGCCTTCATATATACCCCTGATAGCCTTCAGGAGCAGGTATGGCCTCTACGAGTATACAGTCATGCCGTTCAGTCTTACGAATGCACCAGCAGCTTTAATGGAACAGATGAACCGAGTGTTTCATCCTTACTTGGATTCCTTCGTCGTGGTCTTCGTGGACGATATCTTAGTGTACTCTCATACTCGACACGACCATGAAACCCATCATGAGATCTTTTTGAGTACACTGAGGGATCATCGGTTTTATTCTAAACTCTCAAAGTGCTACTTTTGGATGGATGAGATCCAATTCCTAGGTCATGTTATCTTAGAGACAGGAGTATTGGTAGATCTGGAGAAGGTGAGAGAAGTAGTCACCTGAGATCAGCAGAAGAATGTCTTTGAGGTACGTAGTTTCTCGGGGATGGCTGGTTTCTACAGGTGGTTTATACAGGACTTCTCACACTTAGCAGCGCCTTTTAAGGGCTTGACTAAGAAGGGTGTGAAGTACGTTTGGAAAGAATCTTGCGACTTAGCCTTCTAGGGGCTGAAGGGGAGATTGACTTCAGCACTGATTCTAGTACTTCCATAGCCGGGCAAGAATTATACAGTTTTCATTGATGCATCTGGCATCAGTCTTGGAGGAGTGCTTATGCAAGAAGATCGTGTTGTCGCGTACGGATCTTGGAAGTTGAGGCCACATGAGAAGAATTATCCTACGCATGACCTGGAGTTGGATTCTATTGTTCATGCTTTGCGATGTTGGAGGCACTACCTCATGGGAGAGCAATTATTGGTATATACTGACCACAAGAGAATCAGGTACATATTCACGTAGTGTGATTTGAATCTGAGACAACGATGGTGGGTCGAGTACCTACAGTCCTTTGATTTCGAGCTTGCTTACACGCCTGGGAAAGGAAATGTTTTGGAAGAAGCACTGAGCAGGAGGACTCAGTTGCAGGAATTTATGGAAGCCAGCAGTGAGTGGCATCTCATGGCTCTGTTCTCTAAGATGCATTCAGAGGTGCACGATAGATAGGGTCCGACAGTTCTTTCTTCTGTAGCTGTTACCTATACACTTTTTGATCGAGTTTAAATGAGGCAGCTATCAGACCCTGATGTTCTAGTCCTACTTGAGGGTGTGTTAGATATAGAGCCTACACCGGGGTGGACGGTGGGCGATGATGAGGTGCTACATTTTCATGGCCACATATGGGTTTTAGGAGACATACGTGGGGAGATGATGCGCGAGTTTCATGATTCAGTTTTGGCAGTTCATCCTAGTGTCACCAAAATGTACCGAGACTTGCATCGTCAGTATTGGTGGCCAGGTATGAAGAAGGATGTCGCTGGTTTTTTTATGCGGTGTTCCACCTGTCAGTAGGTGAAGGCAGAGCATCAGCGACCAGCGGGGCTTTTGCAGAAGTTAACCTTTCCTGAGTGAAAATGGAATGATGTCGTGATGGACTTCGTGACAGGTTTACCGAGATAGCCTCGAGTAAATGATGTCGTTTGGGTTGTAGTGGATAGGCTCACGAAGGTTTCACACTTCTTGCCGATAAAGGAGACCTTCAGTGATGATGATATGGGGAAATTGTACATCCGAGAGATTGTACGTCTGCATAGAGTTCCACACTCCATTGTTTCAGACAGGGATGCACGTTTTACTTCGCAATTCTGGCAGGGGCTATAGAGGGAGTTAGGTACACAGGTACTTCTGAGTACAACATACCATCCCCAGACTGATGGCCAATCCAAGCGCATGATCCAGGTGCTTGAGGATATGCTCCGAGCTTGTGTTCTAGACTTTGGAAGTTGTTGGGAGAATCATATTCCTCTAGTGGAATTTTCCTCCAACAACAGTTTTCAGGAGACTATTCAGATGACACCTTATGAGGCTTTGTACGGTAGGCCATGACGATCACCTTTATGCTGGCTAGAGGCAGGATAGGAAGCTTTGTAGGGACCTCGTCTTGTTTAGGAGACCATAGAATAGATATAGTTGATTCGGAAGAGGATGGAAACAACACAGTCTCAACAGAAGTCTTATGCGGATCAGCGGAGACGACCTCTGGAGTTCAAGGTTGGGGATCAGGTTTTCCAATGTGTCACACCAAGGTTGGGACATAAGAGGATTCAGAGATAGGGTAAGCTTTCACCAAGATACATCGGGCTGTTTGAGGTTCTGGAGAGAGTCGGGCTGGTTGCTTACAGGTTGCAGTTACCTCAGAAATACCAGGCTATGCACGACGTATTTCATGTTTCTCAACATCGATGGTATTTCTCAGACCTGTCGAATGTTTTTCAACCCGAGGAGGTTGAGTTAGAGCAGGATGCATCTTTATAGGAGCATCCTATCAGGATTGTTGATCATAGTGCAAAGGTACTCCGTGGCTAGTATGTTCCTCTGGTACGGTTGCTATGGCAGCACGACCGTATACAGGACAAGACTTGGGAGAGGGAGGCTGATATGCGATCACAGTGGCCAGAGTTGTTCGAGGTCCCTTCTTCTATGCCTTTATAGGGAAATTCGGGTATGAATTTCATTAAGGGGGAAGTTTGCAAGAACCCCGGAGCATCAGTTTCAGGTACGGATCTGGTTTATGGGATTTTTAAGGAAAAATGGAGATTCTAGAAATTTTCAGAGTATACACCGTGTACTTTATGAGAACACACCGTGTACTCCTCGGCTACTCTAAGTCGTGTGTTGGCTGAGACCGAGCCACACACACGGTGTGTATCTGGAATTTTTAGAGTATACGCCGTGTACTTTATGAGCACACGCCGTGTATTCTGGGTCACTCGAAGCCGTGTGTTGACCGAGACCGGGCCACACACACGGTGTGTAGGGGTGACGTGGAGGCCGATTTTGGCCGAGTTCAGAAAAACCCACTACACGCCGTGTACTTTAAGAGTACATGCCGTGTACTTTTTTTAATTCATTAATCAACCCGGGGTCATGGCTAATGATGGAAAACATCTTCTTCTCCGCCTATTTTCTTCCAGAACGTCCGAGGAGGCCATTTCTTTTCCAAGCCACTAATCCGTCCCTGGTTGTATGAATGAAACTCCATTGGTTTCAGAAGAATCGCAGCGACGTTTTTGCAGATCTACTCTGTTCTATGCCGATTCACGGGCCGAGGTTCAAGTACATTGATCTCCTAGGATCGAGGTATGTGGTTTGTTAACCTACGTTGATGTTCTTTGAGTTTTTGTTGCAAAAATGTCAGATACCCATGTATCGGGTATCCCAGGTTAGGGTTTTGGTCCTTTTTATTTATCGGCCTTAGATTGCATGTATGCATGAGGTTACTAGATGATTGATAATTTCTTGTTAGCACATTTGAAGATCACCCCATGGGTTATTTCCCTTGTTTTGGATGTTGTTGCCGGTTGGCCTGGTTTGCCTACGAGGTAACCCCTTTTTGCTTTGCTAGTATGCCTATTGACTTCATTGCATGTATTGCCTGGTGTTTATATGCTTGTGGATGCATTTTGTAGCTTTTATCCAAGTAGTTGTTTAACTTACTTAGGGATGCTAAAAGTTTATTACGCATGAATGGACTACTCAGGGCCTTGAGAACATGGTGCGGGAGATCAAAGAGGGAATATACGATTAAGTGCTTCCCTAGAGGGTCTGTTGGTTTTAGTTTCGTACGCAGGACCTACGAGAATCAGACTTTGTGCTTCCCAAGAGTGTTCTTAGTTTACCCAGGCATCGAGACAAAATGAGGAATTAGACGTAAGTGCTTCCTCAGAGAGTCTGTAGCTATTATTGCAAGACCATAGGGGAATTGACGTAAGTGCTTCCCAGAGTGTCAGTTCCTTGTTTGATTACTGGACTATAGGGGTCTTCTACTTTAAGCCACCCAGAGAGTCAGTGTGTTTTCTTGTTGGTTGGTTGTGATGAGTCCACCAAGACAAAGGACAAGCTTGGGTTTTGTACTACTTATATTAGGTAGTCTTTTTAGATACATGTTGTGTTACTAGCTTATCTTGGAATAAGAAACTTTTATGGTTTTTCCTGGTTATGTAATTGAATGAATGTGAATGGTAATTGGTAGAATTGTTTACTACATTGTTTACCTTTACATTTTCTATATCACTCACTGACAGTCGGGCACAAATCTTATGGTGGTTGCCTACTGGGATTAGTCTCACACCCTGTTTGGGTCCTGTTTTTCAGCCCAAACTGATTATATAGTTGTAGGTTTTGGTAGGGATTGTGGGCCTTCCACCTCAAGTACTTGATTGTTGGTCGGATCTTGAGATCATGGGACCGGGTCTTGGCCTGCGATGCTGCTGGAGTTGCTATTTACTTATAGTACTTTGTTTTCAGTTGTATTTCAGCAATTTGTTTGCTTACTGCTTTCCATAGACACATGTACCATCCTGCATCATTGTTATATCAAACCTTGCTTTTACTTTAAGTTCAGTTGTTGCTTGCTATTTACTGCTTCCGCTATTGTGTATGTTTATTATTCTGTTGCATACATTACCAAATGAGGGCATAGTTTCCCCAATGATTCACCAAGTCCCTCCCTACGATTCAGCAGCCTCTGGTGCTTAGGGAAATGCGCTTGAGGTCATGTGGCGAACCAGGTATGGGGTGCCAGTGGAAGGGCTCCGGATTCGGTTCATTACAATCCATGTATTATTTGATCTCAAATACAACTTATCATTAACTTATTAATTATAGGGATATATGGGTACAACTATTTATTTAATTAAATCATACCTATTTGTCAAACAAGATAATAAATCATGCATCATATCGTAACCCATAAAATGAGATGGGTTTCATAAAGATCGTAACCTATAAAATAAAATCAGTATCACAAACATTTCATCATATCAAAAAAATTGGAAAATAGATAGGTTTAATTATAATTTCATCATATATGTGAACTGAATATGGGTTCATAAGAATATAATCCATGAATGAGAGTTGGGTTCCCTAAATGCATTACTCATAAAAGATAAATGGGTTTCATAATTATCGTGCCAAAAAACATAAAACCTCTACAGAAATAATATTAATGGAAAATTGTATCACATCCCCAATAAGTCATGATTATCACCAATATATGTCATCATAAAAAGGAAATAATTTAGGAAGATATTTTTTGGAAAACATTTCATGAAGAAAATATCCTTTATTATTTAAAAAATTGATTTTTCAAATATCAATCCTTTTGATAATAACTTACATTAAAAATATCCTTGAAAATAATAAAGGAAGATATAAAAAAATTGAACATTTTTCCATGAAATTTATTAAATCATCTGTGAAAACACTTTGAAAACATTTTACAGTACACAATTTTTAAAGAACACATATTTGCGACCAAAAAGAAAAATATAGTTGGATTTTCTAAAAAATATATATTAAGTACCAAATAGTGGGAATATGATACTAAATACATATAGACATCATGAATAAGAATAGGAGATAAAATTGTTTGAGTGTACTTGAGATATGTATCATCACATTTCATCAATATAATCATAATCTTAAAAAAATGATAAATGATCAGATTATTTCAAATAAAAACATACAACATGGTAACCTTGAATCATAGTCTCCATGTAAGAAAACTAAATTAAATTAAGCTTATGATATCATTGAAAAAGGGATATTTATGATCTAACATGTCAATTGGAAGTATATACACAAGTTATAATAATATAGGTTCTAGAAATATATGTTCTGAAAGAAAGAAAATGGAGACAAAACTACCAAACTGATTTGGTAACTCTTGAACTTTAAAACCACATGAAATAGATTTTTTAAAATTAATATGTAAAACCCCTAAATTTCACTATAAAAATCATAGAATACATTCATGTGAAGTATATACACCATAGAAAATGGGCGTTGAATAACACATAATTCTTAGATAAATTAAAGTGAGAAGAGAATACCAATAGAACATGAGTAATTATTGAATTGTTATCCTTAATAAATAAAAACATAATTTAAACTTTTAATATAATTGTTTAAATTATTTTAATGATATAAAATTTCATAATGTGGTATACACTACCCATAAAAGAATAGAGTATAGAATATGGAATTAATCTCAAGTAAATAAAAAGTGAGATGGAATTCCCTAACCTTATGTCTTGAAATTATTCGTATACATTAAGAACTCATTTATAATAAATATATTTTTATGAGAAATCTATCATTGAATTATTAAATCCAATAGAATATATGAAATTTTATGACTTTATATTTCCCATTTATTATCATCTCTAAGTTAATGTTACGTTTCGGTTAATATCTAATTCATTTTTAATATATGTTTTTTATTGTTCCTCTTGATCCAAATACATAGATAATTATTTAATTATTTATATTAAGTATTTCATGAATTAAATTTTATATATATTCTATAAATATGTATTTATAATAATCAATATAATATATAAATATGAAATGGAACGCACGATTCATTGAGACGGTATGTCGTATGTGCACCTAAACAAAGTCTATATTTTATTTTCATAATAAAATACTGAGTATAAATTTAATATATGTATATATATTATCATTATATTATTATTATTATTTTATATATATCATATGAGTTCTCTAAATCAATCCTTATTACATTCCATGTAGAGTGTAAATGAATCACATGACTTTGAGGAGGTCATTGTCCACACTTACCCAAACAAAATTATTATATTTACACAAAATTGAAAGAATGAAGGTATGTGTTATATAATAATTTCATAATAATTAATTTATCATAAATATCATATATATAATATAAAAAAAAATTCATCATAATTCCTAATTATTTAAAGTTTTATGGAAAAAATAAAAAACATCGTTTCGTGTGGTGGTGGGTCACTATACACATGAACAGTAAGTTCATTATCCATTTGATTGATGTGTGTAAGTGTAGGTATAAACCATAGAATAAAAACATATCAGTATATTTATTATAATGATTTTATTTTTTATTCATGATAAATGAATATTTCATGGTGTGTATAATGAAAATAAAACAAAAGATCTTGAAGAAGGATGTTGAATATTTTTTGAGTAACGCCTTTTAGTTTTCACAAAAGGGCTTCCTTGGAAGAATTTATAACATGTGGGAGGATTATAGGATTAATTCAGGAATGTTTTAATCATGTTTTATCAGATTTTTTGTGATCCAAATGGTATTAAAGGTCTAAATAACTGGTAGGGGTGAGTTCCAATTTATAGTGGAGGAAGGGAAGGATTCTAGTAATTTTTTGAAAAGGGAATTCCACAACATTTTTTCTAGGAAAATTGGATCCTATAATGGTTAAATACAATAAATGGGAGTATAGGGTCAAAATATGGGAATAAAATGGCTATTGGACATGTGTCTAAGTCATTTTGTTCCATAATCTTAGGTATTATTATTTTCATAATCTAATTTTTCTCTTAATCATTATAATAAATTTTAATATAAATGACTAATATTTTTGGTCAAAAACAAGGTTCACTATATTATAAATTATATATTTTTCATATTTCAAATATGGACTCCATTTGGGAAAATTTAAATCACTTATGTAGTATACATTTATTTAAAATAAATCCCACAGATGTCCCGTGAAATCGGTGTTTTAAGTGAAAAGGTCTAAAATATTGAAATGTTTTTATATCCAATGTGAATTTTTAATTTATTAAACTGAAATAAATTTGATTAACTTATCTAAAATTTATCTAATAAAACAATAAAACCAAAATAAAAAATAATTTAACTATATAAATAAGTTAGATGAAAAAGTAATTTAAAATAAATATTCAGTGATTTCACTCTTCATCAAAAAAATGAACCTTCTTTGAAAATTCCAAAAACATATCCCAAAATAAATTTTGATATTAATTTTCAAAAAATTATAATTAATTTTCCAATTAAAACTTATGAAAGTGTTTAAATTAACATTTACAGTGGGTACTCCCTTAAAATGAGATAAAATTTCTTTTTAGAACAAATAGACTTTTATTAATGAAATTTTACTTAACAATATCTTATACCTATAAAATATATTGTATGGGTATCATAAATATTGATTGAATATATAATATAAAATATTTTCTAAATACATAAATCATTAGAGGTTTTTATAGTTTATTGATATAAAAAATTTTGTATATAGAAACATATTTTCCATAGAGAAGTATTTTATTTATTTTAAGATAGTTTTAATGTTAACTTATAGTAATTGATATCAAAAGGATTAATATTATATACATGCATAAATAATATTTTAACAATTCAGTTAATTTTATATATAATTTCTATTCCAACAACTAGGTGGTAACTCAAATAATATTTTAATAATAATATTTATAATATCTTATAGACCGGTAATACTCGACCTTGCGTGTCACATAATCTAATGGAGGGAATCAATGTTGTGTGTAATTAAATGAAAATATACTGGTATGTGCTCTTAAAACTAATATAACTATTGTGGTGAACGATTCATGTGGTATTGTGTATAACATAAGCCAAAGATAGTTCTTTCATATTAAAAAAGCTATATTCAGTCTTCCATTCAATGAAAAATATAAAAATATTAAATTAAATCAAAAAAATATAATTCAAAAAATATCATGTTGTTATATTCTACCCCACATAAAATTAATTTAACCCTTGAAATTCATCTAGTTTTTTTAAATTATTATGCTTTAATGTTCCTTTTATAAATAACAACATCGTAAAAATGAATACTAAAAATCATTTAGGAGGGAAAAGTTAGAAACACAGAGGTTACCCAAAGTATCACATAACAATATTTCCACATAAAAGAGCATAGGTGTTAAGGGATGATTGTACATTGAAGGAACATATAAATAACTTTTGATATTGATAAATATCATTTATCACTAGAAACATAATGGTCAATGGAATGTTAAGGTCCTCCTAACCATAAATCTATGATAGTTTATAATTCCATCAGTTCAATAGAAATGAATTTTTAAGGACAATACATTTATCAATATGCTTTTACTACTGTTTAGGAGTCATTTTACTATCTATGAACATAATGAAATATACATACTTTATTTTATTCCTTTTCATATGCATAATGTCACATTTATTTCATTCCTTGCTCAATTTCCACATTATCTATTACTCTAAAAAGTGAATATGACCTTTTAATTATTGTAGTACTAAGAGAAAAAGTGGTATACTGATAAGTCATTCCATCTGTTTTTCATTTGTATCATAGAAAATATGGTTAACACGAGTTTTTCAAGACGCATAAATCCCATATGGTGGGATAAAACATTAGTCTCCCTAAATTAATCTAGTGTTTAAATTTATGTTTCCATAAATAGATAACCATATAAGCCTTCCTAAATCTAAAAATACAATACAAATATTAATAAGGTTACTAAATAACCTTAATATCGATTCCCTACATATCAAAAGTATATCTTGGTTGAAAAACTCAAAACATGGGAATATCCTCATGTATATTTTCTTTAAACATAGTAATAATTTTAATTTAAATAAATCTATTTGTAAAAATTTAATTCATCCTTATTCTGAAGATTACTGGGTATGTTCTATAAATCCATGAATTTTTTAACTTCACCTATGATAATATATAATTATTTAAAAAAATTATTAGTTTTCAGGTCATAAATACAATCCAGTTATCTTTATCAAAATCAATCGTCACTTTATCCAAGAGGAATACAATTATCCCAACATCTTGAACACATTAATGGTTACATTCCCTTAATTAAAAATATCACCTTTCTCTTAAATCACTTTTCTATGTATTCATCTTCATTCAATATATCATTTTAAATCCCAAATGTTAAACTTATATAAAATATAGCTATATATTTCATGATTCATATGACATAATCTTGGAGTTCCAAAACATATACACTTCTATCCTCTAGCTTTATTGTAAAACCATTACTCGGGAATTTTCATATTATAACTAAATACCCATTGACCTAGAATATGAAATATGAATCATTTATTAATGTTTATAAACCTCAATATAATCATCCTTGTAATTTTTAATGTAAACAATACTATTAGAACATCTCATATCTTTCACAAGTCATTGTGATATAATTATTATAAAAAGTATAACCTATACTCGGACCATATTCCAGATTCTCCACATAGGATCTACACTTAGGGAATAAATTTTTATACTTACTTTACATTCCATGTATTAATCCTTCAATGGTATCCCAATTCCTTCTAGTACATACTATTGACTAACACCATAAATCATATTATGAGAAACACTTATCATAGTAAAAGACCATATAATCATGAAAAAAATTACTTAAAGGATTTCTAAATCATTCACATGATTCATTAAACTATAATAAATTAGGTTTATCTTCGGTTATTCATAGTAAAAATCTATTTAAATCCTTTATCTTGGGTTATTATTATTTTATAAATTACTGATGCATACCCCCCAAGAGTGTCAAACTACGTATGTAGCAATGCCTGTTTTTTTGTTCCAGGTTATTCTTGAGTCAGGCCCAACACATGATTTTGGAGTTATTACCCCTAGGTAGTTTTGTGCTAGAGGAACATCCACTTATAGTATACATACATTGATGTATTACTTATAAACCACTCACTCTATCATTTATAAAAAATCTAGGAAATTTTCATATACTTTTCAATATCCTAATACTTATCGATAGATAAATTCATATACATATCCATATAAATATCAATAGGGATATCACTAATGTTTTATCATCCTAGTTTCCCAATGTTGATTAAACCTATATTTTGATACCATCTATAGTGACCTAGACTTAGAATATACGGATATTACATCAATAATGATGAATATACATCATTTTACAAAAAATATTATCCTGAAGAATGTATTAGTTTACCGCCTTTCACTACTAGAATACTAAGTTACATATACACCTATATAGGCATGGGTTTAAAAAAATGTTGCTAAACCCTCACATATTTCCATTCCTCTCTGGTTGTAGCCCAAATAACCTTTCATTCTTCCTTTTTTCTCGATCTATCCTCCACGATACATGCCTCGAAGCCCTCCTCAAGGCATCCTCACCACGACCCTCCTCCTCTATAAAAGTTTCTCTGAGATGCCTCCCTACCTATTCTCTTTCTTAAGAAAGTATATCCCCCAAAACACACCCCCCAATTTCTAGGTATAAACATATTAAACCCTCCCCTATGCCTCCTCCCCAATAACCCTCAACACCATTTATTCCTCCTCACCATGACCCTCTTCGCCATAATGCTCCTCCTCTAGCGAAGCTACTCCGAGCATCCTCCCACCTCTTCTATTCCATCCCGACCACTCTCCCCCACAACACTCAAAACCCCCGACACTGAGGTCGACACCCCTGATGCCCTAATAGATTCCTCCCCTAAAGAATCTACACTAATAGAATATCAAATTTGGTATTTTCATTAATTTCAGAATCAATCACATCTATTCAAGTATATTATTTATTTTCTTCAGTATTTCATTTTTTCCCCCAACCATCATCCACATTGCATCATCATATTCTTTATTTTATTGGATTGATAATGATCACTTCAACCCCTCACTTCATTTATTTCCATGATTTCTTTCCATGATTCATCTCCAATATGTGATTTATTATTTACTTACACCTCATTCAATTGTAGATCAACTGATTGATTTATTCTAGCTTTGTGTTGCTTCATTACTAAAGAGTTGGTGAGATTATCTAGATATTGGTTCCTAATACACCCTTCATTGAGGATCCTTTTTATCATAAAAAAACAATATTTCCTAGGTTAACAGGTCTATTTATTGGATAATCAATTTCATCATATTTCATAGGGGTGGAGTACCACCTTCTGAAATCATTACCCTTCCATTCATTCCTTCAATTACAATAACATTCTACATATGGTGGTTAGGAAAAATAAAGAATTATACATAGTAATCAATCCTCATTTAGTTTCTCTATGATTGATATATTTTAATAGTTATATTAATCCCATTATCACTAGGATATTGATATTTGAATCAAATGCTCATAAGGTGACCAATAATTTAGAAATATCATAATTTTGGTTCCTCCTTCTTTTCTGGAACATCATATAGATATTTTGTATGGAATATTTATTTTTTTTCTGTATTTCGTATTTGGAAACATTATATATGAAGGAAAATTTTATAGTTATTTTCATCATTTCATTTTAGGTTTTCATCCTACATTTAGTTCTCTAATATTATTATCTATTTATTTCTACTTTGAATCTATAAACATTATACTTGAATTTTAATCTATCATGGGTTGACATCATTCCTATAATTGAGTCTTTAGTGGAATGGATAATTCATTAAATTCCATATTCATGTCCATTTTCTTCAAAATATCATCAGATAACTCTTTATTCATGTAACTCTCTTATTTAATATTTGTTCCCATTTTCATTACACAAAAATTCAGGGTCACTTGTTATCTCATTTCCTGTAATTTTCTAAGGAAATATTGTCAATATTTTCATAATAATCCTCAATAAAAACTTCAAATTATTTTAGGTTGTCTTATGGATTGGATTTAAGTATTTTAAAACTTTAGTTCTTATATGTTTTAATATTTTTAAAAATTAAAAAATCCTCTCAATTAATTATTAAAATTTAAGTTGAAATTATTGGTTATATATATATGAGCTATTTTTTAAAATAATATATTTAAATGCTAAATTAATATACAGGTTTAGGAATAATTTATTTAATTCGTATTTAATTATAAATTTCTTATTCCTGAGAGAATAAATTGTATCAATTAATTAAATTGAAATTTTATTTTTTAATATTTGTTTATCATTTCTATTTTTATTTTTATTTTCATTACCATGTGTCCGAATTTTCATATCACATTTGTGTGGGTTGATTTTGTAAATCATGTTTTAAAACGATCAAATGTGATCTTATACATTGGTGTATATTGTTTTATTTCTTTAGAGTTGTTGTTTAATATCATATCTATATTTAGTAACTAAAATTTATTTTTAAAAGTTTTAGGTATAATATTTTCTAGTATTAAAATTATATTATATATTTTATATAGTGGAATAAATACATATATAGTTATATAATGTGTATATATATATATATATTGAATGTATGAGGGAATGTCTCTATCTTGGTAAAGAAGTTACAAATATATTGAAGCATCGCATTGTGTAAGGTTAAATTGTTATACAAATACAAAATGGTAGAAATATAGTCCCTATATATAGAATATGTTTTATTTGTATGTGTAAACCTATTTACCCATATAGGGAAACTCAAATAGCTCATAAAAACCTGTCCTCCTTAGAAGTTCATCACCTCCATCATAATGTTCTCCCACATTACACTATCACATCACCAAAAAATTCATCCATGGAAGGTCAGCATTATGGCATCAAATACTATGGAAATCCCATGGAAACCATGCTATGTTTAAAGAGTTCATCCTTGTTAGAATCAGAGGTCTTTCTATGCACAACCTGATTTTCCTTGTCTAGTTCTATAGTGAATAATTTTTATCAAAATCCCTTCGCTTCAATGTCACCTTTACTTATCCAAGTATAATATCATCTGATTACAATTGTTTCTTCATAATAGAGAATCATATTCATAGTGTTTTTTGTACTATTTTGGGATGCATGAATTTTTTTTATACATAAACATCTTCTTGGTTCAACACTAACAGTTCTCATGCTAAGGAACATTCATATTCAAGATTCTGTTGAGTTTATGTTGTTCTCATTTTTTATGCATGTTATCACACCATGTTGGATCTTATTCCATGATCTCTATTTATCTTATTATTTTCCACAACCCCAGTTTATTCTGCATGATAACAGCTCAAATCAAATGTTAATGTCCAATATTTTATTTTCAGATATATATCCTTTAGATTTTGGTTTAAACCACTATTTATCTATATGAACATTATTAGGGGTTAAAATAATGGATTTGGAGAATCTAGGGATTGTTTGTAGAATAGTGACACATTGTTTTAGAGAAACAGACAAAGGTACATGGTTGTGACCCAACCAAAATACCAAAATAATCAAATCAATTATTATCACCTTGCATAAGGTAGTCCTGGAAAGCGAAAATTGTCATCCTAGACTATTTAGCTAGATTTGATCCCCCCCCCCCAATTAGGGTGAATAACATTTAATGTCCCATAGTACATATAATAGAATTTAAATTGATCCTCTAATTGAGGTCTATTGATTTGGACCCTTTTGTTGAATTGTAGTGTGAATCTAAAAAATGATATATTGTAAGCCTATATTCATAGGTCATTGTTTATATTTTTTATAAATCACATATTCATTATAAATTAAATTCCCAAATCGAAACAAGTGAGTTGTATAATGGTATGGCATCCATTATCCATGAATATCTATCATGACATTAAAAGGCTAATACAAGTATTCTGACATGAAACACCTTGTATGTGATCCCGAATCTTTTTAAATAAAATGAATTATAAATTTAATTTCATTATGATATGGTGATGTATTGATTCATATGTAGAATTAATTATATGCTATCACATTTAGAGTGGTATAAAATTATTCCACACATTATAGTTGGGTTACCTATATGGAATATCGAGGATGGTCTCAGAGGGAAGTGTGCTACATTATGCATTGAGTGAGACAAGGGTTCCCTGTATGGCCTACCAATGATAGGTTTAGGATGTGATGAAATTATACTATGCATTGAAGATATATGAATTCTTATAAGGGTTAAATAAATGGAAATTTAGGGGTATGATTTTAGATTATACTAAATAAATATTATGGTTACATAAGTAAAATTCCTTAGATGATGACGTGTATTCTAGTTCAAAGAACATACTTGGATTTGGTCAATGATTCACATACGTGTAGAACTTTCTTATTTCCTTCATTAATTTATTAATTCAACTGGTTATATTCATCATTTATGTGAGTATTACAATATCTAAACCTATTTACTGGGAAAATATTTCAATTTTATAATAGTTAAAAAATGTTCAAACATATTCCAGTGTAGGTTGAAGCTAGTTTTTAGATGTTTATTCTATGGGGAATAATGAATAAAATAGTATATTTCTTTATCACCTTCATTAATATTAATTTTACCCAAGTCATTTTATATTCGTAGATTATAATTTCCTAGACACCACTGCTGGTGGGCTAGTGAGTTTATCAGACACCCTTTTTGAGCCGTCGATTGGTTTCTAAAAAGACTCCATGGATATAGGCCTAGAAAAATAGAAAAATCAAGTAATGGTTGATTGATTTTATATACTATGATGCAGTATGGGAGGATAGGACTGATCCAATAATCACAATTCTATTTGAGATATCTATTTATATTTTTTTACATTGTTGTATAACAAGTTGCATTTACCTTACTTCTCCAATTACCTTATTTTCCATAATTATGTATATCATACAGACATGATGTATTTTTTATATGATAATAGATTGTTTTTTTAATAGTTTATGATGATATTACACTATTTATTATTATTAATTATGGATACTATGCTACATCAGTTGTTTGTGAATCTGATATTCTATTTTATTAGTTATTTCCAATGTTTGGAGGTCTGGTCATGAGGGTATAGTCTCACTATTGTACCATCATTGAACCTCACTCATAGTTTTTTATAATATTACATAAGGAGAGGCCTTATTGAGTCTATTTGTCTATCTAGGTTATGTTAAATTTTTGTGAATCAGGCTTGGGATGTTATAATGTGTCGGGGTTGCAGGTGGGGGGTCTGGGGGTTGGATGATGTTGGGGGGGAATAGGGGGTGTGTGTGGGGAGCTGGTGTAAGTGTGTGGGTTTGGGGAATGGGGTGTGCAAGTGGATGTGGGGGGGTGTGGGTGCATGTGTGGGGTTGTGGTGTGTTGGGGGAAGAGGGGGGCTGTGGGGGGGGGAGGGGGTCTGGGGGGCTAGGGGTGTAGGAGGGGTTTGGGGATTTAGGGGGGGTACAAGAGGGACTTGGGGTAGGGGATGGAGGATGGTGTAGGATGGGACGAGGGTGAAGTGGGGGGCAAGTGGATGTCTAGGGGAAGTGGTGGGAAGTGGTGCTGGTGGATGGTGGTAAGTGGAGGAGGGGATGGGGGTTGGTGTAGGAAGGGTTGGGGATGTGGCGGTGGGGTGGTGGATGGTGTAGGAGGGGCTGGGGGTGCAGGTGAGGGGGGTGGTAGGTGGGGGCTGGTGAAATAGGGGCTGGGGGCTGGTATAGGTGTTGGATGGGGCTGGGGTGTAAGAGGGGTTGGGGGCTAGGGGCTGGTGCAGGTGGGGGAGGAGGGGACTAGTGTGGGGGATGGGGGGTAGTGTAACTCATCTCAACCAACATTTACATGCATGTAACCAACTCTTCTATTTAGTCCAAAAAAGATTGAAATTCCTTTGTTTATGGACCTTCTCATTAAAATCAACATGTCTAATTCACTTTAGGAGTGTCCATCAATGCCCACATCTTTTCAACAAATATTCTTGGTAAATATACACAAATTTTGTAAAAAAATACAACACAACCCAAGGGGTGTCAAACAATTTCACTATCCCCTCATATCATTCATGTTTCCCATCGATATTGGAGCGACCTACTCCATTATGGAATACTCACCAGATATATAATAATATTACCTCAACGCTTATATGGTGTATGTATTGAATGAAATTTCATTTCATTTAAAAAATCCTTTATTAAAAATCATGTTATTCAGTATTTGGATGTACATATCAATCTGAATATTCTTTATTCATTTTTCGTTATGGAGTTATGGATCATCTATCATGTACAGTTGACACAATGAACATGAGTATCTCTAATAGGTACAACAATACTCTTAAAAAAACTAGTTCACCAATATCACCATCGATGGGTCATATTGTTCTTCTTCTTTGAGGTCTATCATGGGCCTATGTTCAATAATTTTGGAAATTCATTCCTCCTATATAATATGTGTATCATGGTTCCAACATATTTTAATAGTTTCTGAGGACTATTTTGATCATCATAAACATTATTAATCTCCTAGAGACTCTCCATATCGTGTCTAATTCCTTTATGATCAATTATTCCAGTTAGAAGTACTGGATGTTTATTGTTCATACAAAAACATTACTAGATTATTCATTTAGAGATATTACAGAATTCTGTATGCAATTGTATTGTGTAGATACTATAATAGTGGTAAGGGAATGTGAATTGTAATTCCTATAGTAGACGGATTAGTTGGTTCAAGAGTACAGACTTTTCATTACTAAACTAGTATAGTATCTACCCTTTATCACCTTAGATTATTTCCTAAAATATAATTTTCTTAGAAGATTTATCCATCCAAATTATCAGAATAATGTTTCATTATTTATCATGCCCTCATTGATAGTTGAGGTGGAGAATGCTATAATGGAGTAGGTAGTCATTGTTGGAGTGCTTGGTGTAGGGTTCATATTTCCCATATACATGGAAATTGTGAGGGGAATTATAGTAGTATAAAGTGTAATAAAAATAAGACTTTTCAAATGAGTGGTTGTATCCAGAGAAAATCACATTTTTCCCTCTAGGTGCTTAGAAATTTAATAACTTAGTATTAAATTATTGAGGTATGTATAGTCTTAAGAGGCCTTTTTAAATTTTCCAAAATCATAATCAACTATAAGGCCCTAATGGACATTGGATCAAACCATTCACCTATAGAATCCGACATTGGAACACTATATGAACCACACCATATTTTTCACTGCAACATCCTTAGCTAACAAAATCTACACCAATTGAACACGAAAAGATGCACGATAAATGTTATGTTTTCCTTTCAAATTTTAATGGATGGGATGTATGAGATCTCTCTCATTACGGATAGGTAGGTTTTTTTCATTCTAGGATTCATTTGATATCTTTTGGTTTTTAATATTGATTTCCTATTATTTTTATGATTTTAATGAATTTCATTACTACCATTAACAATATGAATATTGGGTTGATAGTGAATAAATTTATTTATTTCATGACATATCTGTCAGTAATTTTAATAGGGATGATTATGATTCTCATCTTGAAGAGGTTTTTAGTAAATAGGGTGTGGTGGTAAATGCATGGGGTGATTTAGGAGTGAGAATCCAAAATCTCACGATGGTTTGAACTTGTAAAATATTAATTTTCATTTATAACCATAATTATTATAAAGGGTTCAAACACCATTTTTCATTCTCCTCATTCAATTGGGGATTGGTTAATAACAATCGTCTATACTAGATTGGGTGAATTGAATTAAATTACAATATGGAATATTGTTTCTTCTATTAACATGTTCATTTTTGTAGAAGAGTCTCCTACAATATTTTTATGATGAATTTTCCTCTAAAAATGGGAATACGGTCATACATTGGATTTTGTCAACTTAGGAAGGAATGAAATTCAATATTCCTTTGAATCCCCTACCATTACAAAGAAATGAAGTCTGAAAAAATTAGATAAACATTTTTCCTTCCACTCATGACTTCAATGAATATTCTTGTGGTGCTCCTAATGTTTATAGATATATTAAAATACATATTTTTTTTCTTAATTACAGTTCTTATGATCATGTTGGTATTATATTCATGTATCACTTATCATGTACAATTGACACACTAATCAAATATACTTATGAATTATTTGTATGACGCTTATTTTCCCATTATTTCATTAAAGGTGATTTCATATAATGAGTCTGGTTCTATAAAACGCCATCAAAGGCAATGAGATCGACATCAGATTCAGGTACGGTTTATTCTGTCATTATTATTTATTTTTATTTTAATTAAGTATTTTTTGTTTTTTGGATTTCATATATTTTTATAGTGTGTTTTGGAACTCGTTAAGGTGGATTCGGGCCTCTTTTCGAAGGCGACTCACCGCGTATGAATATTTAAGAAAATATATAATATGTTCTCTCATTATATGTATATTCGCCTATAGAAATGAGATTACATATAAGGAGATATGTGTGATTATGTATATATATGAAAAATGCATACCTATGTGGGTTATATCGGGCTTATGTAAGTGAGCATAAATATAAGGATCCTCTTGTGTTTGTTCAAGGACATGAAGACATGTACATAGGGGTTAGGGAATCCTTATGTATATGAAATGGTGCATATTTTCAGAGGATGGATGGAACATATTAGATTTTTCACTGATAAAAGTGACAAGCATTCAGTGTGGCATGGCTCCATTGAGGTATAGTCCCTCTCCCAGCCTCGTTAATTCATGAATGTTTTAAATTGCATTTATCTTCCTTCATAATTCTTCTTGTTTACATTAAATTTCAATTTGTGAATAAGTGTTAATTAAGATAATTGTTTCCTTTGATAAATAAGTCATGGGTTTGTAATAAAACCCCTCCAACGGTGGTGCGATGTCTGTGAAAACTCATAGTGGTAGTTTATGCTTATATAGCTTTTTTGACATTATTCCATTATGTATTCCATTTTAATCCTTACCCTTTATTCTCTCATTTGAGACCACATGGGCATCTTCAAATGTTTTTGACCCACAGTTTCTCATAGAAAAATTATAATCTTACCACATTCACCCAAAAACCTCTTAGTAATTAACTATTGTCTGGCCAACATACCTATAATGATTGGTCTTTCTGAACAAAAAATAATGCTTTGATAGATTTAATTCCTTTACATGTTCATCTATTGGTTAATTTTTTATCAAAATTCATTTGACTATGATGATGATCCTATATGGACTGTAAAGCATGATAGTATCAACCTTCACTCTAGCACTAATAATTAGCATGATGTCTAAGTTGATATTGGCATTCAGTGAACTATGATATTCCTAACTGTTTTTGGTGACATGAATTATTTAATTAAAATAAGAGACCATTGGAAAGACATGGATGTGGTGTTTTATCATATGTACTATAGTTTTAACATTTTGGGTTATTTTAACACTTTTATAAGGCCTATTGAAAAAATATGTGTTCATTTCCAAAGGATCGAATCTTACTAATTATGAACTTATATTAATAGTTGTAGCACGATTTATGTGCTAATTTTGAAAGTAGACTGCACCTAGGGTAGATATAATCTAAATGGTAGGCATTATAGAAAATTGGATTGATTTGTTTCCTCGGTTGATGAAAGGAAGGATGAATTTGATGAATTTGGCATCATTATTAACAAATTACACTTGGAACATAATATTATTTTGGTAGATATTTTCACAAGAAAATTAAAGTCAACTCCCCTTCCTTTTAACTTCATCATTACAAAGATAATTCTTCCTGGATGCAAGGAAGTTATCAGTAGTTCTTAAAAAATGGAACTTTATGGTATCCTTATTTAAATCATGTCAACAAAGTTAATGCATATTAGAAAAATGAATCAGGAATAGGGAAAATAATCATACACTATCATTTATAATGACATCATGGCTGTTGAATAGTACATATTTCATTATCAAAATTTAATTCAGAACGAGTAAATTCCTTATAGAGATGATATTCCACCCCTATCTGAACTAGATTAAATTCATTCCCATAAATAATTACTATCGTAGGGTGTAGGGGTGTGTGCGGGGGGGGGGGGGGGGGTTGCACAGGGGGGGTGTGGGGGGGTGTGATAGGGGGTGCAAGGGGTGTGTGAAAGTGGAAAGGGGGTGTATAGAGGATGGGTAAAAGGAGTGTATAGGGGAAGGAGTGTCTATGGGGTAGGGGTGTGTAAGGGGAGTTCAAGGGGGAAGGGGGATGTGTGTAGGGGTGTTCAAGGGGGAAGGGGTGTGTATATGGGTGTGAAAGGGGGTATTGGGTGGGTGGGAGCAGGTGGTGTGCAAGGCGGTGGGTGGGTGTGTCTAGGGAGGGCGTGTTGTCTATCCAAAGAGGAGGGATGGTTTCTAGGAAGGAGGGGGTCTATCTATGGGGGGATGTCCAAGGGAGGATCTATCCTGGGATGGGGTGTCCAAGGGGGAGTGGAGGGGAGGATTTAAAGGGGAAGACGGATTTAGGGGGAGTGATGGTGGTGGGGGTGTAAGGGGGCAGGGGGTGTGATAGGGGGTATGGGGTGTGCAAGGGAGAAGGGGGGTGTGAGGAGGGTCTATCCAGGGCGGGTGGTGGTTTCTATCCAGAGGAAGGGGGTCTGTTCAGGGGGAGGGGTATGTTCATGAAGGGGTTTTTTCTAGGTAGGGGGGTATTTCCACGAAGGAGGTCTATCCAGGAAGGAAGGGGGTCTGTCTGAGGGGGTGTCTATCTAGGGAGGGGGGACTGTCCAGGGGGGTCTATATAGGGAGGGGGATTACTAGAGGAGTGTAGGGGTATTTTTATAGGTAAGGGGGTTATAGGGGTAGTGGTGGGGGTGGCTTTGTAGGGGGTGGGCCTACGAGGGGTGTGGGAGGGGGTTGTGCTGGGGGGGTTGGGAGGGGGCTATCTAGTGGGAGGGAGAGGGGGCTGTCTAGGGGGTGGGAGAGGGGGCTGTCTAGGGGGTGGGAGAGGGATGAATATGGGGTTGTGTAGGGTGGGTGTGGGGGTGTCCAGGGGGAGTAGGGGATGTAGGTGGGGAGAGGGGTTGTCCAAGGGGAAGGAGGGGCGGTGCTATCCAAGGGGTGGGAGGGGTTTGCAAGGGAGGGGGGTTATCCAGGGAAGGGGAGGTGGGCTTCCTGGGGAAGGGGTTTTCTAGGGAGAGGGATGGGGATGCAAGTGGTGTGGTGGTGGGTGGGGGTGGGGTTTAATGGGAAGGGGATGTGTAGGGTTAAGGGGTGTCCAATGTGGCTACCCAGGGGTGAGTGGGGGGGGCTGTCCTGCGGGGGGAGGGCTGTACATGGGAGAGGGTGAGGGCGTGGTACTTTTTATGGATTTCTAGACCCTATATCCATAGTTTCTAGTTGAGTCCATATTTCTATTTCAACGGTTTTTAAGTGAGAATATAGTTATAATGATGTGGTTAGAAAATGTGGCTATAGAGTTGGTATTCCCTATGGTATAGCTATCATTCCAAACTGTGACTATAATAAAATTACCATGGTTTGAACCATGGCCTTAGTTCTTGACCTATAGCCACACCAAAAATAACCATAGTTTGAGGACCTATTTCCACAATTTTAAACCGGGGCTATATCCCAAATATCTAGTAGTGTTTCGAGAATTGGAACAAAATATAATAACATGGTGGGAGATCTTCAATGATTCCTACAAAGATATTCTTTTTTATTACTTCTACTTACAAATATTTTTCATAACCTGGAGAAAGGAAACAAAAGAATTGAGTGAGCTGAAATGATATGTATCGGTAAATAAAGAGAGTATATAATAATAATAACATGAACATAAGGGTATAAGAACATTATAATATCCTTTTAAGATCATACACTGCTTATCAAAGATAATAATAAAGAGACAGGGCATAATGATTGGTAGTTCATAATCTGTATATCATAAGGAAATCAATTGAATAATCCATGAATTAATAACTAAGGAATAAGACAATGAATCTGGGACATACAAATTAAAAAAATATTTTCTCAAGGATACCTACTAAGTCATTAATAACATGTTAGTCTTGGGATAAAACTCGTACACCTGCTTTTGGATTGGGATAAAAACCCATGTACCCTCTTATTTGTGTTCTTCAGCTACAAACCATTTACAATATTGTTTTAAATCATAGGATACAACCTTTGTACCCTCTTGTCTTTAGGCTTGTGCTAAAACCATTTTACCCTTTGAGATCATATACACATGTCATTACCCAGTGCATTTGATGGAGATATATATCACACCCCTAATATAACGAAATCATACCTACATTTTCCATAAGATAATAAAACATCCATCCTATCATGACCCATAAAAAGATATGGGTTTCATAAAAATCATAAACCAAGAAGTGAAATGGGAATCATAAAAATTTTACCATATCACAACATATGTTAAAATGATAGGATTAATAATCATTTCATCATAGTGTAACTGATGAAAGTAAGTTCTCCTCATAAGAATATAACACATGAAAGTGAAATGGGTTCCATAAATGCATAATTCCTGAAAGATAAACTGGAATAAAAAATGTCATGAACTCAAAGGATAAACCATTCAAATAAATAATATGAATGTAAACATGGTTCAAATCCCCAATACGACATGATTAACTTCAAGAGATTTCAGCTTATATGACAAAATTTTAAAAAACAAATTTTTAACATTTCATGGGAAAAATATCAATTAATCTTTAATAAAATGATTTTTAGAAAATAAAATATTTAATAAATCATTAAAAATAACCTTGAAAACATATAAGGGAATGCTGATTTTTTTTGGAAAATCCTATTCCTTGAAATGTTTTAAAATAATATTCATAACACATCAAAACCATTTTATAAAACACTAATTTTATTGATGGCTCCACATTCTACTGGTTCTCTCACCTCTCTCTCCTGCTCCATTTTCTCCCGGTTCTCCCCTCACTCTTGCTCGCTCTGTGCTCATGGTCTCTAGGGTTTTCTCTAGAAACCCCCCTTCACTCAGGGATTCTTTTCCCTACATCACCACCCTTATTCTTCTCCTTAGTATGGACTCCTCTGGGGCTCTCTCTCATTGTCTGGCCTGCTACTTCTTAGGTTTCGCTCTGTTAAGGCACTATGGATTCTGCAATATCCACCTCAACCTCGCTCTGACCTCTAGTTATAGTGCTTCTCTCCAGGTCCGATCTGTAGCGATGGAAACTCATAGGTATTGGAATAAATGGTTTAGCATTCGTGGACTTCTCGGTGTCTCCTTTCCTTTTAATTTAGGGTTTCTACCCCCAGTTTCCTCATTATTTTTCAATTAGGGTTTCATACCCAGATTCATTTTTTCTGGGTTTCTTTTTCAGCATTCACACCAGGGAATTCAGGGGGACTTTGGTTCTATTTTTTTTACATATCTCTAACGTCGGTGATTGTTTTTTATGATTATTCATTATGGTTCCATTTCTGGGTTGGTTCTGTTTGTATTTATGTGTTTTATGTACTACGACAACCTCAGTCAATATTTGGAATGTGGTTTTTGGACGGCGGCGAAAATGCTATTAATGATGATGAAAATGGACAGGGATGTGGTGATGTTTTAAGGGGACCTATTGATGGAGACGCTGGAGCCATGGTCATTGGTATTGAAATTTCTGATGGTGGATGATCGTGGCGGTAGAGACCCAAATCTTGATGTACATGTACAATACATCACTTTTGCGGAATACTTAGTAGATAACAAAAAATGACATCCAAGGACCATAAGAGTTTAATGTCTTTGGAAACATTAAACATAGACTTCTAATCATGTTGAAAGATCTTCAAAATGTCCCATAAAGATCTTTACCTTTTGTTTTCTTACCTAAAACCCTTATTTATATCCTAGGGAAAAGAAAACATAAAAGGGGTGAGCTCAAATCCTCAGTAAGGCTAAATATGGACAACATAAAAAAATCTATAAACATTTGAACGTAAAAACATGAACATAATGATTAAACATCAAAATCATGATCAATGACATTAAACATGGTAGTACATAAGCCATGGAACATAATGGAACATCAATCATGATAAAATATCATCGTAAGAAAACATTTAATTGTGGAAAAACATTAAGAACATGATATGATTTCCATAGTATCCTAGGAATTGATGCCAAAACCATCATAGTGGACAAAGTCCCTTACTGAATTGAGTTCACTCCTCGTTCCAGTCATATATCACTGAACTGGATTAACCATCCATTCTGGACATGTTTATCTCATGAGATATAAATATTTTCCCAATGCATTGGAAAGAGATATAATTCCCACCCATATCATAATGAAATTATTCTTACGTGTTTCACAACATAAATATGAATCATTCATCATAACCCAAGTACTTAAATGGGTTTCATAAACAGCATCCCATCATAACACAATCCATATAAAACAAATGGATACAATTTCATCATAAGGAAAGTGAAACCATGTAAATCATAGAGATATTATACATGAAACATACACATATGAAATAATGTCATCATTGATGGAAAATGGTTTTGATAAAACACTTGAAATGATTTATTAATGAAAATATCCTTTCTTCTTCAAAATCATTTTGCTTTCACAAAATCTCATGAAATTTTAATAGAAAAATATTTTGTTGAAAATAGTGATGAAATATTTTCGAGTAAGCTTCATGAAAATAAGACGTTATTAAACTATAAAAATCTGTTGATGCCATATAAGTTAAAAAACACTCTCCTTGGACTTTTGCTGGAAAATTCAAAAGTTCCTCGTATGGTAAACAAAAGAATGATTCCTTCCATAACACAATGTCAAAGTAAAAGAGGGGTAAACATGACTTTAAACATACATGAAAAAATATTAAACACTATATGAAAAATATTTTTGTGGACATGGATGAAAAATATAACCCCAGTAAATACTTACATATAAGCAATCTCGGATAAAAATGTGATTTGAAAAATTATCCCTTACCTTAGGTCTGATATGCTCGTTTTGGTTTTAACCTAGGGGATTACATGGATTGATTTATGAAATAATAAAGTATTAAAAGATGAATATATGGTCTTTGGGTGATTATTAAAGCTGATTTTTGGAATTACAAATATCTTTTGTATTGTTAATAAGTGAGAGGGGTGAGTTCCTTTTTATATTGTGAGAGGAGATTCATTCTTGAATCTTTTCTAAAAGAGAATTACACCCATGTACATACTATAGAAAGTTGATCTAATAATAGTAAAAAACCTATAAAGGTTATTATAGGGTATAAATATTTCCATTCAATGAATTTTTAATAATTTTCATGTTCATTTTTGTCATCAATTTTAAGGTTTATTCCTTTGTTAAGTTAAATTTTCTCTTACGTTCTCTAATTAATTTTAATTACATTCACTAATGTTTTTGGTAGAAAAATAATTTTTATTTATTAGTAATTATAAATTATTAATATTACAAATATAAAATCAATTTGGTCAAATTAAAATCTATAAATGTTCAAAAATTATTTCAAAATTAATCTAGTAGACGTACCACTACAATAAGTTTTTATGCGAAATGGATCAAAATATTAAATGTTTTTATGTACAATTTCAGTGTTAAATTTTTTCTAGTAAACTAAATTGGATTAATATATTTATATTTTACCTGATTAAAAATTAAAAAAACAACAATACAATTTATCTATATAAATAAATTATATGAAAAAGTAGTTTTGAATTAACATTCTATATTTTTCACTCTTCACCAAAAAATGAAACCACTCAAAAAAAAAATAACCCAAAGTAAAATTTGATATTCCACATCCAAAAATAAAGATTAATTATTAAAATAGAAATTATAATAGTTTCAAACATCGTATTCAAAATGGGTTCCCCTTTAAATGGAAATTAATTACCTTAAAGAAAAATACATCTTTTTATTCATGAAATTGGATTTGTCAATATATTTTACTTTTAAAATATATAGTATGAGTTTGAGAAATATTTATAGAATATATAATATATAAATTTTATTAAAACCATTAATCAAGAGTGTTTTTTTAAATTTATTTATATAAAATTGTGTTTTTACATAGACAAATAGTTTTCTTAGAAAAGTAATTTCTTTATTTTCAAATAGTTCAGAAGTTCCCTTCTAGTAATTGATAACCAAAGGAATACTTTTAAACACATGTGTAAATAATATTTTCATGATTTATTTATTCTTATTAATAAATTGTACTCTAATGTATAGTTGGTAACTATAATAATATGTTAATAATAATATTAATTGAATCTTGTATTATAATAAAACATGATCTGGTGTGTAACAGACGCTATTGAAGGGACTCAGTATTATCTTTAATTCAAGCCAAACATAAGGTTGTGTGTTAGACAAGATAATATAAGTGTTGGTTGTAGTGAAATATTGACCTGGTGTTTCACATGACACATTCAATACCTAGTTATTTTGTATGACAAAATATTTCTTTAGAGTTGTGTGAAATACCAAATATCAAAAGATTAAATTAATTTAAAAAATAATAATTTACGAAATCTAATGATGTTAGAGATATATTATAAATTTTTATTTATATTGATAAGGAATTTTTTAAATCTTTTATCTCGAATCAAAATCAATATTTTTAGAGGTATAGAATAGATAAATAGAAAATTTATGTATCAAAGAGGGGAATGGCAGTGAATCAATTTTCATCATGGGGAAATTGTGGAAATAAACTTATTTGAAAATGATTTCTGTTTATGGGAGTTTGATATAATTATGGATGTACGAGTCATATTGAAAATGATTTTATGGTTTTGAAAGAATCCACTACAATCTAGTGATTTAACCATAATGAGATGGGGAATTATTCAAAACAGTTCGTCAATCATCAATGGAACGTTCCATAGAAGAAGTCAAGGGGAGAAGGCTAATCTTATTCTACTACTAAAGTAAAAAATTAAGGATTAAATGGATTATGAATTTGGATTGAATATTTATGTTTATTAAGTATATTTTGGTTATAATATTTATGAAATATATAACTATTGTACTGAATTAGTTTTTCAATAGGTATTTGAAATCATATGTTAAATGGTATAAACATAGAAGGAAAGTGATTTAATGGTTGGGTAATATTTGTTGTGAAAAAATAAATAAGGGATAAATAACCATTAATATGTTCATGATGTTTAGCTCATAATTGACACTAAATAAGTAAATTAGATGGTATTTGTTATCATGAAAATGGATAGTGATTAGTTGAAAAAGTAATTTATTGTTGATTTTATTGTAATTTTTAATTAATGTTATATAAGTAATAAGGAGAGTGTTTATTTTTTGACAATTTACTTTTTCATTGAGGTATTATGGGGATTCTAGTAATCCGTATATTATAATAGAATATATGATCATGTTATTCACATGATTTTTATGTGAACTTATGGGAAACATTATATAGTTTGTGAATAAATGTTTCATCAAAATATATCTGATATTTGGGTTTTGAATTTGATCAGAAGTAATTAAAAGGATTAATAAGGTTAAAATTTTATGAAATGGATTATATTGATCTTAGAAATCTATTGTTAAGGTTCTAGAGATTAATTTATTAATGGATAAATTTTTAAATTTTTTTTTGTAAAATATACATACACTAGAGGATTTACTTTATATAAATATATAGAACTTATGATCTCTTAAAATAAAATTTTAGTGATTTATAAATGAGAAACAATTCTTTGGGAATACTCTTCATTTGGATAAATGATAATATTGTGGTGGAAATTCAATAAAGGATGAAGTTATATATTTTAAATAAGTACATTTCCTTCTATTCAATATCAATATAGTAATGGAATTACATAATTCTAGTATAATGGTCTAGACACAAAACATTTATCATATTACAATCATTTCTAATGAATTGATGGTCTTTTTATCCATCATATATTTATGGTTTTTTGGTAATTAACATTCTCCAACCCATGTACTTTATCACTCTATATTAGTTAGTGTGAATTATTATTCTCCTATAAGTCAATACTTTCAATTCCTAATAATTTCTCTTTTATGGAAACATTGTTTTTTTTATTCGACATGACGTTCATATTACTGTTTCCCTATTTTTATGGACATGTTTTATAAACTATTTTTTTAATTTTTTTTCTAAACAAAGGAATTTAAAATTTTCAAATCATGAAAATGATCAAATTACAACGATGAAATTTATTCATTGTAGTAGAATATAACACCCCTAGATCTTAAAATAACACTTTGTTCAATAGTATATAAAACATCAAACAACGAGTTTAACAAATCCATTAAAAAATATTATTAAAATATGATAAATATAATATAGTTATTGAAGTTTATGGTATGAATATGATTAATAAAATTATTGAATTTATATACATTACCATTTTAATTCAAATTTAATGATTAGTGTTTTGTAAATAATCACTAATTTTTTAATAAAGACATTTTTTCTTTAAAATAAATTTTATTGTTAAAAAAGTTTTCATTTATTCTTATGAGTGAATAATATTATTTTTTAATAACATTCATAAATTTTATATTTAGAAAGGGTACAAAATTTTATATCATCTTGTAAAAAATAGTTTATTAAAATTTTTTGGGATTTTTATGAGAGTATTGTTTTTAACAGAATAGTGAAAAATACATTGCTTCATTGAAAACAATATTGTTGTTTTAACAAAATTCATAGATTCTTTTTTAAAAAAATTATTTTAATGTAAAATTATTTATATTATAATATTAATAATCATATTATATCCATTAATATCATTTTATGATATAATTTAGTATAGAAAAACTATACTTAAAAGGAATGTTTTCTAAAAAAACCATTTTCATTGTAGTTTTCATTTTAAGATTAAATTAATTATTTACACCTGTGTCGAATTCTGAAGAAATGCATTCCATATAATGAATCAATGGGTCAAAATTTGGTAAATTGGTGATTTTTTTTTCATTTTAAACAGTGACCACAATAAATAGTTGAGACCATGGTAAGCATAAATTTGTTCATTATGGTTAAAAATAATTTTATAAGGACTTCAGATGACTCTAATTTTTTTACATTATCTTATTGGATGAGTTTATTTCATTTATTCCCATAAAATTTCAAAATTATGGAAAATTATTTCTATATTTCTTTTATTTTTATCGTTATCATATTTTAGTAAAATACAATGACCAAAATTCCACTTTCTTACTTTCAATATCAAAAATATTTTTTATAGTCGTAAATAAAACATATATTTGATCAAAAATATTATATGAAATATGAAAAAATTATTTTATTAGAATGGTTATTTATTTTAAAATTTTAGTGATCTACTAATTGGATTAAATGCCTACACACCATCAACATAGTATTTATTAAATTAATATAAAAAACAAGTAATTTATTTTAAAGATATTAAAAATAATTAAAATTAGATGATTTATTTTATTCCAAAATTTTAGTAGATACATATTAAATTTTAGTGATGTTTTAAAGTAATGTAATTTAATTCCCTCTTTGTATTTATGTATTTATATCCATATTAAATAAGTAGTGTAAATATGATATTAATGAAGTTTGATAATAGAAAATATTTTATTATATGATATAAAATTAATAAAAATATTATATTATGGAAAATTAATAGAATATTGGTGGAAAAAATAAACCATGGTCCATTGATGGGCCTTTTTATATTTTAAATAATCATTCATAACCTCCAAATGGTTTAAAACATTAATATTATTGTAAATTTTAATATAGTTAATGTTGTGTAAAAACTAAATGATAAGAGTAAATGAATACCAAAAACACGTCAAAATAAAAGTATACGAGTGTATTTTGACTCATACCCATATTTTAATCAAATTATATAAAATTCAATCTATTATGGTATAATAAATAATTTATAAAAACTGCATATGTTATGAAATTATGAGAATTCCCCTCCCCTCACTTATAATGAGACACCCCTTATCTATTTTTGTTTCACCATTTGGAGAAACCTAGATCATCCAAACCATTTTCAGTTACCTTCTCAACATATTTTCCACGTTCTAGAGGTTTTTTTCTTCCAAAAAACCAACGTTATTCCCCTTTATAGGATATCTAAAGTATGTCTACTAAAGAATAGGTAATATTATTTATTGACTTGTTTATGTTTATTTTTTATTATACTTTCTCTTATTGTGTTTTACCCATCAGAAAATAATAAATCCAGTATCATAAATATACATATATTTTATTTTTATTTTTATGGTAAAACTATTTTCAATCTATTTTCCATCAAAATAAAATAGTAAACATTTCTCGTGTGTAAATACAGTTTTCCATCTCTATATAGTGTTCTCATTCCATTTTCATCCCCAATTTACATATATGATTAAAATATGGAAGTAATGAATATATACATTATATATATGAAATAATTATTATTATTTAATTTCAATATCATATATATCTTCTTACATTCCAACATGTTGGAAAACAATTACATCCCTTATGTGTATGTGTAGACAACCAACTTCATGAATGAATGGGATCCATTTTTCTTTTTCTATTTATATGGATGGTAATTGATACATTTTTAATAAATATATGTGATATAGAAAATATAATATATATACTTTAAATTTTAATTATTATTTACCTTTCTTTGGTTCTATCTCTTGAAAAGTGATAATAGCGTTCATGCATACGTCCAACCTATCATCTCCATGAATGATGTAATTATTTTTTCTATATATACCCTTTATAAATGACTCTAAATATCTACACATTTAATATTATATTCATATAATGAATAAAATTATGGGTATTAGTTAACCATTATATATATCCAATGAACATAACTACATAATCAAAATACACATGAAATTTTTTTCCATTAATATTAAAAAATGATTACAATATTAAAATTTTGACGAATGAGTGACAAATCAAAAAAAATGTATCATTTATAATATTATAGATATTTTTATGGTTTTTTTATTTATGTATAGTAAATCTAAATATATCACACATAAAGATAAAATAACTTATGAGGGATGTTAAACATGAGGTAAGGGATTTTGTTCCAATTTATACTCAATTGAGATGTATTTGGTATTATGAACCTATTTAAATTATGTTGTGTATCTACATCCATTTAATGTATTCACTATGAATATTTATTAATTCATTATAATTAATTATTAAATTCTATTTTACCTTTCATGATTAATGTTTAAAAGAAAGGTCTATCTTATTTCCTTTTTTATCGTGAACATTTAGCTTCCATGTCAAAATTTTAAAAAAACATTACCACAGAATATTCATTTTCACAAATTATTAGTTATGTATATTTCTCGTTATCCTTGAATTTTTCAAATGTATGAAAATAATAAATCAATTTGTTTAAAATTTTCAGATCTAAAAACTTTTTTAAATATTTCAAATAATTGTTTTTAATATATATGTCAAAAATGGATTTTCTCATCACCAAGTATGTTTTATAGTATATAGATTCTTATATGATTTTAACGTGGTATTATAAATAAAAATATATTATGAAAGAGTTTTTTAATATTTAACTTCCATATAATTTATTTCTCCAAAGAACATAGTTTTATTCAAAACATATATTAATGATGAATGGATGATCATATATTATATCATATTAATATAGTGGTTGCTAATTTTAATTTGAAAAATTATCTTTTAAGTGCTTTTTAAAAATTACATTAATATTAAATATAAATATTCCTTATATAATGGATGTGATAATTTCCTAAACCATTAACCATTTATCAATATGGTATATTAAATTTAATGTTATTTTATTGACTAGTGAAGTATTGATATTTTTTATTACTTATACAATACCAATATTATTATGTAGGGCATATAGTAAAAAAATTAAGTTATTTGATAAATTCATTAGGAATGCAGTTATGGGTGGGGGATAGAATAATATAAACCCCTGATGCATAAATATGGATCAAAATAAAATACCATCAGCTAAATTAAATGTTTTTTTTTTGTATTTCTACCCATTGTTTAAACTTTCACTAAATATGTCTTTTATTAAAGAAATATCACGATTTATGGGATCATGATGTCTAATTTTAATTTTTTCTTTTATTGGTAATTTTATTATTATCGATGATATTATTAAATTTATATAATATATGGATTCATTTTTTCCACCATGTAATTGATTAAATGAAATTTTTATTTAGTATTTTACCATACAATATTGATTATGTCTTATTTAATCAAAAGAACTTCTGTTGTACATAACCTTTCTTATCATATGTTCCAATCCTTAATTCTTTTATTCCTTATAACAGAAAAAATGATATTTTTAATAATATAAATCATGTGACAATATTAAAAATTCTATTAATTTTAGATTTAATATTTAATATGGGAATCATGTATATATCTTGTTCTCTGAGAAATCTAAATGAAATGATCCTTCATGTTGGGATCCCTTATATAATGTACCAATATAATTAAGTAAATTACATTTTTATGTTACTAGATTAACTATGTTACAAATATGTTGTTAAATTCCCATTTTTAGGGAATTTAAATTTACTAAATGTGAGTTTCTTAAAGGGTATTCAAAAAGGACACATTTTACGAATGATAAAATTTTCCTCTCTTACTATTCAAACTACTGAAGTACCCTTCTCAGTTTTCATATAGGCAGTTGTTATAAAAATGATCTAATATCCTTTCCATGATATATGGTCACATTGAATACTAATGTATATATAAGAATTATGTGGGTGTGAATTATTTTCATTCAGATATCACAAATTCAATTATATATATGAATGAGGTATGAAGTAGTAAAGGATAGTCATTTCTATACAAAAAAACAGCTTCAAGGTATGCCATTTCTATGGGAAATTAAACTATCACCTTCACCTGGCGACAATGAAATTGAAATCCATGATTGTTTAACATTTTTTTGAGTATTATTATTCATGTCAAAAAAATTTATAACTGGTCCTGATGAATTTCCACCACTAAAAATGAAAAGATACCACAAAGGAAAAAATTTTATTGAACAAATCCCTATATTTATAGATAATTACCTCCTGAAAAAATTTGATTGTTATCAAATGTAGATTAATTATCATGGAGTATATTCATTCAAGATAAAGTATCCTTTTCAATAAAAATGAATAAAAAATTAAAATGTCCATTAGTTTTGATCAAGGAACCCATTTTTTCACTATAGGTAGTAAAATTGAAGCCTATAAAATTTGATAATCCACTAACTATGATTCTATCCGAATAAAAATAATCAAATACATTCAATATGTTACTATAACTCCCTAAAAATGGGTTTTATAATTTTAATAAAGCCTTTTTTCAATAAACTATAAAATACATTGCCTACCCTCAGTGGGAGATTCTCACCAGTACATCACTAGAGCAAGTAACATTTTTATTATAATGTTTATCCATATGTGTGTAAGAAATCATGTGGCACATGGATCTCAATTTTTATTCAATATTCACGAAGAAACATAAATTTCTTCCTACACATGACTAATATTGATTGAATGGGAATCACCACTTGGATTCAAGGAAAATTTGTGTGGAACACACTTTTTAATACGACAAATATTATTTCATGAAAATAATATTTTCCATTATTTTGGACTAAATTAATTATTGCTTTCAATACAAATAAAACATATTCAACTTATAAATATTAAATGTAAATGTAATTGCTTGAGGATTTTAATGTTGCAAGACTTTGGGATATTTCTGATCAGTATATACTAATAATTTATGATTTCATGAAATTTCTAATTAATGTATAAATATGATTTAAATTTTTTGGTTTAGAATACAATAAAAACAAGGTTCCACTCACTCATTATTACAAGAAACTATGTACATCAAGTTAGAGATTAAATTAAAGACTGATCACAAGTTTTTAAAACTTAATGTAAATTTTATATTAAAAATTTAATACCAACATGGGCGTTCCTATTTATCACCATCCACATGAACAAATTAAAATGTTCAAGGATGTTATATTCCATCATAGAAATTCTCCTGAAACTTCAAAATTCTAAAACATTCTATCTCAGTGTCGTCTCATTTCTCTAAATTTACTCTAAAATTTCTTCTAATTCTCTTCAATTTATAATCATAAATTTTCCATATTTATCTGAAAAAATTATTAATTTATTCACCCTAAAAAATTCCTCTTTTTTCGATTTAGGTAAATCATATGAAATATAGTCTTTCCAATTATTTAAAAATTAGAAAAAAAGTATTTATAACCTAGTAACATATCATGTAACTAAAAATCTAATTTTTTAATACAATTTAATTTATAAATACCATTAACATAATTCACTTGAAATTATTTTATAATTTTAAATTTTACAGCGCCTGATATCTCAAATATTTTCAACATAAATATATTTATGTTTAATTCAAAAAATGAAGAAAACATATTTAATTCTTCATCGAACTATTGCATTAAATTTATTTATATCTCTTAAGTGGATAGTTAAAAACATGATCAATTTCTTGAGAATGTTCCTCTTTAAAAATCACCGGATTACATTATGGGTTGTTTTCAAAAATTGATCAAATACTACTCCTTATACCTAAAATGTACATCATGAATTTAATGTTACAATTTATTCATTAAATAACATTCTTATATCATTAAAACACATGTAATAACATCCATTTATTTTATTATAATATATATTTACTTGAAAATACAAATATTTAGGCTCAAATCATGGTATTAGACTCTAATAAATATTTTCTATCAGCACATCAATTTTATTCCATTAAAAATTGTAATTATGTAGTAATTAATCTTTATGGTATAATTTTTATTTCAATACCCAAAAAAATTATACAGTTAATTTTTTCAATAAATAATACAATAATTTTATCTTTATAAAGAAGTGGTTTTTTATTCTTTTACATATTCTTCTCCAAATTCAATATAAACATCCCCACACATTATCCATAACTTATAGTTTAATAAAATCTTTATTGAACCCATAAATTTATATGTAGGTAACCTAGGTTTAAATATTATACAAGTCCATCAACATTTTGGATTCATGTTTAGTGGATTTTCCCCAAAAATCATTGTAGTTTTCTAATAATACCTGGATTATTATTGAAAGAATTAGTGGTGCAGACTCTATTTTTGAATGCTCAGATCATATGGTTTCAATAAACATGGAGGTAATAAAATTCATAAACCACACATCTTAAATATATAATAAAATTTCATCGGCATTTTTTACCATTAGTCTTCTATCAGTTGGTCATAAATAAATTTCTAAACAAACTATTTTTACATCAACTGGTATATCCTTATTAGTCCTTTGCACCATCTAATTTGGTGTCACCTAGATATGATTACATTTTTTTTATTATAATCACATAAAAATTCATTGTTTTAAGTCCAGGTCTTCTTATCCTTATCTAATATATATCCTATGGTTCTTAATATGTTATAGTTTAAATCCTATCTATATCCATTGAAATCCATATGATAGTAAAAAATAATGGATGGACATGAATATTTAATTTGAAATATTTTTCAAATAATATGAATAGATGTTTCTGTTACTATCCATAATAATAGAATAATAAATTGAAAATAGATTGATGATTTTGGATGTTATAATGGTGATCAGTATAGTCATTCATATAATGATTAATGGTAAAACATCTACTCACATATAGAAGAGTCTATTGGAAATGATCATTCAATCTATCCTATGAATGATCATTGACTATTACGAACCATTGAAATATATTATCTATAAGTAAAATGGTCATAGTTATATTCTATATTATAGGTATTCTTTACATGTTGAATAAAGTCAATGTGAACTGGCTATATGTGAATCATAGAATTAAAATGCAATCATGACCCGTAGAATTCTTAGTGTACCAAAATCAGGTTATCTTGTGGGAGGTATTATCTCCAACGTGATGCACACTATAGGTGTGGTAATGACCTATACCATAACTTCATGTGTATCTTATTTTTAATATAATATAAATGAAATATTTTCATTATAATTCTTTTGAAGGGTTTTATAAATTATTGATCCATCAATGATGACAATGTTATCCATCCAAATGTAAATATTCTCTTATATAGCTCAATCTTATGGAGGAGGAAAAAATTAAAGAGGTTATCAAATATTGTGTACATAAATTTGTATTTTTCATAAAATTTAGGGGATTAGGAGTTGAAATTAGTCATAATGATGTAAACCACATGTACCTCTTCTAATTCTTCTTCAATGTGTTGATTTACAATTTATAAATGGACTATATAGAGGATCATTTTTTTAAATATGTTGAAACTGTTAGTAGATATGTTTTCCTTTTCATGGATTTGGGTATTGTGTGTCCATAATAATTTATAAATAACTACATATCATAGAATCCATGACATCAAATCCAAAATTGGTTATGTAAGTGTATCCATTTCTCTTTTTTTATAGTGTGTTCTTCAATTCTTAGCATTATAAAAAAAATAAATATGAGTGATCGTAATTTATAAGGAAAACTTTTGAAGTGTGGTAAAGCCATAGTATTAATACTTTTCATTAGTAAAACCTTTTGATAAAAGTAAATTTTTACAATATAATGACATTATATTAGATATGTACATAACTCATTGTGTGAGCCTATTATACTTAGTTTCTGTCATCCAATTCCTAGTTAGACTTTGGTATTCCCCAACAATATAAATATATTTTATTCTATAGGATTCATTATTAAAGATAAAATCCTTGGTAGGTTATCTATATCCAATGTTATTTCCTCTACTATATATAGTTGTTTAAGTAAATGTACTCGATCGTTTCCTTTTGATTCCCTTAAATAGAATAACTAAAAAATTATTGAAAACATAATCCCTCACTATAAACACACATAAAACCATGGTTAATAAAAAAATATATTTAGATGGATCATTTTATGAAGGTAAAACTATTTATAGATGTTATAGGATAAGAAAATATTTTTCCACTCAAAATAATTAGGATATATTGTTGACATCAATGAATGTAACCCTCCATGATTTTACAAATAAATGTAATGTTGAATCTAAGGCATGAAACCATGAATCTCTGCGAAACAACAACTTGATAATATAACCTTGTCATTAAAAATTATTTTTCTTACTGTATGATTATAATTTTCAAAAAAATTGACATACGCAGGTATACTATTAATAAGGTTCATATTACTATTCCTAAGGTAAAGATATAATTATATTACAGTATATTTAAATGAATAATTTTGAAATTATTAATTAAGTGTTGGTATTTTTGTGAGTCCTAAATATTTAATTTCAATTATTTTAATTAATAAAATAATTTAAATGAAAATTCATTTTCATAAAATGGATTCATAAACTAATATTTTATTGTAATAGGATTTTATGACACTTTTTATGTTACCTTAGTAAGATTTTGAACAAGTTATAATAACAATTTCAAAATTAAATATGTATTTTTAAAGTAAATTTTGATTTTATTTAACACATAATTATTACATATTTAGAAATTTTTTTGATAAAATGGATTTCATTTTTGAATTCTACACATCAAAAAATTGTTTGGGTGAATTTTTTCGATTTTTATAAAATAGTTGGGTTTTTTGGAGAATAGTAAAATACGGTAATTTACGATATAAAAACATTATAACCTAAATACATTATTTCATGAGTAGTCGATAATGTACACACACGTAGTTATAAATAACATGAACTTATTAATGTGTTTTGACAAAATAATCAACTCTTTTTTTTATTGAGAAAAATTGTAAATTAATGAATTGAATAATGAGAAATTACTCATCTCCCCCAATATAAAACCACTCTCACCCCCTATTATATTTTCTCCTCTAATCCTTTATTCTTGAAAAAGTTATGCCCAAATACCCTTACCTAGTCTCTCCCCACATCCAATATCTCTTGGTCTTTCTAAATGATGAAAACCCCTTCCCTTAAGGAGGTTCTCAATGAGGATTATTCAGGTGGTAAAATCATATTCCTTTTTTCCTTCTGGTTTCTTTTCAAGTTCTTTCTATTATTATTATTTCCTAAAAACCTCTTTCAAAATGATTGTTATAATTTGAGTGCCATTTATATAGTTTAAATATATCATGTTAATGAAATAACCATCATCAATATCTTTACTCTTTTATTTATTTAAAAAATGAAATCATTGTACGAGACGTGCCGATTTAAAACCATCAAGGACAAAGAACATTAGTTCTTTAATTTCTTCCTAAATTATGGTCATGAATAAATTTTTATAGTTAAAAAGGCTATAATATATTTATTATTACATATTTAATGTTCTTAAACTTATATAGATACATAATACTAATTCATAAAACAAAATGAGTTAGTTACGATCAATAACCACCATAATAATGAAAATGATTATAACTAAATGTACTATCCAAAATTTCATCATCATACTATATGAATAAATGATAAATATAACCATTTGAAGTTATTTTTTCATTAATATCATACAAAAATAATTATGTATAATTATACTATTTCCCCATGAAATTCCATATTCATATACAAGTATAACGATCGTGAAAACAATGGAAACGAACTCGCCAAAGCAATAAAATTGTATCTTAAAACTCATAAAAAATTCTATAAATGAACATAAAAAAATATAATAAATAAAATACATGTATTAAAGGTCATTAAATAATTACTTAATTGATTTAATTTGACTATCAAGGACATTAACGTCAACTGAATAACTCATTCAGACATAATGTAATGGTTTCTACACAAACCTCCATTTTCTTTCGAGTTACTCATTTTCTCTCTTTAACCCAATGAAATTGTTAATTATTATTACTATATACTCGTCATAAATTCTGTGTTAATTTTATATTTATTTACCAATCATAATCATTTTTTTTATGGTAATTTACATATTTTAAAAGGATCTTTCTAAATAATTCTTGATAAACAAGCCCTTTCCAAGTGAACATCGCGAATTATTTTCTATTTTCAAGTTCAAACTATAATTTCTTCTAAGACAAAATTATTTTTTTATAATCACTCATTTAATTATGATGAAATAATATTATTTAACTTCTAATCTTATACAATTTTTTTTTCAAAATAACTATTCTATGCAAAGTGAAAAAGCATTTATCTCAAAATTAATCAATGATTTTATACGAGTATTTTCATTTAATTCAACACAGTTGTTGATTCATATATTTAGATTGGTTTAATATTTTATTACCTCAACTACCACATTCTATTAAATGGTTTATGATCAATTTTACTCTTTATGTTATATATTTATACCATTCACCATACTACTAAGAATGGTTAATAATTATGTGTATATATTGGGAAATTTATTTACATTACATATGTATATGATGTTTATGCTAAACCCCATTCATATGAGGAAGTAATAGGATAAATAAATTGATAGGTTGTTCATTATATAACCTCTTGATGCATCAATAGGTATCATGTGGAAAAACAAAATTGGGTCTTTGTTGAGGCCTTACCCAAGTATTTTTGAATGTCTTGGCAGAGGCCTTGACAATATGTTTCAAATGTATGGAATTAATAATTCCATCATTATGATATTATAAGTTTATAGTCCATTTTATTATTATATTATCATAATGTTAATGTGTATGTTTAATTATCTTATGATAATTTCTATGGATTTATCTAATATTATTTCATTCCTTCCATATTATGATCAAGTATATTTTTAAAGGCATCTGTTTTTAGTTGTTCACCATTTCTAGAGTTAATTTTTATGATAACTTCCATTTTATTACATACCCATACTAATCATATAATATAACACATTTCTTATGTTTTATTTTCCCTAGGATTTTAAGATGAATATTATGAATGAGTATTTGGTATAATCTAGGATTCATAGATTCTTTTAATGGAATTTATATTTTGTATTTTATTTCAAGCTATAATGTAGTGGTTATGTTTATATCTAGTTTTCCAAAAATACTAAATGTCTGGTAGTTCAGCTGATAACATTCTAGTAATCATTCCAATGTAGAAATAATAATGCACCGACTCATAGAAATTGAGTTTGGAGCTTAATAGTTTTTATTAGGGGTATTTTAGTAGAAAAATGTAAACTAGATTTAGAAATTATAGATTTGGGAAAAAATACTGATGATTGACTTTGAGGATATGTATACAAGAACATCCTAGAAATTTGGTTAGGAATATATTATGTGGATCTTTCTTGAAAATAAATCCATATATATATTTAACAAGTGGAAGTGGTAATGGAATATATGTACATAGGATAAACAACTCAGATAAGGTGTTCTAGGCTTAACTAATGGTATCCAGGTATATGAAAACATGACTCACTATGCACCACGTTTTAAACACATGAGGTATTTTCTTATGATAGTTCACATTTTAATTATAAAATATTATGAAGGATTTAAATGTAAATATGACCTCAAAGTAACCATGCATATGATTATGAGCTTATACATGCATAAAATTTAAATTTTTGTTATGTTTTGATTATAATATGACATAATACATTTTGATTCATAACCTAATTTAGTGTATGTAATTATTTAGAAATGGAGCATAGTAAAAGTAATGGAAACCACATGAACCCCCATATCCCATTTACAGATTTCCCACCTATAAAAGATAATGATGTCGGTTCTGGAGCTACGATTGGTTCTAAAAAAGTTATAACTATATAGGGATAACTGACTAAGGTTATCAAAAATAACCTTACTTGTATGAAGAATCATAATCCTCATTGTAGAGGAGAAATTGTAGACAGAATTATGCGACAAATCCTTCATCATTCAATGGGACTAAAACCCCATTTTATCAGAGAAATGGATAAGTTCATTAAAGAATATATTTCTCTTTTTTGGATGTAAATAATGGGAGAATATTTTTATTGTAGTATATCATCTTTCAATAGATGCAGATCTGTGGTGGTCGTTAATTTAAAAAATGAAGGAGGATGAGGAAATACATGAAATAAAATATAGGGTCTTTAAGGAAAAAAATTTCGATAAATATTTTCTTGGATAATAGCATGTAAATATGGAGAATAATTATTGAGTTTAAAACAAAAAATGTTGAAAATGTTATGAAGTAGGAATAAAATTTTAAAAGGTTTGAAAGGAATTACACAGGATGGATAAAAAAATCCAAACAAAATGATTTATTGATACTTTGGTGGTTTAGAACTATTCATCCAAATGGAAATATGTCTCCCAAACATTCTCATCATATGATGATATAGTATCATGTGCTATTAAGACATAAAATAAATTATCTATATCATAATACTTTTAGGGAATGTAAAAGAAGAAGTTGGTGGGATATGAAAGAATTGAATAAGGGATGAATAAAAAGGGGATACTACCAATATGTGTTAATTGTAGAAAGAAACACCATCGAGCCTACATAAAAGGAAAATGAGTCTATTAAAAATATGTGGGAATATTCCACAAACCTTGCCATTTCAATGGAATGAAATAAGATAACAATGTTTAATGCAAAAAAATTTAAGATATGGGACATTTTTTCAATCATTTTCTTAAGCATTAAGGAAAAATTCCCCAGAGAAGGACAAGGGATCATGTCCAATATTATGTGATCAGAAATTTTGAGGATGAAGTGACTAATGATGTGGTTGTAGGAACATTAATCATTTCATCAAAATTATCCAATGCTTTATTTAATTATATACCATCACATTCTTTTATATCATCCCAGTTTGAAATTAAAATTATACATTTCCAATTTGATATAATAAAGGAGTTTTCAATAAAAACTCACAAGGAAGGTATCACTGCAAAAACGTTGTTTTGATCATCCCCCCTTATGAAACATAAACATGGTTTAGTCACAGTTCATATCATCATACCAAGGATTGAATTTGACATATTTTTTGGTATGAAATGGATTTAAATATATTATGTGAAAATCTATTATATGAATAAAGAGGAGACAATTTTTGATAATGATGTATAATACCTTATCTTTAGAGAATAAGCCTTATAAATTGACCCTTATCAATATCCACACCCATTATATCTACTGAATGCGATTCATGGGGAGGAATATAAAACAATATCTATGGGTTAGGAAACTAATATTAAAATAGAGGATGTACCTACTGTGAAAGAATAAATTTATGTATTACAAGAGGATTAACCTATAATCCACCATAGCAAGAAATTCAGTTTTCTATTGATTTAATTCATCATACAAGTCCTATATCAAATTCCCCTTATAGAATGGCCAAAATTGAATTAGTAGAGATGAAGAAACAACTAGATGAATTAAATGATAAGAGATTTATCTACCCTATAGTTTCTCCATGTGGAGATCATGTTATTTTTTATTAAGAAAAAATTTGGATCTATGAGGTTGTGCATTGACTACAAGGATATCAGTTATACTACGATAGAGAATGAGTATCCTCTTCCTAGAATTGATAATTTATTTGTTAAAATTTATTGAGCCGTGTATTTTTCGAATATTATCCTTAGATCTAGATACCATAAGATTCATGTGAGGAAGGAAGATATTTCAATGACATCACTTTTAACTAGGTATGAGAATTATGAGTTTACAGTAATTTATTCTCGACTGAAAAATTCACCCTCTGTTTTCATGGATCTAATTAATAGAGTTTTCAAGGAATATCTTAATGAATTTTTTGTGTTATTTATTTATGAAATCATAGTATACTCAAAAATATATGAAGAAAATTAGAATCACTTGATCATTATTCATAATACTATTAGAAAAATGAGTTATATGGAATGTTTATATTGTGAGAATTATTGCTTCAAATTGTATCTTTTCTTGGCCATATTGTATCTAAGGATATAATATTAGTGGATCCTGCAAATAAAAAGACCATTTAGGAATGTTCTACACCAATAAACATAAATGAAGTAGGTATTTTTATATGTTTACAAGGTTATAGTCTGTGTTTCATTCTGAAATTTTCTCAATTAGCTAAAATATTAACCAAGCATAATTATAAATGGGATAAGTTCATATGGAAAAAATAATGTGAAAAATATTTTGGAGAATTGAATAAGATTTTTGTGAATGCTCCGATCATGACTCTACCATTGGGAAATGATTGATTAGTGACTTATTATGATGCATCAATGAATGGACGTGGATGTTTCCTTATGAAAAGTGATAGATTTATTTCCTATCCATCATGGTAGTTAAAAATTCATGAACATAATTATCTAACTCCTGATCATGAGTTAATAGATGTTATATTTTCTCTAAAAAAAGATACATTATCTCTATGGTGAGATATGTGAGATATATAATGATCACAAGAGCTTTAAATATATAGTTTCATAGAATGAAATCAACATGATGCAAAAGTGATGACTTGAGGTAATCATCGATTATGATTGTTCCATACACTAAAACACCGGAAATGAAAATAAGGTTTTTGATGCATTGAGTAGGATGGATCATGGAGTTATAAACAAATGATCATTGATAAGGATCATGTGTTCATGTATCTAGTAAATATGGATATGCGAATTGTTAATGAAGGTGAAACATCACTAATTTTCAATTGGATTCTAAACCATATTTATTTGAAATAATTAAAATTTCTTAACCTGGTGATGAGAATCTTCAAAAGAAAACTAAGGATGTGAATGATTGTAATTTTTTAGACTTCATGTGTGGGAATGGAATTCTAAAATTTGGGTAGAGGATTTGTGTTACCTCTATACCCAAGATAACAAGGGATTTATTGGATGATTCCTATAGTTAAAATTTATCTATACATACTGGTAGCACTATGATTTATAGATTTTTTATAGAACATTTATGGTGGGACAACATGAAGAGGGAAATTTTTGATTATGTATTAGGATGATTATTTTTCCAATGGGAGAAGGATGAAAGACTACATCCAAGAGAATTAATTCTACTTATACCCATTCTTACATGGGAATTTGATGACATCACTATTGTTTTTTTTCACTAGTTTACCCAAAACAGAATGAAATAATGATAAAATATTGGTAATTGTTAATCAACAAACCAATTATGCACATTTAGTTTCAATAAAGGTGGATTTCCAATGGAGAACCCTATGAGACTCTTAATCGATGATGTTGTAAGACCTCATGGAGAAATTATTTCTATAAAATCTAATTGGGATCCATAGTTTATGTCAATATTCTTGAATAGATTCCTAAAATATTTAGATACTGAGCTTCATTTGTGTACATCATATCACCCTCAAAATGAAAGACTATTAGAAAGGATAATCCAAACTTTATAAGACATGATGAGATCATGATCACTAGATGATAAAGGTATGTGGGATCAATATTTACCATTGGTGGAGTTTTCTTACATCAATAGTATCCATTCTATAATTAAAATAGAACCATATGAAGCATGGTATGAAAAGAGATTTCGTACACCAATATTTTGGGATAATGTTTGTGAAAGTAATCATGTAGTCCCAGATCCTGTTCTAAAAAACTCATTGACGGTAATGACTATTAAAACACATATAAATGTAGCTCAATGTTAGAAAAATAGCTATAATGATAATCGAAAGAAGGATTAAAAATTTCATGTGAGAGATCATGTTTTCTTAAATGTGTCTACATGGAAGGGTGTTATATGGTTTTGGAAGAAATAGAAACGGATCCCAAGGTACACTGGTCATATTGAAATTATGGAGAGAATTAGAGATGTGTCTTATCATTTTTTAGTGTCATCTATCCTCTCTAAGGAACATAATGAGTTCCATGTCTCTTTGTTAAGGAATTATATGCTATACCCAACACATGTAATCACTTATAAAGTTATAAAATTGGAACATAACTTATCTTACCTGGAAGAGGCTATCTAGATTATGGACACTATAGAACTGGTGTTGATGAATCAAATGACTCATTCGGTAAAGTTACTTTGGAAAAATTAAAAAACATAAGAGGAAATGTGGTAGCATGAGTAACATATGATGAAGACCTACCATAATATTTTTATGCGGAAATAATTTGGAAATTTCATGGATAAAATTTTTGTGAGGGGGGAATAATTTAACACCCCAAGGTATTACAAATAAATTTAATATATAATTAAAGGCATGGAATACTGAGTCTCTACAAAACAACACCTTGTTATTATAACCTAGACATTTAACATTATTTTTCCACCTATTTGATTTGAATTTTAAATAATTGAAACATTGATTTTCAATCAGTAAGATAATTGGAGTCTGATAGTGTCAACTTACATTTTTTGTGAATTGAAATATGACCTTAGGAATAGTAATATGAGCCTTATGAATGTTGAATCAGCCTAATGAATAGTAATAGCACCCATGAAAGTATAAATAAAATTTAGGCATCTCATAATTGAATGTATTATATAATTATATCATAGTATAAGTCAATGAAAAATTTAAAAATTATTAATTTAGTGTTGATATTTTAGTGAGTCATAAATATTTAATTACAATTATTTTAATTAATAAAATTATTTAAAAAAACCCCTTATTGTAAAATGAATTCAAAATAAATAGTTTATTTTCTTATATTTTTTTGATAAATTCACGATACCTTATTTAATTTTTGAATGTGTTATAATATCAGTTTTAAAATTAAAATCTGTATTTTTCAAGTAAATAATGATTTTATTTAAAAACAAATTTCACATATTTAGAAAATTATTATAATAAAATGGACCCATTTTTTAATTCTAAACATTTAAAAATGACTAGGGTGTGTTTTTGGGATTTTTCAAAATTATAGGAATTCTTAGTGAATGGTAAAATACGGTAATTTACGGAATAAATACTTTAGAATATAAATACACTATTAATTAACTCAATAGTGATGTAAGAACTATTATTTAAAACAATCATGCATTTATTAATGTATTTGTTCATTCTAATCAACACGATTAGTTTTCTTGAGCAAAATAATAAATTAGCGAATATAATACTGAGAAATTACCCCACTCCTCCACTATAAAACCACCCTCACCCCACCCACCACCACTTCAATTCACTCCACTAAGCCGTGAATAATGTCCTTTTTCTTCCCAAATAATATTTCATAGTATATAATCATATCTAGGTGATATTGGAATTTCCAAAATATGAAAAACCCTATCCATAAGAAGGTTCTCATGGGGGATTATTCAAGAGGTAAAATTTTCTTTCTTTTTTCCTTATGGTTTTTATTCAATAACAAACTTTTATTATTATTTCCTAACCTCCTCTGTCCAAATGATCTTGGTAAATCCATTATGATTTATATAAATGAATTATATCATGTTAATGTAATAACCATCATCAATCTCTTTACTAACTCTCTCTCTTTTATTTTAAAAATGAAATCATCTTCTGGGAGATGTTGATTTACATCCTTCATGGACGCCGAACATTTGTTCTTAAATTTCTTCTTCAAATACGGTCACAAAACCATTTTTATTGTTAAAAAATATTATAATATATGAATAATAACCTTTCTAATGATATGAAACCATTATATATACATAATACTAACTCATAAAATAAAATGGGTTTGTTATGATGAATAACTACCGTAATAATGTAAACGATTATCAACTAAATGTATTGTCTAACGATTCATCCTTATAGTATATATATATATATATGATATATAGAACTATTTTAACTTATTTGCATTCATTAATATAATATTATATAAATTATTGTGAATTATATGATTTCCACATGAATTTCGATACTTATATACAAGTATGATGATCCTGAAAACCAAGGAAACAAACACTCTGAAACAATAAAATTATATCTTATAACTTATCAATAAGAACATAAATTAACATTATAAAATTATAATAAATACAATAAGTGTAGGTAAGGTATTTATTTAAAGAATTATCTAATTAATTTTATTATCCAGGATGTTAAGGTCATGTGGGGAACGCATTCAGACATAATATAAGGATTTCTACCCGAACCTCCACTTTCATTCACGTTACTCATTTTCTCTCTTTAAACCAATTAAATTTAGAATGTTTATAATGTAATAATCATAAATTATGTTTTAATAATATATATATATATACCAATCATAATACTTCTTCATTTTATGGGGACCTACTTGTTTTAAAATTATATTTCTCAAATTCATCCTGATAAACAAGCCTTATTCAAGAGAACTTCTTGAATTCTTTCCTATTTTCAAGTGCACTCTAGAATATGTTTTAACCCACCCTTGTTTTTATAAAACCACTCATTTTATTATGAAAAAACTATCTTTTTTTAGTTTTTTTTATATAAAAATATTTTTCCAAAAGAACTGTTGTTTGAAAAGTAAAATATTATTTCACTCAAAATCAATCAATGATTTTGTAGGAGTATTTTAATATATTTCAACACACCTATTGATTATTCTTTTTTATTGGGATTAATATTTTAATATATCATCTACCATATTGTATTAAATATATTTTGAAAATTTTGACTGTGGATGTGACATCTTGATACCATTCATCATACTACTCAGAATGGTTAATAATTATGTTTGAAGATTGGGGAAGGTTATTTACATTGAATATGTATATGATGTTTCTATTTAACTCCATTAATATGTGGAAGGAATTGTAAATATAAATATATGGTTGGGGCCCACTATATCCTTAATATTCATGGGTAGGTCCCATGAGACAAAATAGAATTGGGTCTTGGTCGAGTCCTTACCCTAGTATTTTAAGACGTCTTGGCCGAGGCATTGAAAGTATGTTTCTGATGTCCGGTATTATGAATTCTCACATATTGATATTAGAGGATTATAATCCATATGATCATTTAACTAGTTTAATATAAATTCTTATGCTTCATTATCTTATGATGATTTAAATGGATTTATTAAATAATATTTCATTATTTCTATATTTTTCTCAAAAATATTGTTAATGGCATGTGTTTTTAGTTATCCACCATGCCTACTATTTACTTTTATGATAACCTCAACTGTATTTCTTATCCTTACTAAGCTTATGATCCCCCCCTTTCTTATTTTTTATTTTCCATAGGTTATAAATATGTATATTATGAATGACTTTTTGGGATAATGTTGGAGTAATAGATGCTTCCAATGGACTTTTTATTATGTATTTCATTTCAAGAATTAATGTTGAAATTATGTTTATATCTAATTTTCCTAAACTACTAAAATGCTAAGTCCTTCGGGATATCACTTTCATATACTCCTGAGAAAGTAAAAAAAATAAAAATGCACCATCTCTAGGTTAATGAGTTCGAGGCATTACAATGAAGTTATATGAATGATAAACCATCAAGATAATTTGAATGAGATAGTAATTTTTTCTAAACACAAATAATTTTTTGTCAAAGCATGCTTTATGGGATCACTATATGTTACAATCTTGTGGTTGGGAGGATTATATTCTCGGGGTTCATCAAGTGTGGTGGATTAAATATTTATATATTTATGCTGTAAATCATATTCTAAAATTACTTATCCCATTAGTAATATGTATCATTTTCAATGTTTTGGAAAAGGAAAACACTTATAAGAGAGATTTTCATGGAAATTATTAACATAGTTGAGGAACCATTAATGTTATTTTATCTTTTAGGAATTATACCAAGAGGGGTTCATGATGTTAAAACTATTATCTCCATTTAAAATATTTATAGAAAACTAAGGGATAAAAATTAGAAAAAAATTCTTACAAGTGACTCTAAATGTATAAATTATTTTTTTCAATTCAAATTATGGACAGATAATTTATAAAAAACTAGATTTTGGTCTACGAGTTGATTAGGATGATGACATTAACTTTCTATCATGTTATTCACATAATAGTCAAAGATATTTCTTAGGGGGCTTAATGATTTGATACATCACTCAATTATATATATCTATGATATTATTCCACCCAATGGGAATTTCCATGTATAATTATACTATATGGGATTCCCTAACAGTTTTATTTTCCTTTTCATTATGGTAAATTAAAATTTTATTATATATAAAATACTAGTCAATGAAGGAAATTGGTTTAAAGAAAACTATTTCGTTAATAAAAAAATTTGTTGAAGAAAAAATAGTTTTTTAATTACCTAATGATGATACAAACATTTATGATTGTTCTATTATTGAATAGGATAATGTTTGGAAACTATTTGAGGTAATATACCTCCAAGATAAAGTAGGCATTGGTCTAATTTCCTTCATAATACGCCACCTTGAAATTTTGTGATAAATACATCCTTATTATATATAATTTTTTTATCATCGTGAATTGATTGTATGCCCAGATAACAAATGCACACATGGGTGTTCAATATAATAATTTCATTATAATTTTATGTCAAAATATCATTGTTTTTATTGTGGAAGGAAATGTATGAATCTTTCCCATTTGGATCCATAACTATAAAGATCAGCATATGGTATTGGATCCTTATAATTAATTTTATTTGCTTATATGGTCTCATTAATGGTAGTTAAGGATAATTTGTTAATTTTAAGTGGGTCATCCCTTAGATCCCTATCAACAAGATTAATTTAGTTTATTGTATAATTTTACTCCTTATCTCTAAAGGATAACATGTGTTATTAATTCTCCTTATATGGGATACAATTGTTATAGATAGACAGATATCTCATAGAATCGACATAGAAAATATAAATAAATTTATATGTTCCTACTAAAAATGTCATTTTCATATAACATATAATGAATTAAAAAAATCCATGGATGGATCCGTTGTGTTTTAGTGAACTCATAATTTGGATGGAACACATAAGGACATGATCAATGAATATACGTTATATGGAGTATATTCTATACTATGAAATGGAAAACATTTTATTAAATTGAATTTTTTGTAAATCTATTATAGGATAATAATTTCTTCAGTGCCGCTTTACCCTTGACTGAGTGGAAGGGATAACATCATAAGACATATTTTATTAATTCAACTAGATATATTGGGAGTTTATACACACATAAGGTTTTTCTAGTATAATCTTAGTGCGGTTTCTTATGCATTTTGGGTTCCCAAATATATTTTATTCTATCGATACCTAGCCTAATGGGGCCTGAGATTCAACTCCCTATGCACACATATAGTAGGTTAGGGGCTGGAATCTAGAGCCAAGTAGCATTACAGACAAATGAGAGTTCTTAGACTATAGTACATGTATTCATTAACCAAAAAATATGACCACGAAACAGTGAAAAAATAATAACACTAAAACTAAAAAACATTAACACATCTATCCCACAAATAGAGTACTAACATATTACTAAAATAATAAAAGGCAAAAATAAATGCACACCAAAAACTGTATTTGAATCCAACATGATTAGATGGAGTGGGTCAACATCAAAATAAACTATCGGAAAGTACCTTATCCAAGAACAAGAAAACACCTATGTTAGTCAATATCTATAATCTCTACTTACTTTGGATCCTCCTAAGACTCTGTCAATGAGCCTTTAGTCTGCACAAGACATGACATGTTCATGAAAATCTCATGTAGGGTTGAGTATAACAATACCCAATATGCACCCCAAATACAAAATATAAATGGGGGAAAACATAATTTCAATAGTCCATTCAATCAATCCATATTGAACACAAATGAGGGAGAAACTTCATCTCATACATCCTTGGATATACATGAATATTCAAATCAATCTATATGGTGTTACAACCATCAAATGTGGAAACACATCAAGGAATATAGAATCAACCACATATATACAACATAGACTCTATTCCTCATAAGGTCCCAACCCCATATCCATTCATAGGACTCTAATAATGGATCTAAGGTAGAACTCATCCAATATAACACAATACATGCGTCATGTCATCCCAGATGGTATATCCTAGAGATATTTCCCATCCGCAACATCCCTAGTTCTAACTTTAGTTCATTGTACTAGAATTATTTTCAATTCTACCATTCATCCTATGAAATATCATAAGAACTCAGGTAGAGAGGCATAAGCCTTTCCACTACTCACAGTTAAGGGAGTACCGGTCCAAACAATGAACCACATGAAACCTATCTAAATAGTGATAAAGGATGGACCCTAACCTCATTTTTACCCACAACCGAGGGGTTAAAAACATTTAACCATTACACAAAACCTCTGTCGCACCCACATGGAAAGGCCCAAACCTCATATCATCAAGGGGAAACAAACATTGAACCACGTATCACACATAACAATCCAATGGGTCTGCTCCTCATAATTCAACTCCATAGCTGATAGAGCTCCCACTCACTTGGAGTACATTCTCCCCACCACTACAATATGATAACAATGTACAACTCCATAGATAGTGGGATATCACCTTATGTACAGGAGAGTTTTTACTCTACCTATATAATCCTAATGGGTGACCAGAACACTAACATGATAGGGGATTACTAAACTTATAATAGAGGAATTGCACCCCAGTACAATAAGGTATTACCAAATCTACCTGTCTATCACACATGGATTACAGACACCCTAATCTTACAGGTAATCACCAACTCCCTGAGAATAAGACCTAGAACCTATCAACTCAAGGATGTGACAACATTGAAAATAAATCAAATGTGAAGAATCCAAGACCTAAAATGATAAGGGAGTACTAACTCCATGGATAGAGGACCCATACCCTGAACCCTATGGGGTACTGACTTTAAAAAAAACTATTGTGGAGTTCCTGCACCATGATGTGATAGTATATAACTATATCCTATGACATTAATGATGTGGGGAACCTATTCCATAATCTGTTAATGGAGTACCAACCTCAATGGATCCACATCATGGGTAGAGGACCCATGCCACTATGGGGGAGTTCTGCCTCTACTGATATAAGAGGTAAGCGAAAACCGAACCACATTTTGATAGAGGAGTACTAATCCCTGACTCTTCCAAATAACAATATAGATCGAATACAATGGTCATGTTTCTTTTCAAAAATCTACATTGGGAATTGGAACCGTGCTCTGGTACAATAGGGGATCACCGCACTATGAGATTAAATAGTCTAGTACACCTGTATCCGAAGATGACAGGGAAGGGTACCAACACTGACATCTCTCTAGTGATCAACCCAAATCACAGTCCATGATTAACTGTCATTATCCTAGATTCATGAATAAATCAAGCCACAAAACATCAAAAAATCAAGCACAAAGGCTACCATCACATTTTACGATAATATCTACTCAGGATAGGGTACTCGCTGGTTTGAATCTAAGCCTCGATGAGAGAGACACACACAGGGATAAAGAATCCCAAAAAAGGAATTTGGTGTGTGTTTGGTTACACAAGTCATGTGATCCATTTTGAACACTTTTCTATCTCATATGATGAATGTATTCTATGAAAAATTTAGATTACACACCAGGTAAATTGTGTACACATCCTGTCTCACCTCACCCGTGCCCCCCATCTGTGTCTTCACCCACACTTCTTGGCCAACCGTGTCTCCAAAAACAATGTGTACCCTTGGAATGTTTTGTATCCCATCTAACTAGACCCTAATTGTAACAGCCCAATATTTTGTGAATTATTGTTTTCGAATGAATATAATCTTTTTGATATGTTTCACTTCACACAACACTGAAAATACTTTATTTAATATTGAAGCACTATTTTGGATTGTGTTATACGCAAAAAAAAATTCATAATTCACTAAAAACATATATTCTATCTTTATCTACATAGAACATTGATGATAGGTTTATATATATGTAACAATGACATTCCTCGATGGATTACATAACACAGTTGACTAATTTTTATTGAACTGTAGTATATCCTTAAAATAATAATATTTAAATTAATAAAATATAACCTATACATTAAAATATTGGTTAGGAATAGTATTAAATAATTTATGAAAATATATTTCATTACAGAAATATAATATTAATTCATAGGCTTCTAATTAATTATAAATGAATATGAAAACCAATTGAATATAATGTAAAATATTTTTATTTTTAGAGTCAAAAATATGTTTTAACCCAGTAAATAAAATTAATTAGAAATGGCTATTTCAACTAATGTAATGTATATGATATATATTCATTCAAATAATTTTTATGTTTTTCCAACAGATTCTATATACATATCATATGAACAAACCAAATTTTATGGCTAAAAATCTATATTTTTATAAAGGTAGTTTTATCACCTTTCAATGGATAAGATATATTAAATACCGATTTTTTAACTTTTATAGACATAATATATCAAAATAGACTTCCTATTTAAAATATAAACATACAAATTAGGTTAGTATAATCTTTTTTATTTTTCTGTAAGGTTTTATTTTTTAATGAATACATAAAAATACTGAATTTTAGTTCAAAACTACTTTCTCATCTAATTTATTTATATGGATAAATTATATTTTAAATGGGTTTCAATTTTTAGTTATAAAAATATTATAAATTAATATAATTTAGGTCATTCATTTCAGTTTCACTTTGATATTGGGTAAGAAAACCTAGCTATCTTTTTGATGTTTTATCTTTAAAATACTGCATTGTCTATCCAACTACGAGATTAATTTTAAATTAATTTCTGACACTCTTGTTATTAAAAGTTAGGAAAACTAGAATACATATTTGTAATTAGATGAATTTATAATTCCTAATAAGGTCAAATTATTTTTTGACCAAAATAATTAGTGAAATTAATCAAAAACAATTACATTGGTTGAGGAAAAATTAATCATAAGTAAGGATAAAACATTAAATTTAATACTAAAAAACCTAGAAACTTGTCCAAAGCCAATTTTATTGACATTATTCGGCCATTAAACTAATATTATTGACTTTTCAGGTTTTTATATTCCTTTTTTGTTAAAAACGTATTTACTCTTAAGATGATTTAAAAATGACAAGTGTGTCCTTTTCCTTACCTATAAAAGGCCACCACCTCTCCCTCTTCTTCACACCTCTCAAAACACTTAGTTTCAGCCAATGTTTATAAAAAAACATAATAAAGACACTAAATTACTCCTATAAACCTCCCATTTGGTAGAAAATATTCCAAGTAATTATTTTGGAAACATGCAAAAGGAGTTACTCGATTAAGAGGTAAGGCCTTCACTCAAGATCCTTTCTTTTATAATGCTTCTCCACCCCTCCACTCTCTTTATTAAATCATTACCAGAATCCTAAAAATACTATGATATTTTAAGGATATGTTTTTTACCTAAAAATACACATATATTCATCTAAATTGTAATGAACATTTAGTTTATATGTGTGGAGAACTACGATCTCACAAAATGATGATTGTTCAATTTTCCTTACCGCTTCTCATGGTGAACAATATGATGGACAACATGTTTATATATATTATATATTTTATATATTACATCTTTACTATATTTTATTATTTTTACAACACATATATTTTTTACATTAACCTTTTACAAAAAAGATAATTTCGTTTGAGGAAGTGTGGACTATCGCTTACTCAGAGCGATATGATTCGTTGAAACACTACATGGAATGTAATAAATATTGGGTTAGTGAAATTATATGATATAGAATACATTATAATTAAAATTTAATGATATTATATACATATATACATCGATTTAATTTTATTTCATTCTTTCAATATGATAATAAAAATAGAAATAGCGTTCATTTGTATGTATTGCTTACCATCTCCATGAACGGTGTATTCTATTTCATACTTCTATATTATATAGATTATTATAATAAAAATATACCGAATATAAATTATATTAATATCAATTTTTACATTTTTTAATCATGATATATTTGTGGGGAAATAATATATAACAAATTAAGACACTTGTGAAGAACAAAGCGGATATTACCCGAAGCGAAACCTTAACATATGAAGGTTAACAAGAGGGTGATATAAGGTCATAATAAAAACATATATGGATTTATATATATTAATAAGATAATTTTAAATATATATAATAAATTTATATTTATTATACAGGTTTTTTTGTCAGTAAGATTGTAGTCAAGAAATAGGGTTAGGGAAATTCATCTCACATTCCATTTTTTTGAGATAAATGCTTTATTCACCACCCATTCCTTTGGATTGGTATGTATACTACTCACGGATAAATTGTTTGATTATTATAATTAAAATTATGGTTATTTAAATATCCATTTAATGATCTTTTTTCAAGAATTTTTTTGATTTAAATGTTACCAAAACATTATTGTAGTTTTGTCTCAATTTTCCATGTTTGAGACACAAGCCATTTTAGAACACTATATTTTTTAAAGAGGTTTATATAATGAAATTGAAATATTATATAATGAATCTCATTATTTTCATGATATTTTAAGCTTCATTTAAATTTATTTTCATACATGAAGAGTGTGATACCATGTTACGAAGTGATAAGAGTTTATTGAAACAATATCATAACAGTACAACATTATTAATGATTATGATTATTTGAGGAAATATTATGATCAATAACTCAAGAACACTCATGGGTTTACATATCCTATGTTTATTCAATATATTTCCATGTATTATTATATTATTTCAACTATTTTTTAAATAATTTTATTTAGAATATGTTTTTAATAAAATCTAACCACCTTCCTCTCTTCGGTCGAAAATCTGTTCTATTATAAATACCATGTTTAATAAAAACATTTCAAAAATTGTTTTCAAATCAACATTGAAGATTTATTTCATGGAAAAAATTATTTTAAAAATTATTCATTATTTTCATTATTACATTCTAATTTTTTAAATCTATTTAATATTAAAATGGTTTTTTAAAATGTTTTCAATTTTTATTCACAAGATTTCAAATTAAAAGGATTTAAAAACATTTTTAATCAACTATTTTATGATTTAATAGTATTATGAATGAATTTTTTTTTTAAATACAATATTCTTTAACAATTTTTCAATTAAAAAGGTTTTTTGAACGTTTTCAATATTTATTCAAATGTTTTTAATGTGTTTTCAAAGAATTGTTTTAAAAATAATTGAATCTCATTTTATAAGTTGTAAAGGAAAACAGTTTGGAAACTTATTTCATGTATTCTTTATATGTTATCACGGTATTTTATAATAAAATAATTCTATAATGTTTTCATTTATTAAGAGTCATTTTTCGAAGAAAAAAAAGAATATTTTCTACAAGAAATGTTTTTGAAATATATATCAAAACTATTTTCCATATAATATGAAATATCAGGATGTTACTCATAAATTTATAGTAAATTATCAAAATTTTCCATTATTATTCATTCATATGGTTTATGTTTTGATGGAATGATGCTTAATACACATGTTTCACTTTCATGGGTTTTATGCTTTTGAAACCCACTTCTTTTCGCGGTTTATGATTTACTAAAGTGATTATGAAACCTATATATTTGGATATGTTAAGTGGTGATGAAATGTTAATGATACCCATTTCATTTCACAGCTTATGTTTTCATAAAATCCATGTCATTTTCTGGGTCATGATATAATGACTTTTTTATTATCTTCTTCCACATGTATTTATGGAGTTATTATTGGTGGGACCTATATCTCACATCAATTCATTGTGTACTAATATGGTGAATATGATATTAGAGGGTATAGGGGATGTAGTCCAAGCCTAAAAACAATATGGTACATTGGGTGTAGCATAATCCTAAAAGTAAAAGGGTATAAGAGTTATACCCCAATCCCAAAAATAAGAAGGTACATGGTTTATAGATCTGGCCAAAAAGTAAAAGGGTTCATGGAATTTATCCCATATCTTGAAAGAAGAAGGTATATAGTTTATAGCCCATGAATAAAACTAATAGGGTACATGGGCTGTTATCTCAATCCCAAAGTAGGTACACGGGTCGTAGCCTAATCCATCCATGTTATAATGGACTTTGTGGGTATCCCAAACATTAAATTTTATATAATTATATGTGTGACAGAAATACCATTTTTTATTCCTATGTCATTCTTTCATTTCATATTATCTTAATTATATTATGATCCTTGTCTTTTTAATTTTCCTTATTTTTTATAACCTCTAATATGAAGGGTGTGATCTTAAAATGTTATAATCATGTTCTATAACATTTGTTCATGTTATCCATACACATTTCCTTTATTTACCCTTACTGGGCATATGTGATCTCCCCTTCATATGATTCCTTTAACTAGGTTGTGAATAATGTTTTTAGGTAGAAGTAAAAAAGGTGGATATATTTATGGGTGATGTTGATGATATATAACCATGATAGAAGATTTTGTTTCCATGTTTCCAAATACACTAAAATTTTATATTCATAGGGAATCTTTTATTCTAATGTACTAAATATTCATCTTTATTGTTGTAAAATCCATGTATGTTAGGCATATTTCACTATAGTTGTTATCAAAGGAAATGATTAGTAATCCTTTGGAATCTAGGAAGAGAAAAAATCAGTGGGATCCTTAGGTATATATCTAAGGATATGTTTATGGATGTCTCTAATGATATGTAAAAGGATGAGTCAAAATTTAGTAAAATGTAATGGAATTTTGGTAAAGGATAGATTGATTGCGTTCCTAAAAATACATCCATGTCTCGATACTACAAGTGTATGTGGATCCGGAACAGATGTACCTAGGGTAACATATCCAAAAATATTTTCTAGACTCGACTCATGTTAATCTAGTACATGATAACTGGTCTTGTTATACACCATGTTTAACACTCAAGGGGATATAATCTAGGAATTTAGAGACTCTTCCCAAACCATTATAATGGATTTAAATATATGTTGGCTTTGAAAAACATATGATGAAACTTGGGTGTCATAAAATAAAGAAGGTTTCATTAATTAGAAATCCTATAAGTGATATTTCATGCTTTTGTGGTTCCTCTTTATGAGCTCTTACTCTATGATTTCTTTATTTATTCAATGGTCATAACCCTAAAGAACCACATTAATGGTTATTGTGAGGTATAATGAATTTTTTTTTATCATGACGATGTGAGTGATTCGGGATATGGATTGAATACCCTCATTTTTATGCTCAAAAGTAATTCTAAATCACTGAATAATGATGAAATTTCAAATGATCAAAGGGTTGATATAAGTTTTATAGAGTATTTTATGATGTAATGTCTACCTTATTTGAGAGGGTCTTCTGATACACTTGTTTATAAAAACTAGATCAGTACCACTGAAAAGGTATTCATTATTCACCAGTGTATGGATTATGTGAAATTCATTCTAGTTGTTTATTGTTTATAAGGTGTGGAAGACAAGTGGTGGACTCTAATCAATATTAAGATGAAGCATTATGAAATTAAATATGTGGATTAGTATGAGTTCAAGAACTTATTCATCAATAAAAAATTTCCTCATTTTCTTCATATGAAGATAAAAAAGGATTTCCTAGATTTAAAGCAAAAGGTTGATAAATATGATGGTACATGTGAGGCTAATTTCAAAATACATTCAAGGTACTCTTCTGGAATTATCATCCAACCAAGAAGTAAGGTTCAGATGTTATTCAGTGGCTTAATGAAAACAATCAAAAGGGAGTTTCCCATAATATTATTTGGTATCAATTATGACATTGTTCATTATGTAATAAATTTTTAAATGGATGTTGGAGTTATGTATCAATATCACGGTTTTAACAAGAATATTAATATAGAGTTCAATAGAAATTTGAAAACCCGTGGAGATAAGAAGATGAGCCTCTCTTTAAGATCTAAGTATGGAATGAATAATGGTGGTAATTTTCTTAATGAGACCATTAAATGTTTTAATTATATAATGGAAGGACATCATGTGGATGAAAGAATAAGTTGTTGTAAAATTTTATATAATGATGTTAATAATCAGAAAAAATTCCAGGATAAACATCCCAAACATTAGCGTTAAAATTGCGGGGAGTTTGGGTAGTTCTCCAAAAAGAACCCAAATCCAAGGGTTAATAATTTTGAACAGCTCTAACAACCTCTGAATATAATTGAAAATTAGAAAAAATGTGAAATCCTAATAGATATCCATGGTAACTAGGGAACTCCATAGTGGTGAATTTCTTATTGGATTTTGTAAAAATATTATCTATGAAAATATTTTTGATCCTTTAGTGTATCTTATTTTGAGTCTAAGAATTGATTATATTTATAAATAATTTATAGACCAATAAAATCATGTTTACATTATGTATTTATAAGTATGAAACCAATATTCTAATTGGATCATTTTTTAATATAGTGTCCTATATGATTAATAAAGGGTTAATTTTGTTTTAGAAGCATAACCTTTTTCAATAATTATTTATGGTAATTTAGCTTTTGAAAATGCTTTCAAAAGAATATTCGATGAAGGTAATCACATGTTTAGTATGTGATGAAACATGGAACATCAATTTTAATCTGATCTCATGACATTATTTCTAAAGATTTGAATATTCATCTTTTGGAAGGGTTATGAGGATAATAATTTATTGAAAGATAAAGATAAAATTCGGATGAAGTTATTGAGAATAAAGTAGTATATTTCCACTTGAGGAATAATTCATATTGGATAAATTTTTGTAAAAACGTTGTGTTGATGATACATGATGATATGATGGATGGAAAATCAAGGATATCATAATCTATTTCGGATTCGAGAAGGAATGATTCACCTTCTTTTTTGGAGAAAGTTGTTAAATGGGTCAAGGAACAAAAAAGGGTGAGGTTTTCCTAAAATCATAAAAGTATTAATTTTCATTATAATAATATAACTTCAGAGAAAAGGGATATTTAAACTGAAAATTTTATCCTAGTACCTCTGTTTTTTATGAATCAGATGGTCCCCTAGTTTATCCCTGATTTATGTTTTTCAGATAATTAACTTTCTCCTAACTTTTTTCTATATCACTATTCATCATAACCTGATAGTTATATTTTTCTTCCATTCCCTTGTTTTCACATCCCGCCTATGTTCCCATATGTGGAAACCTAGTTATAAGTTACTTTGAGTAACTATTATGGTTTCATTGTACCCTTTTAAGGGAAGTTTTTATAATCATTTTTACGAAGTGGATTTTTATAAATAAAACATTCAAGTATTAAACATATGATGACCCAAAATAATTGTAAGGGATAAATTCATATTAAGGGGGTTATATTTAACACCCAAATATTTTTGAATTATTATTTTTTAATTAATTTAATCTTGTTGTTATTTTTCATTTTAGATATCACTGAAATGTTTTTATATTATATTAATGCTCTATGTTTGGATTTTTTATATATGTATCACCATGAAAATATTGAACTACACACACCATAATGTTTTTATTTCTCTACATAGAGCACGTATATTATCTTTTGTTGCATGCAATAATGATTTTCTTTGATGGCATGTGTAACATGCATGACCAATTTACACCTAACAATAGTATATAATTTAAATGTTATTATTTAAAATAATAAGATAAACATATCCATTAAATTATAATTTATGAATAATATTATCTAATTTATGAAAATATAATTTTTACATGTATATAACATGAATTTATGGGTTACCAACTAATTAGAAATGAAAATTGAAAACAAATTGAATATAAAGGAAAATATTATTATTTATATAGTCTAAAATATATATAAACCTAATGAAAAGATCAATTAATAATAATGTTTGATTTTAATGTAATATATTTGTTATATATTAAATCAAATATTTTTTATATATATCCATTATATTCAAAGAACTTAAGATAAGAACAGACCCCATTTTAGGCATAAAACCCAACATTTTTCATAATATTAGTTTTACTGCCTTTTAATGGAGAACCCACTTTAAATACCAAATTTGAAAAATATATATACATAATATGTCAAAATAAACATCATATTTTAATTTTATAAATAAAAATTATGTTATCATAATTTGTTGTTTTTTTCTATAACGTTTAATTTTTTAATGATTATATAAAAATACTCCATTTTAGTCCAAAATTACTTTTACATATAATTTATTTATAAGGATAAATGATATTTTTTATTGGATTAAAATTTTTATTAGATAAAATTTTTGTCCATTATTATATTTTAGGTCATTAATATAAAATTAAATTTGAAATTGTCAATAAAATTTAGAAAAAATTTAAATGCTTTTTATTTAACAACCCGCTTTGTCGACACGATTGTTGGATTAATTTTAATTTAATTTCTAATTATACAATGATTGGAAAATTGAAATATGGATTCAAAATTTCTAATCATTATAATTTATATTGTATAATAATATAAACATAGTTTTTAACAAAAATTATTAGGGAATGTAATTACAGTTAATTACATCGATTAATGAAAAATTAAGCTTAAATGAGGACTAAACCTTAAATTTAAGCCCAAAAAGACCTAGAAACTTCTCCAACACCACTTTTATGGAAATTATTTGGCCATTAATCTTAAATTATTTAGTTTTGATGATTTTTTATGTCTTTTAATAGGTAAAAATGTTGTTACACAAAACATGTTTTTAAAAATGCCAAGTTTGTCATTTCTATTCCCTATAAAAGTAAACCACATCTCACTCTTCTTAAAAAATCTCAAAACAATTATTTTCAGAAATTTTATACCCAATAAATATACCAACATCCCTACCTTCATCTTTTATGTGTCCATTTCGGTATAAAATATTTCAAGTAATCCTTTTTTCATAAACCAAAAGGAGTCACCTGATTAAATAATAATTCCTTCTCTCAAGATCCTTTCTTTTATTTTCCTTCTCTATCCCATCCACTCTCTTTATTCCTTAAATGTATGAAAATAAAATCATTATAAATATACTATGTTTTTTTATTATATGTTTTTTTCCTAAACATTCCCACACATCCATCTAATGAGTAATGAACATACTATTTATGATTATGGAAAACATCTGCCTCACTAAACGATGATTGTTCAATTTTCCATTCCACCTCTCATGGTGGAAATTATGATAGACTATATGTTTATATATATTATATGTTATATTTATTATTTATTTAATCTTATTTATTCCTTTTACAATACATATGTGTTTACTTTCCATTTTGTGTAAATACGATAATTTGGATTGGGGAAGTGTGTATTACCGCCCCCTTAAAGCGATGTGATTCGTTCACATAATACATGTAATGTATTAATAATGGGATTATAGTACTTATATTATATATATATAATTTTAATTCTACATTAATTATAATATATACATATATACATATATTTAATTTTCATTCTTTCTTTCAATATAATAATAAAAATTGAAACAATGTTCATGCGTAAGTACAGCTTACCGTCTCCATGAACGTTGTATTCCATTTCATACATTTATATCCTATATATTATTATAATACACATATAATTAATATAAATGATATTTATATCATTATTTTACATTATTTCACCATGATATATGAATAAGGACTAAAGATATAACAAATTGAAGACATACGAAGAACAAAGCGGATATTACCCGAAATGAAACCTTAACATATGATTAATAAAAAGATTGTAATATAAGTTCATAATAAAACCATATTATATATTATATATAATAAAATTGGTCTTTAAAATATGTATTATAATTTTATAATTATTATACATGTTTTTTGAATGAGTACTATGGGAGTCAAGACAAAAGTTTATGGGATTTAATCTCGCTTTTCATTTTTCTGAGATACATGCTTTGTTTAAAACCAGATAATTTTTAGGGGTGTGTATACTAACCATGGATTAATTATATGATTAATATAATTATATTTATAGGTTTTTTCATATAAATTTTATGATATTTATTTCATGGTTTTTATGATTCAAAAGTTACCAAATCGGTAATGTAGTTTTGTCTCAATTTTCCTTCTTTGAGACATGTTCCATGTTATGCACCTATATTATTCCATGAGGTATATATAATGATTTTTAAATTTTATATCATGAATATCGTTATTTTAATTATATTTTATTCTTAATTTCATTTCATTTTCATACATTGAGAGTATGATCCCCTGTTACTAAGTGATAAGAGTTTATTGAAACAAACTCATTGCTTTTCGAGCTTATTAATGATTATTATTCATTGATGAAATATTAAGATCCATATCTCAAGAAAACTCATGAGATTATTTATACTCTATTTATTCAATATATATCCATGTATTATTTATATTTTTAAACTCTTTGGTACTTAATATAGTTAAGAAATTATTTTATGAAAATCATTCATTATTTCTCTTTTCGGTCAAATGATTTATTACAAAAACCATGTTCTAAAGAAATTTCACATGATCCTTGATGATAATATTCAATTAAAAATTATTATGAAAACATTTTATTGTTTTCAAATCGTCATTTATATGTTTTTAAATATATTTTTTATGAAAAAGGTTTGTAAAAATGTTTTGGATATTCATTCATATGATTTCAAGTAAAAATGTTTTCAAAATATTTTCAATATTTCTATATAAGATTTAAATTTACTTTTAATGAAATGGAATTCAATAATATTTCACAATTTTTTAATATGTTTTGATTTAAAATGTTTTTAAAAACATTATCATTATTTCTTTATATGTTTTTAATGTATTTTCAATGAAATGGGTTTTAAAACTTTTTCGAGATTTATTTAAAAAATTTTGAAGAGTTTTCAAAGAAAAATGTTTTTAAATTTTTTTTAATCTTATACTATAAGTTATGATGGAAAAAGGTTTTCAAAATGATTTCATTCCTTCATTATATTTTTTTAATATATATTATATGTAAATTATTCTTAAATTGTTTTATATGTTAAATATAATTTTCCAGAAAAGAAAGGATACTTTCCTAATGAAACGTGTCTGAAAGATATTTCAAACCTATTTTCAATAGAAGATGAAAGATATTGACGTTACTAATGAATTTATAAGAAATTATCCAATGGTTCCACTCATATTGTTTCTTTAATGGTTTCTGTTTTGATGTAATGATTCTTAAGACACTAGTTTCACCTCTATGGTGTTTATTCCTTCAAGAACCTCTTATTTTCGTGACTTATTATTTCCTAAAGTGATTATGAAACCTATATATTTTAATGTGTTGGGTGGTGACGATCCATTAATGATACCCATTTCACGTCATGGGTTATGATTTTCTAAATAAGATTTCTTTTTATGGGTCATTATTTGATGAATTCTTTTTATATTGTGGCATATGTATGAATGAATTTATTTGGGTGGGATATATATCACCCTCTAAATAACTGGATATTGATATGTTTTATATGATCTTAGAGGGTACACAGTTTTTTTCCCATGCCGAAAACAATAAGGTACATCGGTTGTATCCCATGCCTAAAAGTAAGAGGGTATACAGGTTGTATACCAAGACCAAAAAGAAGATAGTACACGTGTTCTATCCCAAGCCTAAAAGTAAAAGGGTACATGGGTTGTAGCCCAATATCGAAACCAAAAATATATATTGTTTGTAAAATAATCCTAAAATTAAGAGGGTACATATGTTGTTTCCCTGTCCCAATGTATGTACATGGGTCATATCCCAAGCCTAACATGTTATATTGGTCTTTCTAGATATCCCAGACATAAACTTTTCATCGCTTATATGTACAAAACAAATTTCATGTTTTATTATTATATTGTTATTTCATGATATATGTATTTAATTCTATTGTGATCCATGTATTATTAATTTCAAATCATTATTATGACCCCTAATATGAAGGGTATGATCTTCAAATGTCAAAATCAAGTTTTATACACATTGGCCATGTTATGCTTCCAAATTTCCTTTTTTTAATCTTACTGAGAATATAATATCACCCCTTCTTATGTTTCCTTTCCTCATGTTATGAAAAAAAAATTAGTTTGAATTACTAAAGGTGGAGATCTTTATAGGATATGTTGAAGATCTTTTAGTGGAATATAATATTTTTTTAACAATGTTCCAAATACACTAAACTATTACAGTCATCGAGCATGTATTAATGTAATGTACTTAATATTATTCTAAAATGATGTAATATCCTTGAATGTTAATCTTGGGTCTCCATACTACTGAATTTCCTCATCCCATGTCTGCATACACACTATGTTCTTATCTCTGGCTATATACATCCACACAACCATGTCCCTTAACATGACTACAATTTCTATGTCCCTCAGTCACACTACATGGTCTCATTAAAAGGTGTGTAACCCTTTTACATGTAATGTAGTGCACAAATAACATCTTCCCAAAATAGTAAAAACACTTGGTGTGTTTCACTATCCTACACACCATGTGATTAGTAATTCCAAATTGGAATTCCATATGAGCCACTTGAATCACCCTGGATTCCACAAAACCTAATAATTGACTCACATAGGATCTCTAGATATCATAAAAGTGATCTAAAATACTCAAAAAATTCAAAAAAAAAATAAACTGAGACATAAATCTCAAATATTACTATATCATGGTGAATTTTATATGTTTCATGTCCAAAACAACACCTGAAACATGATACTCCATGATCCGGTGATGATCAGCATCAAAAACTATTATCAATGACACATCATCACCTATGTTTGTCCTAGGGTCATCTGTCATGAAAGGTGGTATCCTATCTTCCTTTTACATGAAAAAAATAGGGAGGGTTATAATATTATATTTATTAAATTAAAAAAATATACTTCCACCACCACCAATACGCCTCCAACTCAACACCGTTCACTAAATTTATTTACTTCACACCTAGGGTTAACACCATATTATAAGGAGAAATGTAGTCTCAAATTCCCGATCTGAGACTCTTCACAGGAGTAATTACACATTCCAATAGAAGTTGTGTGTCTGTTGTAGAGACCCTAAGCTTAATGTACATGGACATTACATTACTTTTTTGGAATAAATAGTACATTACAAAAACACACACACAAGGACCGTAATAGTTTAGTGTCTTTGGAAACTCAGAATATAATCTTCTAATCATGGTGAAAGATCTTCAACATCTCCCATAATGATCTTAATTTTTTTAGCTAAAACCATTATTTATATCCTGGGGAAAAGATAACATAAAAGGTTGAGATCAAATGCTCAGTAAGGGTAAACAAAAGAAATATCAATCACATCATATTCATAAGAACATAACTTTTTTGAAATCTTAATCCTGCAAAAGAGATCATAATATCATAACATGGGATAAGTCATAGTAGTGAAATGTAATCCCAATAATCATAACTTAAAACGTGAAACATTGTGTCATACACACATAATCATAGAGAATCATTTCTTATTAGTCAAGACTCATTTCCAAGACTATCTTAGTGGACAATGTCCATTTCTGAACCGAGTTCACTCCTCGTTTCAGTCCTGTTTCACTGAACCGGTTTAACCTGTCGTTCCATCCATGTCTATATAATGAGATATAAAATCCTTACCCAATGCATTGGAGGGAGATATAGGTCCCACCCATCTCATAATGATACCATTCTTATGTGTGCCACAAAATCATAATCCATACATCATAGCATAACCCATGTAATAAAAATGGGATTCTTAAACATCATGAAATAATAAAACAATTCATATAAGATAAAGGAATTCATAAAAATAATTCCATCACAACATAATCAAATCAATTTAATAATTGTGATACAAATATAACCCTTTATTATCTTATATGGAAAATAATTTTCATAAAACACTTGAACTCCATTCTTGAGGAAAATATCCTTTCTACTTCAAAAACATTTTCCTTTCATAACATGTCATACAATTTTAAACTAAAAGAAGTTGATTAAAAATAAATGTGGAATCTTTTAATGGAAGATTCTTGGAATTAATGTTTTAATAATCCATTCATGTCGTATAAGTTAAAAAAACATTCTTCTCATACTTTTGTCGGAAAAGTCAAAAAGTACCTCGTTCGAAAAATGACAAAAGATTCCTTTCATATCTTTTACTATAAACTCAACAAAGGGTAAAAATGTATTTAAACAATTGTAGGTGGATTGAAATAATATTAAATATTGAGGAATCATGGATGTGTATGATAAAATACACCCCATTAAATACCAAAGTATAGACAATCTCGGATTAAAATTAGATTGTGATATTTCCCTTACCTTAGGACCGATTTGCTTCATAAGTGTCCAAACCTCCTCTATAATGATTTAAATAATGTCATTGACTTATTCCAGAATCATACTCACTTTTATGATATCATAAATGGTTCACTTATGACTATATGTTACCCGTTCTTTTGTAAATTCCATGTTAAAGAGCGTTTTGGGTACAATCGTTTCATTTGTCGTCCGTGTTTTGACTTGTAATTATTCGTATGATTACATAGATCATGATTACTTAATTCCAGAATATAAAACATGATTTATATATAATATATATTCATAATATACATATATATAATAAATTAGTAAATGGAACGAAATACACCGTTCATGGAGACGGTAGGCCTTACGTACGCATGAACGCTGTTTTCGTTTCCTTATTAAGTTGAATGAAATTAAGTAGATGAGATACATATATATACCCATAAATCCAGTATAATTATTATGTCATATATTTCATGATTACTTATTATATATTCTTTATAATCATTCATAAATGGTTAACGTGGAGAATGAATCTCATCGCGTCGTGGAGACGGTAGTCTGTACGTACGCACAAGCGATGATATCGTTCTCATGATCATGGAATTGTATTGGAGTGTATGTATACTATTTCAGAATCAATATCACTTTAAAATAATCATATATAGTTATTATGTACACCATTATACCCATCCAAGTAAGGTGGTGGTGGAAAATAGATTACACCACGGCGTGGAGACATTATTCCGTACGTACGCACGCGCGGTGATTTCATTTTCCATAGGATGGATAGATGGTGAAAAATGGTTGTTTCATACTTATAATAACATATCAGTATATGAGTGATACTGATGTTATTACTTCATAATGAAACAACTAAATAAGAATAATTTGAAGAAGAATGAAAATTGAATGAATCGGTAACGGATATTACCTCTTATTTGACATGCCTCTTTGAATCCTCCTCTTAGGGTACTAAAATTGGTATTTAAAGAATACCAGGACCTCTAGGATGTTTATAGGGAAATTTATAATTGAAATGGTTGGGGATTGGCCGAGCATGAATGCTCAAATTGGTGTGAGGAGGAGAGGGAGGAGGTTCCCTTTTATAAGGGAGGAGAGGGGCACCTTTGGAAATCTTAAAAATATTAATTTATAATAAATCTAACCCCACTTAAAAACCTCCAAAAATGACTAATATTCGAATATAAGATGATATAGGGTTGTAATCGCATCATCCAATAAAATTTAGACATGTTAGGAAATTATTATAAACACTATCGACTAGATTTATCCTTACTTAATCAATTTTATTTTATTTGTGCTAATAACATTCTAAATTTTTAATTATAATAAATAATTACTTATTTGTTGTGAATTGTCCATAATTAGATACTTTATAACATTATAGACCATATAAATATAAATTTATTATTTATATATATTTGTGTGATTTTTAAACAATTTTATAATATGTTATTTTTATAAAATAACAATATTGTCAATTTTTACACTATTCATTTATTTGAATTTAAATAAAATACATACAGAAGATATGTTCGAAATAAAAGCTTTAATAGATTCATAATAGGTCATATGTATCTATAAAATTAGTGGAGAACATTAAATAGTTCATATAATATTTATTTTATTATTTTTAAAACCATTTATTTGGTTTATATCTTAATAAAATAATTACAACAACATTTTTGTATAATTATTTAATATACTTATTTGTTGCATAAAAATTAAAAATAAAATCCAATGATAAATATAAATCTATCATCTTTCAAAATAATGCTTTTAATCGAATTTATCATCTTAAAATCACAATATTTAAATTTTTATATTTATTAAATTATGAAGGTTACAACTTTGGAATCATTTAATATAAAATAATATAAGTGTCATAATAACTATTATAAGACTCCAAACGGTTATATATTAGGTAAATGGATGATTATAGTATATATATATACTAAAAATAAGTTTTTTCAGGTTTGTGGAACTTTTAATGGGTATTATTATTTCAATAAAAACAATATTACTGATTTTTCACTTAATAAATAATTTCTGAATCATTAATGTATCACCATTAATGACAATTATTTAATCCCTAAAAATTCTAAATAAATTATCATGATGTAGATAATTTTATTAGATTTCTGGAGACTATTCATGTTCTAAGTTTCATGATGTTTATCACTAAATTAAAATTAATATACTTATAAGATTTAAGAGAGTGACATGTTGTCACTTTCTTTGGTTTTAATAGTAATTAAGTTATTTTCATGGAAAAAAGTCCATTAAATGATTCTAATATGACCCTTAGGTGATATGGGTCGAATTTTAGTCAACCAATAGGATTTTCTCAGATTTTAGGTTAATTTTATAATCTTATATTTACCCTTAATTACCTGATTTACCATTAACTAGGGTAAATAAAATTTACTGTAGTTACGATTCATAATGCCCAAAAATCAAACTTAGTCTATTAATATAATTTGGATCCACTGATTCCAAATATGGAATCCATTTTTCCAATTTATATACATAGAAGTTGCAGAAATTAAATTAAAATTAATCCCATTGTCGAAAGAAAACGAGTTTTTGTTTAAAACATTTTAAAAGATGGAATTGAATTAACCTACGAATTCAAGGTAAAATCAATGATAATGACATAAATTATATTAAATGGTAAAAATATATTCTATTTATACTTTAAAACCATTCAATATTATAATTTAACCATATAAATTATTGTGATGAAAAAAGTTGTTTTTAATTAAAATATAGCGTGTTTTTACTATTCATCAAAATATGAAAGTTACCAGAATAATATGAAAAATTTATCAGAAGTAAATTTTTATTTCCTGATTCCAAAGAAGAATTTTATTTTGTAAAATTTAACTTATAAACATGTAAAAATCTAGATTTAATGTGGGTGCGCCATCAAAAGGCGGCAAAACTGCATTTTTTTGAAAAATACTTATTTTACCCGAAAAATTTATTTTGTTCTTATACCATGTTCTAGAAAATGTGTAAGATGAATAATAATGTTATAAAATTCTAAATATAGTTAATACTATTCATAACGGCTAGTTCATAGTAATATTATAATAATATATCGTTGTTTAGTAAAACCCGGTATTGCATACAACACACTGTCACGACCCGACCCAATGGGGCTCGAGCCGCGACTCCCCAAGCCCGCCTCCAATAGGCCAGGGGCTGGCGACCAGCGCCGAGTAGGCTATCACACACATGGGAGGCATTAGCCTAAGGTACCTGTACACACGCACCCACAAACACCTCCATGCAACAGTGCAGAGATATAGAAACGGAAAAGTAAATGCATGCATACAATCTATCCCAAACCAGAGTGCAACAGCAAAAGTACAAGGGCAAAACAGGGCCCACCAAAAGAAAACTACAAAGCGCGTCCAACCTGCTCTGAAGAAGGGAAACGCTGCCACAAACACCCGCCAGAAAGCTCCCTCGGCACAGCTCCGGTAAACACCCCGGTCAACTCGCTCACTAAGCTCCTCCTGCTCCGGGTCCTCCTGGGACTCCGTCAAAAGGCCTGTGGTCTGCACAAGACACAAACATGTGCGGGCAAAGCCCTTACAGGGGTGAGTATAAACATACTCAGTAGGCACCCCAAAAACCCAAAACCCAAGGGAGAAACTGAAAGGCAACAGTCCGCTCAACCCAGCCAGAGGGAACCCAGACGAGAGGGAAACTCTATCTCGTGACCATCCTCGGCTAAACACAACTAGTCAGCTCAGCTCAGCTCAGGTGTATGCCCATACATACACCTTGAACAATCCAGATATACACAGCTCACGCCACAAAGCCACAAGAAGTACCGACCACATCACCAGCAACTGTCCACAACCAGGAGAGTACACCACGAACACTGTCATACCAGATGACACTCATCCGAGAGATACACTCCATCGGGTTACTCGCAAACATCACAGATGTTCACCCGAGAGACCACGCTCATCGGATAGCATCACTGAGGAAACATCGCTGAAACAACATAACCACCAAACTCCTCGGAGAGGGGATCGCCGCTAGGGTCCGCTAGGGGATACCAAGACCCACTCCGGTATACGTAACTCACAGATAGGGGATCACTCCCAGGGTCCGCTGGGGGATACCACGACCCGATCTGGCATACGTAGTTCTCACAGATGGGGGATCACACCCATGATCCGCCGGGGGATACCACAACTCGATCTGCACTCGACAGAAGCTTCACACTAAGATAGAGGATCATCGTCCATATAAAGATGGTCACGACGATACCGGAACCCTATCTGGGATAACTCGCGATGTAGGGGATCGAACCGACGATGCCACAACCCTACCGAAACCACGCACTGAGTAGGGGATCGCATAACCAACGATACTGCAACCCAACCGACACCAAGCGCTGAGTAGGGGATCGTATAACCAACGATGCCGCAACCCTACTATAAACATCATGCTGAGTAGGGGATCGTAACCCCGACGATGCCACAACCCTACTATGCATGACCCACCGCGTAGGGGATCATATTCCAGATGATGCCACAAACCCTACGGGGTTAACCTGTTAGATAGGGGATCGCTGCCCGTGAATAAGCGGTCACAGCGATACCAAGAACCCGATCTAGGGTAAAGATGCTAGGGGATCCACTCCGGGCCCACCGGAGGGATACCACAACTCTAACAGTTTAAACATCCCATCGAGAGGATCACAAACCCATACGAAGGTTGTGATACCACACGAACCCTCGTAGGAAGGAACCAAGGGAGAACCCTCAACCACTGCTGGTCCAAACGTCGCTAACTCGAGCGACTCGCCCCAAAGCCACACTGCGCACCTCCGAAGCCAAAACCGAGGCCATCATCGCGTTCCACGTGAAAAAACACGCAGGATAGGCTGTTTACTCGCCCGAAACGGAGCACCGGTGAAAACGACACTATTCACCGTAGCTAGCTCGTGCGGGGCCCACACAACGATCCCGAAACCCATCGGGCGGATCACACCACGGCGATCCCCTCGGAAAAACAAGCGGAATCGACTACTCGCTCGCCCAAAACGGACACCCTGTGAAAAAGGTACCATTCACTGAAGGCCAGCTCGGGTGGGGCCCACGCCTGGATTCCAAAACTCATCGAACAGAACGCACCATTGCGATCCTCTCGGAAAAACACACAGGATCGACTATTCATCCGCCAAAATCGGACTCCTGGTGCAAAAGCTGCGTTTCTCCGCAAACGCCAAAACCCGGCCTCGTGGGGCCCGCACCCCATTCGCAGACCCAACACCCGGAAACCATCTCAAAAAGTTCGTCGTACCATCAGGGTCTCAACGCCACTGACGGCACGTCAAACGGACGCTCCGGGTAGAAGTTACAACGGCCCGAAGTCGTAAAATAATAAAATAATATTATTTTATACGACGTTTCTAGCTCCCGGGCCACGATCCTGAACGTATAAACCCTCGAACCCACACCGGAGGGTTCGCCTCGTCGTTAGGGTCACGTCGCCGCCAACGGCGCGCGAATCCGACTCCCGGAGTGCAAGATACGGGGGTTTAAAGACCCCCGTATGCGAATAATGGCCGGACCGGCCCCGACCGGCCGCCACCGCCGGCCCGCCCTGGCCGGCGGTGCTCCGCCGCGAGCCACCGCGGCTCCGCCGCGCGCCGCCGCGCTGGGCCGCCGGCAGCCGCGGCTCCGCCGCGCCGGTGCCGCACCGGCGGATCTTCCGCGAATTGCCGGGGGCACCCCGGGGGTCCTTTTTGTGATCCGGAGGCGTCTACGCGACCCTCGGGACCCGATCTACACTTCTACGACTTCAATTTGCAGAAAAACGCAGCAAAAACGGGATCGGAGGTTAAAACTCAAAACCTCCTACCTCGCGGGCGAAACGCCGACGTTCTGCCTCAGATCCGCGCTCCCGAGCTTCCGCTGCGCACTCCTGGAACGTCCGCCGTCGAATTCTGAGCTCGTGGGCGCTCCGTTTGCTCGATTCGGAGGAGTGGCGGCGAAGAACGATAAAAGGGGGGGCCTGATATTTATATCAGCGGCCCGCCGGCGCCAAACCCGCCTCGGACCCGACGCCCGATGCGAACAAAAGTAAGGTCACGCCTAGGGTAAACGCGCCGTTCTGAATGCAACGGCGGTCTCATATTTTCCATCCGAGACTCTGTTCAGAAGTTATTTGAGCCGACACTCGCACACAAACTTTCCACTTATTTACGGAAACGCCCCTGGTGGCGTTTCTCACCACAAGCCCGCACCCGCAATGTTTAAACCCCGCCTAGGGTAAATGGCACGTTCCGGACGCAACCGTGCCCTCAGATTCCCGTTCTGAGCTACTGTTTAGGAGATATCACACCCCCGCCACGTGCATAGTATAAAAAAACTTAATATTTTTATAAATTTAATTCCGAGCACACCGGGCCTCGGAATCGCACGCTGTCTTCACGCCTAGCTCTGGAATTATTCGTAGAAATATTCCAAAGTCTCACAGGGCCAAAAACCCGAGTCTCTACATCCTCCCCCCCTTAGAACTTTTCGTCCCCGAAAAGCCCCAAGCACAAGGAAAGCGACTGAACTCTCAACTGGGTCTCACACACCAGCGAGCTCACCAGCAACAACCACTCAGGGTCTTACCAACGCCCTGAACAAAACTCGAGCAAGCAACGAAAGGAAAGAGTACCGCTAAACAGTGTCTGACAAACTACTGCAGTAAGTAGAAAAGACATAAGGCGTACCTCTATCCATCTGTGGTTCCTCTGGGTCAACAGCCTCCAGGGCATGCAGCTGTCCTCGCCCTCGACCACCAGCTCCCTGAGCTAGGCGTGGACCACCTGGGGGTGGGGGTGGTGGCAACTGGTACTGTCTACCACCGCCTCCCGCTGCACCAGCTCCGACGCCACGTCCGACGCCCTGCGGAACTCCTTGCTCAAGACGCTGCCTCTGCCAAGGCGGTTCATCGACCGGCTCCCTCTCAGCAACACGTCGGGTCGGAAAATCTCTAGCAAGATGTCCCCGACCATCGCAAGCGTAACACCGCCTCTCCTGCGGCTGACCAAAACTGGTCTGCGAGCCCTGTGAGCCCTGAGGCTCAGATCCTCCATCCCGGGGTCGCCTCCTGAAACGTCGGCCACGTCCAAACCCCTTAGTCTGTCGTCGGCTACCAGATGTTGATCCGACCGACGAAGTCTCCGCTCTCGAGTGCCCAGCACTAACAGGCGAGATCTGCTCGGCCAGAAAGCTCTCCACCACCAGCGCTCGCTCCAACACTCCAGCATAGGTGGACAGACACAGGGAAACCACACCTGCTCGGATATCCCAGAATAAGCTCTGCTCGAAGGTCCGAGCCCTAAAGAACGGGTCTCGAACCATATCCAGGGAGTAGCGCGACAGGTCTATAAACCTCGCTGAGTACTCCGACACAGTCAGGCTCTCCTATCAAATCTGTAGAAGCTCCTGGATCCGCACTGACCTCAGCGTCACTGGATAGAACTCCTCCCTGAAGAGCCGCTCAAACTCTGCCCACGTGAGCGTCTCCTCGTCATGGGACTGCGTCACCAAACTCCACCATCGCCCGGCAGAACCATGCAGAAGGCTCGCCGCTAGGACCACCATCTGATCTGGAGGTGTCCTCACTAGGCGGAAAACTCGGGTGACTGCCTCAAGCCAGTCATCAGCTGCCTTGGGGTCTGGATCACCCCGAAACCTCAGAGGTCACTACCTCTGGAACTCGTGCAACGCACTCAACCTGCACGCAACCTCGTCATGCACCGCCGGCACAACCAGCTGCTCGACAGGTGGTGGCTCAACTGGCAGACCACCTGGAGGTGCAACCTCAGAACCTGCGCCCTGCTCCACGGCCACTACACGGGGCGGGTCATCAGCACAATCCTTCTACGGAACCCTCGCTGGCTGTCGTCGTGGAGGCATCCTGAAATACATTCAAGACACACCACAGTCAAAGAGTATATCTGGAGAGATGACTCAAGAAGGACAAGGAAAACCCAAAACCCAGTCCTATAAGATGCATGCACCATTATGTCCCCGCGACCAGTGTACGAATGTCCCGAGACAAAAGGCAGGTTTTCAGAGTCTTGGTGTATGGATACGTCGGCCGCCGCACCAACACTGGAGTCCCTAGCCTGAAAGTCGAACTCGAAACATCCTGACACTGCCACTATGAAACCCAAAACAAGCTCACAGCTAGACCAGCTACGCTCTGAGATCCCAAAGGTGGAACCTCCTTTGATACCACTCTGTCATGACCCGACCCAACGGGGCTCGAGCCGCGACTCCCCAAGCCTGCCTCCAATAGGCCAGGGGCTGGCGACTAGCGCCGAGTAGGCTATCACACACATGGGAGGCATTAGCCTAAGGTACCTGTACACACGCACCCACAAACACCTCCATGCAACAGTGCAGAGATATAGAAACGGAAAAGTAAATGCATGCATACAATCTATCCCAAACTAGAGTGCAACAGCAAAAGTACAAGGGCAAAACAGGGCGCACCAAAAGAAAACTACAAAGCGCGTCCAACCTACTCTAAAGAAGGGAAACGCTGCCACAAACACCCGCTGGAAAGCTCCCTCGGCACAGCTCCGGTAAACACCCCGGTCAACTCTCTCACTAAGCTTCGCCTGCTCCGGGTCCTCCTGGGACTCCGTCAAAAGGCCTGTGGTCTGCACAAGACACAAACATGTGCAGGCAAAGCCCATGCAGGGGTGAGTATAAACATACTCAGTAGGCACCCCAAAAACCCAAAACCCAAGGGAGAAACTGAAAGGCAACAGTCCGCTCAACCCAGCCAGAGGGAACCCAGACGAGAGAGAAACTCCATCTCGTGACCATCCTCGGCTAAACACAACTAGTCAGCTCAGCTCAGCTCAGGTGTATGCCCATACATACACCTTGAACAATCCAGATAAACACAGCTCATGCCACAAAGCCACAAGAAGTACCGACCTCATCACCAGCAACTGTCCACAACCAGGAGAGTACACCATGAACACTGTCATACCAGATGACACTCATCCGAGAGATACACTCCATCGGGTTACTCGCAAACATCACAGACGTTCACCCGAGAGACCACGCTCATCGGATAGCATCACTGAGGAAACATCGTTGAAACAACATAACCACCAAACTCCTCAGAGAGGGGATCGCCGCTAGGGTCCGCTAGGGGATACCAAGACCCACTCCGGTATACGTAACTCACAGATAGGGGATCACTCCCAGGGTCCGCTAGGGGATACCACGACCCGATCTGGCATACGTAGTTCTCACAGATGGGGGATCACACCCAGGATCCGCTGGGGGATACCACAACCCGATCTGCACTCGATAGAAGCTTCACACTCAGATAGAGGATCATCATCCATATAAAGATGGTCACGATGATACCGAAACCCTATCTGGGATAACTCGCGATGTAGGGGATCGAACCGATGATTCCACAACCCTACCGAAACCACGCGCTGAGTAGGGGATCGCATAACCAACGATACCGCAACCCTACCGACACCAAGCGCTGAGTAGGGGATCGTATAACCAACGATGCCGCAACCCTACTATAAACATCATGCTGAGTAGGGGATCGTAAACCCGATGATGCCACAACCCTACTATGCACGACCCACCGCGTAGGGGATCATATTCCCGATGATGCCACAAACCCTACGGGGTTAACCTACTAGATAGGGGATCGCTGCCCATCAATAAGCGGTCACAGCAATACCAAGAACCCGATCTAGGGTAAAGATGCTAGAGGATCCACTCCGGGCCCACCGGAGGGATACCACAACTCTAACAGTTTAAACATCCCATCGAGAGGATCACAATCCCATACGAAGGTTGTGATACCACACGAACCCTCGTAGGAATGAACCAAGGGAGAACCCTCAACCACTGCTGGTCCAAACGTCGCTAACCCAAGCGACTCGCCCCAAAGCCACACTGCGCACCTCCGAAGCCAAAACCGAGGCCATCATCGCGTTCCACGCGGAAAAACACGCAGGATAGGCTGTTCACTCGCCCGAAACGGAGCACCGGTGAAAACGACACTATTCACCATATCTAGCTCGTGCGAAGCCCACACAACGATCCCGAAACCCATCGGGAGGATCACACCACGGCGATCCCCTCAGAAAAACAAGCGGAATCGACTACTCGCTCGCCCAAAACGGACACCCGGTGAAAAAGGTACTATTCCCTGAAGGCCAGCTCGGGTGGGGCCCACGCCTGGATTCCAAAACCTATCGAACAGAATGCACCATTGCGATCCTCTCGGAAAAACACACAGGATCGACTATTCATCCGCCAAAATCGGACTCCTGGTGCAAAAGCTGCGTTTCTCCGCAAACGCCAAAACCTGGCCTCGTGGGGCCCGCACCCCATTCGCAGACCCAACACCCGGAAACCATCTCAAAAAGTCCGTCGTACCATCAGGGTCTCAACGCCACTGACGACACGTCAAACGGACGCTCCGGGTAGAAGTTACAACGGCCCGAAGTCGTAAAATAATAAAATAATATTATTTTATACGACGTTTCTAGCTCCCGGGCCACGATCCCGAACCTTTAAACCCTCGAACCCACACCGGAGGGTTCGCCTCGTCGTTAGGGTCACGTCGCCGCAAACGGCGCGCGAATCCGACTCCCGGAGTGCAAGATACGGGGGTTTAAAGACCCCCGTATGCGAATAATGGCCGGACCGGCCCCGACCGGCCGGTCCGGCCGGCCTGGACCGGCCGCCGCCGCCGGCCCGCCCTGGCCGGCGGCGCTCCGCCGCGCGCCACCGCGGCTCCGCTGGGGGCACCCCTGTGGTCCGTTTTGCGATTCGGAGGCGTCTACGCGACCCTCGGGACCCGATCTACACTGCTACGGCTTCAATCTGCAGAAAAACGCAGCAAACACGGGATCGGGGGTTAAAACTCAAAACCGCCTACCTCGCGGGCGAAACGCCGACGTTCTGCCTCAGATCCGCGCTCCCGAGCTTCCGCTGCGCACTCCTGGAACGTCCGCCGTCGAATTCTGAGCTTGTGGGCTCTCCGTTTGCTCGATTCGGAGGAGTGGCGGCGAAGAACGATAAAAGGGGGGGGGGGGGGGGGGCGCTGATATTTATATCAGCGGCCCGCCGGCGCCAAACCCGCCTCGGACCCGACGCCCGATGCGAACAAAAGTAAGGTCACCCCTACGGTAAACGCGCCGTTATGAACGCAACGGCGGTCTCATATTTTCCATCCGAGACTCCGTTCAGAAGTTATTTGAGCCGATGCTCGCACACAAACTTGCCACTTATTTACGGAAACGCCCCTGGTGGCGTTTCTCACCGCAGGCCCGCGCCCGCAAATTTTACACCCCGCCTAGGGTAAACGGCACGTTCCGGACGCAACTGTGCCCTCAGATTCCCGTTCTGAGCTACCGTTTTGGAGATATCACACCCCCGCCACGTGCATAGTATAAAAAACTTAATATTTTTATAAAATTAATTCCGAGCACACCGGGCCTCGGAATCGCACGCCGTCTTCGCGCCTAGCTCTGGAATTATTCGTAGAAATATTCCAAAGTCTGACAAGGCCAAAAACCCGAGTTTCTACACACACGATATCGAGGAAGGTCGCGATTGCGTGTAATGCAATCCAAGTCAGGGTTGCGTGTTGTGCAAGAATCCTTCGTTGTTTCATATAACAGAATCCAACGATATTTCATTTATACATTGAATATATATATATATATATACTCAATGTTGCGTAGAATAACTATTATCAAAATTGTGTGTAACACGATCCAAGAATAGTGTTGTGTATACTGCAAGCTAATACGGTGTTGCGTATAGCGCAAGATAATCTTGGTGTATCGTACAACAGAAGATATGAAAGAAATTAAAAAGAATATATCTTATAAAATCATGGGTTATTACATTCTACCCCCCTTAAAATGAATTTCTCCCTCGAAATTTTTCGGGGTTATAAATGGTTTTCTACTTGAATGTTTCTTTAATTGAAACCCACATCGTAAAAAGGAATACCAAAACTAATGTATGAAACGTAATAGTTACCCAAATAAACTAATCACTGGGTTTCCACATATGATAACATAGGTGAAAATATGGATATGGAAGATAAATCTAACCATCATGTTCTGATAGAGAGTGGTATAGAAAATGGCTATGAAAAAGCCAAGAATCACAAATCCATAGATTTGTGATGATCTAAGGTACCATCTGATTCATCGGATATAAGGTCACTAAGGAAACATTTTTGGTTTTCAAGATCATTTCCCTAAAGATGATGAATTAAAAGAAATACTTACATGATTTTGGTACAATCTTACTGTTGTTCGTGAATTTAACAATTTCCACTTCATCCCTTAATGAAATGAAGTTGAATTTTTTATTTGTGATGTGTTAGCAGATCATAGAATGATATGTCAATCCATCTGTTTCAAACAAAAGGTTAGAAAAAGTTATAAGTCCATCATATGGTTAGATTAATCGTATATGGTTCCAAAAATGAACTTATACTTCATATATCATACTGCTTAATAAGATAAAACTAGTTTCTACTAACCAGGGACTTCATGTAGGCCAGTGGTAGGCGATAAAGGCCAGTCGCACTTCAGTTGTGTGTTTGATTCCCACAGCCTTGTCCGAAGCGATGGGCTGTCACCTGTCCTGTAGGTTTTCCTTTTTTCTTAAACTACGTTACTATAACATCCCATCTATAATATCGAAAAAAGTTCTATCCTGAAACAATACTATCTTATGTCCACCATAATCCATTCCAATCTTTATCTAAAATACTTCGGTCCGAGCCCGTAGTATATAGAAAACGATTTCTTGAAATGTCATCAACCAACCATCATTTATCCCCCATTATCTTGTTGGTCACATTCCAATCATGTGAATACCTTAATCATGTATTATCTTTAAAAATGAATACAATTGAACCTTAGTGAAAAAATGAATGTTGTCAAAAGTTAACTCTTTCCACATACCAAAATCCAAAAATTCTATATACTCAAACCATGATATAACCTTATCCTTATATCAGTCATGAGCTCATGAACATTTAATTTTCTCCTTACCCCTTCATTATGTGCATATCATCTACATTTCAAAAATATTGGTAACATTCATCACACACTTTCAAAACTTAAGGAAAGACAATAGTGTAACAATCCTTAGATGTCTCTTTATTCCGCAGTACGATGATATTACTTTTACAACATTGCACTTGATAAGCATGTAATCATTCCACTACCTTCTTAAAACATTGACCGAGCTTCATCAATTATATCATCTCACATATCATTTGTAGTCTCTTCATCATCATCAACATAAATTTTACCCATACAACCATACTGATTCTCTTCATGATACTTTCCCTTAGGGCATTGGTTTGCATAATTCCAGTACATTCCACATTTAAAACATTTAACCACTGTTGATGTCGTAGAAATACCATTATCCTCATCCATGGTGTTAACTGAAACTTTTCCTTTGCACTTACTGGATTTATGTCCTTCTTTTCCACATCCAAATCATCTTTCAGTTCCTTTGAAACATTCTCCTTGATTCCACTTCCCACATGATTTACATGAGGGAAATTGAACTTTCTTTCCTCTATGATCATCATGAAACTCCATCTTTCTCTTATTATCTGAGTCGAGAAAATTACCAAAGTTGAGATGATTGAAAATATAATGAGATTGATGATTAGGTATAATAACTATGTCTGGACTTCCAAATCCCGTTTCATTTGGTTTATCCTGAAAAATATCATTCCATTGTCCATCATATCCTCCATTATCATGAATCTTCCTATTTCCAGCCATTTTCTAAAACCCAAAAATAATAGTTTGAGAGGAAAAATTCATTCTAGGGAAAACAACATAGTAAAGGGGGAGCACCCTCAATATCTAACATCTTAGGATAAATTCTAAGATCGTTACCATAGTTCTAGGACTATATCCTATGTGTATACTTATCCTTAGGTACATCCCTAGACATACCTGGGAAATATATCTAGGGATCTCCCTAACATTTTCGCATCCTAGTTTCCAAAGGTTGACTAAACCTTTCCTATGATACCAACTATAGAGACCCGAAGCTTAACGTACATGGAAATTACATTACTTTTGTGGAATACTTAGTACATAACAAAAACACACACACAAGGACCGTAATAGTTTAGTGTCTTTGGAAACTCAGAATATAATCTTCTAATTGTGGTGAAAGATCTTCAACATCTCCCATAAAGATCATAATTTATTTTACCTAAAACCATTATTTATATCCTGGGGAAAAGAAAACATAAAAGGGTGAGATCAAATGCTCAGTAAGGGTAAACAAAAGAAATATCAATCACATCATATTCATAAGAACATAACATTTTGGAAATCTTAATCCTGCAAAAGGGATCATAATATCATAACATGGGATAAATCATAGTAGTGAAATGTAATCCCAATAATCATAAAATAAAACATGAAACTATGTGTTATACACACATAATCATAGATAATCATTTCTTATTAGTCAAGACTCATTGCCAAGACTATCTTAGTGGACAAAGTCCATTTCTAAACCGAGTTCACTCCTTGTTTCAGTCCTGTTTCACTGAACCGGTTTAACCTTCCATTCCAGCCATGTCTATCTCATGAGATATAAAATCTTTACCCAATGAATTGGAGGGAGATATAGTCCCCAACCATCTCATAATTATACCATTCTTATGTGTTCCACAAAATCATAAACCATACATCATAGCATATCCCATGTAATAAAAATGGAATTCTTAAATATCATGAAATCATAAAACAATTCATATAAGATATAGGAATTCATAAAAATAATTCCATCACAACATAATCAAATCAATGTAATAATTGGGATAGAAATAGAACCCTTTATTATCTTTGATGGAAAATAATTTTGATAAAACACTTGAACTCCATTCTTGAGGAAAATATCCTTTCTACTTCAAAAACATTTTCCTTTCTTAACATGTCATACAATTTTAAACTAAAAGAAGTTGATTAAAAAATAAACATGAAAACTTGTAAAGGAAGATTCTTGGAAATAATGTTTTAAAAATCCATTCATGTCATATAATTAAAAAAAACATTCTTCTCATACTTTTTTCGGAAAATCCAAAAAGTACCTCATACGAAAAACGACAAAAGATTCCTTTCATATCTTTTACTATAAACTCATAAAAGGGTAAAATGGATTTAAACAATTTTGGGTGGATGGAAATAATATTAAATATTGAGGAAACATGGATGTGGATGATAAAATACACCCTAGTAAATACCAAAGTATAAACAATCTCGGATAAAAATGAGATTGTGATATTTCCCTTACCTTAAGTCTGATTTGCTTCGTAAGTGTCCGAACCTCCTGTATAATGATTTAAATAATGTCATTGACTTATTCCATAATCATACTCATTGTTATGATATCATATATGGTTCACTTATGAATTTATATTACTCTTTCTTTTTTAAATTCCATGTTAAAGAGCGTTTTGGGTAAAATCGTTTCATTAGTCGTCCGTGTTTTGACTTGTAATTATTCATATGATTACATAGATCATGATTACTTAATTCCAGAATATAAAACATGATTTATATATAATATATATTCAGAATATACATATATATAATAAATTATTAAATGGAAAGAAATACACCGTTCATGGAGACGGTAGGCCGTACGTACGCATGAACGCTGTTTTCGTTTCCTTATTGAGTTGAATGAAATTAAGTAGATGACATACATATATATACCCATAAATCCAGTATCATTATTATGTCATTTATTTCATGATTACTTATTATATATTATTTATAATCATTCATAAATGGTTAACGTGGAGAATGAATCTCATCGCGTCGTGGAGACGGTAGTCCGTACGTACGCACGAGCGATGATATCGTTCTCATGATCATGGAATTGTATTAGAGTGTATGTATAGTATTTCAGAATCAATATCACTTTACAATAATATTATATAGTTATTATTTAAACCATTATACCTATCCAAGTATGGTGGTGGTGGAAAATAGATTACACCACGGCGTGGAGAGGGTATTCCGTACGTACGCACGCGCGGTGATTTCATTTTCCATAGGATGGATAGATGGTGAAATATGGTTGTTTCATACTTATAATAACATATCAGTATATTATTGATACTGATTTTATTACTTCATAATGAAACAACTATATAAGAAGAATTTGAAGAATAAAGAAAATTGAAAGAATCGGTAACGGATATTACCTCTTCTTTGACACGCCTCATTGAATCCTCCTATTAGGGTACTAAAATTAGTCTTTGAAGAAGACCAGTACCTCTACGATGTTTCTATGGAAATTTAGAAAGGGAATTGGTTGGGGATTGGCTGATCTTGAAGGCTAAAATTGGTGTGAGGAGGAGAGGGAGGAGGTTCCCTTTTATAAGGGAGGAAAGGGGCACCTTTGGAAATCTTAAAAATATTAATTTATAATAAATCTGTCCAGACTTAAAAAACTCAAAAAATGACTAATATTAGAATATAAGATTATAAAGGGTTATAATATCATCAGCCAATAAAATTTAGACATGTTAGGAAATTATTTTAAACATTATCGACTTGATTTATCCTTACATAATCAATTTAATTTTATTTGTGGTAATAAAATTCTAAATTTTAAATTATAAAAAATAATTACTTAGTTGTTGTGAATTTTCCATAATTGGATACTTTATAACATTATAGACCATATAAATTTAAAAGTATAATTTTTATATATTTTTGGGATTTTTAAACAATTTTAAAATATGTTATTTTTATAAAATAACAATATTGTCAATTTTTACACTATTCATTATTTGAATTTAAATAAAATACCTACAGAAGATATGTTCGAACTAAAAGCTTTAATATATTAATAAAAGGCCATATGTATCTAGAAAATTAGTGGAGAACATTAAATAGTTCATATAATATTTATTTTATTATTTTCAAAACCATTTATTTGGTTTGTCTCTTAATAAAATAATTATAACAACATTTTTGTATAATTATTTAATATACTTATATGTTGCATAAAAATTAAAACTAAAATCCTATGATAAATATTAATCTATCAAATTTTACAATAATACTTTTACTCGAATTTATCATCTTAAAATCACAATATTTAAATTGTTATATTTATTAAATTATGAAGGTGACAACTTTAAAATCATTTAAAATAAAATAATATAAGTGTCATAATCACTATTATAAGACTCCAAACGGTTATATATTAGGTCATTGGATGATTATGGTATATATATATACTACCAATAAGTTTTGGTCAGGTTTTTGGAACTTTTAATGGGTATTATTATTTCAATAAAAACTATATTACTGATTTTTCACTTAATAAATAATTTCTACATCATTAATGTATCACCATTAATGAAAATTATTTAATCCCTAAAAATTATAAATAAATTATCATGATGTAGATAATTTTATTATCTTTCTGGATACTATTCATGTTAGATGTTTCATGAAGTTTATCACTAAATTAAAATTAATATACTTATAATATTTAAGAGAGCGACATGTTGTCAGTTTCATTGGTTTTAATAATAATTAAGTTATTTTCATGGACAAAAGTCCATTGAATGATTCCAATATGACACTTAGGTGATATGGGTATACTTTTAGTCATCCAATAAGAATTTGGCAGATGTTTGGTTAATTTTATTATCATATATTTACCATTAATTACCTGATTTACCTTTAATAAGGGTAATTAAAATTTACCGTAGTTACTATTCAAGATACCCAAAAATAAAAAGTAGTCTATTAATATAATTTGGAACCACTGATTCAAAATATGGAATCCATTTTTCCAAATTCTATACACATAATTTGTAGAAATTAAATTAAAATTATTCCCGTTGTCGAAAGAAAACGGGTTTTTGTTTAAAACATTTCAAAAGATTGAATTGATTAAACCTATGAATTCAAGGTAAAATCAATGATAATGACATACATTCTATTTAATGGTAAAAATATATTCTATTTATACATTAAAACCATTCAATATTATAATTTAACCATATAAATTATTGCGATGAAAAAAGTTGTTTTTAATTAAAATATATCGTGTTTTTACTATTCATCAAAATATAAATGTTACCAGAATAATATGAAAAATTTATCCAAAGTAAATTTTTATTTCTTGATTCCAAAAAATAATATTATTTTGTCAAATTGAACTTATAAACATGTCGAAAACTAAAGTTAATGTGGGTGCGCCATCAAAAGGCGGCAAAACTGCATTTTTTGAAAAATACTTATTTTACCCGAAAAATTTATTCTGTTCTTATACCATGTTCTAGAAAACATGTAAGATGAATAATAATGTTATAAAATTCAAAATTTAGTTAATAATATTCATAACGGATAGTTCATAATAATATTATAATAATATATCGTTGTTTAGTAAAACCCGGTATTGCATACAACACACGATATCGAGGAAGGTCGCGATTGCGTGTAATGCCAGATAAGTCAGGGTTGCGTGTTGTGCAAGAATCCTTCATTTTATCGTATAACAGAATCCAACCATATTTCATTTTTTCATTGAATAAAAATATATATATACTCAATGTTGCGTAGAATAACTATTATCATAATTGTGTGTAACACGATCCATGAATAGTGTTGCGTATCTGCAAGCTAATACGGTGTTGCGTATAGTGCAAGATAATATTGGTGTATCGTACAACAGAAGATATGAAGGAAATTAAAAAGAATATATCTTATAAAATCTCGGGTTATTACATCTATGATAAAATATACTTATATGTTTTTAATATCATACATTGAGGCTCTCTTTTTCCTATAACTCTATACTGACATAGCACTTGGATTCAGAAATACCTTTATAAATATTCTAAAGTCATTTTGGTCAAATTATTATTCACTACAACCTCCCTTCCATATGTCATTTTACACAAAAAAAATTTAAATCCTATGTAGAAGTATAAAAATTAATCTCTCCACTAGGACTTTGATGCCAGTGAGCTCATTAAGGGTTCCCATGCTACTGACAAGCACACAGTTAATATAAACTCAAGGGAAAAAACACACACATCATCCAACTCAAACTAGGTCAAAATAGTGAATCAAGAGGGAACATGTCTCCCTATATGTGAGAGGTGCAAATATCTAAGAACCTAGTCCATCTATAGTAATACGGTCTAGTGGTACACCACCTCGCTGACCTGACATAGATAATGTTGAATATGAATTGTTCTCACACACCCCTAGATGATCTACATAATTACCTACTCATGAATTTCACATAAAAATATGAAACTGAACACAAGAGTGTAGCAACAAACAACATAGGGCCACTGAAGTGCACGCATTGGGTCTTAACATGCCCTACATACAAACCTCAAAAACAAAACCCAAAGCCCAAACACACAAGTCAAAAGAATTTTTCATCCATTGTTATACACTATCTTATTTGGGAATCCATAAATTGATCAAATGGTTCAAATCACATCAAAACATCATGTCTCATGGAGGGAATCATCCCACATTCTCTTGAATTTGAATCTACATCTAATAAAACCATCATAGGGATCTGCAGATGCCATGCATCACCTTGGAAAAGCCATGAGAACTAAGTGTCAAGAATAGAGTACCTAAAAATAGTGTCTAAATATACAAGAATGTAAAATGTAAAGGACACATAGAGTACCTTTAATCATCCTTGAGGAATTTGTGTCATCAGTCTCTGTGACCTATAGCTTTCCAAACCCACATCCTCATACTCCGAAAGTCTAGTGAGGAAATCCTAGGGGTGGTGATGGGAAAATATCAAAATATCATCCACCACTATCTACCATCCTAGCTAATCGTCCATGTCAGTCATCTTACAGAACTACCTGATCGAAATTATTCCTCTGCCAAGGTGGTCCAAATACTGTCTCCCTCTCAACAGCACAATGGATTTAAAAATGTGTTGCAAGAATTTCTCATCCATCACAAGTGTAAACTTCATATCCTATACTTGACAAAATCCACAGGGAAGCTAATGCACTGCAAACCCCTATGTTTGAGTCTCTTAATGATTATTCCTCCTGCACTGTGATCCTATCATATTTCATCTCCCAACTATTGCAGCTAGTTCATCTTTGTGGACACCATTATTGTCTCCCTCTGCTCGACCATCCTACAGGAAGCTCTCTATCACTATATATCAATTTCACAAACCCTGTATATGATATAAATCACAAGGAGACCACACATGTCAGTATGTCACTGCACAAGACCATCATGGTGGTCCATTCTTGAAAAAAAATCTAAATCTGTATCATGTGTGTATAACTAAATCTCTTTTAAACTTGATGATTACTTTTGCATTTTCATTATATCAATTTTGAAAATTCTTAAGTTCCTAGATATGCACCAATTTCAACAGGGATAGATAAAAATATTCCCTAAAGAGACATTCATACTCAAAACAAGTAATTTTCACCTCATCATGGGTATTTGTCACTATACATCATCATTGTCTGGATGATCCTTCAAAAAGACTCTAGGACAGGACGACCGTATGATCTACTGGTGTTCTTATTTGGAGGAAAACATGCATGAAAGACTGAATTGATTCATCAACTCCCTGGGGGATCTAGATCAACCCAATACCACATAGTTTTCTTCCTCTAAAACTCATTATTTTCCCTCAAAATACATGAATCCTCACCTGAACTACCAGCACCACCTGTTGGTCAAGGGGTGGTGGTTCAAATTGAGGATCACTAGGTGGTTCTACCTTAGGGCTAGTTCCCTACACTAAAGCCACGTCTATGGGTAGATCATCATCATAATTTTTCATAGAAACCTGATTGGTTTTCATCACTATAGAATCATGAAATATAATAAATATTTTCTATGTCCAAAGAGGATATTTGGTGTGCTGAATCAATAAGTACATGAAACCCATGACTCTTTTCTATATGATTCATGTACCTAAATTTAACTATGATCATTTCCATAATTATTTTGAGTCAACTAGTCGGTTATCAGTGTCTTGGGGAATGGATATGTCATCGATGACACATACACTAGAGTCCCTAGCTTTAAATTTGAACATAAAACACTTTTACATTTTTGTTTTTCAACCCAACACAAGTTCACATCAAGAAAACTACTACACTTCTTTCACAAACTGGAAGACACTATGATTCCACTCTATTATTTCCCAACCCTATAGGGACCAAGTTGATTCTCCCCAATCCCACCTCCATAGGCCAAGTGATGGCATCAATCACTAAGTAGTAATTACAAAAAAATGGTTGGACTTAGCCTATGGTATATTTATTCATTAACTAACAAAAATATATTTGAAATAGTTCATAGATAATAAAATTGAAACTAAACATTTATGCATACATCTGTACCACAACTAGATTACAACAAGAGTTCTAAATGTAAAAAAAAATACACACCCACCAACACCTATAAAAACATCTATCCTACTCAGATGGAAGGGATCACTGCAAAATAAAAAGTTGTAAATCTCCTCGTTTGTGCATCATTAAACATCCCGGGCAGTCTATCTCACTATATTCCTCCTTTAATGGGTCCTCCAAGGACTCTGTTGATAGTTCTGATGACTACACAAGGAAAAAAATATCTGGGAAAAGCCTATTCGGGTGTGGGTTTACTAATTCCCAGTGGGCACCCCAAAATACCCAAACTAAATGGGAGAACCCATGAAGAAACAATCCAGTCAGCCCTGTAAGAGGGATACCAAATGAGAGACAAATCTAATCTATCAATCCTAAACTATAAAAACTTAGTAAACTCAACCCACATGTTGGGTCATTCAAGAAATGTGGAAACACCTAAAGTAACTTATAATAGTAGATATACATAACTCAGACTCTATGTCTCATAAGGCCCAGACCTCCCACACAACCATAATAATCTATTAAAATCTCAAAGATATCAATTTTCTGTGAGATCACAATCCATGAGTCCTACCATCCTAGATTTCTCATACAAAAGATATGATCCATTGGAAAAAACCAAAATTACCACTCCAGTGCCAATCATTAGATGTCCTTTCAACACATCATTTCACCATGTGTAATGTCGGGTGAACCCAAGTATAGATACATGTCCCTCTCCACTGCACAAATTTGAGGGAGAACAGCTCCAAAAAATGCACCTTCTGTATCCTCTCTATGAAGAGAGAATGGAGGTATGTACATTCATCACTTCCCTATATATAAAGGGGTACGAACATCTAACCATATCACAAAATCTTTGCATCTCATATATATTGATTCCCACACCTCAATGCATCGAGGGAGAACTACCTCTTAACCATGTGTAAAGCACGTCTAGGGGAGCTTCATACTCCTTGTAACTACACTTCATGGATAAGAGATCTCAATCTTCCATGGACGACCCAATCCCCTCTACTACTTGAATATGGGGGTGTAGAAATCCATATATATTGGACTCGGACCATATATATAGGGGAGTACCAACTCTATATTTATAATACTAATGGGTTCATTTACCCTAACTTAAAAGGGGAGTATTAACCCTGGAATAGAGGGCCTTCACCCAAGTACATCATGGGAGTACCAACTCTATCTATATTTCACATATAGAGGACTCAAACCATCATCTGAGAGGGGAGAACTGACTTCGTGGGAAGAAGACCCACACCTTGTCACCTCAATAGAGTACCAAATCACCCAAATCATCACATATGGTGGACTTGAAGCATATTATGAAATAGTTTTACCAACTCAATGGATAGGGGACCCGTACCCTAGAAACTCATGGGGGTACCAAAAATATCAACAAAATTAATATAGAGCTCCAATTCCCTGATGCGATATCGAACATTTGTCTCCAATGGAACAAATGATATGGAGAACCCTCTCCCTGATCGTTCAGAGGAGTAACAACCCTTTAAGAACCACATCATGGATAGAGGACCTTCACCCCCTATGGGGGGTTCGTCTCTACTTATCTGAGTGGCAAGGGAAACCTTCACCCTTGTATAATAGGGGAGTACTAGTCTTGGTGTCTCTCTAATAACCACATTGATCTCCTAAAATAGTCACACATCACATCATAACACTTACCTTGGTAGCAGAACAATTCCCTTATACTACATGGGTGACTTATTTACTAGCCTAAAAAGTAAAGGGTACCCAAATACGAAGATGAAAAGGATGGTTACCGACCCCTAAATCTCTCCATTGATCCACCATGTTCACCATTGTAACAGCCCAAGATTTTATAAAAAAATATTCTTTTTAATTTCATTAAAGTCTTGTGTTGTACAACACGCATCCTTGACTTTCCTTGCATTACACGCAATCACGACCTTCCTCGATAGCGTGTGTAATACGCAATACCGAGTTTCACTAAACAACGATATGCTATTAAAATATTATTAAAACTAGTCGTTATGAATAGTAATAACCACTTTTTTAAACTATGTAAATCTTATTTTTCAAAATGAACTCCATTCTTGGATTCGGAGTATCGAATTTAGCCTAAGGTGAAATTTTGGTACTTTTCGGATAACTTTCATATTCTGATGAATAGTGAAAAATTACTAAATTATAATTAAAAACAACTTTTTTAATCGAAATAATTAATAGTGATAAATGATTAATTTGAGTGGTTTTAAAGTATATTTAGAATATATTTTTACAATTTAATACAATGTTGGTCATTGGATGTAATTTCACATTTAAACCAGACATAATCAAGTGTCAATCTTTTGATATATATTGTTTCCTAAAAACACGCTATTTATTTTAACAGCGGGATTTAATTATAAAATTAATTAATGCAACTTCTATGTTATGAATTTGGTAAAATAGATTTCATTTTTGAATTCAGAATATGAAATATAGCTTAGGATGAAATTTTGGCATTGTTCTGAAAAACATCAATTTTTGATGAATAGTGAAACTACTAAGTGGTAGTTAAAAAAACTGAATTTTTCATAAAACTTAATTTTGCCGCTTCTGTGAATGGAATTTCGAAAATCCGAGAGACACGGTTAATATCAAGGACTAAAATGTGGTTCAATGAGAAGAAAATAATTTTTTGGTGAATAGTAACTTTTTTACTTTTTTACCGCGGTTAATAGTAAATAGGGTAACTAAGGGTAAATATGATATTACTGTTACCCTAACACATGTCCTAATTCTATTGGACAAGTGTAATTCGACCAAAAACAAACTTAGGAATAAAATATGACCATTTAGGCCCACTTGGATTAGATTAGGACATTTATTATTAATTTATTTAAAGAAAGGTTAAAATAGTTAAAATCAATGTTTAATAAGTAAATCATTTTTAATATGGGGTTATACATAAGATAAATTCGATTGTAAATATTAATTAGAAAGCTAAAAAGATTTCCTACATGATGGTATTTTATTTGTAATTTTTAGACATAAAATAATTTAATTTATTTATGACACAACGATGATGCAGTAATTATCTTATTAATTAAATATTGACATAATTGATGTTATAAACACCAAAATAAATGTAATTTGAGATTTTTTATGAATTCAACTAATTTTCTAGGTTACTATGATATATTAATGTTGATATAATCAACTTGGTTCGAACATTTAATTCTATTATGACTTTCACAAAAATCATATATCAAATAGTGTCAAAATTGACACAAAATAGTTTTTAAACCAAATATTATATTATTAATTGTTATTGTATTCCTAAAAATATAAGGTTCTGCCAAATGACTTAGATAAGGATATATATATTAATAATAAACAATTTGGGGTTCTTTTGGCATGTTATAGTAAGTTTATTAACCATATAGTGAAAGAAAACAAAAAGACATGGTAAAAGTTAAATTATTTAACTTAGAGTTAAATTTAATTGATAAGGTTAAAATAATATCCTAAACTTGTCTAAATTCTATTGGTTGATAGGATTTAGACCCCTCCCCACCTTATCTTCGAAATAAGACCCTTTGGAACCATTATAAACCGATTTTGACTTTAATATAAAATAATATTTTGAGATATTCCTAAGGTGCCCCTCTCCTCCCTTATAAAAGGACACCTCCTCCCCCTCCTCCTCACACCAAATTGAGCACTCAAGCTCGGACAACCCCTGCCGAAATCTCTTCTCCACTTCCCTAGAAACATCCTAGAGGTTCTGGTCTTCCTCAAAGACCAATTTTAGTTCCCTAAGAGGAGGTCTCCAAAAGGCGCTTCAAAGAAGAGGTAATTACCTTTACCAATTCTTTCATCTTTATTTCTTCTTCCGCTTCTTCTTCTTAGGTTGTTTCATTATGAAGTAATAACATCAATATCACTCATATACTGATATGTTATTATAAGTATGAAACAACCATATTTCACCATCTATCCATCCTATGGAAAAAGAAATCACCGCGCGTGCGTACGTACGGAATACCGTCTCCACGCCGTGGTGTAATCTATTTTCCACCACCACCTTACATGGATGGGTATAATGGTGTAAAGAATAACTATACATAGTTATTACAACATCATATTGATTCTGATATATTTTATAATCCACTCCAATTCAATTCAATATTTATAGAAATGATATCATCGCTCGTGCGTACGTACGGACTACCGTCTCCACGACGCGATGAGATTCATTCTCCATGTTAACCATTTAAGAATGATTATAATGTATATATAAGAAATAATAATGAAATATATGACATTATAAAGCTACTTGATTTATTTATATATATACATATGTATTTCATCTACTTACTTCCATTTCAAGACAATAAGGAAATAAAAACAGCGTTCATGCGTACGTACGGACTACCGTCTCCATGAACGGTGTTTTTCATTTTATTTATCTATCTATTATATATATATATATATACTGAATATATATGATATATAAATCATATTTTATATTCTGGAAGTGAGTAAATCATGATATAAGTAATAATGATGTCAAGAACAACAAGTCAAAACACCTACGATAAATGAAACGATTTTACCCAAAACGCTTCTTTAACATGGAATTTACAAAAGAACGGGTAATATAATGTCATAAGTGAACCATATATGATATCATAACAATTAATATTATTATGTAATAAGTCAATAAAATGATTTAAACCATTATACAGGAGGTTCGGACACTTACAAAGCAAGTCGGACCTAAGGTAAGGGAAATATCACAATCTCATTTTTATCCGAGATTGTTTATTCGTAAGTATTTACTGGGGTGTATTTTATCATCCACATCCATGTTTACTCAATATGTAATATTATTTCCATCCACCTAAAATTGTTTAAATCCATTTTTACCCTTCGGTGAGTTTTTAGTAATACGTATGAAAGGAATCTTTTGTCGTTTTTCGTACGAGGTACTTTTTTGACTTTTCCGACAAAAGTACGAAGAATGTTTTTTTTAACTTATACGGCATGAATGGATTTTTAAAACATTATTTCCATGAAGCTTCCTTTACAAGTTTTCAAGTTTATTTTTAATCAACTTCTTTTATTTTAAAGTAGTATGACATGTTATGAAAGGAAAAATGTTTTTTGAAGAAGAAAGGATATTTTCCTCAAGAATGGAGTTCAAGTGTTTTATCAAAATTATTTTCCATCTAAGATAATAAAGGGTTCTATTTTTATCCCTATTATTAAATTGATTTGATCATGTTGTGATAGAATTATTTTTATGAATTCCTTTATCTTATATGAATTGATTTATGATGTCATGATGTTTCAAGAATCCCATTTTTGTTACATGTGTTATGCGATGATGTATGTTTTATGATTATGTGGCACACATAAGAAAGGATTCATTATAAGATGGGTGGGACCTATATCTCCCTCCAATGCATTGGGTAATGATTTTATATCTCATGAGATAGACATGGATGGAACGGAAGGTTATTTCGGTTCAGTGATACAGGACTGAAACGAGGAGTGAACTCGGTTCAGAAAGGGACTTTGTCCACTAAGATAGTCTTGGCAATGAGTCATGACTAACAAGAAATGATTTTCCATGATTATGTGTGCATGCCACAAAGTTCAAGTTTTAAGTTATGATTATTGGGATCTCATTTTCAATTCTATGATTTATCCCATGTTATGATATTATGAGCTCTTTTGCAGGTCAAGATTTCCAAAAGCTATGTTCTTATGTATATGATGTGATTGATATTTCTTTTGTTTACCCTTACTGAGCATTTGAGCTCACCCTTTTATGTTTTCTTTTCCCCAGGATATAAAGAAAGGTTTTAGGTAAAAAAAAGGGAAGATCTTTATGGGAGATGTTGAAGATCTTTCACCACGATTAGAAGATTATATTCCGAGTTTCCAAAGACACTAAACTATTACGATCCTTGTGTGTGTGTTTTTGTTATGTACCAAGTATTCCGCAAAAGTAATGTAATGTCCATGTACGTCAGGCTTCGGGTCTCTACAGTTGGTATCAGAGGAAAGGTTTAGTCAACCTTTGGAAACTAGGATGCGAAAACGTTAGTGAGATCCCTAGAGATATTTCTAAGGTATGTTTTGGGATGACCCTAAGGATAAGTATACGTATAGGATATAGTTATAGAACTATGGTAACGATATTAGATTAAACCAAAGATGATAGATATTTAAGTTACTCCCCCTTTATTATGATTTTTGCATCTAACACTATTCTGTTTGGGTTTTAGAAAATGGCTGGAAACAAGATGATTCACAATAATGGAGGATATGATGGACAATGGAATGATATTCTTCATGAGCAACCAAATGAAATGGGATTTGGAAGTCCAAACATCATTATTATGCCGAATCATCAATCTCATAATATGATCAATAAAGTAAAATTTGGTAAGTTTCCTAACTCGACTAATAAGAGAAAGATGGAGTTCCATGATGATCATAGAGGAAAGAAAGTTCAATTTCCCCAATGTAAATCATGTGGGAAGAGGCATCAAGGAGAATGTTTCAAGGGAACTGGAAGATGCTTTGGGTGTGGAAAAGAAGGACACAAAGCAAGTAAGTGCAAAGGAAAAGGGTCGGTTAACACCATGGATGAGGATAATGGTAATGCTACGACATCAAAAATGGTTAAGTGTTTTAAATGTGGAATGTATGGGCATTATGCAAAAAAATTCCCTAAGGGAAAGACTCATGAAGAGAATCAGTATGGTCATATGGGTAGTATTTATGTGGATGATGATGAAGAGACTACAAATGATATGTGAGATGAAAGAATTTTTGAAGCTCGGTCAATGGTTTGAGAATGTAGTGGAATGATTACATGTTTATCATGTGTAATTTTGGAATAAAGAGACATCTATGGATTGTTACACTGTTGTCTTTCCTTGTGTTTTGAAAGTGTATGATTAATGTTACCAGAATCCATGAAAGTTTATTCAGATATTTTTGGAATGTAGATGATATGCGCATAATGAAGGGATAAGGAGAAAATTAAATGTTTGATAGTATTCATGAGCTCATGATTGATATAAGGACTAAGTGATATCATGGTTTGAGTATATATAATTTTGAGGATTTTGGTATATGGAAAGAGTTAACTTTTAATAGAATTCATGTTTTCAATAAGGTTCAATGGGTATTCAAGAGAGTACAAGATTAAGGCCTTTGAATGTTTGGAATGTGACCAACAAGATATATCTTATGATATATGGGGGATCAACGATAGTATTAAATCTCTGGTAATTGTTTTCACTATATTATGAGAGTGGACTGCAGTATTATGTATAAGCCTAAAGATTAGACTGGATTATGTTGGACATAAGTTAGTTTAAGGATAAAAGTTTTTTCGATATTATTGATGGGATGTTATAGTAATATAGTTTTAGAAAAAGGACAACCTGCAGGACGGGCGACAGCCCATCGCTTCGGACAAGGCTGTGGGAATCGAACCCACAACCGAAGTCCGACTGGCCTTTATCGCCTACCACTGACCTACAAGAAGTCCCTGTTTAGTAGAAACTAGTTTTATTATATTAAGCAGTATGATATATGAAGTATAAGTCCATTTTAGGAACCATATATGATTAATCTCACTATAGATCGACTTATGTATATAAGTTTTGCTAACCTTTTGTTTGAGACAGATGGAATGACCTGTCATTCTATCACATGATCTGCTAACACTTCACGAATAAAAAATTCAACTTCATTTATTTAAGAGATGAAGTGGAAATTGTTCAAAGCATGAACAATAGTGATATTGTACCAAAATAAAGTAAGTATTTATTCTAATTCAAATTTTCAACTTTAGGGGAAATGATCTTGAAAACCAAAAATGTTGTCCTAGTGATCTTATACCTGATGAATCAGATGGTACCTTATATCATCACAAATCTATGGATTTGTGATTACTGGCTTTTCCATAGCCATGTTCTCTACCACTCTCCATCAGAACATGATGGTTAGATTTCTCTTCCATATCCATATTTTCACCGATGTGGAAACCCAATGATTAGCTTATTTGGGTAACCGTTACGTTTCATACTTTTGTTTTTAAAGATTGGTTTTGATATTCCTTTTTACGATGTGGGTTTCTATTAAAGAAACTTTCAAATAGTAAACCATTTATAACCCCGACGAATTTCGAGGGCGAAATTCATTTTAAGGGGGGTAGAATGTAACAGCCCAAGATTTTATAAAAAAATATTCTTTTTAATTTTATTAAAGTCTTGTGTTGTACAACACGCATCCTTGACTTGCCTTTCATTACACGCAATCATGACCTTCCTCGATAGCGTGTGTAATACGCAATACCGAGTTTCACTAAACAACGATATGCTATTAAAATATTATTTAAACTAGCCGTTATGAATAGTAATAACCACTTTTTAAAACTCTGTAAATCTTATTTTTCAAAATGAACTTCATTCTTGGATTCGGAGTATCGAATTTAGCCTAAGGTGAAATTTTGGTACTTTTCGGATAACTTTCATATTCTGATGAATAGTGAAAAATTACTAAATTATAATTAAAAACAACTTTTTTAATCGAAATAATTAATAGTGATAAATTATTAATTTGAGTGGTTTTAAAGTATATTTAGTATATATTTTTACAATTTAATACAATGTTGGTCATTGGATGTAATTTCACATTTAAACCAGAAATAATCAAGTGTCAATCTTTTGGTATATATTGTTTCCTAAAAACACGCTATTTATTTTAACAGCGGGATTTAATTATAAAATTAATTAATGCATCTTCTATGTTATGAATTTGGTAAAATAGATTTCATTTTTGAATTCGGAATATGAAATATAGCTTAGGATGAAATTTTGGCATTGTTCTGAAAAACATCAATTTTTGATGAATAGTGAAACTACTAAGTGGTAGTTAAAAAAACTGAATTTTTCATAAAACTTAATTTTGCCGCTTCTGTGAATGGAATTTCGAAAATCCGAGAGACACGGTTAATATCAAGGACTAAAATGTGGTTCAATGAGATGAAAATAATTTTTTGGTGAATAGTAACTTTTTTACTTTTTTACCGCGGTTAATAGTAAATAGGGTGACTAAGGGTAAATATGATATTACTGTTACCCTAACACATGTCCTAATTCTATTGGACAAGTGTAATTCGACCAAAAACAAACTTAGGAATAAAATATGACCATTTAGGCCCACTTGGATTAGATTAGGACATTTATTATTAATTTATTTAAAGAAAGGTTAAAATAGTTAAAATCAATGTTTAATAAGTAAACCATTTTTAATATGGGGTTATACATAAGATAAATTCGATTGTAAATATTCATTAGAAAGCTAAAAATATTTCCTACATGGTGGTATTTTATTTGTAATTTTTAGACATAAAATAATTTAATTTATTTATGACACAACGATGATGCAGTAATAATCTTATTAATGAAATATTGACATAATTGATGTTATAAACACCAAAATAAATGTAATTTGAGATTTTTTATGAATTCCACTAATTTTCTAGGTTACTATGATATATTAATGTTGATTTAATCAACTTGGTTAGAACATTTAATTCTGTTATGACTCTCACAAAAATCATATATCAAATAGTGTCAAAATTGACACAAAATAGTTTTTAAATCAAATATTATATTATTAATTGTTATTGTATTCCTAAAAATCTAAGGTTCGGCCAAATGACTTAGATAAGGATATATATATTAATAATAAACAATTTGGGGTTCGTTTGGCATGTTATAGTAAGTTTATTAACCATATAGTGAAAGAAAACAAAAAGACATGGTAAAAGTTAAATTATTTAACTTAGAGTTAAATTTAATTGATAAGGTTAAAATAATATCCTAAACTTGTCTAAATTCTATTGGTTGATAGGATTTCGACCCCTCCCCACCTTATCTTCGAAATAAGACCCTTTGGAACCATTATAAACTGATTTTGACTTTAATATAAAATAATATTTTGAGATATTCTTAAGGTGCCCCTCTCCTCCCTTATAAAAGGACACCTCCTCCCCCTCCTCCTCACACCAAATTGAGCACTCAAGCTCGTCCAACCCCTGCCAAAATCTCTTCTCAACTTCCCTAGAAACATCCTAGAGGTTCTGGTCTTCCTCAAAGACCAATTTTAGTTCCCTAAGAGGAGGTCTCCAAAAGGCGCTTCAAAGAAGAGGTAATTACCGTTACCAATTCTTTCATCTTTATTTCTTCTTCCACTTCTTCTTCTTAGGTTGTTTCATTATGAAGTAATAACATCAGTATCACTCATATACTGATATGTTATTATAAGTATGAAACAACCCTATTTCACCATCTATCCATCCTACGGAAAAAGAAATCACCGTGCGTGCGTACGTACGGAATACCGTCTCCACGCCGTGGTGTAATCTATTTTCCACCACCACCTTACATGGATGGGTATAATGGTGTAAAGAATAACTATACATAGTTATTACAACATCATATTGATTCTGATATATTTTATAATCCACTCCAATTCAATTCAATATTTATAGAAATGATATCATCGCTCGTGCGTACGTACGGACTACCGTCTCCACGACGCGATGAGATTCATTCTCCATGTTAACCATTTAAGAATGATTATAATGTATATATAAGAAATAATAATCAAATATATGACATTATAAAGCTACTGGATTTATGTATATATATACATATGTATGTCATCTACTTACTTCCATTTCAAGACAATAAGGAAAGAAAAATAGCGTTCATGCGTACGTACGGACTACCGTCTCCATGAACGGTGTTTTTTCATTTTATTTATCTATCTATTATATATATATATATACTGAATATATATGATATATAAATCATATTTTATATTATGTAAGTGAGTAAATCATGATATAAGTAATAATGATGTCAATAACAACAAGTCAAAACACCTACGATAAATGAAACGATTTTACCCAAAACGCTTCTTTAACATGGAATTTACAAAAGAACGGGTAATATAATGTCATAAGTGAACCATATATGATATAATAACAATTAATATGATTCTTTAATAAGTCAATAACATGATTTAAATCATTATACAGGAGGTTCGGACACTTACAAAGCAAGTCGTACCTAAGGTAAGGGAAATATCACAATCTCATTTTTATCCGAGATTGTTTATTCGTAAGTATTTACTGGGGTGTATTTTATCATCCACATCCATGTTTACTCAATATTTAATATTATTTCCATCCACCTAAAATTTTTTAAATCCATTTTTACCCTTCGGTGAGTTTTTAGTAATACGTATGAAAGGAATCTTTTGTCGTTTTTCGTACGAGGTACTTTTTGACTTTTCCGACAAAAGTACGAAGAATGTTTTTTTAACTTATACGGCATGAATGGATTTTTAAAACATTATTTCCATGAAGCTTCCTTTACAAGTTTTCAAGTTTATTTTTAATCAACTTCTTTTATTTTAAAGTAGTATGACATGTTATGAATGGAAAAATGTTTTTTGAAGAAGAAAGGATATTTTCCTCAAGAATGGAGTTCAAGTGTTTTATCAAAATTATTTTCCATCTAAGATAATAAAGGGTTCTATTTTTATCCCTATTATTAAATTGATTTGATCATGTTGTGATAGAATTATTTTTATGAATTCCTTTATCTTATATGAATTGATTTATGATGTCATGATGTTTCAAGAATCCCATTTTTGTTACATGTGTTATGCGATGATGTATGTTTTATGATTATGTGGCACACATAAGAAAGGATTCATTATAAGATGGGTGGGACCTATATCTCCCTCCAATGCATTGGGTAATGATTTTATATCTCATGAGATAGACATGGCTGGAACGGAAGGTTATTTCGGTTCAGTGATACAGGACTGAAACGAGGAGTGAACTCGGTTCAGAAAGGGACTTTGTCCACTAAGATAGTCTTGGCAATGAGTCATGACTAACAAGAAATGATTTTCCTTGATTATGTGTGCATGCCACAAAGTTCAAGTTTTAAGTTATGATTATTGGGATCTCATTTTCAATTCTATGATTTATCCCATGTTATGATATTATGAGCTCTTTTGCAGGTCAAGATTTCCAAAAGCTACGTTCTTATGTATATGATGTGATTGATATTTCTTTTGTTTACCCTTACTGAGCATTTGAGCTCACCCTTTTATGTTTTCTTTTCCCCAGGATATAAAGAAAGGTTTTAGGTAAAAAAAAGGGAAGATCTTTATGGGAGATGTTGAAGATCTTTCACCACGATTAGAAGATTATATTCCGAGTTTCCAAAGACACTAAACTATTACGATCCTTGTGTGTGTGTTTTTGTTATGTACCAAGTATTCCGCAAAAGTAATGTAATGTCCATGTACGTCAGGCTTCGGGTCTCTACAGTCATCAACGATTAAGAACCACTACCATTGTGTTGTGGTCAAATACGGCCACAACATAACTCAAAAAACACCATAAAGGAAACCATTGTATTCTATGTGGAAAATTACTCATGATAGGATACTCTATGGCTTGAATTTGAGCCATGAAAAAAGATATATAGTGTGAGTGAGTCTCTAAGAAATTTTGCATGGCATGTAATGGGGTACATAAAACATGTAAACCCTCCTAAACACTTATTCATGTTCTCTAATGCATGACTTGGTTGACCATGTGATATTACACTATGTGTATATGTTGTATATAGCATGTCTCTTAACCCCCACCCCCAGCGGTGTCATCCTCCACACATCTCAAACAAAAATATCTCCACAAATGACACATAACCCAAGTACATGGTGTGTCCCAGCTAATTTGACCCTTGTTCATGTCCTTAACCTGTGTCGATGTACACCTCGTTTCTATGTGTTTGTTCATCTAATTATATATAGATACCAGGACCATGTCCCTCATTCACATGACCTAGGAACAGTAAACTACGTGAAACATTGTTATGACATGTACAATACCCAAATACCGTCTTCACTAAAAGAGAATAACACATGTAATTTTCCACTAAACTGCTCATTCTGTGATCAAGAATTACGAATTGGAATTCTCTAAGAGTCTTCTAAATCACCCTGGTACTTCTTGAACCCTACAGATCAAATCCATGAGAATATACAGTTTTCGTAAAGGGATATAAAAACATAAAATAATTCTTAAAATGGTATCATGATGGAAAACTGAAATCCACATACCTGTTTGAAAAAAATGAATCTTCTAGTACCAAATGAAAATTAGAACATGCGTCTATGAAATCTCCAAATGATCAGCATAAAAAATGGGGACCAAATGTACCTCTTTTTCTCAGATTCACCTTGATTCATTTTTCATGCATGGGGGGCTCCTCTACACCTATTCTGTGTGAACAAATTGGTGATGGTTATTAATTTAATTTTAATAATATAATAACTCTCCATTTTACAACTTTCCAGTATTCCTCCAACTTGACACCTGATGTTTGAAAATCTTATGTATCACCAAGGTTTAACATAATGTTACAAAGTCAACCATAGTTTCAGATTTCCTATCAAATACTGTATATGGTAGTTATTACAAGTTTTTAAATAAACTTCATGAATGTGATAAAATTGATTTAATATTTTTAATATCACTGCATCACGGCTCTCTAGGTCCCAGAACCCTACATTGACTCAACATATGACTTCAAAAATATCTTTATAAACATTCTAAAGTCATACTCATCAAAACATGAGTCATTGTATATTATATGTTCAATTATTACACTTTTCATTTTATTATAACTTTATGAAAACTGCTGATTAATATCTTGAACTCATTATAAATTTTTATATTGAAGATACATATTGGGAAAATTTGTTTTAATTTTACATCATTATTCAGATCATTTCATTGTGGTTTTATTGGTGGTGTAGTAATGTATCGACTGAAACTGGATACATATTACATATGATGTTTTATTCTATTGTGGTATTTTTTGGGTCTTATTTTCCTGAAAACATTATAATTAATCTAATGAAATAAATATTTCCCCACTACAGCCATTATCAGACATCAATAGGATTGGTTCTATGCAATGCTATAAGAATTAACCTAGTTATATAGGGTTTCAAGATTTGTTTTTATTTCTATATGATTTAAATATTTTATTTGATAAAATGGTATTTTTACTATAGTATTATGTGTTTCTCAATTACTTGTCCCTAACCCTGGTTAAATTTTTATAGTCATGGGCTCTCAGACCCCAAGAAAGCCAACTCGTGTTTCTTTTTTAAAAAATTATAACCCTTATCTCCCATATATTTTTCATTCCAAACATGAACTCTCAGCCCCCAGTGATGAATTATTGGTTTCCTGTAGATCTTGTAAGATACTAAAATAAAAGATAAACACATGTTGATAACATGAAACATCTTGAGAATATATTCATGTATAAAAGAAAAATATAATTCAAGGTATGACTATTTTATCATATGATGAATTATTAAAACATTATATATTTTTGATTAATTATATTATTTCTTCATCATTTAATTATAATTTAATATTTGTGAACATTCTTTGATCATTGTATTAATTTCCCTTTTGAATCGAATAACTTATGTTTTGTTCTTGTTTTCTAATACTTCATTTTAAATCCTTCTGATCAAATCCATTATTTTTTTCATGGTTTGATTAAGGGAAGAAAACTGACCATTTATAGTAGAGGTGATTTCTAGATATCTTCTAGGATTATAACTATGATATTTTTTATATTCCTAAGAAGGGGAACATTGTGTTAGATGCTCGTAGTAGGATACCCAGGTTGTATTTTATGGGCGACACATCAGAACAATTATTCACGTTATAGATATCCTTCATGGATAGAGGTGGAACAGCATACCTCCATTTGATGGTAGTCACCCCTCCATTATTACATCGGTTCATGGAGAAAAAACTCTCAGATAATGACTGTGATAATTTATATACTTTGTGTTCCATAGGGAATGCCCCATATGGATATTCAATATATAGGTTGAATTTCATTCCCTTCAGAGGAGAGAAAGTAGTACTTGTGATGTTGTGGGAGGAGGTCTTGATAGAGTTCCATATAACCACTTTGGTGGTGTATCCAGGAGTGTAAAAGATTTATCATGACTTCAAATGTCTTTTCTGGTTTCCAGGGAAGAAAAAGGCATTGACAATGTTCATTTCTAGATGCCTCACTTTCAAGAAAGTAAATGTTGAGCACCAAGTTCCTAGGGGTTTGGCTCAACCCCTATAGGTGATAGAGTAGATGTAGGATGGGATATAAATGAACTTTGTTCTGGGTATACAACATACATATAGGGTGCATGATACAATTTGGGTGATCATTTACTGAGTAACCAAGTCATTCTACTTCTTTGTGATTCAGGATAAAGAGTTAAATAGATAGATTTAGATGCCTCTATGTGTAGGATATATTTAAACACCATGGAGTATCATCGACGATAGTATCAAATAATTATGCCCATGTTACATCTCGGTTGTGGAAGGGATTTGAGGAGGAATTTGGGACTCAGTGAGATTGAGCACATTGTTTCAACCAGAGACGAACAACCAGACGAAGTGCACCATATAGGTTCTCGAGGAAATTTTATGGGGTTAAATTCTTGATGTTGGACATAGTAGGGAGGATCACCTACCTATGTTGGAGTTTTCATAAAACAATAGACACCACTAAACCATTATTAAGTCACCATTCAATGCCTTGTACAGGCAACCCTGTAGGTCTCTATTTTACTGGACAGACCTAGGAGAGTTAGTACTCATGGGATAGTAGTTGGTACATGTGACTATAGAGAATGAGAAGGTCATTAAAAAGTGAATGAAGACTACACAGATCCATCAAAAGACTTATACTGACCGACTACAGAGACCCTTGGAGGTCAAGTAATGGGGTATGTGTTCTTTTGTGTCTCTTAATAATGAGGGATGTAAAGATTCGGCTGGGATGGAAAGATATATTGGAGGATCAACATGTCTTTCTAGATATTACATAGAGTAGGAGAGGTGGAATACCTACTAGCTCTATCTCCGTAGTTAGATACGGTTCACGACATCTTCCACGTGTCATAGATAAGAAGGTATGTGCATGATTTATCACACATCATTGAGTAGGGTGATCTATAAATTGACGATGGTGTGACTTTCACATAATACCCGGTAGATATCGATGATCGATGGGAGGTGATACATAATGGGTGGTCGATTCATCTCATGCACATTCAGAGGCGACACAAGAATCCTCAAGAGATCACATAGGAGCGATATGAAAAAATTTGTGCTTAGTACCCCCATTTTTTTGTATTCCCTTAGTAATATACAATGTAATATATTATGAGAACAAGACCCATTAGTATAAAATCCACATTTATATGTGTCATGGGATTTTCCTAACTACGGTTGTGTGTATTGATCCTTAGACTTTAATATTATTATAAATTAGTATGATAGGTCATGTACTTTGATGTATTTATTAAACCTATGATGAAATATATTTTCCTCATGGTATGATACATTGGGTGGGTCAAAAGTAATATTTAATTAATGAATAATGTGAGAAATTAGTTTTTCCTTGTTTTCTTTAAAAGATGTTGTTTTTTTCTACCTTTCAAGGAAATAATTTGTCCAAAAAAATCCATATGCATGGTGTTCTATTGGAATTATGATTTATAGAAATCCATAGAAATAGACATCAAAACATACGTTGATGGAACCGGTATGAGACCTTATTGAATAGAGATATCATGATAAAGGAAATATATTACATAGTGAGCATCCTTTTGAGATATCATGTTTTTTAGGAATTATATTCTTTATCTATGTATCACTTGGTGTGTTTCTAGATTATAATATTAGACCATAGGCAGCTTTGCCTAACTCCACATCGAAAGATGCATAAAGGGTCGCACACTAAGTGTATCGAAAATGTTAGTTAAATTGTATTATAATTTAACAAGTTGAATACAAATTTTTAGGACATTATTTAATAATTATTCATAATTTCTTGATTGCATATATTCAATAATTGGTTATCGAGGGAATATTTTGTGAGAAAATATTTAATAAATTTCTATTTTCTATGTAGTGAAACTAATATTAATTTATTCAATGACGAATAAGGTTTTGGTATTTATTTATTATGTAAATATACATTATTCAAGGCCTAATAAATATTTTGTTGGATTTATTGGATGAGTTTAATGATTCAATTTGAAATAATATATATTTAATATTATTTGAATAAAAAATATGTAATTTAATTAATGATTTTAAATTATATCAATAAATAATATATTTATTATAATTTTTCTACTCATTGGGTTTTGTAGGGATTACAGAAAAAATAAAGGTTTCTTGTGAAATTATTATTTTCAATCCCCAGTAGTATATATTCCCAATTATATTATCTTTCTAAGATAGACAATTAATTTTTTATTGAGAATGATATTTGAATAGAATCCCCTCAAATCCCAAGGGAGCCCCTATAATGACCAAAACATTTATTATTGGAAATTCGCTCTATATAATTATTTCATATAGTATAAACCACATAGAATAAAATATATAACATAATAAAATCATTATAAAGAAATAATTAATGAAGTTAAGGGTATTTCTAGACATTAAGGAACCTTTAATAATGGAATTGTAACTTGACCTTTAGAATAGTAATGTGACCATTATGAACAGTAAATAAAAAAATTGAAAAGTAACATCATATATGAAAGTGTAATTAAAATTTATTTATCTAATAAATTATAATACGATATAATTATTTTATATTATAAGTATAATATATTTTTTAATTTTTTAATAAAGTGTTGTAATTTTTATAAAAAATAAATGTTTATTTAATATTTTATTATTAATATAATTATTTTAAATAATTTTTATTTTCACAAAATCTATTCATAAAATAATATTTTCTTTTCATGTGACTATAATATTATATTATAAGACTTTAATTAATTTTTCAAAGTGTTATAAAATCTGTCATATTTGCGAAATCAATATTTTACAAAAATTGATGATTTCAATAAAAATATAAATTTCTCATGTCTATAAAATAATTTCCAGAAAAGATTTTTTTTATTCTACATTCCTAAATAATTATTTGGTTATTATTAGTGATTTTTCTAAAATAGTTGAATTTTTAGTTAATAGTAAAATATAATAACTTGTGATAAATGTTAGATACATGAATTATTGAGTTGTGGATGATGTATGGATTGTGTAAGAAATAAATCAAGAAATATCCATAATTATTTTATTAAATTTATTTCTAAGGATCAAATAATTCATAGTCTTGAGCAAAAATGATAAACTAATGAATAAAATAATGAGAAAACACCCCTCCCCCTATAAATATCACCCCTCACGACCACTTCTCCTCGCACCATTCTACCTTTGGGCCTTGTCCAAATTATACCCAATACACTCCCATAACTGTTCCCACACATCTAGGATCCCTTGGTCTCGTCAAAATGCCAAACCCATTTCCATGTGGAGGATATCAAGGAGGAGATGTTCAACATGTAAAATACTCTTTATTTTTATTTTATTTTATTTTCATTTTCATTTTCTCCAATCCTCTGCTAACCACCACTTATCCAATAAGAATGATAACCTTATTATATTTAATATACTATTATTGTATTATGTTAATGTAAAAATTCATCATCCTTTCTCTTCACATTTCCTTTTCTATAAACATGAAAACAACATTTGTGGTGTGTCGATTTACCCCCACTATGGACGGTGCATTTAAATATTTAAATAAAGACTTCATAGATGTTCATAAAAAATAATTAAGGCTAAATATTATTTTATTGAACATATTTTATGTTTTATAATTTTTAGGAAGCTATACATATACATGATGTTAAATTAAATGATATTAGTTCTTAATGGTCATAAAACTGCCAAAATAATATTCATTAACGTTTAATATAATAAATAATCAATATAAAATATATGAAATGATATATAAGATCATTTAATATTATGGATGTATATTAATAACAAATAATTTCTATTTTGGATAACTATTCATATTTGACATAAACATTCAAACTCATATACAAGCAAACTGATCATGAAGACCAATAAAATGAACACTCCCAAATGTTGAAATTATGCTTTATAACTCATATGAAATCCTATAAATGATCTAAATAGAACTATATAAATAAATTTCATATATTAAATGTTATAGATATGATCATTAATTAATTTAATTTTATTATCAAAAATATAAAAGTGATGAAATCATTCAGACATAAGGTAAGGGGATTCTCGAACCAAACTCTATTTCTTTGGGTTTTCACTATTTCACTCTATTTTAAGTGTGGGTGTTCTAGTAATCTTCCTTAAATATAATTCATTTTTACTTCACTTATATTTTATAGGATATAAATGTTTTCAATCTATTTCTATGAAAAATGCAATGATTTTTCCAAAAGAAATGTTCCTTCTAAAATTTAATTTTTTATTTATCATGAGAATATTTCTTCTTCACTAATGATTGATGATTCTTATACCAATTATGTTATTCCAACATTAATTTGGGAACCCTGATTTTTATTCATGAATGTATTCTTTATGAAATTAAACCTATTTCATTTCATGGGTTATTTTATTTCCAAGATTGATCAATGTTCTATGCAGCATACATGATAATAAAAATGCCATAATGTGATGAGTGCACCTAAAATTATAGAGTTCATGTAAATTATATTATGTGACAAGTGATTATGTAATTATATAAAAATCTAATTCATTGGATAAGGTTTTGTATCTCTTGAGATAATGTGAAATATGCATGAACATGATGCTAGTATTTTTTACAACTATGTGTGGTTTTTGACCACTACAATATGTTGTTTCATTTTTATGAATCAACACATTAGATGACATTATGTAATGATTCCTCCCATTATTATCATTATGATACATTGATTATGTTATGATGATTATTATTATTCTTTCCCATGTTTTGTGTCTCTTATTCATCCTTTTAGTTGGATTTTAACTCATCTTTTTTTTGATGTATATATTCATGTGAATAATTATACTAAGGAGAACATAAGGTCCAAAAGAAGATATAAAAGTTTCAATTAAATAAATTTATATTTAAATTATGTAAAATTTATGTATAGTCATAAGTTGTCAAAGGCACTAATCTTTTAGATCCTGGATTTGTAGTACTATTATTTTTTATAATTAAAATGATTTAATAACCATGTAAGAAAATATAGGTTTTCTAGAGCACACACTCTAATAACACTATCATGAACTCAGATATATACTCCTACACCCCCAATCTAAAGTCTCAGAAGATCATATAGAACCATTACATGAAGAGATTCTCTAGGAGATCAAAGAATAATGAAGCAACCATCAGGATCATCTGTGTTATCACTAAGAGATTCCTACAGTGATGTTTGGAGGTTCATAAAATGCGTGTAGATAACTACTAGATGGAATCTACTCGTTATTCATATTATAAAAAATATAGTATGATATAGAGACATTGTAATACCATCAACAAATAAAGAATTTATGACATTTTATTTATTTCATTTCATAAATTATTTATAAATAATAAGTGATGATCTTGCACATTGGATTTGTGGTTTTTCTATTATGAATATTTTTATTAAATTATATTTATCGGAGTGTTAATTGTTTTGTAAATATAGAATTAATCATCAATAATTGAAAACTCCGAATTGGAAATTCCCCATCTACCACTTTCACTATGCCCAGTACCTTCATGTGGTATTAGAGTGGGCCGCATTATTATTTTTTATTATTCTAAGAACATTGATTTATTTATGAATTATTTATTAGTTATCAATTAGAGTTTAATTGTTATTTGATACAAATTTTGAGATATTATTTATTTATTTTCGTTCCAAAAAAATAAAATTAAGTTGGTTAATTTTATGAATGAAATAATCTCAGAGATCCCATCTCAAGGTACTGAGGATTCTATCCAAAAAGCACTGGAGTACACATCTTGTACCCCAAAGGTACATACCATTTATCCATGTTTAATTAACTCTATATAAATTCAAAATTAATTCATGATGTGTACATTTATTATAAGAATTGAATGTAATTATGCACTATGTATTGATTGGGCTATCTTGGTGCATGATTATTCGATGTAAATGTTTGAAACATTTACACCCGACCTGTAGTCCTTTAGTAATAGATGGGTCATATTACTTCTTATATGGCCATCATGATTGGTGGCCATCTAACTCATAGACCTAATATTATATAGACTATGTACACACTATATACATTAATACATTCTGTAATAAAGTGTCATGCTATGTCTCTTAACGTGTGTCACAAATAGACAATAAGAATAATAAATGACGTTTAGTAGAACTATACATGTCATTAATTATACCAAATTATAGATAATTGAATATTAATTTGTGATACTGTACAAAAAATATCAAAATGTGACTTGTGTGATTATTAATTTTATATTACATTCCATGTGATAGATTATATATATATATATATATATCTAAATTTATAATTAATTTTGGAATAATTATTAGATTTTCATATCATGTATGAGTCAAGTTATAGTTATTACTCTATAAAGAATTATGGAAAACACAACATGGAAATACCTTGTGTTCCTTGTGGTCATCGATCTTATAGTACACACCATAATATTATGTTACAATCATGTATATGACATATCACAATAATAAATATTATATTATTATAATACATATTCGGTAGTTCAGACAGGTACTCACTGTGTTACCTCAAAGGTACATTTTTTGTACACATTTAATTTAAATAGATTTATTTAATTTGGTTAAAATTGTGATGGTTGATAATATCAAGGAATTTATGAGGAAAATTAATATAAAATAATTGATTAATTAATGAAAGGAGGAACCAAGCATTTTTAGACATGATAATCTCTATGATGAGTCATGAAAATTTTCCATTATTCTTTTGGGGATAAAATTACAAACGGTGTCATATTCACTTAATTGAGCACCAAATAAATTGGAATATAGGATCCCCATTAAGATGTGTATTAGAATGAATCTTATTTTTTTCCATACACATGTATGGGTTTTGTTGGATAAAGTTATTTTCTTTTAAAGTAATAAAATATAGCCCTAGTTCATAGATTGTTACTTTTTTTTGGAATCCTATTGAAACAGAGACATGCTACCTATAAAACACTGAAGAAAAGAAAGTTAACCAGACAATCCATATTTCTTAATAGGGATCACATCCCTAGAAATTATAGTGTGAGAAATATTGAAATTATTGAAGTTGAGGAACAAGATGCATATGTGTTGGTATAGGAACAGATTCTATTATTCCCCATTGAAAAAGTAGTTCCTAAAACTAATGTACTGCATAGGAGAACTAGAGAATAAATAAAACCAATGTGATATGGATTTCATGTAATTGAATTTGGTGACTTAATATTTTTTGAAATTGACAAACCAATCTTTTATAAATAGGAATTATAGACCTCTAAAATTGTAAGATGGAATAAATACAAGATTTCTAAAATGTGGTCCATGTAATAGAACCATTTTGGTTTATGTTCAATGAACTAGTTAATGTAAATCCTAAAAGATTAGAATTTGTTTTAAAGAGTAAAATGGACATATAAGGAAATAAAAATATCTATAAATCCGGGCTATTTAATAAAGGGTTTAAATATATCCGTGGAATTAACTATTATGAAAACGTTTCACCAGTTTCCATGTTAGTTTAATCATAATTATACCTGATATATTAGCTTATAATGACTATTAAATCTATAATATTGATGTCAAAATAGATTTCCTTAATGGTAACCTTTAAGAATAAGTCTACATTAGACAACCAAAAGTAGTTTTTTACTATAATATATTCCATAAGGATATAAATGTTTCATATTTCTATTTATGGATTAAATAAATCACATAGGTCAATGAAAATTAAATTCGATGAAGCTTTAAAAGAATTTGGTTTCACTAAAAACTATTGTGATTCATGTGCTTAAAAAATTATTATTGGGAATTCAGTCATTGTCCTAGTTGTATATGGTCCTGATATATTACTTATTAGAAATGACAATCCATCCTTCCAGTCTGTTAAGGAAAGGTTTAACAAGGGTTTATGTATAAAGGAATTAGGTGATGTATCCAACATTATAGGGATGATTATCATTCATGATATATAGAAGTGGCTACATTGACTAAATCAAAGAACATACTTTGTCCACATACTAAAGGGATATTATATGGAATAATTAAAGAGGTTATTGGTTACTATATAACATGGTATACATCATTCTTTGAAAAAATGTCATCAAACACAACAAGATAAAGAGTGAATGAGTATAATCCCATATATTTCAGTGATATGATCAATCATGTATTCCATGTTATGTACTAGATTTTATGTTTCTTGTGAGTTGATAATAGTATGAATATGTCATATTGATCCAAGATAATAACATATGTCTATTTTTTAGGATATCCTCAAATATATGAGAAGAATTATGTATACAATCCTAGTGTATGCAAAAGATTTGGAGAAATAAATTATGGGTTATACTAATTCTCATTTGAAAAAAAAAGTTATAATGATATGAAGTCACATTTAGGATATGTTTTATGTCTCTATGGAGGATTTGTGAGTTGTAATAGTTCAATGTATATTTTAGGACTGGTTCTAGAGCGGTTCATGCCATGACTACCCCAAGACCACCTCCAATAGACTGAGGGCGAGTGATTATAACCAAGTAGGAATATCCCACCAATGGGGGGCATTAGCCTATGTACCTCTATAGAAGCACACATCTCCAAGACCAAAATGATGAAATGTAAAACAATAAGAAACAATAATTTTTACCACTATGATACCAACAACATTGTATAACGGTAAAAAATTACAATGTAAATAGTGCTAGAATACAAGCCCACAAAAAAAAGAAAGAGTCTGTAAAATTAAATTCACATGTTCCTGAAACTCATCTACAGTAAAACATACCCGATGGGTAAGGAACTGGATAGCTGTATGAAGCTATAAAATAACTCCTTGATTATCAGGTCTCACTAATCGTCACATGGTCCTAGACCACTTAGGACTCCATCAAAGTGTCAATCATCTCCATAAGATAGGACTGGTTCAAGAAAATCCTATGTAGGGGTGAGTAAAAAAATACGTTTTAGGACCCCCCCTGAAACCAAAAATGATTACCTATAATAAATACATGAATTATACCACAATGAAATACCTGATGTTTTTCTCAAATAAATATATAAAATATACCTTTAACAAATACATTATATATGCCACTAAGAAATAAATGAAGTATACCACTAAAAAATACATGAAGTATGCCACTAAAAATTAATGATATATACCACTAAGAAACACATGAAGTATACAAAAAATAATATACATTGTCATATCACAAAACTATATTTCTATATTATGCAAAACAGGATTATCAGATGTAACCCACAAAACTACTAGTATCAATAAGACACATAGTCCCAATGAGACACTCATCCCTAAAAAACACATAGTATTAGTAATACATGTATTATTATTAAGACACATATTCTTAGTAATTAACTTATTCTCAATGTCATATAGTATCAATTTCACATAGTCACAAAGTCACATAGCCTCAAATTCATTGTTTCTCAAAGTCACATCCACCCACAAGAATTAGTTCATAGTGCGATCATTCTGGGAGAACATAATCATCAATACATTATTTAATGTTAATATTTCCTAAAAAACTCAACATAAATTATTTCTAAAATATCACCTCATCTCAAGGGTTCCAATGAAGCAAACAGTTTGTCAAACAGACACACGGTTTGAATGTAATGAATGTTTTTTGTAAAAAGGATTAACTCAGGTCTGGTCCGGGTTTGATCCAATCCACTAGATTCTAGTCAATTCAATAGGACTCTTGGTCCATCCCATTAATACTCTATTGATTCCCGACCACTCGGGTCTAACTAGATAGCATGATGGTTGGATGAACCACTGCACGCAATCCACCCAAACCATGTGCCCCCTACACTACACAGTCAGCCCGCGATTCTGCATGCCATGTGGCCTCACCACAACTTTAGGATCTACACATGTACCCTTCCACATGAAGATACTCCACTCAATGACCCCCTCATAGTATACCATCTACCTGGAACCATATCCATCTCATGAAACCACTACCGCAGCCGTTGCTACCTCACCTTGTCGACATCGCCGCAATGTCTTGTCGGAATGATGTCGTCTTTCAACGGACTGTCGCACTAGACATGCACCAGTGATCCCTTCTGTGGACCATTGAGGCTCCACCAATGCCCATAATTTTTCATGATCATATATATAGGTTCCTCCAGACCTGATCATAGATCCGGGTTCTTAGTGACCCGATCTAGTTAGTCGCCGTCTCCGTTGTCCGGTTTCCCCGAATTTGGGGGTCCAATCATACTCAGAACCACCTGAAAACATCAATATGGGAATAGTAGGGTTTTAATAATTAATAACATGAAGAATTGATGGAGATATTAACATTTAAAGGGTTGAAAATCGTTGTCCAATCATTCTTGGACAATGATCAAGATCCACAGGATTTGGGTTGGAAATAGATTAAATCAGATCCTGCTAAAAAGCAAAAAAAAACTCTCCCACAACATATGATCGATATGCAAGTTAATATGTTCATGGGTTTGTCTACATTCATCATAGAAATAAATAAATTGGAAATCACTAAGAAATAACCTACATACCTATAATTATGATTCTTTGTTGACAATGAATGGATGTCACATCGTTTTTGATCCCCAATTGGACTATTTTCATTAGATAGATCAATTTCTCGGCCCTTCTGTGTAATTCCTGGGTTATGATGATAATACTTAATTCATTAAAAATGTTTTTCAAAAAGAAAATGGTTTTTTCATCAGGGCGTAACATTAAATAAAAAAAACTTCTTTTATTTTATTTCCATAAATGTCCAAAAACTACATTTCACAATCAACCAACTCCAGTAAATGTTAGGCCTTTCCTAAGGTAATGTCGCCACTCTAATAAAAATAGTTCCCTTAGATTTCAGATCTGGGCACCAATTTAGATGTTATTACAATTTTTTAGGAAAACTGTCTATGGATAATATTTAATATTTTAAAAAATTTCATGAAATTGTTCTAGGAACTTAGGGCCACATAATCGCAGGTAGTCTCAGATTCTAGTTTTGAATTAATTCCATATAATATATAAAAAATATACATGGGAATTATGAGATGATACATTCTCCACACCTTATGGATTTACATCCCTGAAGGCCAAAAACAAAGGCTAAACAAAAAAATTAATATACTGCGCATGAATATGATCCTACTACTCCCATGTGATCTCATAGAGATTCCCATGCTACCACCGAACGTGCACCAAAGGAGTCAACCTCCCATGAAGGATCATCCCATGTTGATCTATATTCATTATCAAGTACTATGAAACATTTTTCCAATTATCAATGTCCAGCTCACCATGTTCAATGATGTGTGATGGGTCATGGATATATCTCTTCAGCTGTGACATGTGGAAGACATATTCCACCTGATCTATGTGAGGATATAGATAAAAGAAGTATTCCACCTTTCGGACTCAATGTAGTATCAGTAAAGGTCCAATTATCCTCTAAGAAAACCTTCCACTTCAGCGAAATCTTTGTAACCCGCATCACGAAGAGACCTAAAGGAACACATGTTCTCCATCCTTAAACTCAAAAATCCTATGTCACCATTCAAAATAGATATGTCACTGATCTTTGTTGTCTCCATCTGCTCATGGATGACATACACATTCTCTGTAGTCATCGGCAAAAACTTTGGGCCCATGAGTGCTGACTCTCCTAGGTCCTTCCAAAAAAGTGGTGACCCTCATGGCCGCCTGTACAAGACCTAGAATAGTTTCATAATGATGGGGGAATAGTAGTGGTTTTTCTATTCCAACTCCTCCAGGGTCAGTTTATCTTCTAAACTAAAAAAATAGGATGAAAGTAAGAGTCATTTCCTCCTGAACCTATTTGATTTGCTCAGTCTGGTCATCCATCTGTGGGTGAAAAGAAGTGTTCATGTGCATCTAATTCTCAAATACCTCCTCTAATCCCTTCCACAACCAGGATATAAAGAAATAATCGCAATCTGCGGCTATCATCAATGGGATTCCAATGAGTATAATTATCTCCTACACATTGATGTGTCCCAATCTCCCTCTTAAACTCTTCTCCCAAATCTCTAGGAAGTGGGATGACTTGGTGAGTCATCCAGTGATCACACAGATGGTATTGTTCCCCTAGATGTATGTGGTAACCCTATTACTATGTCCATAAATATTGCATCCCACTTCCACTCTAGTACCTCAAGGGGTTGATTGAAACCCACTAGATCTCGGTCCTCATCCTTCACTTACTAACACGTAAAGCATGTAAAAATGAACTCTTCCACTGCCTTCTTCATCCCTAGTCACTAGAACTGACGTCTGATGTCCTTGTACATATTCTCCACACTAGGCTGTACCTCCAAATGTGATGTATGATAAACCATCAATACCCACCCACAAAACACCACTGGTACTACTGTGCTTCCTATAAAAAGATTGATGTGCTCCCTACATTTTTTATTTCCATTAGGGGAATGCCCTATCGACATCTGAGCATATAAATTCTCACCATATATATATTTGAGTAGTACCTCCCTGACTCATTATTGGAGAGGAGGCATGAAAACCATTTACTGGGGTAAATATGGTTACTATACATCCTAAAATTATACCTGTAATGAGTTTAATTGCATAGATTCCTTGTTCAGTAGATACGAACTAGATCTCTTGTTGATAACATATGTCACCACGTTCCCCTAATCATGTGTACATACAATCTCAAAGACATGGTTCTAGATAAACTCTATCCATTGCCACTATTTCATGTTCATATCCTTATGAGGGTAAATATACTTGATTCTCTTAAGGTTATATTAGATGATAAGACACTCACCCATAAGGTAGTGTTGCTGCATCGTCAGTGAGAAGACTAACATTGCCAAATCTAGATCATTGGTTACATAGTTCTTCTCAAGTGGTCTCAACTGAAATGAACCATAGGTAATAACTATTTTATCCTAAATCAAGACACAACCAATTATAGTTCTTGATGCATCACAGAACACCATGTACATTACACCCTACTCTGGAAATATAATGATGGGAGTGCTCATCAATCTCTGCCTCAACTACTGAAAACACTCTTGGAACTTCTCTATCCACACAAAAGGATTCCCATTATTTGTCAAATATTTAAAGGGTACTACTACTATGGAAAGATAAGGTAAAACGTTCGATAGTACCCATCCAAACCCAAGAAACTCTACACATTATTAACACTCTTTGTGGTTCCAAAGAATGTACCACCTCTATCATTGATGGATACACTACAACTCCAACCAGCAAAATGATGTGTCCAAGAAAAAAGACCTCTCGAATCCAAAATTGACACTTTGAGAGAATCCTGTAAAGTTAGTTAACCCATAGTATGTCTAGGACCATTCTTAAGTGTATCATGTGATCCTCCTCAGACACTGAGTACTCTTAAATTGCCACAATGACATTTGAAATCCATATTCAGTAAATCATTATCCTGTACTTGAAGCTAGTGATAGCTAGATCATTGGTCTATCTTCGAGAACCACTGCTCCACATTAAACAGGTCGAAGGGTTCATCGATCCTCAGTAGTGGATGTTTATTCCTCATGGTCACCAGGTTCAAGTTCCGTAAGTCCACACATAATCTCAAGCTCTCGTCTTCCTTCTTGAAAACATACTAGGGTTGCCAGGGGTTAATCACTAGTTCTCACTAAAACATTCCTCTATAGGTCCCCAAAATTTACCGTCACCCCAGGATTCTCTATAGGAGTGATGGGATATGAAGGTGTATATATCAGTTTCATCTAAGGGTATAGATTAATGTAGAAGTATACTTATCTTTGATGAGGAAATCTGGTAACATCCTCCGGAAAGATTTCCTCTTATTCCTCCACCACTACTAGAAACTGGGAACTCAGATCATCTACTGCACCAAGGTCTAGGCTAGGAAAATAATGTGTGATCTTCTACGCCCTCCTATCATTGATTCCATACCATGCAACATGTGTTTTATTTTTTCCAATAATGTAAACCTTGTTCCCATCATTACAGACACATCACATTATATTCCTAAAATATTCAATTGGAGCATGAATTGTAGATAACCAGTCAATATTGATAATGATGTCCTAAGGCCTCGACACCGCTACCAAAATATACCAACCCAATCTTTCACCTAAAATTTTAAGGTGACACTATCAGCACCAATTTTTGATCATCAAATCCCCTCTTGTAGGAGTCTCTAAGCATAATGGCGAGTCAAATGTTCCATAAAAATCTATGAGTCTCAAACAAGGGTCTTGGAAAGAAAATAATGGATGGAACCTATGTATATAATAATTTTATCTCTGGTGTAAATGACATACATCTCGCCTCTAAGTATACTTGGACCCCCGAGGTCATAACCCTCTATCACCTGGAGCTAGACTCATCCCTATCCACATGCTCCCGGAGCCTATCGTGGACCACTAGGGGGTGGTGGTGGTAATATGTCGATCCTCTTCAACCTCCTATCACCATACCTAATTCTCTTCCATTTATAATTCCCTACAGACCACCCTTCTCCTACCTATTCCTTTCCCTCGGATGTCCCTTGACCGTCTCCTAATCGGTCCTATGAAGGGTTAGGTAATCTCTATCCAGATGTTCCCGATCATTGCAAGTGTAACATAGCATGTCCAACAGTTGACCAGCTCTGCCATGGGAGCTCCACACCCCTGATAAAATGTACTAGGGTCATCTCTTGGAGTTTATAACCATCTTGAGTCCATGTGACATCTATCAGCTACCTACTGCCAAAGACTCATCTACCTGGTGACTGGTGGTAGCTCCCACTACTGATGTCTGCTCCGCTAGAAATCTCCCCACTAGTAGAGATTTCTCTAGTACCTTATAATATGTTGTAATGTTATGTTATATCATGGAATACTTGATCTATCAGCATAATTATTTACTGAGGTCCAATCCCTGAAGAACAGGTCACATTCCATATACGCAGAGTAGTGAGAAAGATCAGTAAATCTCATCGAGTACTCCGCCACTCTCTGAATACCCAAATGCAGATATAGAAGATCATATATATATACTAGACATAACATAGATAGAAATAAATCCTCATTATATAGACACTCGAATTATTCCCAAGAGAGATTCACCTCATCGTGTGTCTTAGTCACTAAGCTCTACCATCACCACACAAAACATTAAAGAAGTCTCGTGGCTAGGAATACCATCTGGTTGAAAGGAATCCCCATAGGGAATAATACCAATGAAACTGCCTCAATCCAATACATTGATACCTTGGGGTCTATCTCACCCCAAATCCTTAGAGGTCACTATATATGGAACTCATTCAATGTTCTCAGCCAGCGTGCATTATCAATAGGTAGTACTGGTAGTGACTAGTTCTTGATGGGTGGTGTTATCACTGGTAAACCTCTTGGAGGTGATATCTTTGGTATAGGAACATGTATTGACACCTTGTCGCTAAGAGGATCATACTCATGATCATTCCATGGATTCCTAGTTTGCTATCTGCATTGAGGCATCCTGAAATAGAACAAGATGTACCGCATACAATAGATTATACCAATTGAGCTGATTCATGAAGTAAACAAGAACACACCCAAGTCTTATATGTTGAAAATACCCTTGTTTAACCTACAAACATAACTTTCATGTACCGAGTTGAAAAGAAAAATTTAGTGCCCTAGTGTATGGATATGCCAACCGCCGCACCGACACTAGATTCTTAGACCTAAAAGATGAAATCAAAAAACATAAAACTATTTCCCCATACCACCCTCAAAGGCTCCCCATCCTTAACAATAACTGACCCCTTAAGATCCCACTCTTTTACAACACATCCTATAGGGGCCTATGTCATGAATACCCTAAGACCAAATCCAATTGTCTGTGGGATGTTGACTAGAATCAAGTATTAATATCCCAACAATGGGAGAAATTTACCTAAGTATCTGTAGACACACTCACTTCTCCAGGATCATAGTGCTAAAATGTAGAACACTAGGTAAACAAGAATGAATACCACTATGATACAAAAAACCCGATACGACATAAGAAAATTGGAAAGTAAATAGGGGGACAATACATTCCCACCCATAAAATAAAGAGTCTGTAAAATTGAATGCACATGTTACTGATACTCATCCATAGAAAACCCCACCTAAAGGGAAAGTCACTAGACAATTATGTGTAGTTGTAAGAGCACACCTCGACTGTTTGGTCTCACTAAGAACCACCTGGTTCTGGTCCACCTAAGTCTCCATCAAAGCGCTGATCGTATGTTGAAGACATGACACGTGCAGGCATTTCCTATGAAGGGGTGTGTAAAAAAACACAGTAGGACACCTAGAAACCACAAAATAATACCATAAATAAATACATAATGTTTACCACAATGAAATAAATGATGTGTACCACAAATAAATACACGAAGTATACCTCAATGAAATTCATGATGTATACCATTAAGAAATACACAAACTATACTAATATGAAATACACTAATTATACCACTAAGAAATGCACTATGTATACCGCTAAGAAATAGATGAAGTATACCACTAAGAAGATACATCTTCATCTGAGATAGGTATAATTATACTGTACGAAAATCATGATTATCAGACGTAATCCACAAAACACCTAGTCCTGATAAGACACAGAGTCCTCATCACACTCAGTCTTCATAAGAAACATTGTATCTTTAAAAAACATATTTTCATTAATACAAGTAGTCTCAGTAATTCACGTAGTCTCAATGTGACATATTCTAAAATTTACATAGCCTCAAAGTCACATAGTCTCAATGTCATTTCTAGCCACATGATTTTGCTCGTAGCAGGCTCGTTCTAGGAGAACCTACTCTTCACGACACTTGTTTATATGAACACATCAACCAAAACTCACTTAGAGTATCTCAAAATTACCGTCTTGTTTCAAGGGCACCAACAATGAAAAAAATCATCAAATAGACACATGTTTAGAATTTTATAGATGTGTTTGAAGAAAGGTCTCACCTGGGACCAGTCTGGGACTAATCAAACCGACTGGACCCAGCCCAACCCGACCCAGTTTTGTTCGTACCACTACACCTACAAGACCACGGCCCACTGGGATGATGGAGTGACACGACTTTTCTGGTTCTAAAATTTAGATCATGGGATGACTGAACCGCCACATAGACTCTACCTCAATTGTGTGCCCCTTGCTCCAAGTTGTGCCACAGCGCATCCGATGTGGTCAACCCACCATTCCACCTACCTACAGCATAGCCACTTTCATGGCCTAGCTGCCTCCGTGGACTCCACATGGCCTCCTTTCCATGTTTTCATCCTCCTTGCCTCATCCCCCTCGCAGCTCCACTATCTCCCTCTCGTGGTCACCCAGTTGGCCGGCACTGCCACCACCCCACACAACCACCACGGTGGCCTCCACCCGCGGCTCCAACCACCAACATCTCTCCTCGTTCGTGCCACTGCCATGCCTCGTTAGGCTTCCCGGGCCACAACCATGAAATGTTGGACATCCATTGTTCCTTAGAGGACCACCTAGCCAGACCCGTGTCAGTGGAACCCTCCATGGACCACCGAGCCTCGTTTTATGAATTTAATTTGTAGTGATCATAGATTCTAGTTCATCATGACCTTATTTTCCCTTATATGTTGTTTTCAACACTTTCTCTAGGGCGCACGCATGTCCATATAATTTTAGGAATAAAACACCGTTTGATGCCCCACATTCCAATTTTCCAAAGTTGGGCAACATCTATACCTTCTTCAGGTACGTTTTCTCCTTGATCGAAATAGGATGATGGGATGTCTATTCTTCCTTCCGTGGATTGCTCCTCGAAACTCATCACCTAGTCAGGGTCTCCCTTATATATTTAATACGTTGTTCATGAAACTCTTCCTAGTTCCATATCTTCATGGATGTCGTGATATAACTCTGCTTCTTTCGGGACATTCAAAAGGGTCCATCTAGGGCAGCGACCTTCGGTCGGAGGAGTAGTCACATTGGACATCACTGGCGTGTCTGGATGCTGGAACATTGTGTTTGGGTTTATGTACCTCATTATAGGGATTCTTGAGGGAGCATAAGATCGAGAAATCCAATGTTGAATGAGGGGAATTATATGTCATAGGCATGTCTCTGAGGTCTTCCTCATCTTCCCATGTTTAACACAAGGTATGCCATGAGTTTAATGTCTGGCGGAGACAGATTAGATTGATTGGAACACTGACTAGAGTGGTTTAGATAGGTGTAACCCCTTGAGGAGAAACTGATGTCGGGGATAATGCATGTTTATTTACCCAGTTACTGCTAGGATTAGTAAAAAGATGAATTGGCATGATCTCACAAGAATGTGGTGGCCCGGTTAAGAATCAGGATGGATGATGGGTGGTTAAGTGAAGTGGATGGATAATAGGATGTATTCAAGTCGAGGGCAAAGGTGATGGTGTGATTGATCCTCGAAGAGACTTCTTACATATCACTGTGGTGGGGAATCAATGTTCACATAGTTCAGGAAGGTGATATACGATAAGGGTGTGCCCTATGGACAGTGACCCGATGATATACTGGGGCTTACACGTGGTTAAAAGCCCGAGGTTGGTCTCATGCCACAGGGATGGACCATAAATATGGGTTCTGGAAGAGGGGATGACAACGCATTACCACTGGGTCTAGGTTGACAATGGCTTAACGCTAAGTGGGGATCACAATGGATTATCGCTGGATGGGGCACAAAAAGGGGCATACAGTTTAATGTCATACAGGATGGGGGTGGACCGATGTGAAGTGTTCGGGACCAGTTGTTGTTGGGCTTGAACATCAGGGAGGCTTCCTACGTACCATGTCTTGGCAAGGATCAATGTCCACATAGTTCAGGATCGGTGTTTGGAGAACCGACGTGAAGGGGGTTTGAACCAATGGATGTTGGGCTAGAACCTTAGGGATGCTTCCTACGAACCTTGCCTTGGAAAGGATCAAAGTCCATCTAGTTTAGGAATGGGTGTCTTGGTGAACCGACATGAAGGGGGTCGAAACGACCGAGTGTTTGGATTGAACCTCAGGGAGGCTTCCTACAAATCATGCCATGTAAAGGATAAAAGTCAATGTAGTTTATGTCTGGTGTGGGGCTTACACTCTAGCCTGCCCATAGATGATGTCATGGTTGATGCTTACTCTAAGCCCAAATGAGTCATGCTCGGTGTGTGAAACAGGAGGCAGAAGAGACCTGACGATCATTTCATGAACGATGCATTCGTGGGAAGTGGAATGGGGATTACACATCATTAGCGGCCCAAATAAGAATCATGGGCTTACGTGTGGAGGGTCCCAAAATGGAAAAAGGGGCTTACGCATGGAGCGACCTCAGGTAGATGGAGACTAGGACATACTCCAGGGTCGAGGCCTAGACAGTGAAAAATCCAAGAGGGAGTAGGAAGGGATTACGAAATCCCTGTCCCCATATCTCCTCTTATACTTTGGAACGGAAGAGGAAAGGAGGAGTAGGGGTACTACCTCCTGTAAGAAAATCTATGGTATTACACCAAGATGGTTGCCCTCTTCCCGCGGACAAACGCCACTCCAATTAAGAGGATGTCATTCTTTGTAGGGAGGGGTCAAAAACTTGTGGATACGAGCAGGCATAGATAATGTCTGAAATGGGTTTCCCCACGTAGAGTGTGCGGGGTGAGGTCACTATTTAACATCATTTGTTGAGGACATTGGCGCTCGATAGTTTAACTTCTTGTGGTTTGGATGCAGTGGGTTCACTCCACCCCCTTAGGACTTACATGACTGGTACCTCCCACACTATGGGGAAGGGAAGGCATCAACAACGACATGGTGAAGGGGTGTTGTTGAGTGATCCACTGTGGGGTCCACATTAGTGTGGCTATGAGAAGAAGCAATAGCTATTAGCATTCATGGGTGCCACTACGAAGCGAAAATGGTGAATGGGGATTACACAAGGAAGCTGACAGTGTGCCGCTATGGAACAGAAATAGTGAATGTGGCTTACGCATGGGAGATTCCCGGGTGTCTTCCTCTTGTTTGGTCCTGATGGATTCTTTACTCATTGTTGGGTTGTGGAATATAATTGGGGCCTACTCCTATGCGTTGGTGCACAAGAGGGATACGACCATGGGCATTGGAATCATTCCAAACAAAGGGAGTTGAAATGTATGAATCACATGCCCGACATTCAGAATGCGGTGAGGATGGCGTGAAGATGGAGGATAACCGTGGACCGTGTTTGAAACATATCATCCATATCGTGTTATCCTAAAATGCGGAAAACAAATTAGGGTCGACTGTTGACCGTGTTTGAAACACAGGACCTAACTCAGAGTGTCGTCCAAAGTCTTCTGGGGCTTTGGCCCGGAATGGTAGGTGATTCGATACATCATGGGACCAGGTCGTTAGGGGGTCCCTTTAGACTTGGAAGAGGATGAAGATCAGAATGAAGGACACAGAAAGCGTGAGGTGGAGTTATGGAATGTTTTAAAGGATTCCAATGCTCATGATATTATTCCACTATAATCATGGATTGAGGAATATTATTCTTATCCTATAAAGAATCTTTTATTTGGAACAATAGGCATCCTATTATTGAATAATAGGGCATACTACAGTTTATAGTTTTGTGGAGTGGACTGTTGGAATATTGTGCTATGAGAACAAGTCATCTCTTGTTTAGATCAGGAGGCATCCTATGTTTGGAACATAGGGTGTACTAGAGTTTATAGTCATGCAGATATGACTCTTGGAGTCTTATGCATGGCGCATAAGGACTCTGTAATTTGGAGCAAGAGGCATCCTATGTTTGTCACCTAGGGAGTACTAGGGTTTATAGTCATGTAGAGAGGACTCTAAGGAATTAGGTGCCTAGGCAATGGTTGGTGTTGGGACTTATGCAAGAGATTCCCTTTCTAGTTCGACCTGGCATATAATTCAGTTGGTGGGGTTTGGATGATTTTATTGTGGAATAGTTCGAATCAAGTTAATCAGGGAATTGATGATGAGAATCTCAACTCACGACATGGAAAAAGAACCAAGAGGAATATTTCAACTGAAGGTGTTTCATTGTGTGTGGAGGAGTATCTCAAATCATGATATTCTATAGGTGGAAGGTATATGCGCACAAGGGCGCAAGGGAAAATGCTGAGACCCTGGCCCGAAAACATTGACGTGTGACACGCCATTTTTCATGGGGGTCAGTGTCGGACTACAGTCCCGACCCTGTATACTACTCCACATAAAATGCACTACATGCAGGATATGATGCATTCAATATTGCACTGTGCGACAGAGGTGCACAAAATATTGGGCATTCTGGAACTTCTGCGCGTAATAGGGATGGTTGGCGCACAGTAGGGAAGGATTTGTGCCCAAAAGGGAAGGATTGCGCACAATATGGGAGGTGAGCACGCAATATGGGAGATGTGTGTGAAATAGGGGTTTGTGTATGCAATAGGGAATGATTTGGTGCAATAATGGATTTGGGCATGAAATAGGGAATGTGGGCGCACAATTGGATAGGTTCAGCACTGACATGGGTAAAATTGGGCACAACAGCAGTATTGCGTGCAAAAAATAATGATTTGTTGAAAAAACTAGTCACCTTGGCACTTTTTAATGAAAAATATTTGTTTTTTGTGCAATACGGGGTGTTACACATAGGCGTGGAAATTGCGGACATATTCCTATTAGAACGGTGTCCGACCTCCAAGGCCTTCTGATAAGAAGGGGGTGCACTTGTATTTATAGGTGAAGCCTTGAATGTCGGTGCACATAAAATTTCATTCCAATTTTCCGTGCAAAGCCATTTTACACTCAAGATTCATTTTTTATGTTCAATATTTCCTTTTTACACGCAATACTCCATTTTTTTTGCGCAAATCCATAGTTTTCCCAAAAAAACGTCCTGGATGGCCATTTTTAGCTGCCCGACTTCAAACAGTAATAAATTCTGATTCGTAACTCCATTTTGGCACCGCGACTAGTCAAATTGAAGCATGAGGAACGATCTATGCTCCTAGATCATATATAAAAGCATTAATTGAATTACATGGATGCATTTTCTGATGCCAACATATATCCTCTACATTCAGTTTTCCCCTAATCCGGGGGTCTGATCTTGCTCGGATCCACCCGAAAATGTCGATCCGGGAACCCAAGGGTTATAGTGGGGAAGAACACGAAGAATGGAGAGAAATATGCACACAAAAAGTGTTCAACATCACTATCCAAGAATTCATAGACAATGATCTAGATCTGATGGACTTGGGTAAGAAAACATATTAAATCGAATCTCGTTAATCCACAACAAATCCCTCCCGTAACATACAATCAATCTGTGGGATAATCTGTTCATGTATTTTTCCTCATTCAATATAGAAATAATGAATGGGGAAATAAAAAAGAAACAAACACCCTACTGAGAGTTATGTCCCTTTATTGATGATGATGGATGGTCATGTCACTGTCAATCCTTGATTCTCTGGAAATTGCATGAGAGAGTTCCTTCTACACCCTTAAAAGAATTTTTGTGTTATGATTATAACCTTGAAATCAATGACAAGGTATATTAAAATAAAAACATTGATGAAACATCAAAAAACGTTATATAAAATAAAAATTCACTTATATTATTTCATGAATCGCCCAAAAATTTATTTTCATAGCTGACCCATGTTGGTCAACGTTATGACTCACCTATGTTAAAGTTGCTGCTCTGAACACAAGGGTTCCCTCAAATGTTTTATCCCGGCAACCATTTAGATGTTGTTACACATTTTCTAGAAAACTATGTTCACATGCTATTTAATATTTTAATATCTTCAAGAAATATTTTAGGGAACATTGGGCCTCAGAATCACGCACCGTCTATGCTCCTAGTCTCTTCATAAGTCTGTATAATATATAAAAATAATACATAGAAATTTTTAGATGTTACAATATACAATTTATATTAATTATACATAAAGTATAAGTATATATAATATTGTAATGCATCTAAGGATGTAGTTTTGATATGAATATTTTTCCAAAATCATGATATGATAACTAGTAGTAAAGACCCTGTCACATTTTATTTTGATAATGCTATATTGATGGCGCCTGTAAAGGGATAAGTCCATACAAATGGAAAAATACCATACTCAATAATTACAACCTCTTGAGGGAGTTTTCTTATAGAGCAAAAGTTTATGTTATCCGAGTTAACCCAAAATAAAATGGGATAGACCCCATGAATAATGTCATGTATTATAAGATCCATTTATATCATGTGAGAGCTAATGTATTGAAGGTTGTTAGAAGTTAGATCTAGTGAAAGTGGGAGTCTTTTGGAGTTGGTCCCCTCAAACAAACTTCTATGTACATTTTGATAACATGTATTCACTTTTTGAATATTAATTAACTTATTATCACATCTCTAATGTTCTTATGCATAAAATAGTGTGATATATTTTCTTAGTAGTAGTTGTCACATTGAAAGGTCGTAGCAGTTCCACACTGTGATGAGACGCCAGAAGTGTCACGAATAAATTATTAAATATATGTTCCATATACATATGAAATAATTTGGAGGGGAAAGAATTATACAATGTATCGTTAGTGGATAATCATGGGTTTTTTTGTGTCACCTTCTTATAGTGTATTTTCTATATAATATATGTTATAGGATATTATGAGAAACATATAATTCAATAAGAAATACACATTTTTATATGGCATTGATGTCCATATCTATGTATGTGCATATTGATCCATATTCTTTAACATTTATACTAATGAGTATTACATGTTTAGTACTATTATGTGTTGATGAAAACCATGATGACCTATATTTGTAGCAAGGTATGATATGATTGGTACGCCATATGTAACATTTCATTAATAAATAATGTGAAAATGGATTTCTCCTTCTAGTATTTAACAAAATATGATATCATAGGACTTTATTGGAAATCATATATCCAAAATGATTCCATGGTCAGGGGGTTTTATAAGAAAATTTGATTCTAAAAAAGTAAATTGAAGCGAAATCAAGCACATAGGTTGATGGTACAAATGTGAAACCTACTTGATTAGTCATATCATGATAATGGAATCATATTATATTAAATGCATCTATATGATATATTATGTAATTGAGACATTAAATAAATTCTATATGGATGCCTTAACGTGATTCTTGATGATAAATTTAGACATTACCCTACTTTTACAAATGCCACAATGAAAGAGGCATAGAGCCACCCACACAATCTGTATCTATAATCTCAATTGAATAATCATATTATTTAATAAGTTGAAAAAATATTATTCTTGAATGTGGTATAATAAGTATTCTTGTTTTTGTAACCACAAATATTTTATAATAAGATATTAGATAGAATATATTCGGAGAAATATTTTTAATAAATATTTATTTTCTATATATTTAATTTAATATTTATTTATGTATTGGAAATTAATGTTGTGATATTTATAAATTTTTTAGAAATTCATTATTCATGGATTGATATATATTGTGGTGTAATGGAAAATAGAGTTTAATGATCCTGTGAGTAATAATATATAATGAATAATATTTAAAAAATTATATTTAATTTAATTCATGAAATTAGAGCTTCTCAAGAAATAATAATAATAATAATAATAATAATATTATTATTATTATTATAGACATGGGGTTACACAAAGGATTATGAAAATAAAAAATTTACATGTTCTATTTATATTATATAAACCTAGTGGTATATAAAACTAATTATATTATGTTCTTAGCAGATCCTATTCATTTTTTCACAATGAGTTATAGATAGAATGCTCTCAAATCCAGAGAGAGCTCCCTCTCCATGAAAAAATTAACAAATGGAGTGTGGTCCACCTCTACCACTACTATTATTTCTATAAAGATAAAAGGTATAATTTCATTAAAGATATTCTCATGGTGATCATATATGAAAAGTCAAGTGTCCTAATCTATAGCATTAACACCTAGAGATTCTTACGGTGGCATTAATAGGTTCATAGAACACATGTGGGTCACCACTGGGGGGAATATACAATAGATTCATACAATTAAGTGAATGTAAAATGTGGATAATTTTGAAGATCCTTTAATAAATATATAATTTCTCTCAATTTATTAGATTAATTTATCAATTTAATGTAAAATAACATGTTATGATCCTACACTTTTATTTTTGAAAATTTTATATTATCTAAATTATTTGATTCAATTTCATGGATCATAACATTTATCATTATATAAATATCATATTAATCCTCCGTCATGACAAAAAAGTGAGTTGGGAATTCCCCATGTGCTTCTTCCACTATATGTAGAATGTTCACATGAGATGAGATGAACATTCACCATCAAGAAATTGAATGATGTTACAAGAATAAATGGAATTAGAACACATATTAGTGATAAATAAAGGTCACCATTTTAGGAAATGAATCTCAAAAATTCTCCTTTCAAAAAAGACACTTCTATTATAATAACACACAATAGAGTATCCATTAAACTGTATTATTATATTCAATAAAGCCCATATGTCACACCTGTGGAAATTCGTGAAGTGAAGAAAATAGGTTCACTGTTGACATGGTAGAAACTCCCATAAACACAAGATATTTTCATTAAGATAATTGAATTCAACAGAGAATACTCATGCATACCAGATTTATTATTCTATATATAGACCAAAATATTAGAGGTTTCATGGGAAAAACAATGGTGAGAATCCAGCCTAAGGGAATCAACAAAATCTAGGTAGTAAAAAATTGTAGAGAAAAGAAGGTATCGCAAAAAAAATCACAATCTTATAATGGTTTAAATATAATTAACATTAAAATTTTTCACTTCATACATACTTAAAACACATTTTATACTAAAAATTCATATTATTCATTGTGTTAATGGAAAAAATAAACCAACACTATTAAATATTTTGGCCAAATTCCATTTTTCAGGGAAGTACTTATTAATAATAAATTGACATATCTTCATTCCCTATTAGTATGTTGAACCACCACAAAAAACACCCAATAGAATAGTCAAATGATGAAGCATTAGAAAAAACCCAATACAAAACATGTATACCACTAAATAGTTTCCTTCAATCATTTACATCATACAGAATATAGAATCATAGGATCATAAATATTTCATCGGTGACTTTTTTCTATCATCAAAAAATTGAAAAAATCACTAATAATTGAGATAATTATGAAAACAAAACCATATCCAAGTTAATATTATGTCAGTAAACCACTTTTTAGAGACTAGTAATTGTAGAATACACTTTAAACATTATAATAATATTTTTTTTTGAGAATACGCAAATAAAATAAGTTATAAAAAAAAACAAACCATCAATATAAGTCTATTAGAAGAGTTATTCTTCAAATTTTTAAGACCATCACGGAAGAAATTAACAGATAGTAAATGGAAAATATTTATATTAATTTTTGAACACATCCATGAGAAATCCACCAAGACTATGTAAAATTAAATAAAATAATAGAACAAATTGGTTCTTATATGAAAGAAACATTATCCCTGAATTATATAAGAAATTTGGAAATTATAAATAAAAATAGTGTATATATAAAATAAAAAAACACAATATTCTTCATTAGTGTAAAAATCTACATCAAATAAGTCTCAACATCTAGAACCATCATCAACAATAAAACCCATTTCAGAAAGTGGGGGAAAAATAAGATTGATATATTCCCAAGGGTGGCAAAGATAACCATAATTCTAATTACATTCCAGTTAAAATTCAACTCTATAAAACATATGATCTCTAAACTAAAGGTAATTATCCAAAGATGTATCATTATTGATAATCTTATAAAATGTTATCATTTCATGATCCTTAACCCATAGATATAAGTTTTCTTCAATCCTTCCTTAATTACATTATTTTAGTTCCATTTATTTTTTATATCTTCATGACCCTCTTCAACAGAGGATAAGGAAGAATCCTCCACAACATCCAATTTGGGTGGGATGTTTGTTTTCTCTAAGAATAAAAATGAGGATCTAGTGGATTATTTCTCCCTAATTTAATATAATATCTATATTCTTAATTCTTTCTACATTGTGGAGTATTAAATCAATTCGATTCGAGAATTGGATCCATATGATATTTAGAACTCAAGTGTTCGAAATCGTCCTCAATTTAGGAAAACAATTTATACAAAGAGTAAAAGAAGATCCCATGTGTTTCTTTATAAGTAGATATTGAAACATATGAAGCTATAGTAATTGATTGATCAATAATAATTGGTTCCTTAGTAGACTTGTCCCTTTCCACCTAATTCCAAAGGAAGGCTGAAGACATTGAACCATAATCCTTAAGACATGTAATAGAAAATTACAATTTAATGTATTATATAAAATAACTAAAATAAAATATAATTATAGTTTTGGGATTATCATAAATTCAATGGGTTCTAACATAATACACGTAATTTACTTCAACATTAGTTATATTCTTCTTATCATAAAACCTATTCGATTTGTTCCTAGATGAAGAATGAAAAAAGGAGTTCTGGTGACACAAGCAAATATATAATTCCCAATCATACAATATCTATTATATTATATCGGTAAATTTTTATAATTAACCTCCAAAAAAATTTATCCTTATTATGGAACCAAATAAGATATCCAAATGGTTGATAGATATCATGATCCAAAAAAATCTACAAACTGTGTGTCTTATATTATTTTTTGATCAACAATCAATCAACATTACATTCCCAATACAACCCATAGTATAGAATAGGTAAACCTTCATTAGTATATAAGTAAACAAACCAACAAAGCCTAGTATAATATTGAAAATGGGAGGTTGAAATTAAGGATTGATATCGGGTGTCCATTTCAAGATATTTATAGAGTATCCAAAAAATGCTTGAAGCCCGATCATAATATGAAAAAAAATATCTATGATAAAACCCAAAAAATAAATTTTAAAGAATTAAAAGGAAAATTTAAAACCCAAGGAAACATATTTCATCAAGGGAAAATATTAATAAATTAAATAAATTCCATTCCTAAAAAAATTACAACTAGTTAATTTGATGGTTCAAAGAAAGGAGATGCACCTCTCTTGGGGAAAACAAAATCATGGACTAGCTACTATAAAAAATTTCTAGCTAGATGAAAAAAGCTGAAATCAAAATCAGATTCGTAATCCTTTAGTGATAGACCATTTAAAACATTCATGAAGAAGTCATCTCTAGTAGGGTTCCTCCCATGATCTCCTATGAGCATTTACTTATCTAAATTTACAATTGCTAAATGATACATAAATATTATCATGTAAATTGGAAAGATTTTAATAACATTATTATCATTATTATACATGGGGAATAACATAGAACATATAATTTGTAACTATACACTATCTAATTATCAAATTATGTCCCAATGTATATATTCTATTTATATCAATTTAGTAAATATGAGTCATTATCCACAAGAGTGTGACTATATATTTCTATCATGCCAGATAGAGAAAAACATCCACCCTCTCAGTTAAAGAAAATATGGATCAATAAGAATTATTTATAATGATCAATGAAAAATAATTCAAAACATTAGGTTCCTTAATGAATGCCCATGAAATAATAATATCCTGGTTTAGAGGTTCATGGAGTATGTGAGGATATATAAAGGGGAATTATCTCTTGCATTATTTACTATAAAAATGAGACAACAAGGGAAAAAATGAATTTATAGAAAATATTTATCATAGTAAAGGTAATTATTATTTTAAATTCATTTCAATATAATGAAAATGATCCTCTATATGACATGTTATTGTTTCATTCATCATGATCATTAAAAACTATCAACTACAACTGATTTAAAACCATTGTTGGGAATTTTCCCAACACTTCCCCTCGGTCCTAAAACTGTTATGTATTATAAGAGTAGTAACATTATAATTTATAGTTATTTATTATTATTTTGAATCAATTTCGTTCATTTTTTATTTTTATTCTTAACATATTCATTCATTAAAATAAAATCCCCGATAAAATGATTTTTCCAAATTATTATGAATAAACTAATCCTACATTAATTATTATTGAAGATCTAATATGATATTTGTAATGTTATTGGACTAATTACATAGATACATGGAATTTAGTTTAAAAGTATACATTATATACCCTTAGTCAACCACAAAAGGTATATTCCACATCAATCACGGATCATGGTGTGAAACAATACATCATGCCTTTATAAACAGTGTATCAACCAAAAACCGACAAGTATCATGATACAGAGTTTATGGAATGTATTTGGTGTACACAATATGTATCCATATCTGGTTTTGAATCCAAGTAAAGCATTGAATGTCATGTGGAAGGATTTCTGGGTATAATTTGTTTTGATGTATTTTCTACTAGCCAAGAAAAATTGATATTCAAAAATTTCATGGCATGTATCTCATTGTATAAGCCATGCAACACACAAAAAAGCATGTAAGATACATATTGATATTAAATAAGTATCATAATTTTGGTGAGAAACAAATCATTTGATGTGTGGGTGGTAGAACATGTCATGTATAGTGTGAAGAATCATGCTAAATACATACTGAGATAGGAATTTTTTTCCGGAAACACACATATAATTAAAAGTAGACCTCATTACACACTGGGTAGATTATTATGCAAGTCTTGTAATAAGAGTTATTATTCACCAAGTATAGGATGAAATTTTATAGAAGTGTTGTGGGAAAATAAATGCTTTATAACTACTTTCATGTAAATTTTATAGCTACACATTGTTTATAGTTATCATAAACATAGTTTTTTATACTCACAGTCAGCAGAATATTCTTGGTATATTTATGACACATTGTGTGGAAATACATGCTACAATGCCAATACAGAATAGACCACATAATGAAACACTATTAATATGACAGTATTCTATGTGGGAATAAATTACTTATAAGAAAACTGCAACGAACAAGGATCTCACACAATAATGCTATCCTGATTTTTTAGGTGACAAAATACATTTTGCAACTACTAAATTCAAAAACATGGTTTAATTAGATAGGGAAACGTAAAATTTTTGTCACCTTTAGAGTACACCCCATGTAAGTATCAAATTACAATAATGTATTTAAATTCACTAAGAGTGTACAAGAAATATATCCCCATTATTACACTCTATGTAGCTAAATAAATTAAAATTACATAATTTATTGAAAATAACTTATGATAAAATTTTCAGGCACTATTTTAGAATAATATTAAGGTAAATAGTTAATCACTTTATTAACTATTTAAATAATTTATTCTCATAAATTAATCATAAAAATGCTAAATAAAAATGTGATGTAGAAATTTTAAATACAATACCATTTCATGTTGTGATTGGTCATGAGTGTGAACAACCTAGGAATGTGATGGGTTTATTAAATTTATTTGAAATTTATCCTGGGTTAACATGTGATCATTTTTTAGTAAATTAAATATGATGATTAGTGTGTCAAATTTTTATAAATTATTATTTTCAATCCAATGTGTTTGAAGTTTATTTTATGTAACCCCAAACCCCTAGTGAACCTTACATGTGAGTCAATAAGCATGTGTAAATGATGAATCTCTTAGAGATATTATATAATTCATGTCCTGATACACAGTGAGACCATCCAATGAGATATCCTAGTTGATGGAAGAATAATGTAACTCAAGAGAGGCATTGAATCATAAAGTTATTTATCTGATGGCTTAGGTTTATTTATATCATCCCTATAAACCAAAATATTAATATAATCTCATAATCATGTCATTATTTAATTTTCTTTTTCTTTTTCTCCTTATATATTTATTTTTTTGTCACACGATTGATTTGAGGATTAATTATGATATCATAATGTAAATAAAATAACCATAATGAATGACTTAATAAAAATAATTAGTATAGAATATTTTATCAAACATGGAAAATGTATTATATCAAATATATATAATAATAAATAAAATATAGGACTAAAATAATTAATATTTATGTGTAGGTTAAATGAAAATCCGACAATGATATTGTTATGTCATTAAGCTTTTCCTGGAAGATGATTTTGAATCCAACCATTGTTCAAAGTATATGGATAAACCAAATATGGGTGTTTTCAATTATATTAATATTGTAATGAAAATATCTGGTTCATATAACCTAGTTATCATTAGGTTTATATTACCATTATAAGACATGGTTTATCTAAAATTTAATTCTTTAGAAAATCAATTTTTTTGTTTTCAAGATTGATGAGTCTACTCAACTGATCATGGTACTATAATTTAATATTGTAGGAATGGAAAACCTCCTTAAATACAATTGAATTATTTTTCAATATATCAGATAGATTATTTTGATTTTAATATTAAATATTTCTGCTATAATATCAAAAAGAAATAATATTATAAATCTAATAGTGAAGGATATTGGGATTTTGATAAAATAATGAGTAAATAATAAAATTAATTCATTATCTAAAAAATGGTAATTAAGATAATATATTAAAAATAATACCTCATTTATTAAATATATATGAAATGAATACCCTATGAATACTTGAATAATTAAATTTTAATGAAAATTTCAACTCTGATAAAAAATTTATTGTGGTGTACATTCTATTTTATACTATACTACTACATAAAAAGTTATATCATATACGTGAGCCAATTATTCCTAATAAAACACTGTAGTGATAAAGAAAATGTGATAATTATTCCTAAATTAAAAACATTTAGGATGTTTCAAATGCATTTTGAATAATTTTATTATCTATCTTTAGAGAGTTTAAGATGAAGCATAATGACATAGATGCATACATAATGATAACTCATATCCTAGATCATAAGATGAATAAATTGATGCTTTAGATAAATGATATTATCCATTCATTATAAATGTGTAAAATGGAAGCAAAGTACCTCATTAGTTATCTTAACTTTATGATATTGAAGTTTATTCATTATTTATCATAGTTTGGATTCCAAATATATAAGAAATATTCTACTAATATCATATTATTATCATTACAACCTTGATTTCCTATATTCACTCTAGATTACTAAATTAATTTTATAGAGAATCATACCATGAATCTTTTTTTATGATTCACTAAATTGATAATGATTGGTGGGAAGCTTATTTCTCAAATCTTATAGTTGAAAAATTGATATAAAATTAATATAATTAAGTAATAATTTCAAACTTAATAAATCATTTACCACATCCTCTACTCAAAAAAATTATTCCATATAAGGGAAATCAATAGAAATATATCCACTTTACACATGCCATGAAATGTGAGTGGAATATGAACTATAATTATTTTAAAAATAATCATGTAAATTATTCTTCTAAAAGTATATTAAACATTTAATTTAATACTATTTACTAATTTTGTAATAAATACATAATTTTACTCACAAATTTGTATAAAAATAAAATTACACGGAAAATTGAACAGGATTAAAAGAAGTAAAGTGGAATTTAAAACTACATCAGGTTGGGAAATTCATAATTCATCTACGGGAAGGTAAAAAAACTCATTTCAAATTAGATTTATTTTCATAAAAAGATTAGTTCAAGTTCAGTGTTACTAAATATTATTCCCATTGTACAATTTGGATCATAAAAAATTGAAACTTCATAAATCAAATGATTGTCATTAAGGTATAAAATACTCAAATAATAGGTTTATAATTCTATAATCACAAATGTATAATATCCTAAATTACTAATGAATATAAAATATATGACGAAAATGATACATAGTATGAGTAGGATAATTTTTGTTCAAGTGAAACTAAAACAAAACTTTATTCATATACCAATAATGGTTCTTCAACATTTAAGATCTATAACTCTTGATAATTTTTAAATAAAAACTTATTATGTTTTTTGAAATATAATATTTTAATATTTAATAGAGATAAAGAAAAAATGAATCTTGATTTGATTTGGTAAGATATATTTTTAATGATTCTAATAAGAATCTTATTGTATTTTCAAATAGTCCTCCATATCCCTTTAAGTGAGTTTAAGAATTAAAATTAAACTAATAATTAAAATTACTAAAATATATAAAATCCTCTGTAAATGATAGTTTCATAATATCCTAAAAAATAATTAATAGATCATTTAAATGTATAATGGTGTTATTATTAAACTCCATCACATTATGCACCTTATATTAGCGATGGTTATGAAAATATTATCGATAAAGAGGCTTATATATATTTTAAGTCTTATATAATAAATTTTAGTGAATTATTATGAACTATAATAATTAAACATCACCATGTTCCAAATACACTGAATAATAGATATCATATAAGATTTAATATGATTGAGATCCATAATCTCATATATTCTTATATTTTTATGAGTAAACATTAGTTAAGAATAATTTTAGGTTCATATTTACAAAAAGAAAACACTATGTGAATCTTACTTAGGTATTATAAAAGAAGAATATATTACAACTTTTACTACTATATCTAATATCTCTAAAGTTATTTTTTATGTTCACAAATTATTACAATACCTCACTTTTTATATTATTTGAAAAATTCATTATTAAATGATTTCAAGTATCCAGATGCACTTGATTTTGAATCGGAACACTAAACTACCCAAGATTCATTGGGATGAGCTATCCCCATGACACATACCATGTAATAATGTTACAAACATAGAGGTGGTTAATATCCTCTATACTAGGTGATATATTTTTTGATAATAACAATGAAACCCTTGTGAAGGTAGTAATTTCTTGCAAGCCCTGATTGAATAGTTCAAATGAACTCAAAAATAGATTATATGTAACAAATCTAGTTCATTATTTTGGTGGTTTTTCGAGTTTCTATAAATAAATAGGTATTTATTCAATAAAAAAGTAGATATGCATCATAATCATCATACCTATACGACATGATCCACTACATAAGTTTTGTACTAGTGTTTAGAAATTTGTTTGAAGAAAAAATTTCATTAGTGGTCTTGAAAAATTCCATTGGTAATTATAAATGTCATTAAAACTTTTTATGATAACACAATTTGAAACATGGATGTCAAGATCACCATGTTTTAAGGAAACCATTCAGAATAATTCTATATGAATCAACCAAAAGGATTAGTGAATCAAATATAATCCAATAATGATTTCATTTAATATATATCTATTTATTGAGAGAATCCATAATTATGATCATCGAATTTTATTTTTTGTTTATTCCATAAGATAGATTTATTTTATTAAGAATTAAATTTGGTTATGTTAATAGAATATTTTACTATAATTATTATACATTTACATGCCAAATTTGTTTTTATGATATGGAAATTGTATGTTTCATGTTATAGTTTGGTAACTCTAAGATTATTGAATTTTTTTAATAAAAACTTAAAGTAGCATCCCATATTCTATAGAATAAGATCTACACTATTATATTTGTTTTTGTGTGTGTGTGTGTCTTAATAGATTAATTCATAATATATACATTATATAGGTAATGAAAAATAATATATGGAATAATTATAGAGATAATTTCTACCTATGATACATGGTGTAATGATTTACAAGATGATGTGTTGTGAAGTAAGAGGAGATTATTATGGTTAAAATAATTTGAAACTCTTAAGTGTTTGAATTTATTATATGTATCATGATTTTTATTATTTATTTATAATTCTATTTCAAAATTTTATGTGGGAAAATATCAAATAAAAACCGAATAATTGTACAAGGTAGCATCCATAAAAATCTAACCTTACTTAAGAATTTGTAAAAGATAACTTCTTACTAAATAGGGATGTTTTACTACTAGTGACTATCATGATATATGACAATACTTGTTATTGTGAAATTATAATAATGGTATTATCATGGATGTGAACTTATTGATATGGGTAAAATGTTAAATACTCGGTGATGTCAGTTCTTGAATAAAATTTTCAAAGGTATGAAATTGTAATAAGAATAATAGCCACCTGAGAATATGGGAATCATAAAATATATCATTATAAATCAGTATAATATTACATATCATTTTATAGGTAATAATTTGTTCATTAGTAATTAGATCTAAGGAAATCTGTATTTTGATTGATTTGGGTTCTAATTACTAACATAAATTTTACCTTTTGATTATTGTAATATTTAATAATATCATATCATATAATGATTATTTTTTGATATAAAATTTATGTTATAATACCATTATAGTATTTATCATAGTTAAATGCTATATAAATTTTCCCTCTATAATGAGAACCTAGAGGTTCTATGAAAATTATCATAAACAGATGTCTTATTATCTATATAACATATTTATGTTGAGGCATTGACAATTTTTTTCTATCAAGTGTTAGGGGCTCATAAGATATTGAGAATTATTCTAATGAAGCTAAAACATGATAATAACTAGGACTGGAGGTTATGACTAAAACCCTAATAATAGAAACTCTACATGTTATATATGGAAGTGGATATTCTTTTTTTATGTGTGTTCTATTCCTTTGAGATGATAATGTTATTAATGTTTATCCCGAGGCATATAATTTGATATATATAATGAAACCATGATTGTGTATGTTCATGGAGAGGTAAAATATCTGGGCAGCATGACAAGTGATATGAAATAAATTGTTTATGTTATGTAAATATTTTCCCTTCCGAGTTAACTACAGATGATATTTTTTCTCTTTAGTTAAAATTGACCAATTTGATCAAATATATTTCCCTGATAATCTATTGAAAAGTTACTTTCATAAAGCCAATGATGGATAGACTAGGAATACATGGTGATGAATTTAGTATGTATCATTTTTATGAGAGATCATAATGTAGTGATTATATAACATTGCAACATTCATAGGATTCTTGTTGTCATTGAAAATTAAATTCATTACCTAATTACACTGAGATATAGGGTAAGTGGGTTTCATTGAATGTGTATATATTACCTCATTATATTATAATGAATTTAATATTATGAATAAATAATTTTATCACATTATGGAAAGATAAATATTCAAGTCATTATGATGACATTGATTCAATAAATAAAAATTTTGGATTAGAAAATATGAGTTGCATTACACATACAGTCTACAATTATTAACATGGAAATAAATAAATAGATAATTATTCTTTGAATAAGTGATTTGATTAATATAAATTATTATAACATGATAATGGATCATGTGATACCGTTATTCGATATCAATTCAACAACAACCAAAATTGACCATTCTTGACAATCAGTTGTGAGATGTTATTCAAGGTGGATTCCTCATTAATGATTCTTGAGATAAATTTTAGTAGGTGATTTTCATTTCCTTATTAATTTTTTAAATGACTTAAGAATGTGTATTTCACATCTTCCTAGGAGTTGAGCGATCCATGGATCTCAAGATCATATAATGTGAAACATTCCACCATCACTAATCTAATTGGGGATAATTAGTAGATTAAAGGTTTATTATTTATCTCATTGGATGCATGATCATTGTGATATGTGAAAATATAATGAATCCTAGTGAATTCAAACTAAATATCTTCTAGATGTGGGGATTTAATAAGTATAAAATGAATTAAAATAGAAAATGTTTATTAGAATTTGTTGTTGTCTTCTATAGTTGACAAGTTGAATGCTTAGAGTTTAGGGTATTACTCACTTGATCCATGAGTGTTTCAAATCTGGATTTAGGATCTGAACATCAATCCTCATACTCAAATCACAATAATTAAGAGATTCTAGTGGTGTTATATGGACTTATCAAGGTGTTATATAATCGTAAAATATTAAATGACAGAGACACAAGCATTTTAGAACCCATCAAATTGGATGCAAAACCATTGAAGGGATATTTGGGTAATTTTAGAGGATAATTATAGATGCTGATACAATGGATGAATTAACATATACTCTCACTTTTTATGTCACTGTTAAAATAATTTATGATGAATTTAAGTATGTGTTCACCCCATAGTTTTTAAATTATTGTAGTTTGGTGAATCATAACATCTCTAACAATCGAAATTTCAAGAATTTTGAATTTAATAAATCATGAAAAACTTCTCAATTAGACTATGGGAAGATTGTATCAAGAATTCATGTAGAGGGAGAGACCAATAAAACCAAGGAAACTCTGCTTCCTAAGGATTCTAATAAATCCAGATCATTATAAAAACTTGGAAAAGTAGATAAACTATTGTCTTTTTGAATTATAATAATTTTATCATGGAAATGACCCACAAGTAACCCATGAGGAAATAAGTAGCTTGTGAAGATTACATTACCTCCATCACTATGCCCATGGAACCAGCAATATAAAAGGATCAAATAGATAATGAACAATGGCCTACAATGTAGGTTCCCAAATATCCTTAAAATTCATTATATTATAACCACAAGAAGGGGAGGGAAAAACCAAAAAAGAGTATTACTTTAGATCCTAAAGAAAATTTAAAATTCTAGGGGAACTCTCAGATATAAGTTGAACCTTATAAAATATATTTTTATAATGATGGGGAAATAATATTTCTTAATGATTCAAACAAGGTAAATAGTAATATTAATGGAGATTTTCCCATACATAATGATAACGGGTCTCAACCTAATTCAATTGTTAAAGTCTCTATTAATAAGGCATCATATTAAGATATTTTTTAAAATATATGTCTAAAGCCTATTTTAATAAATCATCATCGCCGAAATAATGGTATTTCAATGAATTAGGTAAATTTTAGATCCGTGGAGGTTATTAACTTTAGTTCATTATGATATAATTTTTTTTTCTTAATCAATACTCAATAGTGGTGTAAACGATTTGGGTCTCAGTGTCTAAGAATTATATGTGTTTCTTTGTAGAGCACAAAATACAACATATGATCACCTATATGGTAACCTTGATGATGTTTCTCTTTGTTTTTCCTTCACATATGGATTTAATATTTACCAAGGTAGAACATATTTTTTTTTGAATATAACAAAACCATCAATAATAATATTAATGGGAAATAACTAGTTAAATGGTATTTTAATGTCATTATTTGAATGAATGAGATGAAGGGAGGGGATACTCTTATAACTTCTAATCTGTAATTCAATGAATTGTTATATTTTAATGAAATATTATATTTCTATATATATGGTGAAATATACAAATGGTATAGAAAATTAAAATCCATAATTGATTTTAGGAAGCTTTATTGGACCTTCATAAATTTTAGTGACCTAGATAAATTGGAGGAGGTGTCGATAAGAAAGTTAATAAAATTAAACTCAACCCATCACCATAACCTAAATTTTTGTATTTTGAAAAATTAAATTGGTCCACAAAATTTTAGATCCATTTATTATTATTTCAATCATACGAAGTATGAAAAAAAATTTAATAGGTCTTTGTCAATTATAAATTCACTTATGATATTCATGACTGTATTTTAAGTATTAAAAATTATAAATCAATATTTAGATAAATGAGTAAGGATGTATTATCAAGAATGGATAAAGAAAATATTCAACTCAAAAGAGTGATTGAAGAGTATTCATATAAATATGAGATGGATTGATCAATCTCCATATTTAATATAGAAGTTCAATTATCTTCTAAAATCAATAATAATTTTAACATGAAGGAATTAATATTCATGGAAAACATTAAGATAAATGGATTAGGTTAGTGAAAAAATAATAATTTATTTAATTTATTTCCATATATTTATGAAAAAATTAAAATGCCATTACCTATCTCAAACAAAGAAAATTAAGTCACCATTAGTAGGATTGAATTTCAGGAGAAAGTTATTGGTTACATCTAATACCTATTTTACATTGTCCCTAATGTTAATATTAGTGAAATAGAAAATGTAATTCCCTTAACTATTTATGTATATGATAAGGTAATTCTTATAATAATTCCAACAATGAAGGAGTATTTGAGTATTTTAATCTCCCTCAATCCTAGAAGTGATCTCAGATCTTAGACATTTACTAATATCTTTTAGTAGAATACTAGGATGTTTTCCACAACACATGATGAATGTGACCACTATATTTTTTAGGAGTGTTATCATTTCAAAGTAAATTAACTCTCATATTATGTTTATCAAACCTAAATTTTATGTTTAGTGCTTACAAATTCGGTTGAATCTTTTGTAATGTTCAAATACGATTTAGAAGGAAATGAGGAAAAATTTACTTATATGTCATTTAAATATCATCCCCATGGGAGTTTCTATAAGTTATTATATATTTTCATGGGAGAATAATCTATGAATATATTTTAACTCAAATGGAATGTAATAATATTGTAATGAAACATATAATGAACATGATTACAACATTTAAAATGGATGTCAGGAAATCTTCTAATACAATAAACTATGAGTTTAGGATTTTTTTCTAGTATATATTTGGTTTTAATAATTTTTTCAATGATATGAATAATATTTTAATAAAATGAAATGGAATATATGATTGAGTCAATGAATCTTTGGAAGTATTGTTTCTCTTTCTTATAATGTTTTAGGTAATGGGATCCACTTAATTTCATTGTGTTTAAAATTCATAAATACTACTTGATTATGTGAATCATATATTCAGTTAATAAATAGAATATTAATCTTATTAAAGAATATAGGGGTACTAAGGAATATATCACATTACTTATATTAAGGATTTGAGTTTTTTTCTTATGGAATCAACGATTTCATTTGAAATGTCAAGATCGTCTCGAACCATTAATAATTTGTGTCTAATCAGTATATTTATTAGGATAAATAATTTATTTTATTCATCTACAACTGTAATAGACATAGAAAATTTTGTAATAAAATAGTATTGTGCATTATGGATGTTATCATTTGGATCAAAAATCAAGAGATGTCCATATTCTGGGTAGCCTCATGGTAGTATTGTTTAAGTATATTTACATTAGAATCAAGGACAATTTCATATTTAGGATAGGTAAATCCCCTTGTCTTATTAATATTATCTCCCTTGTGGAAGGAATTATCAAAAATATTTTTTTAATGATTTATAACTAGTAAATGGATAATCTCATATCAAAAAAGATTAATAAAAAGTATTAATAACTTCTTATAATTTATATTTCCCTTTGAGGGGAAATTTCTTATAGTTAAATGTAAGACATTATATGAACTCCGTAAAATGTAGGATTTAGTGTCAAGAAATTAGATTTATTAAATGATTAATTTCCAGTCCATTTTTATGGAGGCTTATGAATAAATCGTCCAATGGTAACCTATTTTTGAGATGATTTTTTTTGAATATGATTAAATTTTCCCATATGATTTTTTTCTCATCCATATGGCCTTATTGTAAGAGGGTTTTTTCAGATATGAAAATAGTATTATGACATATTGTTTTTCATAATTCCAATATTACTTTTTGGTATAAAATTTAGACCGATTCAACACTGGATATGCTTTAGTGGGTCTATATTGAAGACATTGTTATTAGTATAAGGAATATGATCATTGATCCTTTATAAAAAAATTAGAACCTTTTATAATTGTATTAATTTCAATTAATTTAATGCCCAGTTGCAAAATCTTGGTCAAGGAATCGATAAGTCATGGGGAACTAGCCAATAAGTTATACAACATCTTCTTCATATGGAGGCCTTTTAAGGATTCAAATGGACTTAATAAATTAAACACGGTATTTATCCTTCCATCCAAGTATGTTTCAATATAGAGAGAATTATATAACAAGCTACCAACTTACTATGGTCTGTTGAGATATGGATTTTATATGTACACATTGTGAAAACTTGTATCGATCATCCCAACTCCATTAATCATATATTTATTCATTGTAATTATTCTATATACATTTTAATCATTTGATCTAACCTCTTTGAAGATAAACCACACACTTGAACGTGAATCATTACACTATTTAATCACATCAATATCCTAAATGGTTTATCTTATTTTAAGAGTCGTTATAGGGATAATATGGAATACTATTCATACCTAATTTAGTGGGTAAAAAAATTTTTTTAATTAGTTTTTTAATATTATAATTCAAATAGGCTTGAACTTTATGATGTCTTCCATAAAGCTCCATGCATATGTCAATACCAGTCTTGCTATGAAATCCATTAAGCATCTCTCTGTCTTTGAATAACACAACACCAAGGATCAATTTTTGAAATATAATGGATTAATATTTTCTTCAACCATTTATTGATTCGTGAATAGGGAACAATATTTATTATAAATCAAGGTGAAATCAGGGGCCTATAGTTTTTTGTCATATTTTCTATAACTCCAATGGGATATATCTCTCTTGATTCAATAAGGACATTAGTATGACTATGGAATACAAGGTTGATATTGAATAGTTAATTCTAGAAATTTATATTTAATTGTTCAAAAAATGAAAAAAGTTATTTCAGTAGATGTTCCCTACAATCATTATTTTTTCTATCATGATTATTATCTATTCTCCTTTCTAGAGGCTGGAGGTGGAATAGGTGTAATAGATGGAGTATTATAACCAAATTAATTTTTTGGTCCCACATTTTAGTTTATAGGTAAATAAAACAACTAATATCTTACCAAACTTAGGGGGTTAGTTCTTTGGTAAGTTGTTGGTAATGTATTTTTCAATGTTCCATCATGGATATTTTATACCATTATATTTGTAAAATCCATTCCTATTATTTTCTATAATATTTTATGTTCCCTAGAGTTTTATCAAGGGGTTATTATTATATTTATATAAATAATTATTTACGTATGTGAATATTAAAAACGTATTTATTCATTTTATAGTTTATAAATGAGTTCTTTATTTATTTAATTAATAATATTTATTATTTTAAATAAATATTTTATTTTTCTTAGTTTGATAATTATTGATGATTATTAAAAGGTTGAGTTATTGTCTCAAAAATATTTTATATTTATTAAATAAAATTTACATAAATATTTTCTAATTTATTTATAATGATTTTTATCTATGTACATGTCAATATAAATGACAATAATAGTAAAATTATTATTATTTTTATACATGGGGAATAACGTTGAATATATTTTTTGATGGTCCATATTGATATTATAAAATTTTAATCATATAAATATATTTATTTTTTTATCATTTTAGTAAATATTAGTCATTATAAATAATACGGCGACTCTATAATTCTATCAATCTATAAAGAGATGATTTTATTCCCTCCCTCTCATGAATAAGAGGGGATAAGTGAAATTAGTTTTCGATATCAATGTATATCAACATAAAGCATGGGGTTACTCTAAATGAGTGCTTCAAATTTAATGAGTGTTCTTTGGGGATTCATGGTGTTCAATTGGATACATATAGTGGAATCCTAACATGGATTATTCACTATAAATATTACATGACATAAGTGGAAATCAAATTGACCAAAATGAATTTTCATATATGAGGTAATTATTATTAAAAAAATATAAATTAAATGTTAGACATCCACTCTATGATATTTTAGGGTATCATGTGTCATGTTATATTGATATTATCGACATTAACCAATGAAGAACAATTGTTTAGAACAATACCCCCACATTATATCCATCTCAAATCATTCAATAAAATCAATGAAAATGAAATAACCAATTAAAACCATAGGAAAATGTAATATAATATTAAAAGTATTAAAGACATATTTCAGTATAGATATTTAAAAATAGAAAGATATCATAGTCAAGTTTGATTAATACTATTCTCAAAATCATCTATAAATTATGCCATAGTTTTTTCAGATTATTCAATAAAGTATTTTATAACAAAATATTTAATTTCCTCAATAAAAGATTTTCCCTCCACTGATTTCTATATAACATTTGAATATTATGTTTCCTTTCGAACAATATTGATAATTGTAAAATTTATTTATTCTCTAACATTAATAGGATTATCAAAGTATTTAAGAGTTTTTTTATTAGACTCTTCCGTTATTTTTTTAAATCATTATGTGAATGAATATTAAGGCTCTCTTATATGTGTTATGAGTATAATTCTATTTGTAATAAGTGTATATGTAATTTTTATTTCTTGTATAGCTAAATATTTTTGTAACATAGAAAGTGTAATCAATATTGTTGATCATTTTAATGTCTATTTGGTAAAATCCTCATACTCAAAATAAATATCAATTAAAGAAACTATCATCCCTTTATTTATAATATATAGATTTACCACTTCTCATAATATCTTGCTATATGAAATTGTATTTTTTTAAAATTAATTATCTTTTGTCTCTTTAATTACTCTGTGTAACTTTAATTTTTCATTTAAAAACAATCAAATAATGTTTCTTAAAAAGGATTTAGGTATTTAGTAATCTTAATATCATTTTAAACCTATTATAAATATAGTTAAGGATTATTCTCCTATATTTATAACATTAATATAAATATGGTTTTTTAATTCCACTGTATGATTTAGTGATTCCACAAAATATTACATGATAATTTCATTATCACTCTATAAGGGTAAAAATAGTAAAAAATCCATTCAAACATTTCTCAACATATATACAAGATAAATTTTTTAACTTATATATTATTGAGATTTAGTAAAATTTAAAAATCACTCATAGATTTCTTTAAGTAAGAAAATTATATAAATTGAGACTCTGTATTTATCTAAATTCTATTCATAGTGATACAAATTCTCTATGGATAATGTCATGATAAATTACCCAATATCTTAACTGAAATATTAGACTGAAAATTAAACTTATTCATTTCAACCTATACCATATTATTAATATTTTTAAATTAAAAAAATGATGTGTAATTCTCGAGAACTCTTGTCATATAATATATTTTTTATTTATATGATAAATAATTTTTTATTAGTTAAAGGAAAAAATAATAAATATTTATACATTTCAAGAGGTAGTTACAAACAAGTCTATATTTATAGTACCTCCAGATGATCTATGGGATTTTATACTTTGACTGACATAATAAGATCATTAATATAGTTTTCAATCCATTAATCCCAGATTAAATTCATTGTTCCTAATTATCACTTATAAATATAGTGTTCTTCTTGGTATATCTTTGAGATCATTTCATAAGCATGTATATCTAGTCCATGAAGCAAAATAAATAGAATATTTTGATATATATGAGAAATAATAGCTCATCCATTTTCTAAATCTATTTAATATATCATTTTCCATAGTAAAAAATTTAGTTTGTCGGGATTATCAAATAAGATTATATTGAGAAACTATAAATTGTGGATTTTAATGTAATAATATTCATCATGTATCTATGACATAATTAAGTAAATTTAATTATTTGAAAACTATGGTTTTTTATTTCATTGAAGCATCATGGTCCTCTCATATAAAAGCATCCCAAAAAAATATTATGTATCAATTATATAGATATAAATTCTCAATGATAAAGTATTTTGAACTAATCTTGAAGACGATTTTATGATTATTCCAAAACATGTCAGTAATATTAATCATTTTTTGATTGATATCAATTTCATTTACTCTTGAAGAGATGATATTGTGGTATTTTTGGTCTATCAACTATATTTATAACATAATTTTAGAACATCTAGATTTAACAAAAAATCAATATTAATTCATTTGAGTACATCAAACCACTTGTAAGATTTTAGTATATAAAAATGATATTTGATTCTTCCAAGAACTCATGACCAATATTATATCTAAACTTTTTTTTCAATTATAAAACTTATTAAAAAACTATAACTAATTTTAGAGTTCCTAACAAGATATTTATATGTATAACGTTCCCTTTTATATAATATATTATTATGTGATATTATATCATCATTCTCCATTCCATTATAAACATTTGTTTTTAAAAATTATTCTATAGATTATTTAACCCTAACTTGTATAATTCGAGGATTTCCTTCTATATAGAAGTAATAATAGAGAAAAAATAAAAAAAATATAAATAAGAATAAGACTAAACTATCCTAAAACAAATATGATCATTGATCATAGAAGTCAGATAACATGAGAGAGAGAAAGATAGGTAGAAACTTATGTTTTATTAGAAAACATGTATTTAGATAATTATATGAAATATTAATTTACAATTCTACAAACTTTATGAACTTCAAACAAGAAATAAGTTTTCATTTATTGAAAATATATTCATTGATGATTAATTTAATATAAAGATCCACTGTTATACGTCAATTCAATGTTATGAATACATTACAACAGTAATGTAGGCTACTCCATTATCCACGAAAAATGCATTTCAAAAAAAATATTTTTTCTTCCATCTACCATAATAAACTCATAAAAGTTATTAAATTAATTTTATATTGGAAATAAATATGATTTCTTTGTATCTAACACATGGATCATTATTAATGTTTCTCTATATAATCATTTGAAAGACATAGTGTAAAATTTCTATCCCCATATGAATTATAAAACATTGGGAATTAAAAATCTATTCACTTATTGGTTTAGAACCATACAAAATACTATTTATATAACTATATTAAGATCCATGGTATACAATTTTTCCTATCTGATACATTGATAAGTAAGAAAAATCCAAGCATAAAAAATTATTGAATGTTTTGAATTTATCAGATAAAATATTATATTAAAATATGGTTCCATTAATCCAAGTTCAATCTTGTTGTAATAGAACATATATTCATTCAGTATATTAATAAAATTTTCTATAAGGTTGACCTAAATAATGGAATACTCTAAATATCATGACTAAAACCATTGGGGACCTCTTGGTTAGTGAAAGGCTAGGTGTGACAACCCAAAGCCCAACTCCAATAGGCTAGTGGTGGAAATAAGATATCAACCTTTTTGTGAGTTGTCTCAAGATCTTTTAGGGTACCCATTTTCCTTTTCAGTGTATATATGTTTATTTATTTATCATGGGTGTGTTTGGGTGAAATCCAGAATTTTTTTGATGTCTTTTGAGCAGTGCCTAGTTGGTGAATGCTTTTACAAGACTATACGCCCTTCCCTATAAAACCATGTAACCCTAGGCAAAGATGCATTACATAGTTCAAGCCTTGATTTTCAAAAATTTCACCCATTTTGAAGTAACTGTGTACCCCCATATGAGAGGCACATGGTTAGAACAAATGATTTTTAAAACCTATTCCCCATTCCTATGAAACCATACATATTGGAATTTTTTATCCAAAAATATTTTTTTAAAATCCTCAATCCCTCAGCATTAACCCCAATTTGACCCGGATCAAACTATCACTTTTTATTTGAACATGGATGCTCTTGGATGGATTTGAGGGTCTCTAGTTCTTCCTTTGTGATGATTAAAAGATTAGATAGAATATTATACACCTCTCTTGATAGGATATTCTCATACTTACTGATTTCCACTCTCTCTCTCATGTTATTCTCTTATATTTTAAAGGGTTGTTTTCCCCTAGAAGTGGTGGATCTAGATCTAGGTTTTGATAAATTTAATTTGATTGATATTGGATCTATTTTTTGGATCTATATTTCATTATTTATTTAGTTATTGATCATTATTATTCAATAATAGATTGTATTTGTAAATTTCCATCAATAATCTGGAAGAAGGTGGTCTAAATTGAGTATCCCATAGTCTTGATTTAATAACATGTAAGTAATTGTTAAATTTCAATTTCCATTATTGTGAAATTGCATTTGTATTTTAATTATATTAAATTTAGTCGCTAATTAATAATTGAATTGGATGAATTTTTGGAAACTATAAATTGGTTGAATGATATTATTTTATAGGTTGATTAATTAATGGAATGATTTTGTTATGGAAATAATGGGATATTCGAATTGTTTATTTTTTCAACTAATGTGATTTGGTAATTCTTAAATGTCTTAGTTATGGAATTTATTGATAATGGGAATTATGGGATGGTTTGAATAACCCTAAAAGGTTAATGGGTTATGTGAATAAATGTTAATAATTTTTTTAATGAATAATTTTTTATATTTTGTCTTGTGATTGAATAAAGAGTTATGATTTAAATGAGAAATAATATGGAACACCATGTTGTGAACTATTGATAAGGACGTTCAATTTTATTAACATTTTTATATTTGGAATATGTTATATATTTTTATTGACTGACAATGAGTGTGGGATACAAATTGATTCTTTAAAATTCCACATCAGTTATTTTTTCATAAATGGGTTGTGGTACATTGAATGATGATTATAATACCCATGGGGTACTTGCCATGATGTTCGAGGCCAAAATTAATGCATGTTATAATGATTGTGGGAAACGAACTGATGCATTAAAATACCACTTGTGTGATTGATTTATAATGAGGGTGGGGCACAGATTGATGCTTAAAATCCCACGTCTTTGATTGTTTGATGATTTGATTGTGGGTAATGGGTTGAAGCATGAAATACCCACGACGTCCTATAAATTAAGATCTAGGAACAAAACGATTGCATTAGACCATGGTTCCAATTAACTATGATGTGAATTGAAATTAAAAGAATAGATAATTGCCATGTGGTAAAGAATTTTAAATACCTATGTGATATAGTTCATACTCCATTATGGGCCAAACACGGTATCAATGGGTTTGGTGTCTTCATGAACATGATTATATTACGTGGTTAATTAATGAATAAGGAAATATGATAACTATTTATTTTATAAATTTTACATTATTCTTTATACAACTACATACTCCATTATTGAATGGATATTATTTTATATTCCATTGGTGGTGTTTTATTAATTTATACTCTCACCCTACTAGGGCTACTTGATCGGTACCTGAATAGACTTTATGGTTTCAAGGTAAGATAAGGGGAAAATATCTATGTTAATTGTATGTGGTGGGATGGAACATGGATGAGGGAACTAGAATTGGTTTTGGGAACCTCTTAATGGAGTTTTTAGTGTCTTTATTGTGGGTTCTCCTTTTAACAATTGAAATTTAGTTGGAAGCACACATCTACTAATTAGTTTTGTATACTTCTTTTTATTCTAATTCATTATATATAAATAGTTTGTTTTGGCTATGGAATTATACCCGTTTTTTGTTATTATATTTTGGTTATTTCTTAGTTATTTCCAAAGTTGTGACACATTGATTTCGATGGTATAGTCTCTCCATGTTATATGTATTAGTGTATTGCATCTAGTTGATAGCCTATAGAATAATGGAGACTAGGTAGAGTTGGACCATGGGAATGAGCTCATGCATGGGAGCATCAAACCCATGTATGGGGTAAAAAAATAAACCTATGTGGTATTATTGTTATTGTTATATTTCATTTATGATTGGATTTTATTTAACATTGAGTGATGTACTTGTTGACTGATGTGATAATTGTTTCTAATATTTTTAGAGAATATACCCACGAACCATTATGAAATGAGAGTTGAGTATGCATGAATCATTCATGGAACTCGATAATTATTGTGACATGCCTCATTTTTAGGCGTGCACGGAAAATAATGTGGTGAGTAAGTAGTTGAAATGAATTTTTTTTCTTTGTTTGTGTAACTGAAGTGACAATGGTTCCTAATATGGAATTAAAATTTGAAAAAACAATCAATTTTAAATATTTTGTTTTTAAATGAAAAATTGTAAAATGAGAGTTTTTTTCCCATGTTAACCATGACCTAGATGTTGTATGTTTAAGGGTATGGATAATGCCTCGGTTTTGACCATGTGGTGAGGTTTGGGGAATGAATTGTGATGGATTTATCTGAGTCAATCTTGTAAAAAGTGTAAATGTTCCCTATTGTTTCATAAAACATTTTTAAAAAAAATTATATACATTCCTCCATAAATATGCATGTGGATATTAATACATGAGTACATAGTTATAAATGATCCTCTAGTAGTGGTACATGAGGTACCAATATTTCTAGTTAAGGGAGACGAAGAGAAGTTATGTGAGAACATTCCTCTCATTATGTAGTTTATGGAAAGAGAAATAGGGTTGGTTATGAAGAGTTTGTATGAATTGATACTATAGTACAAGTTTCTAAACATTCTGACATTTCCTGGAGATGGTGGACCTGAGGTATATGAGTTTTGGATTGAGTATATCTATATGTTTTATGAAAAAATTGAGGCACCTTCAGAGAAAATTGTAAAAACAATTTCTTATATGTTACGTGTTCTGGAACATATTTGGTGAGACAACCAGAATTTTATTGGAAAACTATGTGGTATAGAGTTGAAGGAATTTTAGGGGAATTTATGGAAGCCTTTTTAACATGAGGCACTGAGATAGGAGAGGGAAGCTAGGTTTATGAGGAGAATCAAGGGATCATGTATGTGATAGACTATGTTAGATGATTCACATATTGGAAAATATTTTATCTAGAGTTTCAAATGGATGAGGTGATTATGGATAAAAGGTTTAAGGATGGGATTAAATGTGAAATTAAATCATATCTGAATATATTTTAGATTAAATAGTTTTATAAGGTGATGCATTGGGATATCACATCATAGGGAATCCTGAATTAGTACTTCAATGGTGGATAGGTGGTTCTTTCTGGATGATCCGGAGGTATTTCATTCTAGGGTAGTAATTGACACATTGAGAATTACATCCTGGGTGAAGGAAAGAAGAGTTTCCATGGGGAAAGGTCATTCACATAGGACCTTACCCGACATACATTTCACTAGTGCGGTGGTCCAGTTCACATTGGTAGGCACTGTCCCAGACAAAATTTATATTTTTGAGCTTTCGATTTTGTGGGTCATCTATAGTGTTTCTATAGGAACTTTCTGTAGATGGGTAAGGATGGGGAAGTTAGGCAGAACTAGTGTACGAGAAGGGGATCTTTGACATGATATCAGTCTTCTAGTAGGAGTTCTACTGGTCATAGTGGTAGATGAAATTAATGTGGTACTTTTGGGAAAGAGCACATTTATTAGTAGATTGTTTCCAATCAGGGTAATGAGTATTAATTATAGAAAATAGGGTAATGATAGTTGTATGAATTTCATCTTATACTTGTGTATAGCGAGGTTGTACTGATGATAGTAAAAGATACCATTCTTTTAGATTCTACACTTTCTATTTCCCATTTGATGTTGGTTCCTCTCAATCCATTATATCTGCACAACATGTGAATGTTATAAAACATAATGTGGATTTTTTGAGTGGGGTTATAATAATCGAAACACATTTTAGAGTATGTTTGAGATACAGATGATCATGAAAGGGTGTTCTCTCAAGGTTGGGGAGTATCATTTCATACAGGATATTTAAGTTATGGATATGTCATGCTTTGACCTAGTTATAGTTATTGACTGGTTAGTGATGTATTAAGACCACATAGAATTTTACCAAAGGATAGTGGCTTTTACATCTCTTGAGGGTGATAATTACATTCACCAAGGAGAGTGGGGTATCCAGGTGGGTCCAGTGGGGCTAGTTCAACAAACACTGGGGGAGATTGACCCTTATATTTCTAGTGTGTTTCTAGATGATGGGGGTTTAAATAATGATTTATTTTTACCCATAAGGGATAGGTTTGAAGGAATGATTGTTGAAGACCTCTTAGGGATAAAACCTAAGAGGGATGTAGAGTTAAATATTGAGATCATACTAGTGGATGACTCAGTTTCTATTACACCAGGTATAATGGATCCAATAGAGCCTCAATAGCTCAATACTCAACTGGAATAATAGATAGATGATGGGTTGATCCACCTGAGTAAATAGCCTTAGGATTCTCTGGTATTATTTTTTTAAAAAGGCTGAATGTACATTGCACTTATTTGTTGATTACCAATGTTTCAACAAAAAGATTGTGAATAACATATATCCTCTTCTATGTATTGATGATATTTTTGACTAGTTTAGTGGAGATCATTTTTTCTCTAGGATTATTTGGGATCGGTGTATCATAAGTAGAGATTATGACCTTCTGATATATCTCAGACTTATTTCACAAGGCGTTATGGCCATTATAAGTTTTTTTTGTGATTTTGTTATGTCTAACGGATTCTCTTTATATGTTTATGACCTTGATGTACTGAATATTCCATCTGTACAAATATTAGTTTGATGTATTTTTTTATTAACATTTTGATGTTCTAAAAGAATTATTATGATCATTCCCAACATTTGGACATCGTCCAGAGAACATTGAGACAGATTCTTCTATACACCAAGCTATCTCATTGTCAGTTCTTGATTGATCAGGTACATTTCTAGGGTGACATCATCTTTAGGGAAGGTGTTTTAGTAGACTTGGAGAAGGTTTAAGAAGTTCATTATTTAGAGAATCAAAATTATTTAATTGATATCCACACTTTTATTAGATTATTGTGATATTATCAGAGGTTTTCCCAAGTTGTTTCCCTCTTGGAAGCACCTCTTTTAGGCTTGACCAAGAAGGGATTTGTAACAACCCAAAACATGTACTTCCATTATTTATCGATCTCTTTCCTCCCAATAATGTTTTTATATGTTTTATAATATAAGCACATAAATGATCTTTTTATTTAATCAGTACATTATACAAAATGCATAAAATTGGATTATTAAAACTATGAATAGTAATGGGATATACACATTTAAGAATAGTTTTTGTAACAAAATATATGATTAATTGAGAAAAATTTGATAAATTGCCTTTTCGAACCCATATTTTACTTTTCGTAAATGATATTATTATTATATAATATTAAGTTATTTTAATTAATTATTATTTCAATTAAATAGTATTATTAAAAATCCCCTATTAAAAAGTAAATGATAAAATAATTTTATTTTTTTATGTGTCAGAAAGATCACTATGCAATTTCACTATTCATATTCTATCAACTGTTACTTTTTATAAATATGTACATTTATATTTAAATGATTAATTTATCATACTTATAGAATTATTATTGTTAAATAGACATCATTTTTTAATTCCAAATATCATAATTAATCTTGGGTTAATTTTTAGTGGTTTTCTAAAAATTGTCAATATTTCGATAAATAGTATTTTATTTGATGAATAGTGTTGGATGAATAGTATTTCATTAATAGTGTTCTTTTGGTGAATAGTAAAAAGATATTTTCTTATTAAATAACTGTTTCTATGTATTGATTTTAGAAAAATGGACATACATAGTTGCGATCAGTAAGATATTTAGATTATAATGACATCAACTTAATTTTGTATGTGAATAGTAACTTAACACTTTGGAATAGTAATTTTATCCTTATGAATTGTAATGAATAGTAAATAGGCCAAAAAATAGAAACATCACCCATGAATCTATAAATACAATTTAGACATCATTAAAGTGAAATAATGATCATCGTATAAGGATTGGTATTTTTATATGTCATAAATACTTTATTTACAATTTTTTGATTAACATAATAATTTAAAATGGAAATTTATTTCCATAAAATGTAATCACAAATTGATACTTTATTTTATTATGGTTATAAGATAATTTAATGGGTCCATGATTAATTTCACAAGATTTTATAAAATAAGTTATAGTTTTGAAGTTGTTTTTTGGCAATAAATTATGATTTTATTTAAAAAATAAATTGCAAATATTTTGAAAATTATTTTCAAAAAATGGATTTAATTTTTTAATTTTAATGTCATGACCCATCCTAGTAGGTCATGCACCGTAACTCTTCATGACCACCTCCAACATTCCAGGAGTTGGTGACTAGCACCGAGTAGGCATATTACTATCATCGGAGGCATTAACTATGTACCTGTACAAATGCACACGTCTCCAAGACCACAAATGGACAAATGAAAAAAAACAAAGGAACAATATACATGCATACAACTAAACCCATCCAAACAGAGTACAATAGAAAGTAAAGTACAAAAAATAAACTGGGAAAGAATACAAGCCCACCAAAAAAAAAGACTAGAAACCACAAAAGTCCAACCTGTAAGAACATAGATGTGCTGGGACTGTTTCTCGTAGCCTGAGGAAAACCTTGGCCTTTAGGGATCCCAGAAAACCCAGTCCTACCTTGGTCCACCCTGGGCTTTGTCGAAAGGATGCATGTCTGCACAATACACAACACGTACGGGAAAATCCCATGTAGGGGTTAGTATAACAATACTCAGTAGAGGATCCAGAAAACCACAAAGAAATACACAAAGGAAAGGTACATGTAGCTCTACATTGTATATTTCTACTGAACATATAATAAAATAACAAAATCCAGATATACTCAAAACCCAGACCTGCATTCTAGACAATAGTCACACAACCTCATACCCACACTAGGGATTCCGTTTGAAGATTGTACAAAGCACACATATGAGAGAACTCACTCCCTCAGTCTGATAGTTACAATGTCATCCATCTGAGAATTACTATTCATAAAGCAAAGCCATTATAGATAGATTCACTCATTCTAGGAGAACACACTCCTGAGTGGGGAAAGATCATGATACACATATGGGGATCACTTCGAGGGCCTTGGTGGATATAGCAACTCATTTGGATTCACCTGCTAAGTATAGGATCTATGTTCTGTAGGAGTAGTCAAGTCGATACCTGAATATACCTAGGGTGAAGAATAGATAGAGGATCTCGCTTTGGGCCTCTCAGAGGGATACCTGACCCTATCTTGGAAAGTCCTACTAAAGGTATCATACTCTTGTAAATGGAAACAATATCTGACCTCCAATGAAATGAGAAAAAGGGAAACCTACCCAAATGAAACATGTCTACGATATGGTGGACAAGAAGATCAAGCCATGTACTGAGAAGTACTCGGCATGTAGAAGTGTCACATGTCGTGTCTTCTCACCCCAGGTACTTCCTGTGTAGAATGAACCATGTCGTATGGCTCTCCATGTAAACCATAACTACACTGCATGTTGAAAGGATCACATGAAGTGTCAAATAATATAGGGACCTATCTGTTTATGCAGACCAAGTGCAAGTACACTGCCTCAACCCCTATGTGCCAACATGTGTAATCGGCACACATGGTGACCCGAACTACTATCCTTGCATGGTCGTGTGGTGGAGTACATGGTGTGTACTCCACCCTGTGTTAGTGTATTTCTTATGATACATGAAAAGTCCCGAGTAAGGACCCTCAATATGTGTTCTTTGGAGAACATGACGTGTCATCTATTTACACAATTTAGTGCCCTAGATTCCACTTACTCGGACCTACACACTGTGTTCTGCATGATACACGCTGTGTAATCTGGAAATTTCCAAAATCATGAACCTCCACTCCCAAGCCTCGTGTTATGCTCTGATCCACTATCTGTCAATCCCTCTTCCCTAAAAATCAAAATAATGTGTCTTCCCACCATGATATCGATGTTTCTAGTGGTTTCAGGGGTTCGATCGGCCTCGAAAACCTAATTAGATCATCCACGTGAAGAACGGTCGAATAACGATTTCTTCTGAACCATGTCAATTTGTCTGCTTCCATCACCATCGCACCTCCATTGATTATTCACGATGTTGAATATCATATTTGGTATTGTTGTGTTAGGAAACGGATGCGCAATGATCTATTGTTCATAACATTACAAAGAACATGAAGAACAATGGGTTGAAAGGGAAGAAAAAATCACATAACCCAATTTGAGGAACGAAAATCCACCATCATTCATCATGGAATTGATACGCTCCCATTAGAAGAATTAAAATGGTTGAAATCAAATGACAAAAAAACCACTATCATAACAATCTCCAGAATCAAATCCCAAAGAAACAAAAACTAATTTCCCTCTCGCAAAAACATAAGAAACGCGGATCACCCTGTTTTTGGTTGATATGCATTTGTCGTTTAATACAGGAATTGGGGAAAAAAGAATCAAAATAACAACCCCTACCTGGATCTGGATGAAGAATGATCATTTTACTACATTCATTGGTGAGGTTCGTCAAATCTGAGATGCATCAATTGACCGTATCATCGTCGTCCGCAAATGGGTTCTCCTCCAATGCCCAAATATTCTCTCTCTCTCTCCCTCTCCCTAAATTCATAGGTTTATGAGGCTAACCCTGTGAACATTCCATAATCAGGTATTAAAATATTGTAATTTGGTCGATGCACATAAAGAAAACATTTAAATAAAATAAAATATTAATTTATTTTATTTCCATTAAAATGTCAAATAACTAACTCTTGTTGTTGACCTATTATGGTTGATGTTAGGCCCTGCCTTACATAAATTCAATGCTCTGAATGCAATGGTGACCTCGGATTTCAGATCCAGTCATCCAATTAAATGTTATTTCACTTTATCAGGAAAATCACTTGCGCACATTGTTTAAATGTTTAATTTATTTCAACAATTTATCCCAGGCACTCTAGGCCACAGAACTGCACATCCTAGAAAGGTATGGTCTCGAAATAATTCCATATAATATTTAAAAATAATAATACAAAAAATATAAGACATTACATTCTCTCCACGTTTGGTATTTTCGTCCCCGAGAAGAAAAAACAAGGGCCACTCTAAACGATGGAGGGTACTGGGCACAGATCTGAGTATCCCCCTCCCACGTGCTCTGCTGAAATTTCTCATGCTAGAACCGAATGTGAACCAAGGGAATCGATCTCCCACGAAGTATCCTCCACTAACTATCATTGATATCTACCAGGTACTCGGAAAAGGTCACTCCATCCTCAATGTCTAGCTCACCCCAGCCGATGATGTGCGATGTGTCAGGCACATACCTCCTCAGCTACGACACGTGTAATATATCATGTACCAGGTGAAACATTGGAAGTAGACCTAGGTGGTATGCCAACTATCCAACTCAACGTAGTATCATAAAGGGTCTGATGAACCTTGAATATAGCTTCCCACCATGGCCAAATCTCCATAACGCTCATCATGGTGATACCCAAAGGAAGACATGGTCCCCCTCCTAGAACTCCAAAGTTCTATGTAGTCTGTCAGCATAAGACTTCTACCAGCCTTGTGCAGTCTTCATCTGCTACTAAAGGATCTGTACCTTCTTGGTGGTTGCTCACACCAACTCTTGGCCCATGAGTAATCACACTCCAAGGTCAGTCCATAAAAGCTGTGACCAATAGGGTCTCCCATATAATTCCTATAATGGTGCCATAAAAATGGTGGAGTGGTAGTTGTTTTTGTACGAAAAATCAACCAGTGGTAGGCGGTACTCCAAACTGCGACCAAAGTCCATGATACAGGATTGTAACATATCCTCCTGAACCTGAATGGTCCTCTCCGTCTGACCATCGGTCTGGAGATGGAACACTATGCTCAAGCATAGATGAGTCCCAAAACCCTCTTCCAATCCCTTCAATAACTGAGAAGTGATTTGGTAATATCAATTCGAGACTATTTTCGATGCTATTCAATGAAGCCGAACTATCTCTTTCACCTAGAGGCATCCCAAACTCTCTACAAAACTCTACACTTTGATAGCTAGGAAGTGGGCCTACATGGTGAGTCGGTCAAAAATCACCCAGATGGAAACATTCCCTTGGACGACTATGGTATTATTGTCATGAAGTCCATAGATATTCCATCCCACTTCCACTATGGAACTTCCAGAGGTGAGATAATCATGTTGGAACCTGGTTCTCAGCCTTCACCTGCAGTCATGAAAGGCATCAAGAAGCAAACTCTCTTATGCCTGACCACCAGAAATGTCGTCGGAGACCCTGGTACATCTTCACCACTCCAGGATGTACCGCCAAGGGGGATGTATGAAACTACCTTAGGACCAACTCCTGAAACGCCACTGGTACAATAGTGCATCCTCTGAAAAAAATCTACGTCCTCCCTACCTTGCGAATCTGAATCAGGGGCATGCCCTGAGGTTAATTGAGCATGTAAGGCCTCATAGTTGACATCCCCAAGCTGTGCCTCCATATCTCACTGTAAGAGTGGAGGAGTGACATCCATCGACTGAAGGTAAGATGCATCCTTTCTGTCCAAGAAGCATAAATGTAATGAGGCCAACTATTCCATCACTTCACTCAGCAATTGTGAACTTAATCCCCTACTAAGGGCATATGCCACCCTGTTCCCCCTCCCATGAGTATAGATCATCTCGAAATCAATTTCCTAGAGAAACTCTAGAGAATTCCACTATCTTAGATACAGATCCTTCTATGAGAAGTTATAATTAAGGCTCTTGTGGTCCGATTAGATGATGAAACACTCGCCCATATAGTAGTGCCACCACATCTTCAACGTGAAGACTACTGCTGCAACTCGAGATCATGGGTCACATAGCTCTGCTCATGTTTCCTAAACTGGCATGAACCATAAGCAATCAGTGCTTGTCTCTACATCAGGACATAGCCATGCTCTGTCCCTTATATGTCTTAGAGAACTATTTACTCAGCACCCTTCTCCAACAATCTCAAAATTGGGGTGCTTGTCAAACTCTATCTCAACTACTCAAAAGCCTTCTTGCACTTCACCGTCCACATGAAAGGATTCCCCTTCCTAGTAAGGGCTGACATCAGTGCTAATATTCTAGAGAAATCATGAATGAATCTTTGGTAATATCCTGCAAACACAAGGAAGCTCTCCACCTCTATCACGGTCTGCGGTGGCTCCCATGCTAACACTTCCCCCACCCTGGCCATGTCCACATCTACTCCATCTGCTGAGATGACATGTCCCAAATAGTGGAGCTCCTGAATCCATAACTAGAACATAGAGAGTTTTTTTAATGTTTGTGCTCTCTCAGTACATCCAGAACCATCTATAGGTGTCTCGCGTGCTCCTTCTCTGACGTCGAGTACACAATGATGTAATCGATGATGACCACTATGAACCAGTCTAGATAAGACTAGATGATCTGGTTCATAAGTCCTCTGGACATTGCAGGGGAATTTGTTACACTAAAGGGCATCAACATGTACTCATAGTGAACATAGACGATTATCAGGTATGTCTTTGGTATATCCTCATCCCGTACTCATAATAGATGGTAACCTGACCAAAGGACATCCTTAGGGTGCCACTATATCCCTCTCAGATGATCAAAGAGTTCATCCATCCTTGGTAGTGGATACATGTTCTTCACCATCACCCGGTTCAGGTGCTGGTAATATATGCACAACCTCAGAATCCCATATGCCATCTTGGAAAAAACAACGGGTGCCATCCAGGGTGAAACACTGGGACTCACAAAACCCTTTCTCTGCAAATCCTCCATCTACACCTTCAGCTCGAGATGATCTACAGGAACCATCTGATATGCTGGTGAGGATATTAGTTTATTCTAGGGGTGTACGTAAATTCATATGTCAGTCTCTTGGTGGGAAGGTAATTCTGGAACATCTTCAGGAATTACATCCTCGTACTTCACCAATATTGCTGGAATGTGGAAGCTCACAAAATCTACTATTCTGAGGGTATGTCTAGACAACTAATGAGTGATCGGATATACCCACCAATTCATGAGCCTATTTAGTGCTTCATGATCCTCCCTTTCAATGACAAAGGAAAACCTCATCCCATAATTGTGGACACACCACACCATTCGCCTAATGCCGAAAATCTAGGAATGCACCAAAGATATCCAATCCATACCGAGAATGACGTCGTAAGGCCTCGACATGGCCACAATGAGGTTCCAACCAAAACCCTTTCCTCCTAGGGTATTATCACACTCTCTAAAAAGGTGTGTGATCACCGAGTCTCCTCCCATAGGTGTCTCCAAGAATAAGGGTTGAGTCAACAGCAATACTAGAATCTCATGTTTTCTCAAAAGAAAAGTGGAAAGGAAGGAATGATTGTAATGTCTATCTATAAGTAGGGAAGCTAAGCTAGAAAAGACACAGATCGTACCTCAAATAATCCCTGGAGTCCCTTGGTCATACGCTTGACCGCATGAAGTTGTTCCCATCTCTTTCCCCCAACTCTTTGATCCTGGTACGGACCTCCTGGGGGTGGTGGTAGAAGTAGATCAAAGTGTTTTCCACCACTTGTAGCACTCCCTACTCCTCTTCCACGTCCGCCTCCTATTGGATCTATCTGCTCCACTCTTTTCCGCTACCTCGCTGGCCCATCCACTGCCTCTCTATCAACAGCTCGATGGGTCAGACAACCTCTAGAAAGAAATACCCTACCATCCCAAAAATAGCATCGCCTCTCCCAAGGATGATTTGATCCAACTGGAGTGACCTGGACTGCCTATCCCATGTCCTTGTTCATCTTGTGATGTCTCCCACATCTTGATCCCTATGCCTAATGTCTGCTCCCTAATGCTGAGGTCTCCGCACCTTTTTGCCTACTGTTGTCTGTTGTTGGTTGTCTCTACTCCGCCAATACTCTCTTGATCACCAAGGCCCATTGGAGCACTCCAGCATATGTCGAAAGGCATAGAGGCACCACAATAGCTTGAATATCCCTTTATAGACCTCTATCGATGGTTAAAGATCTGATGTATTATTTCTTGGCCATATCCATCGAGTACCTGGCGAGGTTTCTGAACCTGGATGAATAGTCATCCACCATCAAACTACCCCACTAGAACTGAAGAAGCTCTAGGATAAGCACTTATCTCAGTGTAACTGGTGAGAAATCCTCCCTAAAGTGCCACTCAAACTCCATATATGAAAGAGTCCCCATGTCATGAGTCTATGTGGTTAGATTCCACCATCATCACGCTGAACCCTGAAGAAGGATCGCTCTATGGATCACCATCAGGTTTTCCAGTGTCCTCACGGGATGAAAAACTCAGGTAACCGCCTCATGCCAGTCCTCAACAGCATGAGGGCCAGACTCGCCTTGGAACCTAAGGGGTCTCTGTCTCTGGATCTCATGGATCACACTCAACCTAATCTCCACGTTTTTCTATACTGCAGGTACCACAGTATGGTCCACTGGTGGTGGTATAGAAAGTGCACAAAAATACAAGCTCACCAAAACAGAAGACTAAAAACCAAACAAGTCCAAACTGTAACCACAAAGAGGTACTAGGACTATTTCGCATAGCCGTAGGAATACCTCATCCTCTAGAGAACTCAAAAAGCCCGGTCCTACTCTGGTCCACCTTGGGCTCTGTCAAATTGCTACTCATCTGCACAACACACGACACGTGTGGGAAAATTCCTTGCATTGGTGAATATAACAATACTCAGTAGAGAACCCCAAAAGTACAAAAAAATACACAAAGTAAAGGTACAATAATCTCTACACAGTATATATCTATTGAACATATAATAGGATAACAGAATCCAGATATACTCAAAACTTAGACCCTTAGTCTAGAGACATGTCACACAACTGCATACCCATGATAGGGATTCAGTTCAAAGATTCCACGTATAAGTCATCCCAAAGAACTCACTCCCCGAGTTTGATATCTTTGATTTCATCCATCCAAGAATTATTTTTCAATGAGAAAATCCATGAGAGAGAGACACACTCATTCCGGGAGAACACACTCTTGAGTGGAGAAAGATCACGATACACATATGAGGATCACTTCCAGGGCCTTGGAGGATACCATGACTCAACCATATTCACCTTCTATGTAGAGTATCAGCATCTTTTAGGATTAGTCATGTCGATACGTAACTCTATCTTGGGTCAATAATAGATATAGGATATCACTCTAGGCCTCTCAGAGGGATACCTGACTCTATCTCGGAAAGTCATGTTGAAGGGATCATACTCATGTAAATGGAAATTATACTTGACCTTTAGGGTAATGAGAAAAAGGGGAATGAACCCAAATGAAACATGTCCAAGATACGGTGGAAAAGAATATCAAACCATGTACTAAGAAGTACATGACTTTTTGAAGTGTCACACGCAGTGTATTCTGACCATAGGTACTGCCCGTGTACGATGGCCCATTTCGTAAGGCTCGTTGTGTAAAACATAACTACATGGCATGTAGAAATGATCACACGCCATGTTAAAGTATCTGGGGTCTACTCCTTGTATGATGTTCATGTTCTTATTCACGACCTCAACCCATGTGTGCCAACTTGTGTAATCGACACACGGGGTGACACGCACTACTGGCCTTGCTTGGCTGTGTGGTTGAGTACATGGAATGTACTCCACCCTATTCCCATGTATCGCCTAGGAAACAAGACGAGTCCTGTATAAGGACCCACACACCATGTTCTTTGGAGAACATTCTGTTTAATCACTTCATGCACTACACAACCCTAACCACCACTTAGTTGGACCAACAAACTATGTTCTTCTGGATACACGCCGTGTATTGTGGAAATTTCCAAAATCACGAACCTCCACTGCCATGCCTCATGTTATTATCTGATCCATGATCTGTCGAGTTTTTTTCCTAATAACTCAAAATCCAGGGTCTCCTCAACATTATATCAATGTTTCTAGAGGTTTCAGGGGTTCGATTTCCCTGAAAACTCGATTTAATCATCGGCGTGAAGAACAGTCAAATAAAGATTTTCTTCGAACTATGTAGATTCATCTTCCTCTATCATCGAACCACCTCATATGTTTATTCATGATGTAAAATCTCAAATTTGGGATCGTTTCATCGTGAAACAAATGCACAAAAATCCGTTGTTCATAACCCCATGAAGAACATTAAGAACGCAGGGTTGAATGGGAGGGAGAAATCATATAAACCAATTTGTGGAATGATCCTCTACCTTCATTCATCACAGGGTTGATCTGCACTTGTTAGAAGAATTAAATAGGGATAGAGCAAATGATAAACAAACCACTGTCATAATAATCACCTGAATCACACCCCAAGGAAACAGAAAATAATAACCCTCCTTTAAGAACACATGATCTACGGATCACCCTATTTGTGGTTGATCCGTGTTAACAGTTTAATACTTGAATGGGGAAAAGAAGAATCAAAATAAAAACCCTTAACTCGATCTGGTTGAAGAAAGATTGTTGTGTTGCATTCATTGGTAAGGTTTGTTGAATCCGAGATGAATCGATTGATCGCATCAGCATGGTTCGCCAATGGGTTCTCCTCCAAAGCTCTAAGAGGATCTCTCTCTCTCTATCTTTATCTCTCTCAATTTGCAGGGTTATGAGGCTAACCCCAGGAACTTACAATAAGAAGGTATTAAAATAGGGTAATTTGTTCATTGGGCAAACAGGAAACTTTTAAATAAAATAAATTATTTATTTATTTTATTTCCCTTAAAAAGTCAAAAAACTAACTCTTGAAGATGAACTGAGCCAGTTGATGTTAGGCTCAGCCTAAGGTAAAGTTGTAAGAACCCAGGTTTTTAGACAGGTCAAAATACCAACCCTATTTGAATTTTTGGATTATTTCTTAGAAAATAGGAGAAAATGGGCAGTTTTATGAAATTTCCAGACTACACGCAGTGTACTATGAAGTACATGCCATGTATGGGTTGGGCACGTACCGTTCGTGTGGTCACTAAGAATATTTTGTGTGGTGACCATGTAGGAATTTCCTACTACACTGCATGTAGTGTATATTGAAATGTTGTGTGGCCTTGGCTGGGTGGAGATAAATAACCATGTTCAGGTTGTGTACACCTAGTACACACTGTTTGGTTCTTGACCGTGTGGCGGCCATACATGGCGTGTGGGCGTGTTAGCCAGGTAGAATAGTTTAACCAAGTACATGTTGTGTCCCCATTGGACAAGCAGTGTATTCTAGCCGTGTGTGAGGGATATACAAGGCATATGAGTAAGTTGGTAAGGTAGGGAATAAAATCCAAGTACATGTTGTGTGCTCCCTAGTACATGCCATGTAATCATGTCGACAGGTTCTGGAATGTAAGTCGGAAGAAAATTGGTTGTCATATGAACAGTTAAATGATACGCACGGCATGTAGTCCTAAAGTATAGGCCATGTATTTTCTTTTTTTCATAAATCGGGTACTAGCCTCATTTTGAGGTTCGGGATAGAACCTCCTCCCCCAAGCTATCTGAGACTTCATTTCCTTCCGGGATCTTCGTCTGAACCACGATTAAATCACCGATAGTTGTGTTGGAACCCCCTTGGTAAGACCTTGATTCCTCTTGAGCCATTTTTCTTGATTTCTGTTCTATGATAAGTTATAGGGGTTAGAGAGGTTTAGATTATTTTTTAGATTTACCATGTTCTAGACCTAATTGGAGGCTTTTATTTAAGGAGTATCATCGTACGAGTCTCAGGTAGGTGGTGCATACCTCTTTTTGTGTTTTCGCAGCTTTTGGGTGGTGCGGACTATGGCACGTTTTCGGTTATTTTGAACAGGACCCAGTTTTATCGTATATTTCATATTAAATTTTTCATTAGACCCATGGGGTGCCTTTGGGTATTCCCTTAACTATTTTTCATGAGCAGGGCTGGGTGAGGGGTTGTTGCTTAATCGGGTCATTTTGGTCGGGGAATGCCAAAATGGTTTTAATTGGTTTGTATTGATTAAAACTACTAAGTTTAGTTTTTAAAAGCTTGATATTTATTGTTTGAGGCATTCAAGATGTCAGTACTGTTGTTTGATAACCATTGGGCTAGTGCAATTCAACTGTTTAGATTGTTTTGTCATGTTCATGTGTTCTATTTAAATGTGTTATATATGTAACTGCTGAATTAAATATGCTAGAACCACTGGGTTGTATTGGGCATGGCCAGGAAAATTGTTGAGTGATGCTGATCATAGGATGGGTTTGACCTAGGGTTACATTGGGTGGTTTGACCATGGGATTGGGCATCATGGACATTGGCTTGAGGAAGGTTGACTGTAAGGTTGGGCATGGCCTGGGTTACATAGATGGCAAGTCCATCAAACATGAGCGGCATGGTTGTAGGGACTTGAGCTGTCAGAGGCATTGTGGCTTGGGTAAAATTTTGGTTATTACCGCTCACCCAAAACGTTGCGTAGTATACACATAGAGAGACTCCATGATGAGTTGGTTTTGACCACCTGTGTGGGAAGAGGCCCCCAGTAGTTTCGGTTTAGGTACTATTGGTTTGGGGGTTCATTCCCTAGGATGCCACATGGATGGTGATGAGCCTTCAGGGGATAGCATTGAGGCCATGGGGTTGGGGGTAGAGGCTCGCCGTGATTTGAGGTAAGACATCGTTGACCCTTCGGTAACCTAGTTTTGAGGGCAAACATCGATGTCCCTCCGATTACATTGTTTTGAGGGAAGACATCGGTGTCCCTCCAGTTACATAGTTTTGAGGGAAGATACTATTGTCCCTCCGAGTTACTATTCATGGATGTGCCTTTGGGATGTCGGTACATGAGACACAAGTTGTTAGGGGGCATGTGGGGTCGTGTTATATGACAGAGATTACAGTATTGGATGAAGTTGGTGACACTTCATGGTGGCTGTGGATCACCTGTGGAGTTATGTTTATTTGTGCATCGTACTAGTTACTATTTTCCTTATATTGCATGCATGCTTGAACATTTATATTAGGTACGCACTATTGGGTCTCATCCTACTGATATTCATCTCACACCCTACATGGGTCTGTCCGGATGCATGCAGAATTTATGGATTTACGTGTAGGAAAGAAGACAACTTCAGGTTATGGACTGCATTATCTGTTACATAATGATAGTATGGACATTGAGGTCTTGTCTAGCTGGAGTTTACTTGTTTTTATTACTTTCCTGTATCAACATGCTTTCATGTTTTGTAGATACTATTGGTTAGCCATTGGAGCCTTACATTTGGATATGTATGACTTGTAGGATACATGTTTTGTTGTTCAATGGTAGTCACAGGTGATCAGCATGCTGTTGTGTTTACTTTCTGATGCTGTTGTTTAAACTTATTTCTTCTGTTGTTTATCGATATTGAATGTACTTCTGCTCTATGGGTCGGGTTCGATTCTGCCAAGTCATTTCTTCCGCAACATCTTTATTATTATACTCAGACCAGTACCATTGTTATCCTCTGTGAGGGTATAGAATCCCCACTATACCTATGAGACCCTAACTGCTAGTTGGAAGCCTATGGAATTCGAGGAGGTTCACCTAAGGTAGTAACACCCGACCCGTTTGGCACTGTTCGGGTGGATTTTTGGGTCCAGGTCGTTACAAAGTGTTATCAGAGGAGTTCTTGACAGGGATTTAGAAGTAGTGTTTCGCTGGATATTAATAAGATCTAGACTTTTTTTTATTTCTGTTGGTTTTACTATTTGGGATATGGTAGACTGGAGATAGGTTGTTTCTGGAACTGGTTTTCTAGCTTGTGCTAGGGTGCCTGCAGCCCCAGGTATGAGGGATGAACCAAGTTGCCAATGGGTGGGAATTTCTATTTTCTTTTTGCACAGATTATAATTTATATGATTTCCACCTTGGTGGCTCACATGGTGTGTGATGTTATTGATTGTGATATGTGACCCTTGACGTGGTGTGGTAAGAAAGAATTGTACCTTGGCCGATATGGCAATGCCTATTTGTTTGGCCTCTGATAGGCACATTTTTTAGGGTATTTATATTTCATAATTTCATGAATTCTTTGTGAAGTTATAATTCCATGTTAATAATAGCAATTTCCTTGCTTTAAATTCCTCTAAGATGTGAATGGGTGAAATCCCTAATGGAATTGCTTGTTTATTGCAATGTGTTATGCCATGAATTGTATATTTATAGAATTTCATGTGGCAGAGAATTTGGGTCTAGCTCTTGTACAAGCAGGATTGTACTATGGTTGAGATGATTTTGATCACCAGGATTTGGTGTCATAGTCGTCGGTTTGAGGAAACTTTAGTTGTCAGGATGGGAATGGCCCAAGGAACTTTTGATACATTACTCTATTAAGGGCGGGTAAGGAGGCCAAGAGGCCGGGATGAAATGGGCATTGGTTGCATTAGGGGAGAGTAAGGGTAGTAGTTATGAGTTTCCTTGTACTGCTTTCCTTTTCTTCGTTGAATATATATTGTTATATATACTCAGTGGCTTCCTCCTATTCGTCTAGATGGAGCATCATTCAAGTGAGGGAACAATGCCGTAGGTGCAGGATCTGGTTCCGGATTCGATACAGGAAGAGCAGGAGCTGCATGTACAGGCTCAGGGACAAGATCATGTTTAGGATCTAGTGAAAGCATGACACCAGCCATGTTTGGCAGTGTTTGTACCTTGGCTCGATGAACATATATTAGCTAGCCTGGTACGTGTCTTGCAGAGGATGGAAAGAGGTGCACATGGAACAAATCCATCTACGGAATATCTGACGCGAGAGTTCCAGTCAGAACAACCACCAATTATTCAGGGTGAGGGTGGTCTGCAGGAAAATGAGAACAAGATAGAGAGCATGCAAGTGATCTTCAAGTAGCTTGAGATGCCTCCTGGGTGAAGGGTCAATCTGGTGACATACATGCTGAGAGGACCTACAAAGAGTTGGTGGGATGTTCAGGTTTAGCCTCATAAGAATGATAGACATGCATGGATGGACTTAGAGGATAGGTTCTTCGAGCACTTTTATCCAGAGACACTAAGGGCAGAGAGAGATTGGGTGTTCTTGAACCTTCAGTAGAGAGACATGTCCATCATGGACTATGCAACTACTTTCACCGAGTTGTCTCACTTTTCATCTGGTATGGTAAGCGATGACACAGCAAGGGTGAGACGCTTCGAGGATGGCATACAACGCACCATCTAAATTCAAGTGAATATCTTCATGAAAGGTTCTTTATTAGAGGTAGTGAATCTTGCACTCATAGCGGAGGGTAATCAAAGAAATAGGCCACACATCGGTCAGGAGGCGACCTCAAGTGATTATTCAGACGATAGGAAGTTGGGACGGGATGAGTTTCAGTAGGGCAGTTAGGATGAGGACTTAGCTAGAACACAACACAGTGATTTTCTTCCTTTGTGGATAGCCAGGACATGTTCAGACTCAGTGTGATAGGCCTCCAAAGGAGTAACGGGCATGTGGATAGGTCGGACATCTTGAGAGGTTTTGTAGGTAGCTTTCTTAGACAGTCGGCCAGTAGGGACCAGGACAGACTATAGAGTTTGGAGTTGGTTTGGGTTCGGTACTAGGAGAGGGTAGCTGAGGTCCAGCTGTGCGTGGAGGACGTGACAGAGATAGCGAGATCTATCTGAGGGGTTAGTGGCTGATGGCTGGAGCAGTACCGTATGGAGGAGAGTCATAAGGCATCCGTACATCAGGCCAGGTGCATGCTGTGGAGCTTCCAGAGGCTGATCAGGTTGGTGAGCTGATGACGAATTGAGGTACACCACGGGTGTGTCCATGATTTTTCCTTTGTTTTCTTTCTGGCATGAATATTAGAAGAATGTCCATTTTGAGTGAATGTGGTGCAAATTATTTATGTGGATTGACTAGATACTGGTCAGTGGGATTAGCGACATATCGGGTGCGTGATATATTTATATATATGTATGAGTTGCCTTGGGCATAAAGGCATAAAGGATGGGAGTTACTTGGGAACCATCGGCATAGGGGCATCGAAAATGCAGGTAACTTGATGTCATATGCACCATGTTCATTTTGATAATCCATGGGATGCAGGACCTCATGGAGGTGGGCACTGATGCGGTGCGGGATACAATTGGTTTCAGAAAAGATACGGGGGTTCCAATGAGGCTCAAGTGTGATGATGCATCACAATAGGACTATAAGCTCCAAAACAGGTTAGTAAACCTTTTCCTGTTTGATATTTTACGGGTTGGGAACGAGTTAGGAAATTCATAAGTTGGGGAGCCCCTTGAGAACTTTGGCCAGAACCCTTGAGACATGGAAATTCAGGGTTACGTTGATCAAGGTGGTTCGATCAGTGCCATATTAGGGTTTCATTTGATATCTCGGGGATGAGATATGTTAAGGTGGAGATATTTTAGGAACCCAGGTTTTTAGATGAGTCAAAATCCCTACCCTGTTTGAATTTTTGGATTATTTTCAAGAAAAATGGAGAAACTAGGCAGTTTCTAGAAATTTCCAGACAACACGCTATGTACTCTGAAGTAAACATCATGTATGGGTTGGGAACGTACCAGCCATGTGCTCAATGAGTACATGCTGTGTGGCGACCGTGTAGGAATTTCCTACTACACGGCATGTAGTGAATCAGGACACGCCATGTACCATTGTCTAGGTGGAGATAAATAACCATCTACATTCCATATACACATAGTACCCGCTGGGTGGTTCTTGACTGTGTGGCGGACATACATGGCATGTGGGCGTGTTGGCCGGGTAGAATAGTTTAATCGAGTACACACCATGTCCCCATTGGACATACCGTGTAGTCTAGCCGTGAATGAGGGATATATATGGTGTGTGAATAAGTCGGCGAGGAAGTAATGAAAAACCATGTACACATCGTGTTCTCCCTAGTACATTCTATGTAATCATGTCGACAGGTTTTGGAAAGTATGTTGGCAGAAAAGTGGTCGTCAGATGAAAAGTTAATTGATAAACACGGCGTGTAGTCCTAAAGTACACACTATGTATTTTCATTTTTTTCTCACTTAAAATGGGCAGTAGCCTTGTTTTGAGCTTTAGGACAGAACCTCCTCCCCCAAGCTAGACAAGACATCATTTCCTTCCCATATCTTCATCCGAACCCCGATTCATTCGCTGATAGTTGCATTGGAACCACCTCAGTAAGGCCTTGATTCCACTTGAGTCGTTTTTCATGATTTCTGTTCTAGGATAAGTCATAGGGGTTTGATAATATTTGATTATTTTTTAGATTTACAGTGTTCTTGACCTAATTGGAGGTTGTTATCGAAGTAGTAGCATCGTACGAGTATCAGGTAGGTGGTGCATAACTCTTTTTGTGTTTTTGAAGCTTTTGGGTGGCGCGGCCTATTTCACGTTTTCAGGTATTTTGAGTAGGACCCAGTTTTATCTGATATTGAATATTAATTTGTTCATTAGACCCATGGGAAGCCTTTGGGTATGCCCTTACCGATTTTTTTGAGTGGTTCCGGGCGAGGGGTCGTTGCTCAATCTGGGCATTTTGGCTGGGGAATGCCAAAATGGTTTTAATTGGTTTTTTTGATTAAAACTACAGAGTTTAGTTTGTTAAACCTTGATATGTATTGTTTGAGGAATTTAATAACTTAGTACAATTTTTTGATAACAGTGGGACTAGTGCAATTCAACTGTTTTGATTGTTTTTCATGTTCATGTGTTTTGTTTAAATGTGTTATTTATGGAATTGCTGAATTGCATATGCTGGAATCTTTGGGTTGTGTTGGGCATGTCTCAGATAACTATTGAGTGATTCTCATCATAGGATGGGTTTGACCCGGGGTTACATTGGGTGTTTTGACCACGGGATAGGGAGTCATGGATGTTGGATTGAGGTAGGTTGGCTGTCAGGTTGGACATGGCCCGTGTTACTTGGTTGGAAAAGCCCTCAGACTTGAGCGACATGGTCGTAGGGACATGAGGTGTCAGAGGCAATGTGGCTTGAGTACTATTTTTGTGATACTGCTCGCCTGAAACATTGAGTAGTGTGCACACAGATAGACTCCATGATGATGTGGTTTTGACAAATCATGTGGTTAGATGCCCCCGACAGATGCCCTTTAGGTACTATTGGTTTTGGGGTTCTTTTCGTAGGAATCCATGTGGAAGGTGAGAGCTTTCAGGGGATAGCATTGAGGCTATTGGGTTGGGGGCAGAGGCTCGCTGTGATTTGAGGGAAGACATCACTACCCCTCCGGTTACCCCATTTTGAGGGTAGACATTGCTGTCCATTAGGTTACTTTGTACCGAGGACAGACGTCGTTGTCCCTCCGGTTACTTATTTTTTAGGGCAGACATAATTATCCCTCCGGGTTACAATTCTTGGGTGTGCCTTTGGGATGTTAGTACTTGAGACACACTGTGTCAGGGGGCACGTGGTTCCGGGTTATAGGAAATATATTTCAGCATTGAGCGAAGTCGGTGACACTTCATGGTGGCTGCTGAGCACCAGTGGAGTAATGTTTATTTGTGCACCCTACTGGTTACTGTTTTACTCATATTGCATGTCTGCTTAAACACTTATACTTGGCACTCAATGTTGTTTGGTATCCTACTGAGATTCATCTTACACCCTATATGGTCCTTTTGAGACACATGTATACTTTATGGATTTATGTGCAGGAAAAAGGCCAGCTTCAAGAGTTGGACTGCATTAGCTGTTACATGGAGATGGTATGGATCTTGAGGTCTTGCCTAGCTAGAGTTTACTTATTTTTCTTACTTTCCTCTATTATAATGTTTTCTTGTTCTTTAGCTACTATTGTTTATCCATTGGTGTCTTTAAATTTGGTTATGTATGACTTACTAGGATACATGTTTTGTTGTTCATTGGTTGTTACAGGTGATCATCTTGTTGTTGTGTTTGCTTTCTGCTGTTGTTGTTTATACTTATTGATTCCACTGTTTATCGATATTGAATGTGCCTCTGTTCTACGGGTCTGGTTCAAGTCCTTCGGGTCATTTATTCTACTGCACCATTTTTATTATACTTAGACCAGATCCATTTTTATCCTCTATGAGGATATAACCTCCCCACTATACCTATGAGACCCTCAATACTAGTCGGCAACCTTTGGTGTTCGGGTCGGTGCGCCTAAGGTAGCAACACCCGACCTGTTTGGCATGGTTCCTGGTCGTTATAAATGTAGCTGCTCTGAATTCAATGGAGCCATAAGATTTGTGATCTGAGAACCCATTTTAATGGTATTCCACTTTTTCATAAGAATCTCCCGCGCTCCATTAAAAAGATTAATTTAATTCAAACATTTATTCCAAGCACTCTGGGACTCAGAACTGCACGACGTCAAATGGTATGGTCTCAAAATAAGTACATAAAATATTAAAAAAAATACACTAATATATGAGACATTACACTACACATCCAAAAATGGTTTTTGTGAATTTTATGGATTTTTTTGAAACGGTTGATTTTTCAGTTAGTCGTAAAAATATAGTTTTGATTATTCATTGAGTTTAATGACATCATAACTATGTAATAATGATGTAATCATGATTTTCTAATTCTTGGAGACTATTAATGATTAAAATATTATATGAGGTATCCCATGTGGCCATTTTCGTGTTACCATACCATGGGGAATCCTATTGTTTTTCAAATACCTCTAATGAGCTGTCCGATGGAAATTAATAAAATATTCCCTCACATTTTCTATAAATACCAACCCATTCCTCAATACCATTGATTGAAAACTCTTCCTCAACAAATATCTGGTATTTTTACCTCCCATTGAGTCCTCCCATTGTTCCCTCTTACCACCAAGGTCCCATCTATTGAGCTTTTGAAATTAGTCTTCATTGTAAGAGAGCCTTTCACCCTCCTCCTTTATCAAGACTTATTTTATGTTATGTCTTTTACTTTACATTTTTTTATATTGTGGTATGTTATTCTATATCATTATTTCTATACAGTTTAGGTCCAAATTATGACATACCCTTTCTTCTCAAATCAACTATTTTTCTGAATTTTTAAGCGACGCGTTTAGGCTACCAAATTTTCATAAGGGAATTCCCAACTTCTCTTTTTTCTATTCAAGTTCTCTTTTATATAGTATAACATTAAATTTTCATAAAATGTTCTTATTTACATTTAATTATGTCTATATAATGTATTATTAGTCCTTTTTTGATGGTATATCTTTGTCTCCTCTCTTTTAATTGTTTTCTAAAACCATGTTGTAAAGTCTTTATGCTCCATAATTTTCGTCTCAAAATCTCTCTCTTTTTCTCAATAAATTCTCTGATTTTATGTATGTGAGTACCCAAAACTATTTAATTTCTAGGGGTAATTGTCAAGGCAAATAAATCATATATTTCATTTTGGATTTGACATACATGAAACCCTCATTCCCTTTCCTTGGATTATGAATGACATAACCATCATATTTTTAAGAACTGTTAAAAACATTGTGATTTTGATATGAAACCCATTCCTTTTGTTCTCTTCTAGGTATTTATTAAATGTTTGATTAACATATTTGTCGATCTCATGAAAATAAATACATATCATAAGCATTCCCTTGTAGCGCTCTAACGAATTTGGTATAGAAATTAATCTCTAGAAATGACATGTTTTATGATACCTTGGTCAATTGCCTTGGTAGTTTTTACGATTCATTGGTGAATATCCTTGGAAATTTTTACAATACATTAGTGAATAACCATGGTAATTTTATTGAAACCTTGTGGATGAACCTTGGTGATATACTTATGAATATATAAATTAAATATTATAGTCAAATTTTAAAATTATGATTCATCTTCCTTTTATTATGATTTACCTCTTTTTTTAATTTCACATGTCATTATGTTTTTAATGATGTTCATATTGATATCACAAGTAAACTATTTCACTTTTTCCCCCTTACTAGGCCTTCTTCTCACCCTTTCCATTGACGTATGTACCTATGTTATGAGATAAAGTAATTGAACTTAAGAAAAACCTATGATGAATCCTTAAAAGTGGATTAGAATAACATTTTAAGTTTTCATGTATTATGTTCCTGATTTCCAATACACAAACATTAAAGATCCTCTTTCTATAAAATGTAATAAAATTTTAGGTAGCCATAGTTGGTATCAAAGGATAGTTTAGTTATTTGTAGAAATTAGCATACAAAATCTTTAGGAAGAACCATACAGAATAGTTTAAAGATATAAAAACTTCTTGGTATTTTGGTGAAATGTTATGTAAGTTGTTTCGGAACAAATAAATCCTTATCTGAATATCAACAAGTGGATGTGGCTCTAGCACAGATGTATGTAAGAGTAAAACCTGAAAACACCACATTGAGGTAGACTCAAACGAGAACTAGTGCATGACAACGTTCCTTACTGCACTCTTGGTTTCACACTCCTAGGGATATATTTGGTTAATCACATGTTTTTTATGAATCATTATGAAGGATTTATAGAAAATTTAATTTTTGTTAAAGAATAATTTTTGAAGACATGAAATTACTTTATAATTATATGTTTCCTAACTCTAAAAAATTTATATTAATATAAAAATTTGAGGATGCTATTTATTTAAGGTGGGACGAAATTAACGACCCAAAAAAATGTACTTTTATTTATGAAACTCATTCCACCTAATAAAATTTTAATATGTTTCATAAAAGAATCACATATAATTACATTTTATTTAATGATAAAATTATAAATAATGCATAAATTTGGATTATTAAAACTATGAACAATAATGGGATATAAACATTTAAAAACCGTTTTTCTTAATAAAATATATTTTTAATTGAGACAAATTTGATAAACTGTCTTTTAGGACCCAAATTCTACTTTTCATAAATGATAAAATTATTATATAAAATTTAGGAATTTTTTATTAATTATTATTTTAATTAAATATTGTGATTAAAACTCCCATTTTTAAGTGTAAATAATAAAATAATTATATTTTTTTAATTGTTAGAAATTCCACTATGAAATTTCACTATTCATTTTCTTTCCGATATTATTTTTTAATAAATAAGTATTTTTATATTTAAAAGATAAATTTCTCATACTTAGAGAATTTTTATTGTTAAATAAACATCATTTTTGAATTCCAAATATCAAAATTAATCATTGGTGAATTTTTAGTAGTTTTCTAAGAAGTTTCAATTTTTTTAATAAATAATATATTGTTTTATTAATAGTGTGGGATGAATTGTATTTTCTTGATGAATAGTTTTGGATGAATAGTGTTTTATGAATAGTGTTATATTGATTAATGGTAAATAAATAATTTACTATTAAATAACTTTTTCAATGTAATGATTTTCAGAAAATGGACATACATGGTTGCGATCAGTATCATATTTAGAGTCTAATGAGATCAACTGAATTTTTTAGGTGAATAGTATCATAAGCCTTTGGAATGGTAATTTTACCCTTATGAATAGTAATTAATATTAATGAATTGTAAATCCTCCATGAAATATAAACTTCATCCATGAATTTATAAATACAGCATTGATGTCTTAAAAGTGAAAAAACAATCATGGTAAAAGTGTTGGTATTTTTGTATATCATAAATATTTTATTCACAATTTTATGATTAATTTAATAATTTAAAATGAAAATTTATTTTCAAAAAAATTAATCATAAATTGATAATTAATCGTCTTATGGTTATAAAATAATTTTATTGGATAGTGATTAATTTATGAATGTGTTATAAAATGGGTTATTATTTTAATGTTTTTTGGAATAAATTAGGATTTTATTTAAAAAATAAATTAGTAATATTTTGAAAATTATTTTCAAAAACATTATTTCATTTTTAAATTATACACTTCAAAAATTTATTGGGGTGATTTTTTAGTATTTTTCTAAAACGATTAATTTTTTAGTGAATAGTAAAAATATAGTTTTGAGTATTTGGTAAGTTTAATGACATCATTGCTATGTAATAATGATGTAATAATTCTCTTAAAATCTTAAGGATTAAAATATTTTATGAGGTGTCCCTAGAGTCCATTACCATGGGGAAATATAATGGTCAAGCCTGTGGGTTTTCAAACACCACTAATGAGGTGTCCCTTAGAAATTAATAAAATATACCCTCACATTTGCTATAAATACCAACCCATTCCTTCATTCCGTTCATTATAAATTCCACTTCAATGAAGCTTCGGTATTTTTACCACCAAAGGAGTCCGCCAAAGGTTCCCTTTGTCCCCCAATGTTTCTACTATCACATTATTGAAGTTACTCTTCAAGGTAAGAGAGTCATTAAACCTCCTCTTTTATTCAAGGCTTCTTTTAAGTTGTGTATTTTAGTTTCCATTTTATTATCTTGGGTTATGTTCTTCTATATCCTTTTTTTCTTGGCCACCATATTTAAAAAATATTAGATAACCCTTCTAGTCTCATAGACTATTTTTATGACTTTTTACGCGACGTCGTTCGGCAGCCAAATTTTTATACTAGAATTCTCAACTTCCCTTTTTTCCATTCAAGTTATCTTTAATGTGGTATAAATTTCAAGTTTCCACACCATGTTCTTATTTAAAATTTTTATGACTATATACTATATTTTTAGTCATTTATGGATAGTATATCCATGACTGCTCTCTTTTAAAAGTTTTTTAAAACCATGTTGTATAGCGGTTATGCTGCTGAAATTTCATCCCAAAATATCTATCTTTTTCTTAGAAATTTGGTTATTTTATTTATGTGAGTACACTACCTATTTCATTTATAGGGGTATTTATCAACAAATAAAAAATATATATTTTATTCTGGAAATGACATTACATGATAACGGCATTCCCTTCCCATTGGTTATAAATGACACAACAATCATGTTTTTAAGCACTTTTTAAAACGTCACGATTTTGATATAAAACCCATTTCTTTTCTTATCTTTGGGATTTTTATAAAATGAATCCTTATAATCTTTGTGGATCCCATGGAAATAAATATATATTAAGGGTGTTCCCTGATTTCACTCCAATGCATTAGGTAAAAAAATTAATCTCTACAGATGACAAGTTTAACGATACCTTGGCGAATAACCTTGATAATTTTTACGATAACATGGTGAATAACCTTGGTAATTTTTATGATACCTTGGTGAATAACCATGGTTATTTTTATGACACCTTGGGAATGGACCTTGGTGATATGACACCTTGGGGATTAACCTTGGTTATATTCATATGAATGTATAAATTATATGTTGTAGCCAAATTATCAATTTATGATTCATGTTATTTTTATTATAATACACCCCTTTTCTATTTCTCATGGCTTAATGTATTTCGTCATGTTCTTACTGATATCACAAGTAAACAGTTTCACTTTATTTCCATCACTAGGATGTTTTCTCATAGTTTCCTTTGATTTAATTCCCTAGGTTATGAGATGTAGTAATCTAACGTAGGAAGAACCAATGATGATGCCTTAAAAGTGGATTAGACGAACGTTTTAGGTTTTTATGTATTAGGTTCATAATTTCCAAGAAACAAAAGTTTAAAGATCCTCTATTTGTAAAATTTAATGAAAACTTATGTAATAAAATGGTGGGATTCCATAGGATTTAAGTTGGAATGGTCAAGATCATCTGAGAACACTTTCCAGGAGATGAAAAAGTGTTTGACTACTAAACTATCCATGACCCAACATGAGCTAGTGGAGGAGTATATATTGTTATGTGACACATATATGATCTAGCTTGGAGAAATTTTAATCCAGGGGTCTCAAGTGGTGGTGTATTGTTTTTAGAATTTCATGCCACATTAATGGAATTACCAGAGGAATGGAATTGAATTAGATGTAGTTGTTTATGTATTGTTGTTCTGGGAATATTATATATTGGGTGAAAATTTTATTTTGTATATCAATCGTAGGATAATAATTTATATCATTTACCAAAGTGATTTTAATTTATGTTAGATGATGTGGGTTTAGTATATACATCTAAGTGATTTTGAGTTTCCATGTATTCATATGAATGGATTTTCTAGAAGAGATTCATGTTGTGGCAGAGTAGGGACAGTAGTAGATGACCCTCATATTAGTTTCAGGATGGTAAAAACGTTAAGTTTGATCCACGAAATGGAGTGTAAGGATTCATAGTTGTTTTCCTTGAGATAAATTCATGATGTTTTATAGACACTTTTTGATTATACTATAGATGATGATGTGATCATTTATGTCAAGAATCAGTTTGTTGGGCCTACATGTATATGGGTGGAGATAGTACATTAATTTCTTGCCTCTAAATGGAAGGTGAATCTGGGTTTGATAAAAATTTACCATGAACATCATTAACAAAATTGGTGGATGTTCATGAAAAAATTATATTTTAGGGTTCGTGAAATGATGAAAATATTTTCAATAGTGAAGGTTGAGCAACAATGACCAGGTGGTTTGATACATGCATTTCGCAATCTAGAAAGGAAGTGGGATGATGTTCCCTAGGACTTCATGGTGTGTCTCTTGCGGATTACTTCAGGGAATCAATCTATTTTGGTGGTTATAGGCTGATTTTCAAAATAAACACATTTAATTCTCATACAGGAGACTTCCTCCATGGATCAGTGGGGAGACTTTTATTTTTTGGAGATGTTCCATCATTACATGGTTCCAAGAAGTATATTTTCATATCATGACTCATGTTTTACATCACACTTCTATCAAGGATTTCTGAATGAACATGGTACACATGTTTTACTATGTAGTAAATTCCAACCATAGGAACATGGTTAGGCAGAGCGTACTATTTAGGTGCATGATATTGTCTTATGATCATGTGTTCTAGACTTTGGTTGGTCTTAAAGTGGCACATATCACTGGTGGAGTTATCCAAAAATAATATCTATTAGGAATCAATTAATATGGCACCATATGAGCCCCATTATGGTAGGCCATTAAGATCACCTATATCATGGATGGAGGTAAGTGAGTCTGAACTATTGGGAACAAGTCTCATATAGGAGACTTTATAACAGGTTTAGTTGATTCAGAAGGGTATGGATATAGATAAGAGTCGACAGAAGTTGTATTCTAATAGAATTTGATGACACCTGGGGTTTATAAAGGGTGATCTTGTTTTCATTTAGGTATCTTCTATATTAGGTCACCATTGGATTTAAGGGTAGATAATGTTGGTGCCCAGGTTTTTTGTACCGTTTTGGTTTTAAGAGAGAATCAATTTAGTAGCAAACTAGTTGGCTCTTCCACATATGTATTGTGTTATTCATAAAATATTTCATGTGTCACAACGTAAATAGTATCATCCTTACCATTATCACATGATTTAAGTGGATTATTTTGAGCTTGATATTGATGTGCCCTTTGGGGATAATTTTATATGTGTTGTGAACCGAAATTAGAACATGTTTTGGGGAAAGATGGTGCTGATAGTCTAATTACTATATAAACATGGGAATGTTTAGGAGGAAACATGGTAGTGGGAAGTGGATATTTGGTCTTAGTGGCCAGATATTTTTACCTTGGAATCTTAGATATTCTCGGGAGTATAGCTCGAGGATTATATTTATATGTTTGGGATATTGTAAGATCCTGCACTTTTATAGAGTCGTATCAAGAAAAGATTCATGTACTCTTCGAACATTTTTCTATATAGATATCTTGGGTTTTATCTTGGGGTCTTTTAGGGTGAAATTATTAATTTGTAGGAGCCATTTTGGGTTGTTCCTAGTAGGCACACGATTTCCCAAAACTATGCACCATTCCCTAGAAAATTGTGTTTATGGTAATTTTTAATACAAGAATATTATTTTCAAATCCTGAACCCCTCGGCATCAACCCTAATTTGACTTGGATCAGCCTTACACTTATTTTTCGACCATGTATACTTTTATATGGATTACAAGTACTCTCTAACTCTATTATTTCCAATTTGAATAACATATTAATTCTTAAGAACCTCTCCTTGTAAGTGAATCTCATCCAGATTGATTTCCACCAGTTCTCCATTCTTTATCTCACGTTTTTAAGGGATGTATTCCTCCTCAATTGATGGATCTTGATCATGGTTTTTATATATCTAATGTTATTTTTCTTTGATATAGGTTTTGCATATACATCTCATTATCTATCCTGTTCTAGAACCTTCCACTTAAATTGGAGAGTTTATTGGAAAATTTCCATCAATTTTCTTGGGTTTGGTGGTTTAAATTGAAAATCCTATATCTTGATTTAGTTAAGGGTATATAATTGTGAAATTTTAACTTCCATGATTGGAATATTGAACATGGATTTTAAATAGATTAAATTGAATTACCATTTTATAATTGAATGGATGGAATTTGGACAAATTGTAAATTGGTTGAATTGGACTAGTTAATTGGTTTATTAATTAATTAAATAATGTGTTTATCGATATTATGGGATATTGGAATTTTAGATTTGGTCAACCAATGGGATGGGGTAATTAGTAAATTGTTGAGTTATGGAATTGATTGATAATGCGGATAAAGTGATTGTTGGATTAACCAAGAAGGGTTTGTGGGTTATATGAATAAAAGATAATAAATTGTTCATGGATGAATTGATTATATAATTCCATGTGATTTAAGTAAATATTTTTATATTTAATTGATAATTGGAATGGTATAATATGTTTTGAAAAGTTAATAAAGAGGTTAATTTTGATTACCCTTACCAGATGAGATATTTGTGACATATTGTGAATGATTTATAATGACTGTGCGAGACGAAATAATACATAAAATCTCACTTGTGTGATTTTTTGATAAACTAGTTATGGAATATGGACTGATGTGTCACATACCCACAGGGTCCTAAACTTGGTATTCTAGACCAAAATTCGTTCAGTTTGTAATGGGTTTGGTAAACAGACTTATGCACAAAAATCCCAGTTGTGCGGCTGATTAATAATGAGTGTGGGGTATGGAGTGATGCTTCAAAACCCACTTGTGTGATTATTTGATGAACAGGTTGTGAGACACTGATTATTGATTCAAATACCCATGGTCTCCTAGCCATGGTATTCTAGGCCCATAATATTCTCATTGGACCATGGTTCCAATTAGATGTGATTTGAATTGAAATTAAATACATTATGTAAGTCCATGAGATAATTAATTCTAAATTCTTATGTGTTATGGATCAGAATCCATCACACACCAAAGCAGGTATTGATGGTTTGGAGTCTTCATGAACCTGAGGAAATTATGTGGTTATGATCAATGAAATCTAATAAATGTTTTCTTTATGAATTGTAAATTGTTATTTGTACAAATAGATACACTATTTTTTGATAGATATTGATTTATATATCATTGGTGATGGAATTATGAGTTATACTAACATCCTACATGGGATACCTAGTCTTTACACAAATATAATTCACATTTCAATGATAGACTAAGGAAAAGGGCCCTTTGTAAGATGGCTACGTTGGGCTGAATCATGGAATAGGGAACCCAACATAGTGTCAGGACCCACATGGGTGAGTTGTCATTATCTTTATTTTGGGTTTTTATGTTCACACATAACACTTGTTCGGTATGAAATATCTACTCTTTTAGAATTGGAAGTTGTCTTTTCTTATGATTCATCATTTATTACTCGTCTTCTTTGGTTATGTAATTATAAATGTTATAGGTTAAGGACTTGTGGTCATTTCTTAGTTATTTATGATATTATGATACATTGATAAAGAGGGTATAGTCTCCCTATGTTATATGTATTAAACCCTTGCTTCTAATCAGTAGCCTCTAGTTTACGGGGAGGCACGCTTGATTTCATGTAAACGACAAGCTCGAGGCACCGATATGTGGCACTTTGGTCAGGACATCTTACTGGAGAAATTCTCCAAGAAGGAATAACTGAAAATGGGAGGCCTTTTCCTAATGTATCCTTATGAGTGCACCCAAATCTCTCCATTATATAATGTCTATGAATAATAAAAGAACCCAATACATTGAGAATATCATGCATGTATTAATCCATAGAGAATTCACCAAGGTATAATTATATGAATCTAGGGCATAAAGGGGAAAAATACACGCCCAACCATAAAAGATGCCCCAAACTGAAAACATTAGAATAAATGAAAACGAAATGCATCACAAGTCTTGATCTCATAGATCTTCCACCATATGGGGTCATTTCACCCTATAATCACTACGATATACTAATGTCACCACTGAACCACTGATAATCTTCACAAGCCATGAAACATGAATGAAAATACAATTCATGTGTGATTACAAGCATACCCAGAAGGACACCATGAAAATGATAAAGGGAGAAACATAAAGAAACTAAAGAGTTCATAAAAACCCATAGTAACAGGGATGGAAAAAACCAATACACATATATATATACTCATAATGAAGCCCCAATGGGAGATAATGGAGATCATCATCTCACAACACATCCAAAGTTGGTGAGTTATCCTATAGGTCCCAAATTCTATATCTCATTCCCATAATCACATGAAACCATGAAAGAATCTATGTGGAGGTGGGCACACCATTAGACCGTGTTCCGCAACTAAGGGATCCACAACTCTCTTAGAGGACTTGATCCCCATTTGAGCTCAAATATAAGGGAGTACCACTCCTTAGATAGAGTAAAATTCCATATAATAGTGTAGGAAGTTCTGAATAAATATTTTTTATGAGTATGGGAACCCATTCCCTAGTGTGAAACCAGAGTATTGACCCTGACATCCTTTTGATGATCCTACCTTGATCACTACCATCTCTAAGAACCATCTAAGGAAGTATCACTCTTGGAAACCTGTACAGTATATCTTTAATTCCACAATAGAGGCTAAAAAAAGATATTTGTGGGAAAATATTTATTATAGTCTACTTTTAAGACAAAATTCGAGTATTTAAGAAGCATATATAAGTGGAAGAAGATACTAAGAGAATTACATGGTGTGTACGTGATGTCACATGGTGTATAACCTTGCCTCACTGTTTGGGTGTGTTATCCACTAGATAAGGATTTGAAAGCCATGTCTCACTACATTTTATGTACTAGTTGTTCATGATGTATCATAGCCACCTCTGGCCTTTCCATTCTCATCCATTTATTCCCATGCACATAAACACATGCCACTGTACATTGACATTTCGGGGTATCAATGATGTATCCAAGTATATGATCGTGCCTATATACTTTGGCTGCGTTCAAATTCCTACCTATGTTAAAGTATGTGTACAATGGAAGTACAATATAATATTCCATTATTGGGTCACATGGTTTGTGGTGGTTCCACATGGTGTGTTATATTTAACTCACCCAAAACCCTATCTTCTATATATAGGATATAACACAACATGTGTTCTTGATAGTACATGTTGTGTAGTTGAGTTTTTCAAAGAAAATTATTTTATGTCACGTAGATCCCAAAATACACCCTTTCTTTGAAGAATCATGAAATTTGACCACCTCAATCGAAGGGTTAAACAATCGATCATCGATTCCCATCCTCCAGTGTCCAGAAATTTGATTCCATTCATCCTCTATGGATGCTTATCACGTGTCATGTAGAACCTCCCCCCACTCATCGCCACTTCAGACCCCATGTCGAAAAATCACTACCTAGATTCGACATATAACTTTTATCTATTAGTAAACCATTAGTTAATCTATAATATTTAACCCCACCATGAATCTAGGGGATTTCCTATACTCGATCCTATCCCAAAAATGTCAAACCATGGAACGTTGGGAAAATGGTGTAGAGCAAAGAAAATGGCTGGGGAAGAGAAAAATAAAAAAGTATATATGCATCATTGACCAACATGATCATGGAAGAAATCATATAATTAAGGATATAAGTGGAGAATCATGGCATATGAAAAATAAATTGGAATCAACAATTCAATTTATTTCAATGGGATCATGCCTGAACAAAAGGTTATTTAAATAAATATATATAATGAATGCATTCTTGAAACAAAATAATATTGGAGTCTAAAAACAATGTTCCCTCCATCTATTGAGGATCAATTTTTAGTGAAGAATGTGTTCTCCATGGATTAATATCCATTTCATTTGTTACCTACCTCTCAATTCACCTCCATTCGATTGATTCTCATCACCAAATCCTAATCCGCCAATGAACAATGGTTATCCTCCAATCAAATCCTCCCATGGTTATGTATCTAACACTTCAAAATTTATATAAAAAAAATATTTATAGAATGGTAATTATATTAGGTCATCGAATTAAAATAAATAAATTATTTATTTATTTAAGTTAATGCACCAACCAACCACCACCTCCTTAGGAATGTACGGAACAGAAAAAACTTTAATTAAACACACCATCCAACTGCCACCTCCCAAGGAATGTCTGATGCAGACCAACCATAGGTATCCCCTTTGGTAAACCCCACAATTGATAATCATCTATGGTCTATGATTTCCCATCTGAGTTCAGAAACAATGTAAAACCCAATGAAACCTAAATTATGCATTCACATGTTATATATTATATTAGTATTTTAATATATAAATTTTGGGGTCCTGAGACACCCAAACAGCATTCCAAATCCATGATTAAATCCATATATACATTGAAATATTAAAATGAAAAATCCATCAAAACCAGATTCTCTACATTCTCCCCTTCTTTTATGTATTCTCATACTAGAGAGCACAAAATACTCAAAACAGTTGGGGTACTAATTCTACAACTAACTCTCACCCTCTCCCAGGATATTTCTCGCATGATCATGTACTTACATAGTTTATGAACCAAGGTAATGGTCCATCCTCACAATATTCCCTCTTCTTTATCCTTGATCACCATTGGTAACGTTTTTATGGTTTCTCCATCCTTATTGTCTATCTCACCCCATTCATTAAAATGTATTGTTCTTGTACGTATATCCTTAGATATGAAAAATAGAGGATGGTTTTCCTTTATTCCAATGATTGTGTACATCCAAGGTAGTAAGAAAGATTGTCAAACCTCTGTAGGATATCTAATGGCTCATTGAACCTCATGGATAACATACCTTCCTAGAACAATATAAGGAATGCTTATTGTGGGGATACTATGAGAAAAAATATAGAATCACTGCATGAACTCTAATAAAATATTAATTTTATATGCATAAGATTTATTTCTATTTTGGATTTCCTAATATTCTCACAGATCACCCAAACAATTTATGTCATCGCTTATACCATCTCCTATCCAACAAGATAAGCCTCATCAATCTTAGTATGATATAATGGTGACCTATAGGGTCTCCCACACATATCCCAAAAGTTTCCATTAAAATAGTATTTTGGTTTCTATTTTTATGATAAAACCATATTAAATGGATATTGATCCACCCAGATCATGTTGAAGTCCAACAGATCTGCCCTCGGAATATCTTCTAACACTCAGATAGTCTGCATGGTCTATCCATCCTTCTAGGGGTGAAATTTTTTACTCATCCATAATATGGAACCAAGATATCTTATAGGAATCCACAAATCTATGATGTAAACTGAACATCATGGTCAGAGATGATTTTCAGTGGTACCCCTTTAAGTTATATATTTTATTACCTCAAACTCTCAATAGAAATGTACTCTTGAATATTAAGGGAATGTGTTTACTTGGTGACTTGGTCAATAATCACCCATAATGATCCATGGACTCTCGATATATACAAAAGCCTTGTCATAATGTCCATGGATATTACATCCTATTTCCACTCAAGGATCTCAAGAAGGTGTGTCAAACCTTCCAGAACCTTGTTCTCAACCTACACCTACTAGCATGTGAGACACTGGAAAATGAAATACGATATAATCTACCTCAGGAGATCCCACCATAACTTCTAGTGAAGGTATATTTACATCATTACACATCAGGATGTATATCTAAGTGGGAAGTGGGAAACTCCCTCATCAGCTCCTCATGCAATGTGACTCGATCCACCATTCACCCCTTGTAAACCTTGAAATTAAAACCTTATTAAGTATGTCAAGTCGGTTCCTCTATTTTAAATATCCAGTAATGTAAAACCTATAAATTCATGTATCTAAACTGTTCCACCTGCACACAATGAGGAATAAGAGGATTCACCACTAATGTGTGACGCAAAACATCACCCCTCCCCATCAACAGGTTAAGCTACAACAAAGCAAACTATTCAAATTCCTCCTCCACCAGGCATGTATGAGATAACATACTAAAAGATATTCCACCATGTATCCCTTACTAGGAATATATACTATGTATATGTCATATACATGTAGGATCTCAAATAAACACCATTGAATCAATTTCAGATCTCTTTGAGTGATGGTCTACATGGTACTCTGGTTGTCTGAGTATGAAATAACATGACTACTCATAAGATAGTTCTTCCACATCATCAGAGTGAAAAATTCCACTCCTAACTCTAGGTTTTGTGTCATGTATTTCATCTATTAGGGTATCAACTGCCACAAAAAATATGTGATCACATCTTTCCATTATATCAACATTCAACTGAGACCATCTCCAAAAGATTTTCAAAATACTACGTACTCAATACCCTCCTCTAAAGGTCTCAGTTTAGAAGCAGTGTTTATCCTCAGCCTCATCTCCCTCAAGGCTCCAGAACACTACTCGTTCCATGTGAGCAGATTTATTTTCAATATAAGGGTCACCTATGGGGACAAAATCCCATCAAAGTCCTCCATGAAGCTCCAATAGTACCCCTCCAGGAAAAGAAAGATCAAAAAATGTGTAATACTATTGGGTTTATCCTCAAAAGTACATATTGATATTCATTGGTTCAATAACCAAACCATGCTCAGAAATTACATGACCAAAAAAATTGTCCACAAGGATCAAAAAGAGGAAATTCAAGAGCTTACTATAAAACTTGAACTCATAGTCTCAGTCTAGAGCCATCCATATATGAACATCATGCTTCTCCTGTAAGACATTATAAATAAGTATGTCTCAATGGCTACAACCACATATCACTCCATGTATCAAAGGAAGATATTATTCATAAAGAGTTAAATTAATGGGAAAATCCATCATACCAAAAGGCATCACCAAGAACTCATTATTTTTAGAGCAGCATCAAAATTTCATCTTCATAATATCATCCTCTTGAACCCTCAAATGTTTGTAAAATGAAATATGATATATCTTTCAGAACCAACTCTTAACTCAAAACAGGTCAAGGAGGTCATCAATCCTATTGAAGGTGTAATTTTTATTTATCAATACCTGGTTCAGCTGATGATAATCAGTGAAAACCCTCAGGTTCCCATCCTCTACTTTCATGATAAAAAACATTTCTTCCCCAGGGTGACACAAGGTTTCTTGAAACCCCTTTCTTTAATGTCTTACAAGTGCACCATCAACTCCTGAAGCTTAGTAGGGGTGATATGATATGAATAAAAATATATTGGTCAGGTCCCAATGTGTAAGTCAATAAAGAATTATGTATCCTTACTCAAAGGTATTCCTAGATCACCCTCGGTAAATATGTCTATAAGTTCCTATACTAAACAAGGAATCCAGATCCTTGAATATTCTAATATACTAAAGGTTGAACATTCCAATGGATTGGTGAGGGGTCACAGTCTCCTACCTGCAATACCCACTTTCCCAGCCTTGTGATCCCTATTTCCCCCAAAGGGGAATCTCATCACATCTCTATGATTATATCTATCTCATTTTTTATGACATAAAACCAAGAAATAAACCATATAAAAAAGGACCAAGATTACATAATATAATATCCTCATGATGATTTGTAGGTCCCAAGAGAGACTCTCTCTATATTGTGATAACTATCACTTTTGGAAGATATGTGATATCAAATGATTTCTCCTTATGGAAACCCATAGAAATATGTGTTGGGAGAAAATATCAATTTAATTCTCAAAATCATTCCTAAAGGATAAGGAAATAATGTAATGAGTTACACCCATGTCTACTAATATTGGGGATAATGTAGAAAAGAAACATATCATAACATAAATAATATTGTGGGCAGCCTAGTCATATCCTTTCATGGCCCCTAGGTTCCCACGACCGCAACATATTTCTCTTAGAGCCTAGTGTGGACCTCTTGGAGTTAGAGGTGGAATAATATCATATTATCACAATCCAAAATTATCTACTCCCTCTAGAGATACATCTTATATTTTTTATGCATTGCTTCCCTACGGGATTCCATAACCACACATGGGAGATCCCTGATCATGGAATTTTCTCTACTGTGATGGTATATCCACCATCATCCTATCCAACTAAAAAATTTGGGTTGAGAAATCATGTGCCCTTTGACCCCTCCCATCACAACGATTGCATTTGACCTCACCTATATAGCTAGATCATCTATGTGATCCTTGTGTCATTGATCAATAATTCTATGTCGATGAACAAGAATGCCTCAATTAATGAGACACTACCATTTGAATCCTATAAGATGAATTAGATTAATTTATCACATGATGACCATTGAAAACTCTAGTCACTCGACGTCACATGACGTCACTCTTCTAAGAAGATCTCAGTCACTAGATGTTTCTCTAAAACTCTTTTATATGTCTAAAGTCACAAGGAGACTATTATGGATTTAATGTATCTACATACACCTTTATCAAACATCAATTCCTCGAATAAACCATCTCACACTAAATTCAGGGAGTAACGTGTGAGGTTAGTGAACATAAAACCATAATCTACAACTATCAAGTCCCCTTAATGAAACTCAATAAGCATTTAAATCCAAAAGGAGTGTAAGTATACTGCGTACTTCTCCTTGAAAAATAGATGTTAAAAATCTAACCATGAGACTATTGTCTCATCTTTGGAATTTTTAATTAGAATCCAAATGATCTTTGATCCTCTATTGAAAATAATAGCTTCCTGTGAAATCATCTTATTAGTTAGTGTCATTATAAGACCAAAGACATGGATCACCAACTCAAGATAATACTCCCTTGTATGGAGATTTTTCTAACCACATAAACATAACAGTATCTGAAATTGTAACATTTAGGGAATGATAAGCCTATGAACATCATTATCCTACCCTTCTGGTACTATCTACTGCTCAATAGGTAGGGTCACTTCTCCAAAATTTCCTAGAGGAAACACCTCAGAATATGTTTATTGAGATGAGTCATCATCACACAAATTATCATTATCACGATCTGATATTAGTAACCTAGATTATTGTCTTCATAAAGGCATAAAAAATTTATCAAGACGTATGATGCTTAGATAAGATTATATATATATATATAGAGCTAACTAATTAAGGAATTCTAAAGTAATCCGTCTTATGATTAATGTACTAACATTTCCTAAAATAAATGTCTGGGTATGGTGAGTCGACAAGTAGGTATTTGGGGTATAGGTTAATATATACATCGGTTGTTTCACCAACATTGGGTTCCCTAGCCTAATAAGAACACTCTATACTCTTTGACACCATTTCTCGATGTCCCAAAAAAATCCACACAAATGGGATATCTCTAAACACAATCCTAAGGAACGAACTATTCTGAGACAACTTTTTCATGACCCGACACACTAATGTCATCCTAGCCGAAAAAAGGGAGAGTTTTACAACCCCAATCCTAACTCTAATAGACTTGGTGCAAGGTATATGCACTAAGAGGGAAAACATAAAATGGGAGTCCTTTTCTAAATTCTCATGTAATAAAGCACCCAACAGTCTCTATGCAATATTGTAGAGGAATAAAAAAATGAAACAATATCTAGTGAACAACCATTAATGAAGTAATATTTTTGGCCTGAAACAAGGAAAAATAATATGATTCCAACGATTAAATGGAAAAAATACATGCCCAAATAGAGATGAAGTTCCAACATAAAAAAACTAAATTAAAGGAAAATTATAGAGACCATGTCTCATGATCTCTCAGTCCAACAATTTTATGAAATAAATGACCCCAATAATCACTATTCCCACTAATGTAACCACCAAATTTCCCATCATATTCATAAAACCAAACATGTGAGGTAAAATCCCATGCATGTATGAGTATTAACAGAACTATTAGGATTACTTTTAATCCGAAAAGGGTGCGATAAAATGATAGAATAGAGTTCCTCTAAAACCATAGTAAGAGGTAAACGAAGACCCAATATATATATATATATATTCTTATTAAAAAACATTTTCGTTATAGAAAGGGGATCTCCATCTCAAAGACCAAACAACTTTGATGAGTCTTTCTATAACTGAAAAATTGTACCAATGATTCCCAAAATCATTTATAACCAAGTAATAATCTATATTAAATGGCCCATACTTCAGTATTATATTCCACAACTGAGGGATCCACAACACCCATAGTGGAAACTCTCTCCACCAAATCCTGAAAGTGGGGGAGTACCAATCTATACATAGTAGAATAAAACCCCTATATGATGTGGTAAAGTACTAAATATACCAATTTAATGAGTATTTGGACTAGGAAAATATTGCAACAGAGGTGTAATAACCCCGAAATAACATCGATTATCCTTGCCGAATCACTACCATCGTCATTCGTTACATACAGAAGCATCACACTCAAAATACTTCACATCATATCTCATATTCCACAATAAATGATACCATAATGTTCTATGTGAAACACCACTAATTATTGGTTACTAATGGGATAAAATAAAAGTCTCAAAGAAGGAGATACAAGAGGAAAAATATTATAGGAGAAGTATACATCATATACGTGGGGTCACACTGCTTGTGACCTTTCCTCACTGCATGGGAATGTTCTCCCCTGGACACATCTTGGAAACCCATGTATCACTTCACAAAATTCACTAGTTTTAAATAGTTGGTCTCAGCAACCTGAGGCCTACCCATTCTTTTTCTCTCATACCTTTGTATGTTATCATGTGATCATGTACATGGTCATGTTCGGGTATCCTAGTTGTGTCTAAGTAGATTTTCATACCCATATAATCTTGTTGTGTCCATTTTTATTGCCATTTACATTCCCATATACCCCTAATGTACATTTATAGATTCCAAAATATTTATATACGCATGTGGTGGTTCCACATGACATCTAATATTTATTTCACCCCAAACCCCATCCATCATAGCTAGGGTACTACATGAAATTTTTTTCTCACAGTGCATGCCATATAGTCGATATTTGACAAAAAAAATAAAATTTTATTCATGTGAATCCAAAATACACCTTCTCAACCATTATTATCATCATTTTACCACCCAAAATCAAAGGGTAACATCTATATCCATGGAATTCCATCCTTTGATGGATGAAAAACAAATTTTTTTTCATATTATATGGAAGTTCATCATGCATCCCATAATGACTCCCATACCTTATCACCACTATGGATCATGGATCTATGAAGCACCACTTTCATCTCATATTGAACCCCAATTTGTACATAAACCATGTTTCAATTCATCATTTTCATATATACCATGGATCTATGTGTTGGAACACCCTTGAACCCACATCGATAATGTTGAATCGGGACCCCATGGGCTAATGGGGAAGAACATGAATAATTTTTGTGGGAAACAAAAATTAAAGGTGACAAGAATTATTAGAAAATGTTATCATGTACAAAATATGTAATGTTGGGAAGAAAAGGGTGAATCAAGAAATATAAAAAATAATTTGGAGTCAATTTAGTTAAATAGTATCACATAGTAATATAGATCTAAAAAAATAAATGAAGATAAAGAATACATGAATTATTAAACTACATAAGGTGGAAATACATAACTAAGATTCCATGACTCAATTTAGGATTTATTGTTACTGAAGAATGTGTTCGATGACGATTAATATCCACTTCATTCACTACATTTCTCATGATCCACCTCCATATAATCATTTTAAGTCATTCTATATTAATCCACATCCATATAATCATTTTATGTTAATAAATATTGATCCAATAAAGAAGAATGGTGATCCTCATCTCAAATTATCTCAGATTAAAGTGGATTACCCTTCTAGTTTATCATAAAATGGAATATATAGAACGTGAATTACATTATGTCATTTAATGAAAAAATAGACAAATTATATGAATTATTAAAGAACCAACAAACATTCACCGCCCTCAGAACATTTTATTCTGAATAACCTAATGTCATACCTTGGGTAAACCCGATATTCCAGAATAAATTGTTGTCTCATATTTAAAATCTATGGTCACAAATAATGGGGAAACTAATTAAACTTAAAATAATTACACATATGAACAATAATATATTAATATTTTAATATATATATTCTTGGTTCCTAAGACACCCGTACTTCACTCCAACTCTATGGATAAATCCAAATATATTCAAAGAAAATTCAAAAGGAATATCCATCAAAACTAGAGTCTCTACATTAAAATAATATCCCTTTTCTACAAATAATATTTTGTTAAATGATACCTAAAAATTTTATATGTTTGGTGTAAATTTCATAGAGTTTTCCATGATATATAGAAAAAATAATAATTATCCCACATTAGTATAATTATATCTTATTTAATTGAAAAACATGTTAGAGTTTTCCTTATAATGATTTTTTTGGAACAAAAAATAAAAACATCTATCATGTTGGTCTATGTAATATTTTATTCCACTAAATATAATTCTTATAACTATATGATACTATAAATTCTCCATAAAAATATTAAATAACACTACTTATGTATATATATATATATATGTTTCAAAATCTAGAGTCAGAGTTTGAATAACCCAATAGATTAAAAATGGTATTTATAAGGTAGAATAATACAAGATTAATAGTTCACAAATTATAAGTGATGATTTTCGTAACTTATATTATATGTCCTTATTCATCATCTAATAGAAATATTTCAAAAATAAAAACACTATATATACAATTAAACAATCTTGTAGTTAGATACTATAAATTCCAAATTATGACTCCAAATATATTATGGTTTAAATTCTTCATAGTTGGGTCATTATATAATCTACATGTACTACTCATTGATTTATATATACTCTTCATTAAATCTATTTCAAATTTATTTACCAAATCATTGGACTACATTCCATTATTCCATATGGAAATTAACTCATTAATAAATCTTAAACACCAAGAACAACCTATGTTTTCCCTTGAGACTGATCTTGAATTATTTTTGTATTATGTTAAAAAGATCTTCACAAAGAAATTTATAAAAGGATCCATATATGATTTCATACAAATATAAAGAAATAACATGAATAAATTTTATCTATATTTAATAAATAGTAATGGGTATACCTTACATTTATAGAAAAAATTCTAACAAAAAGTAAGAAATAATCACATACCATTTCCAAAATTCTTGGTGTTGTCTATATATGGTCGTTGGGAGGTCAAACATATTATAAAGCATGTGACCATTCTTAAACGTCAGATTCTATCAAACATATAAATTTTAAGATATTAATATATTTAGGAAAATATTCTTTCACATATATATGTTATAAATATAAACTATTTTATGAATAATATGATATCAAAATTCTTATATTTTCTAATTTTAATATAAGTGAAAATGTTACTCCATTGTTATCTCCAACATTTTGAGTAAAACCTCAAGCCCCAAGTGTTTTATTATATCACAAATTATTCCAAAATTTATCAAAATTATTTTTTAATAAAAATATTTTTTGTACAATAATGTTTATCCTCTAAAAGAATTACAATTTCACAATCATTATTCAATAAGGAAAGGTTTAACTATTACTATATTTACCACACTTTAATCATGAATTTTAAGGAATCTGAAAAATATTTTGAATATATATATAATGTTCATGAGGTTTACTTTTATATTACTTTTTTTAATCATAAAATAAAAATAATTAATAAACCTGTTTTGGGTATAATCTCACAAAATATTCCGTATTATTGGATCCTAAATTTCACGCTCCCCCGGAATATGAGAATCATCTCATTCAATTTATCTTTTAATATTTTTTATATCTCAATATTTAAATCACTATATTATACATCAAAAAAATTCATAATGGTTTTATTACCTATCAAATATATCTCATTCAACTTATCTTTAAATATTTTTTATATCTCAATATTTAAATCATTAAATTCTACTTCAAAAAAATTCATAATTGTATGCTTACCTATATAATATATCTCATTCAATTTAACACACATAAAGTTCTCCACTACCATGGTTCACTTAATATACACTATGTACATCACAATTTAAGAAAGACATCACAAAAATAAACCTTAATGTGATAAAGCATCAAATTTATCAAGATTACCCTTACAATTGAAAACTAATACTTTAAATTTAATTAATAAAAAATATCCAATCTTTTAAATAAATCAACATTTAAGGAGACTTATTAATAAGAAACTAATTAATAATTTTTCTAGAAACAAAAAAAATATGTGATGAATTCTTCTTCCTAATAGAATATAGAAAAAAATACAAATTTATTCTATCATTTTCTATCTGTTGAAATCTATTATTCATTCATTCCACTCCAATACATTTTCATCAATAACTTGGGTCTAATAAACTGAATAAGTATCAATATTCCTTACATAAAAATTAAATTTATTAGTTCTTAACTTCTTCTTAAGGATTACATCTTATGGAAAGTATGATGAGCACTTTTCCATTCTTCACAAGATTACAGTAGGTATAAAACATTGAAATAATATCACTCTTCTTGGATAGAAAACATACCTATAAAAATCAAGTCTATTCATACACTATGATCATATTGTACTTTATTAAATGTGGGTTTATTATCTATAAAGGTTGAAACATATCCAAATGCACAAAATTAAGTGGACATCTAGTGTTCACGTCCATTGTCAATTTGAATGAATCCATTCATGAATCAACATTCATATAGTGATTAAAAATCAAGGTCATACTACATTCAAATCAGGAAATTTTAAAACTCTTTGACTCATAACATTCTTCTGTGGAAATAAAAAATAAAAATCTCTAGGCCATTGATTCTATAAAATAAAATCTATTTGTAGAAAAATAAAAAAACATCATATTTCTCTTAGATAGTTCACGAAGGTCAATAAATATATATATTTCCATTGGAGATATCAATATACAATGGTAATTCATTCTTTACAACAAGTAATTTATTAATTTTGAATTTAATTGAAAGCATACCATCACATAATTGAGATATAATAAAACTTTTATGATACAATACATCAATATATATGAATTTACTAGTAATTATAATATCTACAAATATAACCTCACCCAAACCATTTACTATACCAGTAGAATTTTCTACAAAAATAAAAATCCCAAAATCATGTTTATTTTAATATATGATGTTCAGTAGATCATTAATTTTATTCCTTGGGAAATCACTCTAGATACCCAAAGATTGACATACATGGACATTACATTAATTTTGTAGAATAATTAATACATAACAAAAACCGACATCCAAAGACTGTAATAGTTTAGTGTCTTTTGAAACTCGGAACATAATCTTTTAATCATGGTAAAATATCTTCAACATCTCACATAAATATATTACCCATTTTTCTTACCTAAACCCTTTCTCTATATCCTAGGGAAAATAAAACATAAAAAATGGTGAGCTCAAATGCTCAGTAAGGGTAAACATTGAGAACATAAAAACAATCCATAAACATTTGAACGAAAAAACAAGAACATAAAACATTAAAATCATAAGCAATGACATAAATCTTGATAGTACATAAGGAATAGATCATAAAGGATCATTAATCATGATAAAATGGCATGGAAATAAAACATGTAATTGTGCCAAACCATTATGCACATGATATAATTTCCATAGTAGCCAAGGCATTGTGTCCAAGACCATCCTAGTGGATAAAATCCCTTACTGAATCGAGTTCACTCCTCGTTCAAGTCCTGTATTACTGAACCAGATTAAATTTCCATTCCATCCATGTCTATCTCATGAGATATAAATCTTTACCCAATGTATTGGAGGGATATATAGGTCCCACCCATCTCATAGTGAAATAATTCTTATGTGTTCCACAACATAAACAAAAACCATTCATCATAACCCAAAAAAATAAAATGGGTTCCATAAACATCATCCCATTATAACATAATCCATATAAAATTAATGGATATCATTTCATAATAAGAATAATAAAAACATGTAAATAGTAGATACATTATAATTGAAACATAAACATGCTAAATAATTTCATCTTAGATTGAAAATGGTTTTTATAATACACTTGAAATGAATTCTTGAGGAAAATATCATTTCTTCTTCAAAATCATTTTATTTTCACAAAATGCCATTCAATTTGAAAATAAATAAATTTTGATGAAAATAGTCATGATGTATTGTAGATTATTCTTAATAAAATAATTCATTATGAAACCGTAAAAATCTGTTCATTCTGTATATGTAAAAAAACATTCTCCACGTACTTTTAACGGAAAAATCAAAAAGTACCATGTATGGTAAACAAAAGAAAGATACCTTCCATAACACAAAGTAAAATTCAAAGAGGGGTAAACATGACTTTAAAAATACATGGAAGAATGTTAAAAACATTATGAAAAAACATTTTCTATGGACATGGAAGAAAAATATAACCCCAGTAAATACTTACGTATTAGCAATTTCGGATAAAAATAAGATTGCAAAATTATCCCTTACGTTAGGTCCGATATGATTCGTACGTATCCAAACCTCTTGTATAATGATTTAAATAATGTTATTGACTTATTACAGAATCATATTCATTGTTATTATATCATATATGGTTCACTTATGACTTTATATTACCTGTTCTTTTGTAAATTCACTGTTAAATAAGCGTTTTGTGTAAATTCGTTTAATTTATCGTACGTGTTTCGACTTGTTGTTCTTGATATTATTACTTATATCCTGATTTAAATAATTCCAGAATGTAATACATGATTTATATATAATATATATTCAGTATATAAATATATATGAAAGATTGATAGACGGAATAAAATACACTGTTCATGGAGACTGTAGGCCGTACGTACCCATGAACGCTGTTTTCATTTCCTTATAGAATTTAATGGAATTAAGTAAATGAAACACATATGTACATAAATTCAGAATCATTATTATGTAATATATTTCATGAATATTTATTATATATACTTTATAATCGTACTTGAATTGTTAGTCATGGAAAATGAATCTCATCGCGTTCGTGGAGACGGTAGTTCATACGTACGCACGAGCGATGATATCATTCTTTTGATATTAAAATTTTATATAATTGGATTCTATATCATATATAAAGAATCATAATAATGTTATATTTATTATTTATATAATTTTTAATCATTATTATACCCATCCAAATGATGAAATATTTGAATAACAAACTACACCACAACGTGGAGATGGTAAGCCGTACGTATGCAAGTGTGGTATCTTTTCCATTAATAGGATGGATAAAATAACTAATATTGTTGTACCATTTTTATAATAACATCACAGTATATAGAAGATACTGGATTTATTATTTTATAATGGAAACAATAATGAAGGAGGAAGTAGAAGATGAAGGAAACTTGAAATAATCGGTAGAAGAGATTACCTCTTCTTCGATGTTTCTCTTTTAAACATCTTATTAAGGAACTAGGGATGGTCTTTGGAAAATACCATAACCATTATGATATTACTAGAGAGGATGAGAATAGAAATTGGAAGCGGTTGTCCGACCTTGAAGGCTCTAAATTGTGTAAAGAGGAGAGGGAGGAGGTTCCCTTTTAAAAGGGAGGAGAGGGGCACCTTAGCAAAAACATAAAATATTATTTTATAATAAATTCATATTCGGTTTATAATAGATCAAAAGTGAATTATTTCGAGGATAGGGTGGGGATGGGTAAGAATCCTATCAACCAATAGGTTTTAAAAAAGTTTAGGTTTCATTTTAACCTTATCTTATATATTTAACTATAAGTTAAATAATTTAACTTTTACGTTGTCTTCTTGTATTCTTACACTATTTGGTTAAAAAACTTACTATAAACAGCCAATAGAACTTCAATTGGTTCATTAATGTCATATATATTATTATATAAGTCTTTTGGACGAACCTTTGATTTTAGGACCATTATATCAATTAATAATATCATATTTTTTTTAAAAACTCTTTTATGTCAATTTTTACACTATTTGGTATTTTGTTTTCTCTAAATTCATAACAGCATTATTACTTCGAAAACAATTCATCTAACCAACTCTAATATTGTATATTAACTTATAAAATTATCTTAATTAATAAAAACTCTCAAATGATATTTATTTGGGTATTTATAATATCAATTATGTTAATATTTCATTAATAAAGTAATTACTGCATCATCATTGTGTAATAAATAAATTAAATTATTTAATATCGAAAAAATATAAATAAAATACCATTATGTAGGAAACCTTTTTAGCTTTCTAATTAATGTTTATAGTCAATTTTATCTTCTGTATAACCCTATAGTATAAATGAATTAGTTATTAAATTTTGATTTTAACTCTTTTCACTCTTCTTTAAATAAAATACTAATAAATGTTGTAATCTAATCCAAGTGGACCTAAAGGATAATATTTTATTCCTAAGATTGGTTTTGGTCGAATTATACTTATCCAATAGAATTAATACATGTGTTAGGATCATAAAAATATCATTTTTATATTTAATTACCCTATTTACTTTTTGTCGTGGTAAATAAAAGTAAAAAGTTACTATACAACAAAAATTATTTTTGTCTTATTGAACAACATTTTACTCCTTTATGTTAACCATGTCTCTCAGATTTTCAAAATTCAAATCACAGAAGCAGTAAAATTATGTTTTATGTAAATTTGCAAATGCTCCTAGGAGGTGGGTAAAAGACGGTAAAAAGTTCAATAAAATTTTTATATAAATGAAATTATTATAAAACGAATCCAATAAATTACATTTAACATATATAGGTATTATATATCTATTATGACATAAAATAAATTAAAATAAAATAAATTATTATTTAAATTAAAAGTCGGTTTTAACAAAAAACTCAATGTTATCATTATTTATCAAAAATTGAATTTTTTTAGAAAAAATACCAATAATTCACCCTAGGATAATTTTGATATTCTGAATCCGAAAATGAACTCCATTTTGAATGATAAAATTTATAAAATTTCAAAAAATGGGTATCAGCTAGTTTATATAATATTTTAATAACATATTATCATTTAGTGAAACTAGGTATTGCGTACAACGCAAGCTATCAAGGAAGGTTTCTCTTTCGTGTAATTCAAGCCAAGAATAGTGTTATATATACTAGAATATAATACTATGTTTCATACGGCACAACATAATCTTATTGTATCATACAACAAATGACATCAAAGAAATTATAAAGAATAATACCAAAAAAATCTAGTGGTGATACATTCTACCCCCCTTAAAATGAATTTCGCCCTCGAAATCCGTCGGGGTAATAAATGGTTTTCTACTTGAATGTTTCTTTCTTAGAAACCCACATCATAAAAAGGAATACAAAATCATTATTTTAAAAAGGATCATTAGAAACATAATGAATACCCAAAGTAACTCATCACTGGGATTCCACATAAGAGAACATATGTGAAAATATGGATATGGAAGAGAATTATAACCATCATGTTCTGATGGAGTGTGGTAGAGAACATGGCTATGAAAATTACAATAATCACAAATCCTTAAATTTTTGATGATCTAAGGTACCATGTGATTCATCGGATATGAGGGTACTAGGACTACATTTTTGGTTTTCAATATCATTTCCCTAAAGCTGAAAATTTTGAATTAGAAGAAATACATACTTCATTTTGGTACAATCTTGCCGTTGGTAATTCCATGAACAATTTCCACATCATATCTTAAAGAAATAAAGTCATATTTTCCATTCGTCATGTTTTATAAGAACATGTGATAGAATGATGGGTCATTCCATCTCTCTCAAACAAAAGGTTAGAAAAAGTTGTCAAATATACATAAGTCCATCTATGGTGAGGTTAATCGTATATGATTCAAAAAATGGTCTTATAACTCATCTATAATACCACTTAATAAAATAAAACAAGTTTCTACTAACCAGGGAGTTCTTGTATGCTAGTGGTAGGGAATAAAGGCCTATCACACTTCGGTTCTGGGTTCGATTCCCACAACCTTGTCTGACGGGATGGGTTGTCACTCGTCCTGCAGGTTATCCTTTTTTCTAAAACTATACTATTATAACATTCCAGAAATAATATCGAAAAAAATAATATCCTTAAAAAATATTATCTTATGTCCATCATAATCCATTTAAATCCTTAGGCTTATCCAAAATACTTCTATCCAGTCTCATAGTATAAAGTAAACAATTACTAGAAATGTCATCTATGAAGCATGTGAATACCCTTATTTTCTCCCCCATATATCATAAGATATATCATGTTTGTCACATTCCAATCATGTAAATACCATAATCATGTAATCTCCTCAAAAATGAACCTTAGTGAAAACATGAATGCTGTCAAATGTTAACTCTTTCTACATACCAAAATCCCAAAATTTTCGATATACTCAAACCATGATATCACTTGGACCTTATATCAGTCATGAGATCATTAATACTATCAAACAGTTCATTATCTCTTTATTCCTTCATTATGGACATATCATCTACTTTCCAAAAATATTTCAATCACTTTTCATGGTTACCGGTACCATACAATTATTGAAACCAATACATAGATATTCCAAAATACTATTTTGAAATCTAATTACATAAACACCTAATCATTCCACAACATCATTTTCATACTCAACATCAAAAATAGTGATTGCATTTGACTTACCTTTGTCCATTTCCTTAAGAGGTTTCTCACGTAGATCATTATTAACCCTTAGATTAGGGCATTGATTAGCATAATTCCCCATTTCCTTGCACTTGTAGCATTGATGTTTTGGTAGTGTGTTATCTGTAGTCTTTTCTCTATTCACATCATTAGCTACCCTATTTACATTAATTTGACACTAAATTGCTCGATGAACCTTCTTTTCCACACATAAAACATTTTCTATTCCCTTTCAGATAGTCTCTACCATGCTTCTTTCCACACTTTGAGCATAAAGAAACATTCATCTTCTTTTCACCATAGTTTTGATATTTTTCCTTGAACTCCATCTTTCTTTTCTTGTAAAAACCATGAGATGGATATGTAACACCAACTTCTAGTTCTACCTTGATAGCGCAACACACAATTTCTTCATTACTACTGAAGTCTCCTGTAGCTAATTCCATTCTAAGACATGGTTCTAATCCACTGAAGAATCGATCAAATTTACTTTCAGGTTGGATGATAAAGCCAGTTGTAGACCTTGCATGCCTTGTAAAATTTGCCTCGTATATACCAACAGATTCATCATCCTTTTTCTTAAGCTCACGGAACTCCTTTTCCATCTTTGTTCGGAGAATATGAGGGAAGTACTTATTGAAAAATATGTTCTAGAACTCATCCCATTCCATGGATTCAATTTCACCTTGGGGCCTTGTATTCTAAATTAGTGTCCACCACAGGTCTGCTTAACCTTCTAAACAGTAATCAGCCAAAATTACTTTTTCATATTCCAAACATCAAAGTATGGAAAATATATATTCAATGGTACTGATCCATTGTACAGAAATAAGTGGATCAGAAGACCCACTAAAAGAAGGTGTATGTTGCCTCATGAAGGACTCAATAAAACACTGTTCCCTTCTCTGATCATTCAGAATTCCATAATGATTCATAGCTTGTGTAAGTATATAAATAAGATTTTTCACTCCATCTCCCATAACATTGGTTTGTTCAGGAGGAAAATCATTTCATTTCCCATTACATTGATCAACACCATTCCTTCGGGTTCCAGTCATTGTCTCAAATCCAAAAATAATAGTGTAAGAGGAAAAAATCAGTCCAGGAAAACAACCTAATAAAGGGGGAGTACCTTCAATATATAACATCTTAGGATTAATTCTATGATCGATACAGTAATTCTAAGACTATAACCTATACTTATACTTAACCTTAGAGACATCCCTAGACATACCATAGAAATATCTCTAGGGATTTCATTAAAGATTTTGCATCCTAGTTTCCAAAGGTCAACTAAACCTTTCGTCAGATACCAATTGTAGAGAGCCAAATATTTACGTAAATGGACATTACATTACTTTTTTGGAATACTTAATACATAATTAAAACTGACATCCAAGGACCATAATAGTTTAGTTTCCTTGGAAACTCCGAAAATAATCTTCTAATCATGGTGAAAGATCTTCAACATCTCACATAAAGTTCTATCCCTTTTTTTTCATACCTAAAACCATTATCTATATCCTGGGGAAAAGAAAACATAAAAAAATGGTGAGCTCATAGGGTTAGTAAGTGTAATCATTGAGAATATAAAAACAATCTAAAAACATTTGAAGGTAAAAACATGAACATAAAACATCAAAATTTTGAGCAATGTCATAAATCGTGATAGTACATAAGGAATAGATCATAAAGGAACATTAATGATGATAAAATGGAATGGGAATAAAACATGTAATTGTGGAAAACCATTAATCACATTATATGATTTCTATAGTTGCCAAGGCATTGCAGCCAACACCATCCTTGTGGACAAAGTCCCTTACTGAATCGAGTTCACTCCTCGTTCTAGTCCTGTATCATTGAGGCAGATTAACTTGTCATTATAGCCATGTCTATCTCATGAGATATAAATCTTTACCCAATCCATTGGAGGGAGATAAAGGTCCCACCCATCTCATAATGAAATCATTCTTACGTGTGCCACAACATAAACATAAATCATTCATCCTAACCCAAAAAAATAAAATGGGTTTCATAAACATCATCCCATCATAACATAATCCATATAAAACAAATGGATATCATTTCATCATAATAAGAATCAAACCATGTAAATAATAGGGAAATTATTCTTGAAACATAAATATGCTAAATAATTTCATCTTAGATAGAAAATGTTTTTGATAAAATAGTTGAAATGAATTCTTGAGGAAAATATCATTTCCTCTTCAAAATAATTTTCTTTTCACAAAACTTCATTCAATTTTAATAGAAATGTATTTTTTTGAAAATAGTCATGAAATATTATAGAGTAAGCTTCATGAAAATTAGGCGTTATGAAACCGTAAAAATACATTCATGCTGAATAAGTAAAAAACATTATCCTCATACTTTTAACAAAATAATCAAAAAGTACCACGTATGGTAAAAAAAAGAAAGATTCCTTCCATAACAAAAAGTAAAAGTAAAATAGAGGTAAAAATGACTTTAAACATACATGGAATAATTTTAAACACTTTATGAAAAAAAATTATGGACATGGATGAAAAATATTACCCCAGTAAATACTTACGTATAAGCAATTTCAGATAAAAATGAGATTACAATATTATCCCTTACCATAGGTCCGATATGCTTCATACGTATCCGAACCTCCTATATAATTATTTAAATAATTTCATTTAATTATTATAGAATCATATTTATTGTTATGATATCATATATGGTTCACTTATTACTTTATATCACTTTTTCTTTTGAAAATTCACTGTTAAAGCAGCGTTTTGGGCAAAATCGTTTCATTTATCGTACGTGTTTCGACTTGTTGTTCATGATATTATTACATATCTCCTTATTTAATTAATTCCAGAGTGTAAAACATGATTTATATATAATATATATTCAGAATATAAATATATATGTTAGATCGATAAATGGAATGAAATACACCACTTATGGAGATGGTAGGCCGTACGTACGCATGAACGCTGTTTTCATTTTCTTATTGAATTGAATGTAATTATGTAAATGAAAAATATATTTACATAAATACAGAATCATTATTATGTAATATATTTAATTATTATTTATTATATATACTTTATAATCATACTTGAATGGTTAATAATGGAAAATGAATCTCATCGCTTTTGTGGAGACGGCAGTCCGTACGTACGGATGAGCGATGACATCATTCTTTTGATATTAAAATTGTATATAATTGGATGATATATCATATATAAAGAATCATAATAATGTTATATTTATTATATATACCATTTATACTCATTATTATACCCATCCAAATGATGAAATGTTAGAATAACAAACTACACCATGATGTGGAGACGGTAAGCCGTACGTACGCACGTGTGGGAACTTTTCCATTCATAGGATGTATAAAATATATAATATGTTTGTATGGATTTTATAATAACACTAAATTATATACATATAATGGAGTTATTATTTTATAGTTTAAACAACAATGAAGGATGAAGTGGAAGAAGAAAGAAACTTGAATGAATCGGTAGAAGAGATTACCGCTTCTTCGACGTGTCTCTTCTAAACATCCTCTTAGGGAACTAGGGATGGTCTATTGAGGAGACCATAACCACCATGATATTACTAGAGAGGTTGAGAAGAGATATTTTCAGGGCTTGGATGAGCTTTAAGGCTCAAAATTTTGTAAAGAGGAGAGGGAGGAGGTGCCCTTTTATAAGGGATGAGATGGGCACCTTTGGAAAAACATAAAATATTATTTTGTAATAAATTCATATTCAGTTTATAGTGGCTAAAAAGTGACTTATTGAGAGGCTAGGGTGGGGATGGGTCAGAAACCTGTAAACCAATAGGTTTTTCAAAAGTTTAGGTTATCATTTTAACCTTATCGTTTATATTTAACTCTAAGTTAAATAATTTAACTTTTATCGTGTCTTCTTGTATTCTTACACTATATGGTTAATAAACTTATTAAAAACTTTTAATAAACCCCCAATTGGTTCATTAATTTCATATATATCATTATATAAGTCTTTTTTCCGAACCTTGGATTTTTAGTACCATTATATCAATTAATAATATAATATTTGGTTTAAAAACTCTTTTACGTCAATTTTGACACTATTTGGTATTGTGTTTTCTCTAAATTTATAACAGCATTATTACATCGAAATAATTCATCTAACCAACCCTAATATGTTATATTAACATATAAAATCAGGTTAATTAATAAAAAGTTTCAAATTATATTTATTTGGGTATTTATAATATCAATTATGTTAATATTTCATTAATAAGGTAATTACGACATCATCATTGTGTCATAAATAAAATAACTTATTTAATGTCGAAAAAATATAAATAAAATACCATTATGTAGGAAATATGTTTAAATTTATAATTAATATTTATAGTCAAATTTGTCTTATGTATAACCCTATAGTAAAAATGAGTTAGTTATTAAATTTGTATGTTGACACTTTTAACTCTTCTTTAAATAAAATAATAATAAATGTCCTAATCTAATCCAAGTGGACCTAAAGGGTAATATTTTCTTCCTAAGGTTGTTTTTGGTCAAATTGAACTTATCAAATAGAATAATTACATGTGTTTGGGTAATATTAATATCATTTTTACCCTTAATTACCCAATTTACTTTTTACCGTGGTAAATAAAAGTAGAAAAGATACTATTCACCAAAAATTATTTCTATCCTATTGGATAACATTTTACTCTTTGATGTTATCCATGACTCTCAGATTTTAGAAGTTAAACTCATAGAATCGGTAAAATTAAGTATTATTTAAATTTTCAAATGCTCCGAGGAGGTGGGTAAAAGGCGGTAAAATGTTCAATAAAATTTTTATATATCTAAAATTATTATAAAATGAACCCAATGAATTAAATTTAATTAATATAGGTATTATGTATATATTTGAACATAAAATAAATTTAAATAATATAAATTATTATTTAAATAAAAAGATGGTTTTAACCAAAAACTCAGTCTTTTCACTATTCGTCAAAAATTAAATGTTATTATAAAAAAAACTAAAAATTCACCTGAGGATAATTTAGATATTCTCAATCCAAAAATGAAGTCCATTTTGAATGATAAAATTTATAAAATTTCAAAAACTGGGTATCGTCTACTTTATATAATATTTTAATGACATATTGTTGTTTAGTGAAACTCAGTATTGCATACAACGCAAGCTATTGAGGAAGGTTTCTCTTGCATGTAATGCAATCTAGGAATATTGTTGCGTATACTAAAAGATAATATTGTGTTGTGTATAGCGCAATATAATCTTATTTTGTTGTACAAAAAAATACATTAAATAAATTAAAAAGAATAATTCTCATAAAATCTCCTTCTATTACATTCTACCCCCCTTAAAATTAATTTCGCCCTCAAAATGCGTTGGGGTTATAAATGGTTTTATACTTGAAAGTTTCTTTCCTAGAAACCCACATCGTAAAAAGGAATACTAAAACATCATTTTAAAAAGTATCATATAAACATAACAGATATCCAAAGTAACTCATCACTGGGTTTCCACATATGAGAACATAGGTGAAAATATGGATATGGAAGAGAAATATAACTGTCAAGTTATGATGGAGAGTGGAAGAGAACATGGCTATAAAAATCCCAACAATCACAAAGCAATAAATTTATGATGATCTAAGGTACAATCTGATTCATCAGATATGAGGGTACTCAGACAACGTTTTGGGTTTTCAATATCATTTCCCTAAAGATGAAAATTTTGATTTAGAAGAAATACTTACTTGATTTTGGTACAATCTCACTGTTGATCGTTCCATAAACAATTTCCACTTCATATCTTAACTAAATGAAGTTTTATTTTTCATTCCTTAAGTGTTAGCAGATCATGTGATAGAATGATGGGTCATTCCATCTGTCTCAAACAAAAGGTTAGAAAAAGTTGTCAAATATACATAAGTCCATTTATGGTGATGTTAATCATATATGATTCCAAAAATAGACTTATACTTAATCTATCATACCACTAAATAAACTAAAACTAGTTTATACTACCCAGGGACTTCCTGTAGGCCAGTGGTAGGTGATAAAGGCCTATCACACTTCGGTTGTGGGTTCGATTCTGGTGACCTTGCCGGACGCAATGGGTTGTCGCCCGTCCTGCAGGTTGTCCTTTTTCTAAAACTATACTATTATAAAATTTCCGAAATAATATTGAAAAAAAAATTATATCCTTAATCAATATTATCTTATTTCCAACACAATCCATTTCAAATCCTTAGGCTTATCCAAAATACTTCTATCAAATCTCATAGTATAAAGTAAACTATTACTAGTAATTTCATCTATGAAGCATGTGAATACAATCATTTATCCCCCATATATCATACGATATATCATGTTGGTGACATTCCAAACATGTAAATACCTTAATGATGTAATCTCTTGAAAAATGATCCTTAGTGAAAACTTGAATGCTGTCAAAATATAACGCTTTCCACATACCAAAATCTGTAAATTTTCATTATACTCAAACCATGATATCAGTTTGTCCTTATATCAGTCATGAGCTCATTAATACTATCAAACATTTCATTATCTCTTTATCTCTTCATTATGGGTATATCATCTTCCTTCCCAAAATATTACAATCACTTTTTATGGTTACCGGTACATTACAATTAATGGAAACCAATACATAGATATTCAAAAATACTATTTTGAAATCTAATTATATAATCACCTAATCATTCAACAACATCATTTTCATAATAAAAATCACAAATAGTGATTGCATGTGACTTACCTTTGTCCTTTTCCTTAAGAAGTTTCTCACATCGATCATCATTAAACCTTGGCTTAAGTCATTGATTAGTATAATTCCCAATTTCCTTGGACATTTAGCATTGAAGTATTGGTGGTGTGTTCTCTGTATTTTTTTCCCTATTCACATCATTAGCTACCCTATTTCCATTACTTCAACACTCAACTGCTCAATGACCTTATTTTCCAAACTTAAAACATTTTCTAGTCCCTTTAAGACAATATCCACCATGCTTCTTACCAAACATTGAGCATAATGAATCATTCATTTTCTTTTCACTATTGTTTTGAGATTTTTCATTGAACTCCATCATTCGTTTCTGGTCAAAACCATGAGATGGATATGTAACACCAATTTCCAGTTCTACCATGATATCACAGTGAAAAATTTCTTTATTTCTACTGAACTCTCTTATAGATAATTCACTTCAAAGACAAGGATTTAAGCCACTAAAGAATCAATCATATTTACTTTCAGGTTGGATGATAAATCCATATGCATACCTTGAAAGCCTTGTAAAATTCTCCTCGTATATACCAACAGATTCATCATCCTTTTGATTAAGCTCAAGGAACTCCTTTTCCATCATTGTTCGAAGAATACGAGGGAAGTACTAATTGAAAAATAAGTTCTAGAACTAGTCTAATTCCATGGATTTAGTTTCACCATGGGGCCTTGTATTCTTAGTTATAGTCCACCACTGGTATGATTCACCTTCGAAATAGTAAATTGATAGAAATAATTTTTCATTTCCAAACATCAAAGTATGGAAAATATCTATTCAATGGTACTGATCCATTGTTCAGCAACAAGTGGATCAGAAGACCCACTGAAAGAAGGTGGGTGTTTCCTTATAAAGGACTCAATAGAATATTGTTCCCTTCTCTGCTCATTCGGAAGTCCAGAATGATTCATATATTGTGTATGTATAGCAATAAGATTTTTCATTCCATCTCCCATAACATTGGTTTGTTCAGGAGGAAAATCATTTCATTTCCCATTACATTGATCAACACAGTTCTTTCAGATTCCAGCAATCATCTAAAATCCAAAAATAATAGTGTAAGAAGAAAAAATCATGCTAGGAGAACAACATAATAAAGGGGGAGTACCTTCAATATATAACATCTTAGGATTAATTATAAGATCTTTACCGTAATTCTAGGAATATAAATTATACTTATACTTAACCTTAGAGACATCCCTATACATACCTTAGAAATATCTCTAGGGATTTCACTAAATTTTTTGCTCCAAATTTTCAAAGGATAACTAAACCTTTCCTCTAATACCAATTGTAGAGACCCAAATATTGACGTACATGGACATTACATTACTTTTTCAGAATACTAAATACATAATAAAAAATAACATCCATAGACCATAGTAGTTTAGTTTATTTGTAAACTCAGAATATAATCTTTTAATCACAGTGAAAGATATTCAAAATCTCCCATAATGATCTTCCCCTTCTGTTTTCTTACCTAAAAAATTTCTCTATATCCTGGGGAAAAGAAAACATAAAAAAAGGGTGAGTTCAAATGCTCCGTAAGGGTAATCATTGAGAACATAAAAACAATCCATAAACATTTGAACATAAAAACACGAACATTAAACATCAAAATCTAGAGCAATGACATAAATATTGACAGTACGTAAGGAATAGATCATAAAGGAATATTAAACTTGATAAAATGGCATGGGAATAAAACATTCAATTATGGAAAACCATTAATCACAAGATATTATTTACATAGTATCCAAGACATTGCTTCCAACACTATCCTAGTGGACAAAGTCCCTTACTGAATCGAGTTCAGTCCTCGTTCCAATCCTGTATCACTGAACCGGATTAATATGTCGTTGCAGTTATGTCTATCTCATGAGATATAAGTCTCTACACAATGCATTGGAGAGAGATATAGGTCTGTCCCATATCACATAGAATCATAATAATGTTATATTTATAATTTATATCATTTATGCTCATTATTATACCCATCGTAATGATGAAATGTTTGAATAACAAACTACACCACGTCATGGAGACAGTAAGCCGTACGTACGCATGTGTGGTGACTTTTTCATTCATAGGATGTATAAAATAACTAATATGGTTGTACCATTTTTTTAATAATATCCAATTATATAGAAGATACTGGAGTTATTATTTTATAATGGAAACAACAAGATGGAGAATGTGGAATAAATAAGAAACTCAAAAGAATCGGTAGAAGAGAATACCTCTTCTTCAACGTGCCACTTTTATACTTCCTCTTAGGGAACTAGGGTTGGTCTTTTGAGAGTACCAGAACCTCTATGATATATCTAGAGAGGTTGAGAAGTGAAATTTACCAAAGTTGGATGAGCCTGAAGGCTAAAAATTGTGTAAAGAGGAGAGGGAGGAGGTTCCCTTTTATAAGGGAGGAGAGGGGCACCTTAGGAAAAACATAAAATATTATTTTATAATAAATTCATATTCAGTTTATAATGGCTCAAAAGTGACTTATTTTGAGGCTAGGGTGGGGATGGTTCAGAATCATCTCAACCAATAGGTTTTAGAAAATATTAGGTTACCATTTTAACCTAATAATTAAGACTTAACTCTATGTTAAATAATTTAACTTTTACCATGTCTTCTTGTATTCTTACACTATATGGTTAATAAACATACTATAAACTACCAATTGAACCCCAATTAGTTCATTAATGTAATATATTTTTTATATAATTATTTTTCCCAATACTTACATTTTTAGGACCATTATATCAATTAATAATATAATATTTGTTTTCAAAACTCATTTATGTCAATTTTGACACTATTTGGTATTTTGTTTTCTCAAAATTCATAACAGAATTATAACATCAAAAAAATATACATCAAACCAACCGTAATATGTTATATTATCCTAGAAAATTAGGTTAATTAATAAAAAGTCTCAAATTACTTTTATTTGGGTATTTATAATATCAATTATGTTAATATTTCATTAATAAAGTAATTACTACATCATCATTGTCTCATAAATAAATTAAATTATTTGATGTTAAAAAATATAAATAAAATACCATTATGTATATAATCCTCTTATATTTCTAATGAATATTTATAGTGGAATTTATCTTATGTATAAACCTATATTAAAAATGATTTAGTTATTAAACTTTGTTTCTGACTCTTTTAACTCTTCTTTAAATAAAATAATAATAATTGTTCTAATCTAATCCAATTGGATGTAAAGGGTAATATTTTATTCCTAAGGTTGTTTTCCGTCGAATTACACTTATCCAATAGAATTAGTACATGCGTTAGGGTAATAATAATATCATTTTTACCCCTAATTACCCTATTTACTTTTTACCATTATAAATAAATGTAAAAAGTTACTATTCACCTAAATTATTTCTATCTTATTGAACCACATTTTACTCTTTGATGTTAACCATGTTTCTTGGATTTTCAAAATTCGACTCACATAAGGGGTAAAATACTGTTTTATGTAAATTTTCAAATGCTCCTAGGAGGTGGGTAAAAGTCTGTAAAAAGGTCAATAAAATCTTTATATATGTAAAATTATTATAAAATGACTCCAATGAATTACATTGAACTTATATAGGTATTATTTATCTATTTCAACCTAATATAAATTTAAATAAAATAAATGATTATTTAAATAAAAAGTCGGTTTTAACCAAAAACTCAGTGTTTTCACTATTCATCAAAAATTGGTAGTTTATATAAAAAAACCAAAAATTCATCCTTGGCTAATTTCGTTATTCTAGATCCAAAAATTAAGTCCAGTTTGAAAGATAAAATTTATAAAATTTAAAAAAGTGGTTATTGACTAGTTTATATAATATTTTAATATAATATCGTTGTTTAGCAAGAATGGCCCGAAGGCCTTCTTTTTTTTAGTATGGATAATCCCCCTTTTAAGGGTTGAAGAGGAACACGTACATGACCCTTAGGCCCAAGGTAAAAGGCCTGACAAACCCGTAATACATGACCCGAAGGCCTGGAGGCATACCATTCCCAATATATGACCTGTTGGCCCAGCCCACATTAACTACCCCTCCCCAGTTTTCTACATCATTGATCACCTAGATCCCCACCTTGAATTGCAGATTGGCTAGAATTTCCCCATACAAAGCTGCACGGTGCCTGGTCCTAATGGCGACTACCATACCCTCTCATTCTTCAAATCCGGATAGCTCTGCATCTGGTGGCTGCTACTCATGTAGCTCTGATCCTCTTCTGGGGCCTTTTCTATGTGAACTAGGCTACTCCATGGTCTACGTGACCCAACGACCATGTGGCCCGAAGGCCTATGATGACTCGAAGGCCCTGAAGACACGAAGGACCAAACCGGTGGCCCGAAGCCCCAAATCGGGTGAATAGTTCTGGTTTTTACAGTACCGAACAGTGAATGCTACAGTGACTGATATAGTGACTATCCATGTAACAAGTTTTCTTTCAGAGTTATATATGTGTTTGATCTTAAAATAATCTAGATGTAGAGTGTATTGATACACAAGATGTTGTGGGGGATAACTTTATTAGTCATATCTCCCTTGGGTACCAAAATATATTTCATAATAGAATTAAAAATGGATCTACAATATAAATATTTTTATATGATAACTTTTATATGACTTAAAGACAAAGGTTTCTTAAATGATCATTCATCATCGTATTGAAATTCCATAACACATATAAAGAATATTATATAATAGAATTCCATTAGTTTTATTCTCTAATAATATCTAATATATCTTTAGAATCTAACATTTGTAACCAATATAATTCATATACATAGTGATTTTCTATAAATATGCCATCATTTTAAATGCTTTTTTCTCAATTTTTTAATTTTTCTAAGGCCTCATTCTACACTTGAACATTCGGTTTTATATTCTTATACTATTTTGGTTAATATTTTTTTATTAAATTTAAAAAATCATTAAAAATCATATTATTATTTTAAATTTTTCTCTCAATCACATTCAGTTGTTTATTCATTTATGTTATTATATTAGATATAATATTTTACAATCTGATCAATTAGATTAATCATAAAAAATTTTACGAAATTAACACTATATATATCATACTCATAATAATAATTGAAATAAATTACATGATCAGAAATTTTTATAAAGAATATTATAGTATATTTCTTAGTTAGGTTCATATTAATCACTTCAATTAGTTTAATAATTATATATATAAAATTATTTAGTTTTTATTTACTTCATTTTCTTCATATTCTTTTTTTTGCATTCATTCTCTTTGTTTTTATATTTTAGATTAAAGTTTCCTTTAATTTTATATTAAAAACAGAAAACATATGATGAATTAAATTTATGATTTTAATTTCCTTATATGTATATTCTTCCATAATCCCTCATGTGGTTTCGTCATTGATACTTATTATAATATTACCTTATTTTTTAATTATATGGGAAATTATTTCTATTTTATATAAAACATCATCACCAGTTCATGATTCACAATATTGTGAGTTAAAATATAAAACAATAATTGATTTATATTATACACCATTCATCAGAGTGATTCCCACCTTGGGTAGGTTCTTCATATTTGGTTTATATAGAAACATGGATCATGTTTTCTTTTTGAATTTGAAAAAAATGAAAAACTTTCACCCATCTATAGAAACCATCTTAGAATACCACTAATTTAGTTGGGATCTGAGTACCCTTTATACTAAAATAGAATTATTCTTTCTACCCCTGTTCACTCATACCATTTATAATTCTCCTAAATATATTGTATGTATGAAGAATAGTTTTAATATAATGCATATTAAATTTATGATAGTCAAGAAAATACTCAATCATGTTCTTTTGAATCAGTTCATCCTCATATTGTACTACTTGTAATATTTTAAATATTCTATTAGTTTTCTTACAGGATAAAATATCTCTATACACACTTATTCTAACAAAAAAATAATCAATATTCATGACATTGAAATTTAAGGTTCACTTAACAAAATTATTACTAGTGAGATTCTAAATATCAACCTAAATTAATATACAAAAATTTAGAATTCAATAAAAATTATAAATTATAATAATCTTTATGTATTATGTCATGTAGGTGTACTAATATCTATAATAGTTTAGCTTAATATATACTTTCATTTAAAAAGTATATCCACCATTTATAACATAAATTTCCCTAAAACATAGATAATTACATTAGATGGTCTAATTACCATTATATGGTTGTCAATCAAAAATATGTCCAAAAAATACATTTTCTAAAATACCAATTGATTTCGGAGATAACTTCAGAAATAGTTGTAAAATAATGGGATAATTAATAAAAATTAAGAATTTAAAACTTTAAATCATATAATTTAAAAAACATGAATATTTAATTTGGTTTAAATATAAATTCATAATCCCCTTTTAATAACATCTATACTTTTTGACAGGTGAGGGTTAAACCATAACCCATACACTTCTAGTAGAATTGTAGACAGACTACAACTTTTGTTTTCTAGTAGAGGCATAAATAATACCATCTTGGTTTTTCATCTGGAAATTATCCCAAATACAAACATGACACTTTTTAGCACATTTATAACCAGTAAAAAATGATATAAGAGGGAAATGTATAAACCAATTACAATTATTATCAATAGTGGATTAAATTTTATAAATTAAAATTCATTAAAATAGAAATATATTTAAATGATGAGTCTTGGAAGAATGTTACAATATTATCACAACCTCAATGAATTATTGAATCATTTTTTATATAGTATAATTAAAATTGATAATTGTTATTTGGAACTGTTTTAGTTATCAAATTGATTACATGCCTATTTTTATTATTAACATGAGGACATAAATGGTTTACTAACTCTGGTGTTCAAAAAATTAGGGTTCGATGTTATGATCAATGGTTGATTCTCATTGTATCTATATTAATAATTTATCATTTGTGAATAATGTGTTGTTCTATTCCTACATACTCATGTGATAATTAAATAGAGTGTTGGAATTGTTTCTTTAAAAAAATATCACGTTAGATATTTTTCCCTCTCAAATAATACCTAATAATTCATTCAAACATTAATATAAACTTTATTTGATTTTAATATATCATCCTCCTTGGGAGTTTATGAGGTATCAGTTTATGATATGGTGTTTTTATTCTAATTGAAAGCATATTGTCGAAATATAAAACAAGTTTCTTCAAAAAACATTCAAACATAGATTATTTATATAGTTTTTAAGTAATGTTGACTATTTAAACTCCTTACTATTACATTGGAATTAAACATAGTGGGTGCCAATTTATTTGAATGTCACCTAAACATTCACTCATTAGGTTCTTTATCAATACTCCATTTTCCATTTATTGTGATCATTGATTAACAAAAAACATAATAATTATATATGAATTAAGTTTATGCTATGTAATGATAAATTGGAAAATAGTTAGCTTTTAATATAACCTATTTTTATTACTTTTATATTCCATAGAAGAATGTGGATTTACCAAACGGAAATAGATTTTTCTTATAATCATTAAATACTTAAAATGGATAAAATAAAATATATATAAGTACGTGATAATGGTTTTATCTCGAACCGAATAACAATGTGAATGTCAAATCATGAAATATAGAATGAAATTGATCACATTGTATAATATATTCTTTTATTTCATAGTACTAGTTTATGAAGCATGCTTTATTGGAATGTTTTTTACATGGGGGTGAAATATATAGGCCATTCAGTGTTTAATACATTGTATTTTAATATTTTCGGATAACTCACAACTTAAAAAACAACTCCTTATTAGGAAATTCAAATAAATATTTTAATATTTATAAAATGAGGTTATTGTATAAAAAATATATTAAAATTAGATAACGGAAGTTTTTTTAATATATATACTTTGACATCAAATTTATATGGTTTTCCCTAGGAAATCAATGAAGAGCCTATATCAAATGAATATTGAATAAATGATGAAGAGGCATAATAGAAAATATAGATATCATTTGAAGCCTACATTGTTCCAAATAGGATAACCCACTCCTAGAAAAACTTAATGTACAAGATTTTAAACCCAATTATATTATTTTCAATTTCTATTTTTAGTAATAATATCGAATTAAAGGGAATATATATTTTCAATATTACTATAATTTTTTTTAAATGATTCCTCCTTTAATAATTTATATAAATTAAAATGGTTTATTTAATTATTACTCTTATTTACAATAATTATTTTACCCTTTCTGTGTTTTATTGATAATTTATTCTTTATTATTTCCACAAAATCCTTTTATGGATTCTGATGACTTTTGATTAAATTAATTAAATAGTATAAATTTTTTAAGGATGAGAATGAATTTAAATACCCTTCAAAACAATGAAGAATATTATTTGATAACTTGTTAATTTTACAAATAAAATAATTTAAATCCTGGTTTAGAATGGGAGAAATGATTCCTTGTTAAATAAGGAGTAATTATATAGTGTCATAAATTTCTTGGATCCCCATGAAATTGATAAAGATATTCTCATTCAAAGTGGTTGAAATTTATGAAGTCGTTGAGGGGGATAGAAAAAGGGGTAAACTAAATCACTTAATCACTATTATTATTATGAATAATGTTTTCAAATGTGGATAAAACCATACATAAATCCAATGAAAATTTTGAAACTATTAAATAATAAAATTGTATTAAAAGGTGGGATTTATTTCTCTATGTTTGTAGAATTATTTCATGTGACTACGTGTTATCTCATAATGAACTGTAGGATTTAGATGGTAATTATTTACGATACACATATTAGAAAAAAAAAGTGGGAGATTTATATCTCAATACATGGTGTATGATTAAATCAAATTTATTCCATATTGAATTTTTTTTTAATATTGATTCTGAATGAGATTACAATAAGTTTAGGAAAAATAATCTTAATCTTTTGACAGAGATCATTGGAGGATATAACATTATAAATGAGATGAAAATGTATGTAATATTCTATGAGGATTGTAATAAAAAATATAGTCGTACAAATTATTATTTTTAAGGATGTTTTTGGGAGAACATGAACACTTTGAAAATTTTTCACTTCTTGTATAAATAACGATAAGGATTGTGTGACTCATTATGAGGATGATTGTAGTTTCTGTTGGTCATAAGAATGATATATCACTAAGGGATGGTGGTCAGTTTCATGAAATATAGAAACCAATAGCATGGTGTCATGATCATTTTAAACTTGTAAGCGAGGTCTTAAAAATAATTAATCTACACATGGATCATTAATATATTTTATATATAATTTGTTGAAAATTTTTCTTATAGGTACTATTGTGCTATCATATTTTTAATTGATATCAAATTTAATATATCATATTACTATAACATAGATAATGGTGATAGTTGAGGGTAATATTGAAGTTAAAATTTGTATATTGAATTGAAGGAAAGTTGGTGAATTATGGAATATTTTATTTCTAATAAAGAATAGTGGGAATGGCCCTTATACATTTAGTGGATGCATTTTAGTTGAATACCATGATAGAAAAAAATTACAGTTCAATTTATCAAATTATATTTATTTGTGGAATGAGTTATTTATTATTTATTCTCACTAATGTATTTTTCCACAATAGGATTGAAACCACGCAAAAAATTGGAATATTTATTATATGAATTTGATTAAACCATTATAAAAATATATATTTTTTCATTTTTTCGTGGAATATTTAGTGTTGTATGAATACAGTGATAGAATAACATTTACACATATATTATAATCACACCATAATAAAAACAATTATATTATTTTGATTTATATAGGAATTATTATTTTAATATTAAGAGGGTTTCATGTCGCAAAACTGGGAGTTTATTTTATAATGATATTATTGTTGTGAATGTTTATTGAACTTGAGAAAGTAAGAATTATTTTATACCACAATTTGAAAAACTACATCAATTTAGGGTATTTCACACAAAAAAATCTAGGTCACGAAACGTTGATTGAATTAATCATATGATAATAGTTATATATAATTATTATGTCACATAAAATTATATTTGAGTGTTTACATAATACATTAAATTATAAATTTATTATTCCATGATAATAATCATAATGTTAGAATTTATCTCATAGATATGTGTATTTTATGGATCATTTTGGGAATTTGAGCTATAAAAAAGTTATTTGGTCTGATATTTTGAGTCTAGTATATATGAAATATAATTCTATAAATAATATCATTACACTATGATATAGTCAAACCTATTATATCTGTAAGTGAAGATATTATTTTGAGATTTAGGAAATTTAATTTTGATCATTTGGTAACATATCGTATCTTGATAACTATGGATTGTATGAAGTAATCATAAGGATGAATATATAGATATTAAAGGCTTTTTGATCAATAATAGACCTTGATAAATATGTAAACAAATTAATATCTTTATAAATGGATCATAATCATACTATTGTGTAATTTTCTTGAGATAATTCATTAATTATAAGAATGTTTTAATGGGGAGGGCCACCAAACCAGGTCATTGTTAATATAAAAATAGTGAACACCACAACTATTAACATTTATGTACTAAAGTAATGCAGAGCAATGTAATATTTTGCAATACTAATTTATTTTTGATCTATTTCCCTTGTTTTTTTCTTTACTATAAATTTAATAGTTCAAGATAATTATCCAACTCCATTTATTTTTTTTTTCATCCTTGATTATAGGATAATTATGTGGATGGTAAAATAATAACAGTTGTACACCATGGTTAATACACTAAATAATAGGCATGTGTGGAACTTTTAATACCTAATTCCATGTATTTTATATTTTTAATCACAAAATATCTCCTCAATATTTTCACCAATCCATTATTGAAGGGGATCAAAAAATTAACTAACATTGAGATAAATATTTGAGGAATATGATAAAATGAGAATGGTTTTTTATTAAATTACACCCACTAATTCACCCTTCATATTAATGGTTTTAAATATCTCATCTTGGACCATAAGAGAAATTGTTAATTTTATTTCAATATAGAGACATTATAGTAGTGGTTCCCATTACGTAAATTATATAGGTAATTAATATAATGACTTGGTAATTTAGTCTTTATTTAATAATTGATCATACCCCGATTACTCACTTCTAGATGGTGTTATTCTTCGATGTTATTTTTTTTATATTATTTACAATGACCACTTAAATCAAGGAAGGTCTCTAATACACTACTCATATAATGCTTTCATTTTCTAATCCCCAAATAAAATTCACCCGTAATTAATTATCACAAATCCGTGATGAAATTTTACACTAAAGAATGTTCATGACCTTTACTAGGGGGGATCATGTCATGACTCCCCAAGCCTCACACTAATAATCAAGTGGGTGGTTACTAACACCGAGTAAGAAAATCACCAACATGGGATGTATTTTCTATGAACTTGTACGCATGAACACATCCCGAATCCAAAAAAAATGTAAAAAAAACTAAACAACCAATGAATTCATACAAATATATCCCACAATCGGAGTATGACATGAAGTAAATAAAATTAAACAATGTCAAATAAAATCCCAAAAAAATGATGTCTATAACACAAGTCCAACATGAATGTAAATGTAATGGGACTACTCTCTGTAAGCTGAAGTGAAAAACATCGATCAATCTTGTCACACAAAGCACTGACTTTTCTCGGTCAGCCTAGGACACCATCAGAAGATCGGTCATTTTCACAATACATGACATGTGTGGAAAATGACTGTGAAGGGGTTAGTATAACAACACTCAAGAAACCACTCAGACAAACCACAAATAATATAATAAAAGGAAATAGGGTCATCTCTACAAATGTATATGGCAAAAAAACGTATAATAATAATATATAGATATACTCAAAAAAGTCACATAGGATAGATGTAAGCTGAAATCATAGTATACTATCCTAGGATCATAGCTTGAAGATTCCACTAAGCACTCATCCAATAGAACATGCACCTTAATCTGATAGCACTGATGAGGTCCCTCTAAGAGGTACTTATCATTGGGTCTCATCATAAGAAAGATACATATTGATATATATGTAGATAATATGATACATAGATAAGAATAACAACCAGGGCCATGGAGTGATGCCAACAACTAAATATGAATTTACCCTACTAAGTAGAGAATTAGAACCTATTTATTTTTTGTCACAAAAAAATAAATCACTCCAACTAGTATATAGAGTTGAATAATATGTCTCACTCCATGCCCCTCATAGGGATTCCAATGACTCTATTTAGAATTTCCCACTTAAGGGCTCATAGTCCTAGGAGTGGGAAATGATACATACATACTTTTATGGGAAGGATATGTAGAATCAACTCCAATTAAACATTTACATGATATATGGTAAAAGATATCTAAGCTATTTATAAGATAGTGCATGACATTTAAATGGGTTTCATTCCATGTCCTATGACCTTGGGTTCTTCCCATGTAAATGACCTATGTCATCAAACCATCTATGTATAAAATTACAATCCAGGTAGGAATCCGGTGTTCTCTCCACATGCCCCATTACATAGCTTCATCCAATGTACCCTTGTTTGTGTACTAGTACATGGCTTATCCCATGTACATGGTCCAACCCATGTCTATGTTGGGGGGTACACACGCTGTTGGTTGTGTAGTCCACTAGGTGTATGTGTTCTTACCAAAGTACATTCCAGGTATCCAGTGAGTTAACATACACTATAAAGGCCAAGCCACATGTCATGTGATACTTATATATTATCTGAAACCCTAACCAGAGCTCAGGGGGATCTACACGATGTTTATATTCGGTTTACACACCGTGTTGTTCTGTATTTTTTAGAATCCCATATCTATTGTCTAAATTCGATCTGGATATTATGGCCTTCGATCTGATGACCATATCACAATGAAATAAATGATCCATGATTTTCTATGATATTCCATCATTGAAAGATGTGTTTCATCATTATCTCTTCTTGAAAAATGGATCTATACATCATTCTTCGTTTTATACCAAAGAACTTGAATTAGTGTATCTTCCATTGTCTAAATCACATAGTCTCCATAATCACACATCTATCATGTTTTTCCAATCCTATATCTACAATATCATATCATTGCGCTAAGAAATAGTTTTTCAAAAATTGATTGATTGGGATAAGTTATGTCTTGAGAAAATGAAGAACTCCCCCAACGGGCGGTGAATTGGGTGAGAAAATAACAAACTAAAAAATTTGAAAGAACCTCAATAATTTTTTGTGTAAATCTTGATCCATCTCTATTAGAAGGAAAAAAGAAGATTTCAAGAATCATAAGAAACCTCAAGTCAAACCCCACAAATAACCCCATCCCTCCAAGTGATCAATCAGAAATTAAATATGTTCATCAATTGATTTGTGTACTTCATAGTAATTAAGAATGGGGAATAAATGAAAACACATGACCTTCCCATATTCATTTTGATCGTTGATGAAGAATGATTTTTTATCATCATCGTCGGCATGTTACGTCGAATATGAGATACATCGATCATCAATCCATGATCTGGTCATCATTCACCTGAGAGAGAATCATCAAATCTCTATTTGACGGTCCCCTTATAATTCTAGTGCAATGTAACTACCCTAATAATTTTTTAATTATATTATTTTTAATGAATGAATAGTCCATATATCAACGATAAGAAATAAAATAATTTTATTTAACTATTTTATTCATTTATGTTCCAAGGATTAATTTTCTAAAAATGGCCTGAATCAAATAATGATAAGTCTTTCCTTGGGTAAACATCGCTTTCTAAACTCAATGGTGCTCCCAGATATCATATTTGATCACTTTTTTAGAAGTTATTAAACATTCTCAGGAAAAATGTGTGTGTATAATTTAATAAATTTAATATATTTCAATCATTTATTCCAAGAACACTGGGCCTCTAAATCACATGTCGTATCCGTTCCTATTCTCTAATATAATCCAAATAATATCCATATATATATATATATATAATTTAAGACCTTCATTTCTCCCAACCATGGTGCTTTGCATCCTCAAAAATCCCAAATAATTGGCTACTCAATAAAGATGTATTTATTGAGAATGAATCTGAGCCTCACACTCTCATGTGCTCTCATAAATTTTATTGTGATGCCATTGGACACACACCAAAGTAATTGATCACCAATAAAGTATCCTCTCATCTTTATCTTTTATCTCTATCAGATACTCAGTAAAGATCATTCCATCTTCAATGTCCAAATTTCTTTAGTTGTAATGTGTGATGGGTCATGCACATGAATTCCCAGTTAGAACACATAGAATATGTTGTCTGCCCAATATAACTGAAGATATATAAATAAGTTTTATTCCACCTCTCCAACTCTACGCTACGCTACAACTGTAAAGGGGTGATGAACCTTAGAGTTTTCTTGCCACCCAAGCCAAATATATGTAATCCACACTGAGGTGGAAAATATAAGAACACATGGTATCCTTTATTGAACTCTAAAGGCCTCTATTTTATTTTTGTATATGACTTATGAGGGATTTGATTAATTTTCATCCACACCTGGATGATCTGTACCTTCTCTGTTAAAGCTTGTAACAACTTTGGGACCATTATTGATGAATCTCATGTGTCATTCCAAAAAAGTGGTGAGCTTCAATGTCACATGTACGAGGCCTATAGTGGTCACATAATCATTGTGGAATGGAATATTGTTTTATGAAAAATACACCGTTGGTAGGTGATCCTCGAAACTGTTACAATATTTCAACATGAAATCTCCTAACTTGTATTATTCAAAATTAATGATCCACTCGATCTGGACAAATGTTTGGTAGTGAAATGTTTTTCTCCAGCATAACTGAGTCCCAAATGTCTCATGTAATCCCTTACATATCCAAGATATAAATTGAATATCATGATAAAAATCAATCATCGATGGAACTTTATGGAGTCGGACTATCTCCTTCTTGAAGAGGCCTCCCAAGATCTCTACTGAACTCTGGTATCGTACAACTGGGAAGTGGTCCAACAGGGTGAGCCCGTCTATGATCACCAAAATCAAATTGTGTACTATAGACATATGTGGTAATTACATCATTATGTTTATAGATATACCATCCCACTTTTATTGTTGAACCTCAAGGTATTGAGCCAAACCTACTGTAATGTGGTGTTCAAACTTCATTCACTGACAAGTAAGGCATCAAGAGACAAATTTTCCAACTCATTATTTTTTTCCTAGACACCAAAACTAATGTCGGAGGTCTTGGTATATCTTTTACACACTTGTATGTACTGAAAAACGATATTTTTAAAACACTATCAGATCACCCTCCTACAATATCACGGGTACCATCATACATCCATTGGAATGGATAACGTGCTCCCCACCTTTAGAACATTCATCAAGAGCATGAATTATTGACATCTGAGCACATATGGTCTCTCAATCGATATCCCCAAGCTATTACAAATTGATTCATTTTAATTATGGAGGGATGAAAACCATATACAGGAGTTAAGCAGCTCCATCTCCATCAAAAAATTATAATTATACCAAGGAAAACTACTCTTACTCCTCGTTCAGCAACTGCAAACAAAATCTCCTACATAGATCATCTGATACCATGTTCCCCTTCCCAAGAGTATATTAAATATAAAAGTAATAATCCAGGTGGAACTATAGGATTATACTTCTTCTCAAGATGAAATCCTTGTAAGAGAAGATATACCTGATACTCTAATGATAAAAGTAGATGATAAATTTCTCACCCATCAGGAAGTGTCACCAAATCTTCAATGTGATGACTACCACTGCTAACTCAAGATCATGGGACACATACTTCTTATCTTGTGGTCTTTACTAGTTTGGAAAAAAATTCCATCAATGTGTGACTCTACATCATAACACAACCAATCCCTGTTCTAGATGCATCGTAGAACCCCACATACATAACACCCTCCTCTGTCAATCTCAAGATGGGAGAACCCATTAAACCCTGCATCAACATCTGGAAATCCACTGGGAAAATCTTTTTCCAAATGAAATCCTACAACTTTTGAGTCAAATCGGTCAGTGTTGGTGATAATATAGTGATATATGGAATGAATCTCTTTTAATTGGCTGCCTACCCAAGGATGCCTTGCACCTACTTCACATTCACATGTGGCTCCCATACTAACACTAACTCAACCTTCACTGGGTCCACTGCCAATCCATCTTATAATATAATGTGTTCTAAAATTAGACTTCTTGAATCAATAACTAGTACTTCAATAGATTTCCATAAATATGATGATCTTGGGGTGCGTCTAGAGCCATCCTTAAGTGTATCACATGCTCATCCTCATACACCGAGTATACAAGTATGTCATTGAGGAAGACTACCAAAAACGGATCTATGTAAGGCTAAAAGATATGGTCCATGAGACCCATGTACACTATTAAGTCATTATTCTTGACCAATGGAATATTCAATTTCTCATAGTGACCATAGTGACATTTAAATATTTCCTATATTATATCCTCATCCTATACTCATAGATAGTGATAGGCTAATCTCATGTCAACCTTCAAAAACAATCATGAACCACTTAACTGATCAAATGTATCATCGATCCTGGGTAGTGGATATTTATTCTTCATTTTCCCCTAGTTCATGCACTGGTAGTTCACACAAAACCTCAACCTCCCGTCTGCCTTTTTTGAAAACAAAACTACAGCTTCCAAGGGTGATATATGTGGTCTAACAAATACCTTTGTCTAAAAGTCCTCTAAGTGCAACATTAGATCATGGAGCTCTAAGGGATCCATCCTATGGGCTGTCAATGATATCAGAGCCATCCTAGGTTGTAGATCAACGAAGAAGTATATCTCTCAGTGGGGAGGTAAACCTAGAATGTATTTGGGGAAGACATCCACATACTCTGCAACCAATTCAACAAATTAATAACTCATAACATCCATTACACAAAGGGTTGGTCTAGAAAACTGATGAGTAATCAGCTACACCCTCCTATGAATGAGTCCATCCTATACTGTTTGGGATTCATTTTCTCCAACAAAGGGAAACCTTGTTCCTTCACAACTAAATCACCACACCCTTCTCCTAAAATAGTCAATCTTGGCATGGACTATAGATAACCAATCCATATCATGAATGACATCATAAGACCTCAACGCAACTACCAAAATATCCAAAAAACTCTCACCTCTAATAGTAAGGCCAAACTATTAGCACAAGTGAGTGATCTTAGATTCCCTTCCGGTATGAGTTTCCAAGTGATGGGTCACTCCAACGGTTCAATCAGGATCCTTATGTATTGTACATGATATATTGTAGGAAGTGAATGAATAGACCTTTTATCTATCAGTACTGAAGCTAATTTATAAAATTAATAGATGTCACCTTGAATCACTCTCAGAGCCTCTGGGAAATATGCTTCAACTTCCTGTAGATGTCCCAACCCCTATCCCTCTGCTGTAGAAGCCTATTATGGACCACATGGGGGTGGAGGTGGTATCATATCAAACTTCAACCACCTCCTTCTCCTCTCGAAACTCCTCTTACACATCCATAACCCAATAGACCGGTCCTCCCCTATCTCTATATCTTCCTCTATGTACCATCTATAGTTTATCTTGAATCTCTATGGCATGTTAGAAAATCTCGATTAAGATCTCCCCAAAAATCAAATGAGTCTTACAGTATCCCAATGGGTTTATAGGACAAACCCTATGAGCCCTGAGCTACAAATACAATGTCCTGGGAACTCCTTTTTAAATCATATCCCATGTCCAGATCCCTGGTATTGACATTGAATCCTTACAACTAAGGTCTCTACTTCTGCATTACCACTACAAAAATCTACTAGCTGAAGCTACTCATCCAAGAAACTCTCAACCAATAAAACTCACTCTAGCACCCCAACATAATTAAGAATGAAAAGCTAGACAACAATGTGACATATCCCTCTATGTATAAATTTATGGAAGTATTTATCCCTAAATAACTAATCTCTATCCATATCCATCGTGTACCTAGAGAGGTTGGTAATCCTTGATGAACTCTCAGATACTGTCATGCTGCCCTGTTGGAGAAATAGAATATCCTAGATACAGAAATCCCTTAGCATAGATGGATTAAACAACTCTATGAGGAGATTATTGAACTATTTCCACAAAAGATTCATCTCTAAATAGGGCATGTTAAATAAACCCTACCATCGCCCTACTGATCCATGAATAACACTTACTACCAGGACAACAATCTGATCTGCTCCTGTACTGACTAGACAGAAGACTCGGGTCACTACCTCAAGCTAGTCCTCAGCCTCCTATGAGTCCGGATCTCCTAGGAACATGAGGGAACTCTATATCAATAACTCTTGAATCATAATTAGTGTGCACTCCCCATCCTCCAATATTGTAGGTACTATGTGATTCCCTACAGGTTGTGGTACGGATAGTGCACCACCTAGAGTGACATATCAGAAACTGGTCAACATATCGAAGCCTCATCACTAATGAGATCATCCTATTGATCATTCTACTGAATCCTAGCTAGTATACATTTTGGATGAATCCTAAAAAACCATATGTACCACAACTAATGAGTATATCTAGATAGATAAATCATGAAAGACATCAAACCATAACCAGTTCTTATATGATTCATATACCATTGTTTTCCTTGCAACCAATGTTCTCATGTACCAATTCAAAAATAAGGTTATCATAGTCCTCGTGTTTGGATACAGTGTTCATCACATTGACACTAGTGTCCCTATCCTAAAATCTTAACTCAAAACACTTTACACTATTTCCCCAATCCAATCTCTAAGACTCCCAATCCTAAAGTCGAGCCAACCACCTCTGATACCACTCTGTCACGACCAATCCCAGTGGGGCCCATGCTGTGACACCCCAATCCCACATTCAATAGGCTAGGGGCAGGTGACTAACACTGATTAGGCATATCCAAAACATCAGTGGCATTGCATATGTACTTGTACACACACAAACATCTCCAAAATTACTTTTTTTTATTCAGTCACTTTTAAGGGGAAGTGAGAACCCATTCCGGTACAAAATAAAAACTTTAAAAATCACAAGGGATAGATAAAACTTTTAAATATAATTTATGTCTATTAGACACATCATTCGTATGTAATTTACAATGAATCCCATTTACCTCTAGATCTTCTCTATCTGCACCTTATTAGAGTCCACACATAGAAATATGTTATAAATATTGTCACCATAATTTATTTAGGCATTGAACAAATGTGATTCCTCACACATTTATTCCTTATATGGAATAATAATTTCCCATAACTTTCTTTCACCTATAGCGTCACCCTGGTCTGTGTTGACTAAATTGGAAGATATGTTCATCACATTGGAAATATCTAACATGTCTCCTTCTTCATGTATCTTATTTCAGACATCCCTACATTGAAAAATCTGATCATTCTCCATATAAACCCCACACTAAATCATTTTATAATAATTATGAATGTACGAACGTATTTTTTCTAAGAGATCACTAGTTGTGGGAATGTCATCCCTTTCATTATCCCTTAGCTTCTTGGATGACCTAGTCCCTATCTGTTTTGGTAAGTGCGTGTAATCTTTGTGCCCTTTATATTCAATCCCCTTAATTAAAAAGCACCTCCCCAAATCATAGTTTCTCTTCTGCCACATCCTTCTCCTCAGGTTATGAAGACAACTACAAAAAATAACCTCTGCATTATCAGCTGATACTTGGCTAGAGTTATCATCTACTGACTTAACCTCACATTTTCATTTACCTTTATAGGTATTATGCATTGGTTTAGGGATATTTATTCCCAACATATCATGGGTGGTTTCTAGATGATCTAGAAAAGTATCCTCCACATACAAGCCTTCAAAATGGTTACCAACGATAATAAATAATATTGGCATTCTCGAACTCGACCTGCTTATAACCAATACCCAATCCCAATTCACATCCATCGTGCCCTCCTTAGAAAGTCCATGTTCAATAGATGAGGTTGGGTTCCCCAATCTTTCTACCTGTAATGTAACTAGACATCCACAAATTCTAACATCCTCTTTATAGGAAGTAGGCGTTTAGGAATTGCTCCTTTGGTTCATGGTGTAAGAAGTAAAGGAATGCAAATATGGCCAAATATGATCACACCACAATGAAGAATATAACATAATTCCAACTTGAAATTAATGGTACTATAACAACTATATGAAAGATGAAAGAACACATTGTGGTCTATCTAGTAACACAAAGCACCATTTGGCCATGTTCTGACTAGAACTCCGTCAAAAAGACGATCATCTGCACAAGCCATGACACGTGTGGGAAAATCCCGTGCAGAGCTGATTATAAAAATAAATATTATGAAACCCCAATAACCCACCAAGCATTAAAAAATGGAAATATAGTAAAATATAAAAAGGTATATGTCTACCACACATATAATAAGAATATCAAGATATACTCAAAGAGAAACAATGTCTAAGGGTATGCTTTAACTATACTTTTCTGGACAATGATTATAACCCAAAGATTACATAAAAGACTCATCTAGGAGAACCCACTCCTGATTCTGATAGCACTTATGATGTCTTCCTAAAAGGTACATCTTGTCGGGTCTTGTCATGAGAAAGATACACGATGATAGATCTGAACATAATACGATACATGGAAGAGGATCATATCCATGGCCATGGGGTGATATAAAAAACTCAGTTCTGATTGAACCTCATTAGTATAGGATTGGCTCGAAGGTAGTTCTGGTCACTTCGATGCCTAGATAACCACCTAGGGAATATAAATGAATAGAGGATCTCACTCTGCACCTGTCTAAGGGATTCCAATGAATCAATCAATGAAATATTGTTGAATGGATCATTATCCTAAGTGTATTAAATGATTCATACCTACCATTACATAAATGATAAGTTGAATTAAACCTAAAGAAACATGTCCATGATATGGTGGTCAAGAGATCTATGAAAAGCATAAGAGAGTGGGTGTTTTGTAAACGTGTTACACATCCGATCCTATGACATTGAGTTCCGCACATGTAAGCGGTCCCTCTCCTCAAACTGTGTCCATGTAGAAGTAAATTATGTGTATGAATCTTGTGTACTCTACACATGAACCACTACACAACTTCATCACATGTACCCATGTCTATGTCCACTATAGGTCTTATCCCATGTAAGTTTTCCAACCCATGTCCATGTGGGGGAGTATACACCATGTAGGCTAGTTTTGTAGTCCATCCCGTGTTCATGTGCTTCCCAAAGTACATGTTGGGTATCCAATGATTGACCTATCATTGTGCTGTTTGAGCCACACACCGTGGGATATTTATATTATGTCCAAAACCCTAATCATTTCTCATGGGGCCCTGTATGGTGTGTTGATCAGTTTTAGACATCATATTGTTTGGGATTGTGTAGAATCCCAGATCAATTGTCCACATTCAATCTGGTTCCTCCAACCTTCGATTTAGTGATCATCTCACCAAAAAAATAAATCCCCAACCACATCCAAGACATTCCATCATTGAATTATGGGTATCATTAATATATAATATCATAAAAAAGATCAAATATTTTTTTTCATTATGCACTAAAGAATGGAGAAAATGTGAATTCAGGTATCCTTCATTGTCTAAATCAATCTGACTCCATTGTCACACATCGGATGTTTTATTCCAAGACTAGATCTACAATATCATATCATTTTTAAAGGAAATGGGTTTTCAATGATGAATTGATAGGTATACATCAATTCACAATCCAAATGAATAATTCTTGTGATGAGTGATGAATTGATGCAGAAAAGCACAAACCAAAAGATAAGAATGAACATTGATCGATGTTAGTGTTGATCTTGATCTATCTATGATAGAACAAAAAACAAAGAAATAATGAATCACAATAAAACTCCCATATAACCCTATAAATAAATCCTTCCCTCAAGTAGATCGATACATATATAAATTCATTCATCGGTTGATTTGTGTTAGTCGTGGAAAATTTGAATGGGGAATTTATAAATCAAAACACATGCCCTACCTTGATTCAGTTTGATAATTGTTTAATAATGATCCATCATCATCATTTTTGGAATGATCTATCAAATTTGAGATGTGTTGATAATTTAACCATGATATCCTCTCCATTTTCCTGTGAGAGAATTCTTGAATATCTCTCCAATGTTCCTCCATGAATTTCATGCTAATGTGGGTAACCATGGGATTATTTCATAATAGTCTTTCTAACTATTGAATGATTACTGCATCAAAAAATTAAATAATGTAATTTTATTTTATTATTTTATTCATATCTGCGCCCATTATGAATTTTCAACAAACCACCCAATGAAACTAATGTTAAATCACGCCTAGGGTAAACCTATTGTTCTAAACTCAATGGTACCCTCAAATTTCTAATCTGGGAACCCATTTAAAGTTTTTAAACCTTAAAAAAACACATTTTTGATATTTAATATTTTTAATATATTTCAAACATTTATTACGGGAATAGATTGTCTCGGAATTGAAGTATGTCTTAGCACCTCATCTCAAAAATAATCAATATAATATCAACAAAATACAGAAAATATTTGAGACTTTAAAAACATATAATGTTAGTGAAAACGATATAGGGATAACATAAGATTTCTTCCCAAGGCTTCATAATCAATATTAACTAGATTAAATTTTACTCTAAGACAATAATGAAATACTAATGGACAATACTATGATTGAAAGTGTAGTCCCAATTTATATTATTATAAATATGAGTATATTAATGTTTTTATTTTAATATTTTATATTTTTATTAGGGAACATATATTAAGGTTTTTAGACGTTTGAGGAGATATTCCCTATAATATTATTTGTTTTAGACTTAGGCTTTTACGACTAATGGATATAGGTTGAAAACAGAAAATTTTATGATCCTAGAACTTCTTATTTATTCCAAAAGTTTTTATTCAAACATAATTGTTTTACAATGCATGGAATACTCATGGGGTTTAAACTTTTTCAGTGAATTTATAGAATCCATAAAAAGACTTATGTTATAAAAAATAGTATATAAGTTATCTTATATTTTTTTGAAAAATAATTTGAGTAGCTTATCTGGTGGATGTTATATATCCATGGAGTATATTACACACTTCTACTCAAAAAAATTAGGGGACCTTCATTATTCCACTTCATTCCACTATAGAGGTCACAAATTCTAATTTTTCTCATTGTTATGAAAAATATTTGAATAATTATCGATAAATATATTCTTAATTTGAAATAGATCTCAACATTAGATTACTTTACAACATAAATATGGGTTCACCAACTATTTACCAAAATAAACTATAATATATCACATTACAAATCTAGGTTTCCATTATAATAAACCACATAATAATTCATCATTAGAAATATGTGTCTCAATAGCATAAGTTCCATTAATTTATGATATTTAAATGCTAAAAAACTATATGGTGTAGATTTAATGTTCACCGATATAGGATATAACATATTATTTAATTACATATATGCATTTCTATCTTTAATTAATTTTAAAAACTAGGTAATGAAGTATTGTGTCTCAACCTAAAATGTTATTTCATATATATGAATTTTTTTTATGGAATTCCTAAAACATATATTGAGAGGAGAAACACAATAGTTAATGAGGGAAGTATATAACCAAATATATTAATGTTGACTTGGTTGATCCATGTGTCATTTTACATGATTTTAGTATAGTAGGATCCTTTCTTCCAAGGTGGGTTGATAATTATTAATAGGGAACCAATATGAAAATATTAATCAATGGATATAATGATTAAAATAATCTTGATATTTATTTTCTATATTATTTAAATGTATCACCAAAATTAAAGAATATATTTATCCAAAAAAAAATTAAATGGACTTGGGTGGTAGATAATAAGAGTATAGGGAAATTATCTTTCTCATATCAATAAAATGTTGTTATATAAATAATGTAAATTATGGGTGGAGGGTATTGTGCTGATGTTTTTTATGCTATGTATACATCCCTACTTCAAATATTGTAGTATAAGGGGAATTATTTTGTATGGGACGTCATAATTAATATCATAACTAACATTATATTCATGAGGATCAGAAGGTATAGATTCAATAACAGTTTCAGTCATTAGTGTTGAGTTTTGATTTTTATTTGTGAAATATAGGTCTTTATAGACATCATTGTATTTATAAATGGAATCCTAAAATTCAACCATTGGTTTTGAAAAATTAAATTATTTTATGAATTTTTTATTCTTTTAATATTTTTCATTTTAAAATTTATAAATATTTCAAAATAATCCTTGATGTTTCTCTATGGAATGGATTTTAAGGTATTTACTATAGATTATCACTAAATGCGGTCTATTTGAAGGATTCTGCAGTCATACTATCTATTGAACTACCACTAACTTATGATTGAATATTTCTATATTGGAGGCATAATAATGATTTAGTTTAAAATTTTCCTATTAAAGGCTATAAATGATTAGCAATGGTAAAATAATAGCCCCAATTAACTAGGGTAGGGCTTTCTTATTGAATTCGTGATTATAGTTCTATCTCCTCATGACACTCAAGAAGGAGAATTTTATTATAGGCTCCCCCAATGGCGTCACTAATGGATTATTGGGAACTTATAAACTTGGTGGAACCATCATTACATGTTTTTATCTCCGAATTTAGATGGCTTATTTTATATTTACACTGGTTCCTAAATGGTTTATTAGTTTCCAATCCCACTAGGAATTCCTTTTTAGGATTTAGTGATGGGATATTCATACTCAAAATATGTGTTTTATCTATCAAACCTTATATTTGGGGTGCCACCATGGCCTTACAATTATATTTTTACACATTTTCATGAGTATCCTTTTTAAGATTTAGTGGTAACCCACATATGATTTTGATTAAACCACAATAAGAACTAGAAACCAATTATATTATAAACATAAATTATTGGAATATTATATCTTTTAGAGGCTCTAAATGATAGTAAATTTAATCCTTTTTAGATCCTCATGAATCAATTCTAAAAATAAATAGCACATGCTTTCCCATGCCGTAGTGTATTTCTACATATTTTTCATTATTTCATTAAAACCATAAATTCAAATAATATCACAAATAATAATCCCTTAATATTATTATTGATTAGAATAAAAATTGTTTATTATCATATTTTACATGATATTGGATTCCTTTTAGGATTTAACCTGAAATAAATTTTCCAATATCTCCTCCTTCTAATTCATTAGAATGACCATAGTGGGTGTTTAAATATATATTTATTCTATCATAAATCGCATTCTCCCACCCCCTATCAATTTGAGTTGTAGTTTTTTTGTAGTATGAGTTACATATTATAGTTCCATGTAATTTTTTTTTCAAATGTCGAAATATTCTCTATGGAATATTCATTATGTTCTTCTATCAAGATCTATAATTTTACATTAGATAATGGATTCTCAATGTTAGCTCCTTGTTTAGAAATATTAATCACTAAGTGATTTCCTACATAGATAATATTCCATTAATTATTCAATCTTAGAAAATATCTTCCATATCCTCTACCAAGGGGCTATGGTTTTTCTCTAATATTTATATTTAGATAAAATACATCTCTTTTTATCTCCTTGATATTCGATATACCTTATTTTTTCACATAAATTTGGTTCATAAATTTCCTAATAAAAACCCCATTAGATAAAATACCCTTACATAGTAAAATAAACATAATGTGTCTAGGAATCATAGAATATTCCTTATGTTTCTTGTATTTCGTTCCTTTTTAATAGAGTATTACATAGAGAATTCTATTTCCTTATTACTCTTATCAATACCTAATCAAAAAAATATACAATATATTTGTACTCCTAAAATTATGATTCTAATTATAAATGGAAAAAAACAATTAGATCTATCTTAAGGTTTTTCTTGTCCAATTTTAAAACATTTCTCCTGACTCCCAACATTAGTGACATTATCACAATCCAACATCTTCTTCTACCTTGGGACTATATCCTTCCATCCATCAGATTTATTGTTTTGAATATAATGTTTTCATATATTCATGAATAAGTTCTATATATTGATTCCATAATAGGGATACAATCTAGTTTACCTAAAATGAAACAAAATTCCATCACATTCATACCTAAGGACATGAAGTCGAGATCCATTTAATCCCTCAACCATCATATCCAACTAATTTCCATTAGAATTAGAGTGATCTCTAGTACTGTAATAAACATCTAATAATCCTAAATAAATTGTGACAATACCATAATTAAAAATTAAATAATTATTTGTGTATAGTGAAGATAAATTCATCATCCTATAGGGTGGAAAATAAGCCTCGATATGACCCATAGTAGCATCAAAAAATATTAAATATGTAACCAAAATAGACAAGTATAACTAGTTTTAAATTCCCAGACTCACCTATAGCTAGAATATTGTGTCCCTTATATGTTATTATTTTTATAGTTCAACTGAATAAAGGACACTAAAGTAGATAAATAATCCTTCATCTAAATAGAAATAATTGCATCATTGAACCCATTTTGAGTAGTTATTTCCATTTCGTTTACTTCTCTCCCTGTGGAATACTTTTATGAGGTCTCTTGTGATAAATATTCAAAGTCTTATCCTTGGGATTGGGAAAACTAAATAGGAAAAATACTTGACTCTTACACAAAAATTTTTTGGTACCTAAAAACTCGTGAGATAACAGTCCAATGGAAACAGGGAAATAGGTTTAGAGATATCAATATCAATGTAAATTTAAGAAATAATTGGATGATTCAATGAGAGAGTGAAAGATTGAAATCATGTAAACCACATTGATTATTTTAATGCAGCCTCAACAGCAAATGGACTTGGAACAAGAGAGGGAAAATTGGAAATTTAAGACAAAAAGTAGATTTCATGGGATCCTTGTAAAAAAATGTCTAAAATAAAAACTATACTATATAGACTAGAATATGTAAAAGGAATATAAATCTCTAGACTTCTCTAATATAAATTCTTCTTCCTTCCAAATTTCAATTATCATGTGATGTGAATCCAATAAATAAACCGTCACGATATTTCAAAAACCCAATTCCAAATTAACATGATGAAATTTAATGAATCATGGGTTTGTAGTTCTTCGAAATAATCCATATTAATGATTTTTTAAACATTATAATAATAATAAAATGGGATAACTTACATCACAGTATACCATTAATCCTTGATGTGTACCTTGGAATAAATAACTTAAATTATTTAAAATCCGTAAATATTCCTATCATCACATGTTCATTAGAGTAACAAACATTTTTATGAGACATAGGGTTAAAAAATAATACAATAGTAGACATTTATACTATCTAGTGTTGTTTATTATAAATCATGATGTATCCAATGTACCAATTATAATGTATATATGGCCAACTATTCATGAAGAATATTTACTAAATGGTGTTTTAGAGGAATGACATATATTCTTCATTTTTTGTCTGAAATTTTATTTTTATATGGATGGTGAGAAACATACAGAAGAATTCTATTTTTTATATCACAAAATAATAAATAAATATTTTGATTTAACATCATATATAGTATGTGGATCATCGTGTAACTCTAACAAGATGGTTATTTTTGGAAATTTTTTAAGTTGGTCTCTGACTTTTTTGGTATGTTTTTCAATGTTGCAATTTATTATATATTTAGTGGAAATTTTATTTCTTTCTTAGTGTGTCTAAAAACTGTAAGGTCTAGAGCTAGTTAACTATAGAATATTTCGTTGGCATATCTATATAAACACATTATTTTCATGGTAATATATAACTTTATATCTATTTATGAAATCAACATATATAACTGGGTCAATTTAAAACAATTTAATTCCATAGAAATATGTACGGGGGAGTGAAATCCTACTTACCATAGAAATGATTTTATAAATAGTATTCTAAATGTTATAATTATACTCTTTTAATGTGATAAATCTAATTAATTGGTGAAGTATATGTATATTGGATTTCAAAATTATATAAAAATTTATCCTTTACTCATGTATAGTAAGATTGTTAACTAATAAGTTATACCCTACCCCTATTCCCTTACCCAGGTTGACTAATGTTAGCTGGTGAGTAACCCAAACTATGTTATAAATTATCATTAGGAAAAGAAACTATGAATCCATTATTTCATGTACCATTGATAGAAACTCTATATGATTTAGTATCATTTGAATATACAAGTAATTCATGTAATTAGATTGTTTCAACATCATGAGTACCACCTCTGTGGGTATTTATTATGTATTCAAAGAAAGGGCCTCTATAGTGAATGATTTATTTATTGCAAGAGGAGAATCTGGTTCCGATTATCTCTCCAAATTGGGAATAGTCTATTAGTGGATCTATATAATCATAATTAAATGATAGTTTGATCCAACAACTTCATATGTCTTTGAAAAATACCATGTCTACCAAATAGATGGGGTACCCAACCATTGGGTTCTAAATAATATATAGGGGTCAGTTCCCTCATGCGTCATATGGTTAGATTATCCCAATAAATACTCATTTCCCAATTCCTATGCTATAATTACTAGGATATTTGTTTCCTTATAATCCTCTTTGGCATTCAAGGATATGTGGAAATAATTGGTACTATAATTGGTGGGATCCCTCCTAGGAAAATCCTACAAAAACAATGGCTTATATATTATCCTTACCTTTTTCTATATTTAATGAATATATATTATTTCATGGTCAATATATCGATTCCTAAAGTATATTTATGTGGTAATGGGGGAACATTTCCATTCTTATTCATCCAATATTGATGGTTTTCAAAAATTAACCCCTTATTAGTTTTTGTTGGATATTATGAATGTTGAGATCACATGCTCCATTATATACTTATATCTAACACATAAACCATTTTTGAGTGTACTGTAAGGATATAAAATGTGGGTTTTGGAAACATGGGACAATGAAGGTTATATTAAAAGAGACAATATACATATTTGAAAATATTTTAAATTATTATTTTTAAATAAACCGAAACTAATCTTAAGATACCTTAATAATAGTTGAGAGCTTATATAATTCATTATATATTTAAAGAAGTCATGACATGGATTTTATATGCATAAAGAACAAAAAAACATATATTCACTCTCATTATTATAGATAATTAATTATTACCCCATTTTAGAGGTGAATGGTTTCACACTAAGTTTACTATTTGTTATTTTGATATTTTTATCCGCCACCTTCTAATTCCCATCATGAGATTAGATCATAGATTTATTAATACTTCTATGATTAAATAAGTATGAAGGGAGGTATATTTATCTACTTATGTGATTTTTTTCTTTTACCAAACTCTATTATAGATTTAGAAATATAATTTAAATCCAATGAAATTATAATATAGTATAATTACATCACATTCAAACATAGTTGGGTAAATATATAAATTGAATGGGACTAAATAATAATTATGATTTAAAAGATACTATAATAAATTTAATCTTATTAATAATTAGACGAAAATGTTATAAAAGTGTAAAAATAAACGTTAATAATTTGTATGATTTTATTGGAGTATATTTTTACTTGAAAGTCATATAGTTATGATGGGTTTTTATAATTCCTATAGAGATAAAAGTGTTAAAAAAGCATTAAATAACAATAAGAAAAGTAATAGGGTTATGGTGGAGTATCATTTTTTCAAGGATGATATAAGGATTATACTAATATTTAATTTTATCTATAATACTAAAATTTTATTATATAGTGTATTGTATTCTAGGTATAAAAATGGCTACATTTTTGTTTGAAGTTGTGTGACTAGGGATGATGTCTATGCCACTAGTTAAAGGAAAATTATAAGGCATAATATTTATTAATTGTCAATTATCATATCGTAAAGTGGGAGGTTTATAATAGAGATTAATGTCATCTAGAAAGAAGAAATTTTAAAATTATGTTTATAACATCCATGAAAGTGAAATGACAATTTTGAGGTTCTTTCCATCCGGGATGGATTGAAGTTAATTCTAATGTATTATTTGATCTAGTAATATAGAAGTTCATATCAATGTATAATAGTATTTAAGAATAAAACTGTTAATATATAGACTAATAACCTTCTACAATGTTTCATGGTTATGTAGAATATTAATATCATTCAAGAATATGGATGTTTTTGACATATTTTAATATCTTATTTTATATTGAATTGGTATACTACATTTTCATAACATCTATGAAGTGTTAATGGTTAGGTTGGAGTTTATTGTATTACTTTTGAATGAAATGTTATGGGATGGGGCAATAGTTATGGTTCTGTTGTGATTAAACCACTCAAAAGATTAATATGTATCATAGTAAAGAGAAATATGTCTTTTGTAAATTTTTCATAGTTTAAAATGTTTAGAAAAAATTTGATATATATTTGATAGATGAGTCTTTTTGTTTTTGGCCAAGTAAGAAGGAACACGTTTTTTAAATCCATGAATTTATTATTTAAACTTCATCGTTGATAATTCATTTTACTGATTTAATGCCTATAGGAGGGTTCACCATATAGTTTAATATTATATAGGAAGGATGATTTCGTATATAGTTAAAAGTAATATATTAACGAAAAATATAATATAGTTTTAAGTCATATAGTATAGATCATAATTTTTACATTTTATTAGACCCTAAGACCGTTAATGTATATTATTATACCTATATGAAATATGGATCAACTCTAAAGTGGTCTGAGACTATAGTTTCATCAATGTTTGTATAAATGTTACTTTTTTTAAATTTTATAACATTATTAATTAATAAGTATACAAAAAAACTCTCATGATGAATAATTATTTAGATTGATTGTCTATATAATACGTAAACAGACCTATAATATACTATTCATTTTACCAGGCTCATTTCATTTATAATTAAAATAATCAGTAATTGTGAATTAATGGTTAGGTGGTTTCAAATATGGATTTTCATATAGTTATATCTAAATTTATATGAAATATCATAATCACACATATTGAGGTAGTGAGTAATTTTATGATGGAAAAAATTATATATTTTGAGATCATGTTATTGATGTATTTCACTCTTATTGGGGTAGTGATAAGAGAAGATCAAATGTTGGAAAATGAAATAAAGATGATATTTATCACATAACTTGCAATCCACCTGATCAAACTCATCACATCAACTCTTCTCATTTCACGTGTATTATAAAACATGATTTTTAATTGGAATCATAATGAAACATTCAAACTAATGTTTTTTAGGAACCTAATAAATACAATAATTTTGGGAAAAACATTTCTAAGGTTCTTAAAGTCTTCAAATTAAGTGGAATTATGGGATATTTCTGTCAAATACAACAGTCACATCAATAAAAGAGATCTTAGAAAGGTATATCCTAATCTAAAACAAGATTCTTGTATACAAATAACCCTACTCATTGTTTAATTTATGTCACATTACATCATAGAATGATGATAAATACTAAAAAGGGCCCACCAAGATATATAAATAAAATTGTACATATTTATACAGTAATTGGGTTTTATAAAAGGTGAAACATTTATTTTTCATTCCATCCATGTAATTATCTAGCTTTTTACGTTTTAACATGATGTCATAATACACACCCTAAGATGCATGATTTATGGTGTTTTTAATTTCTTACTCAATATAAAATTTGTTTGTATCTTGTCTCCATTAGTATAGAAATTCCTAGAATCTATCACATTATTTTCACACCCATGGAACTAAAATGTGTAAAATAAATGATCCCAAAAAACTAGTCTTTTTATTGGATCAAATTCACTGGCCATCATCCAAGGAGAACTTATGAATGATATATAGGCCTTTCCTAATAATCACTACATCTATATTTTGTTATCAAAATCATATATATATTTTCTCAATTATCATTGACAGACCATATCCTCTTCCTCCCATTTTAACAATGCCTTCCAAAAGGTCAAAATAAATTATTATGTCCATATATAGGTCAAATGTAGATGATTGACTAAGAAATGAAATTAAACCATTAAAATATGGGTGTTCTCTAGGATTCTATAATCTTCTACTATAATGTATAAAAGTACATATAGGAAATCACATCTTCATGGAAATTATATTCAATGATATTTAATTCATCAATAGAAAATCATTAATTTATTGATTTTTGATTGATTACTGGACTCATATCCTTTCTTCTCCAGATATTATGTGTATTATTTTATCTCACACAAGATATTATTCTTCGATTTCACTCCAATTATTTTGAAAATAAAAAAATATGATTTCAATTCTAAGATATCTTTAAATAATTTTTCATTTAATTCATCCATTGGTTAATATTTAAGAAAATATAAATTATAGAACCATATTTAAATATTTATTTTTCCTCAAAAAACCACATAAATTTCAATATAATTCCATGTCATAAATATCTATATAATTCTACATTTCTTCAATAATTATGCAATGTCCACCTTTATTGTTGAATGACATGTTAGTTCCTAAATTATTTTTCACAATCGTCATGGAATTGTTTTGAATGAAGATTCTCTTAATGATATGATTTCAAATTTTTTACTAAATTGAGTGGATATAATATTTATGGTCTACCCTTTTCATTATGATATACTATTTTGAAGTCTTGGTTTATTCAAATGATAGTTTGTTATAGAATAAAAAACCATTGTAGTGTTTCCCACTCTTCTATAGCCATTGTCTATATTTTGAAAATTCAAGATCATTCTTATGTAGCATATGTTTACTCCAGTTCATGTACTATTATGGATTGAATTTCTAAATCCATTGTGTTACATGATTTCTATTTGAAATGGGGAGAGATAAAATTATTAAGGGTAAGTCACTGCAATGTGACAAAAGTTTTCCATCCATATTTTTACATTCCCAACAACCTCACATGAAATGACCCTTATTCTTTCATCTATATTTATATCTGTCTCTATAAAATAGTATAAAATTAAATAAAATTCTATAAAAACTATCTCCCCTCAACACATTGTTCCAAAAAATATATTATTATAACCATTCATTATAAAATTATCCCTACATATGTTTTTTGTAATTCATTCATAATATATGTAACCATGTCGAAATACTCACTAAAGAGACTTATTTAGAAAATAGATATATGGAATTTAAACCAATATATCCCTTTGAGAATAAAATTCAAATGGTATTCATCTTCATATATGATCAAGCAACAAAACTCATAAAGATCACATTTTGACATATTTTTTAGATAATTCAATACCGCTTGTTGAAGTCATAGATTCTTCTTCCTTATATAAATTTATTATTAGAGAAAAAATTCATTAAAAATTATATAAGACTATGAGAGTCAAATATTGAGTTAGTAAATAAGTTGAAATGTTAATTATTATATTATTGACCATATATTCTGGAATTTCTCTTTTTAAATCCACCATATCTTCAATTACATCACATGTTGATTTCATTTACTTTGACTTAAAAATATCCATTTTATTCATACAAGAACCCACAAATTTTTTCACTCCTATAATTATACAATACTCTTAATATAATCATATATAAAACACATATATTTTAATAAAAAATACACATCATTGAGAGGTTTATTTATTGAATTAATTTAGTTTTAGTAATTTAATTGATCTCAAAGGTTTAACATATGTATCTCAAACACATATATAATCAATGTACTTGTAAATACATATAAAACATTATAATTTTCTCAAATAAAAACTGATTTTATAGTATTTTACTCAAATATTTCATTTATATAATGATAATGAATTTCAATGCAGTTTGGTACTAGAATGTTTAATCACAATCTTTGAAAACTAGATATTATTGTTTTTTTCATACAAAATCATAATAGATTATTGTACCCCATCATGATATCTAGTTGCTTCTTCAATATACAGATCAATTAGGTCTATTCAATTTTTACTATTATATTCTCTTTATCCATTATTCTCAATGATATATACTACATTTTCCACTTTTCTATCCAATATAATTTTATCCAACGTATAATTTTATACCGATTGTAGATTGTTTTCCTAAATATCTCCAACATTGTCTATATCTGAGTATTCCTCCAAATCATGATATTATATCTCTTAGTAAAAAAATATTTAATTCATTATTACATAGAGAAATATTAAATTATTATCTTTCTTATGAGGATATATTCCTTCAGAGAACTCTTAATTTATGAAAATAATGATATATTATAAAATATATATAGTCTTGTTGTGTTAAGATAATGTAACTTCAAATAATTTCTTTATAAATGTTGGATTTAAATACATTTTTATCCTCATTAATTCCATGTTTTGATCCTACCACTAATGGATTTGAAACTAAATATGAGTATTATGTTTCAATCTTTTTAAAAATTCACCTACATACTTTTCATGTAAGATAAATGTATTTCCATATTTAAGATGTTAATGTAATCCAAGGAATTGGTTTAATACTCCCATTATTGAAATATAAAATATTTAAGGTATTAGATTTGTAAACCTTACCATGTAAATATAATTTTTCACACCAATGATGATTTCTTACTCATAAACAATTATATTAATCAAATCTTAATTTCATAATTTCATATAATGATTTTAATTTACAGCTCCCTTTTAATACTCCATCTTTACCACATAAGTGTCCAACTATGCGTACCATTCACAACGTGGTTTCATTAACCCATATATGTTTTTTATCAATTGAAAAAATTTATTAATATATTCTTCAGTAAAAAATTTATTATGTTTGTTATATATTTATTTTAAGAAATCCATTAAAAATATATATTTTTTAAAATAATTTTGAAAAAATTAGACTATATTAAAATAACCATATCCCAAAACATATTTTATTATATTGAAATTTCCATGGGTGTATACATTTCCACGTTGAAAATTAATTAAATCTAATAATATCATTTACCTAGAAACCTTTCCTTATTCTAGTTCACTCTTCCATTTTCATCAATGTTAGTTTTGAATAGACACATTATTCTAATAACATTTTATGAGTATGACTATTCAAAAGTTGAAATTTTTTGTTATTAGTAATCTACTACAATTAATTTTTTAGGGATATGAAACATCATTCATCTATTTCTAACTCTTCAAATGTATTCTACTAAACAAGTGGAAAAATAATATTCTACTCTATAATATTTGTTCTATCGGGATTTTTTATAGTAATCTATCCTTTTATATTGTTGTTTTTATCAACATAAAGTATTTTCTTTTTGTTTGATTCATATATTGACAACCGCCAATAATATAATAACAACAAGTATTAGGGAATTCCCTCCTTCATTTTATTACACTATGAAACACCTCCTTTTTTAGTAGATACAGCCCATTAAATGACCCCATAAACCCAATGGATAGGAATTCCCATTACATATCATAGATTGACTAGCTCATATACTCATGACCCTAAAATACCATTTTGTGACCTCTTCCCTAGCTTATGTACAAGAAGAATTGAGACACCATATTTTTCATCTCTAAAAATACTACTCTATCTTCCCACCACCACACACTTGGCCAATCTAGCCACTGCTACTCCATCAATGCACAAACACCACATGTCGTGGGCTAGTTTTTATTGCATTGAAAAGACCCATTGAACGACCCCAAATGACACAATAACCACTAACTCACAAGTACTGAAGAACTACTTAGTAACCCTATACGTTCATATGCTGCTTCTGGAGCTTCCAAGACACCATATTTCTCCTCCCCCACCCAAAGTAGTTTCAGATCATCATCGATGCATGCCTGAAATGGTCGGGCTGAAATATCTATCCCCATCTATATGACACGTGCAATGCATGCCTCATCATTATTCTTCTAAATCCAAAAATTTGAGTCTTTCAAAGAATATTACATGATTGAAATAGTATTACAAGGTATCCTTAACCACGTTGACAAGACCCCAACTACACCTTAAATATTATAATAATTCTATTCTTAAGAACCATAAACATCATCATTTGAAAATTTGTATACTTATCTTGATTTTCCTTCCGAATTTTACTCTTTTTCTTTACCATTTAATTCATGTATATAAATTCAACAAATTTTCATAGATTCAACTTCAATTTCAATGAAATTACTTCTTCAAACAATTATTATATATATATTTGAAAATTTTTATCATTTTACACTTAGAAGAGTAGTCTATAAAGACTCATTCATCTTATATATCTCTATTTTAACTTTATTTTTCTGTTTTATTTAATTTAAAACACATGATTGTAAAAACTATGAAGAGATTCAAAGAATGTTAACTACAATTATCCATTTCCCATGGTTTCCTATTTTATTGAGGGAAAATAAACACCTTTTTTATATGTACATGGATTCTTGTAATAATTACTTCTAGTAATGGAAATATTTGGAAACCTAAAATACTAATATTCCGGATATATTGTTGACTTTGTGATATCACTGTATCATAAATCTATTCTATTGAGGAGTCCTTATTGAAGACACTGCTTAATTTATTAAAAGATTTCCTTGATAAATTTAAACATTCATTGAGATGTATTAACATATATTGTCTAAAAATAAAATATTCGTTGATATTTTGATTTTACTACCCACTGTTAGATAGAATCTTTTGATATATTATATCACTACTATATTAGATAATATAAATATGTAACATTATATCATATAGTAATCATCCACAAAAATGATAAAATACATTTCTCCATAAGTTATTATATGAACAATTTTACCATATACAACGATGTGTTCATAATAAGGTAAATTTGAGGTTTGTTTCCTCTTTTAATTACTTGGGGTTTTCACCAGATTTCCACTTAAACATAATTCACTTAGCTTTTCCTAATTTCTCAAAAAATTATGGATATCTAATATTTTCATATATTATTATATATTTTCTATACATTTCAATATATGTGACATTACCATCGATGAATTTTATTAAATTTCACATACACCAAACAAAGACAAGCATTCTACTCATTTTAGACTTGATACAAATTCCCATTCATTTACAAATCCTAAATTATATAATTTACTTCCATTACTATACTATTTAATCATTTATTGTTTAATTTAAATTGATATACAAAGTCTCATATCTAACTTACACTTAATAAATTTTATCCCATATCTTCTAAATATAAATTATTCATTATTCTTCAATTAATATCCAACTATACAGGTTTTATTCCATCCTTTGATATTTGGATCTATATAAATTCCAAATTGAACCATTCTATTAGTTCTAAAATTATATTAACGAGAATATTCATTTTAATTTTCATTTTTAATAGACACACACAAAATAAATATTCTACATGTTACTATTTTTCATTTCTTTAAAGTATATTTCAATTTAAATAGACTTTTCATCTGTCATCCAAATCATTTCTTTCTAATAAGTGACAAATTCAGTAGAGATATATGCATAATACTTTTTATTATCTTCAGTACATGAAAACAAGTCATATAATTCATTCAATAGATAAAATATAATTCATGAAATAATTTATTGGGATTATCTCATATCCATAATTCTTTGACTATAATAGGAAAAATTATAGGATCTTCGTCTCCTACAATTATAATATTTATGAACAACGTTAATGAAATTTAAAAATATTGATATTATAAATATCTTATCTAATATAAAGAATAGATTTTAGTTCCAACTTGTTGACTTCTAATTTCTTCACATATCAAATAATTTTTAATTCATCACAATATGATACTGTGTGGCCTAAGTAGCCATAAAATTAGAACTTCATCTACAGAAAACATTTATTTCATATATCACTATATAAGGAACCAGATATTTAATTACTAAATTTTTATATGTTATTGATGAATATGAATATTATCCTATATTCTTTTATCCTTTCTATTCACATTTTTTTACCTATGTTTTTTCGTTTTGATGTAAAATCCATACTAGATATTAAACATGTAATTGGTTCCTTTCACACCCAACACATCTTCAACATCTCTATTTTCTCATTTTACTCTTTAAATTAGTTCTTTACATGAGAATTATTGATACAATATCTTCACCTTTGAATCAACTAACTTCATTTTAGACTCAATAATAATCCTTAGGATACCACTTCATCCTTGAGAACATCAATATTAGTATTTTAATCATCGATATAGAACTCAAAATTAGTGGTCTTATCCTACAGATAAATGTTTAAACTACTATTAGACACTTCTTTTTTTCACATTATCATTTAAATTCTCCCAAAACTTAAAAATTCGTTAAATTTTTCTTTAATTTCATCGACATAAATAAATGATTCTTTCTACAGGACTTTTATATTCCTAATCTTTTTTCATAATAGGTTCATTTCATTATTTGATCCATTAAACTATACCACTATATAAGTAAATAACATTTGATATCCATCATATCTAGATTTAGATTTTTATTTCTCTACAATATCAATCAAAACATCCTCTATATCAATGATAAATTCATTTTCAACACTTTATACTTACTTTTCATTAGCATCATCCTTCCCTAAAATTATGATAAATTTTCTTCTAAATTTTATTCTACATATATTTCTAATATTAAAATTAATTATTGAGGAATAATGATTTCTCATATTTTGAGTGAATTCATTCACATTAATGACATTTTCCATATTTATTAAATGAATGTAATCAAAATAAATCCTACAACAATATCTCAAATTACCACTCATGAACTTCCACACCACAAAATATAATGATTCCTAATTTACATATTACTAACCATTTATTGTTTCATGAATGTCTTGATTCTATATAAATTTAAATTAAATTTAATTATGTGAATTAAAAACATATGTGAAAAACATTATATAAATATTCAATAAATAGTTCACTAATATTTACAACCTTGGGAGAAAAAAAATTTTATTATATATTGGTGGAAACGTCTATATAATCTTTTATGCAACATCAAAATATTGTTTATAATAAAAACGTCAATTGATAGATCTAAAAAGTCAATATTATGGTTCAATAGCAGGTTAATATTCTCACATCAGTTCATCCTTATATCATTAAACAAGTTATGATGAACCTACACCCTATAGTCTTTCTCATTGATACATCCTTAGTAAATATTTAAAACTTTGTCTCAAATATTATTTTTTGATGTTCAACTCATCACCCTCATGCATATTGTTTTTTGAAAAATTGATAAATTATTTTTTTGGGTAATTAGAAACAAAAATAAATAATTTAATATATGATTATATCCCTATAAATTTTATAAACATACATATGTATATTTCAAAATCATCATTCAGTATCATAACTTTTATATGAGACTATAGGGGTGGTCTCAGAATACACTTACAAAAATGAAAATTATAGTGATAAAATAATTGTATTCCCTCCATATTTAGAAAATTCTATATGAAAAATAAATAAACATGATAGATTTATCAAGAATTAAATTATTTTTTTTAAAACAAAATTCATCCTAAGACCCCAATACACATCCTAAGAGGGGAAATGATTTTGGTTGTTTTTTTATTTTAACCCTCCATAAAAAATTCCAATATCGTGTTTCCCTATAACTAGATACACATAGAATATTTTTTAAAATATTAAAATACCAAACACCAAAATTATATAAAATAATAGAGAAAAAATAATATAATTTTACTTAGTCCGTCTAGACTAGGATATATACAAAGTGAATATATCATTTATTTGTTGATATTTCTGATAATAAAAACACAACTAGTTTTTTCATGTAGTATTTAGGAAGGGATCACTACTCATCAATGGTTGATAAACAATTCCTCTATTTCCATCACTAAATTATAATAGGGTTACAAGAAATGTTAGTATGGAACTGTTTGTCAGATTTATAATATTAATTAATAAATGAAATAACACCACATTGAATTGATGTTCTTTAACATTCTTTGATATTAATATTGGGTTCTCCATAAGTATACATAGTAAATTACATTATCTCAAACATGATATTAAATGAAATTAAGTCTATAAAAATCACTCTACATTTCTACATTACTCTCTAACAACAATAATTTACACATATTCTCTCATCTAATATATTTTCTTGTTATTCATTTATCTATAACAAAATAATATTCAACACTTTATATAAAAATAAATTCCAATTACCAATTTAAATTAAAATTTAGAGTCTACATTAACATCCATTAATTCATATTCATTGATTGGATTGCCTTTGAGTAATTGTAAAGAATTTAATTGCATTAAAATTTTTAGTGGTAATCCAAGAAACGACATAAAATTAATGGTGGTGACATTCACCAATGTCCATAAAATTATATACTGAAAAAACTATAACACCATAAAAATATTAATTGGGATGGGGAAGAATTATTTTGAAAAATGTTTCCAAAATTTTTCAAATAGGTCATACTATGAAAATTCTCTTCATAACATGATTTATATTTTTTCACTAACCAAAAATGACAAAAAAACAATTTCCTAACAATTTTGGTTTGATTTTATTTTCCATATATTTGAGTTATTATTATAAATGTATATTGTGACATTAAAAAACTATTATTGCATGGCTTGATTATTTATAGTAATGGTCTATCAAAAATTATATATAGTTCATTCTTATTTATCTTGAGTTGACCCTCACATGAGACTTTCGAAGCATGGAAATCTTATTAAATGAGGTGATTAAATTTCCATCCAAAATATTGAGGCCTAATATTTATAATGTCAGTCACTACACCATGACAAATTTTCTCTTTATAACTCTCTATACCCCAATAGGATATCCTTGAAAAAATCACCAACTGACTCCGGGATATTTTTATCTACCCACAAATAATCTTTCAAACCCTCATTATACCAAATGAAAAACTCAAATATATAATTTTTAATAAATCCAATATCAAAATAATTTCTTATATTATGATACCAAAACATTGAACTCATTTATAAATACTAATATTAGAGACTCGTTACTTTTATATTATGATTTTATTCTATATTTGACATGTATTAAAACATAAGGAAACGTGAAATATTGTTTAGGATTATAAATTAAAATTAAAATTAATTATGATCTATAATTTATATCAAATATATGTATTCTTGAGATCTAATTGAATATTAGGATTTTTGAGATGTATGTTTCATATTTGAATATTAAAAGGGATTCTCAATAGAAAAAAATATTTATTTTACTATATCAATGATGGTTTTCATGTCCTCTACTAAATGAGAAGAATAGAAAATTTTCATACAGAATGTTATATTGGTAATATTTAACAAAAGAAATTATAAAATTTATGGGTTCTATAAGAAAAACTTATATCTACACTAACCTTGGTATTAATTGAAAATATAATGATCCTCATATTTCCAGTAGTAACAGATAAATAAAAAAATATATTTCCTCAAAAAATTTCATTAATGTCTCTATGTAAAAATATTCAACTCTCAATTGATCAATTAATAGTTACACCTTTACTAATTATTTCTCATAAAAAATAAAACCATATGTAATAAAATGACTCAACATTTAGATACATGTTTATAAATATAATGGGTTTATCAGGCATTGTGTTTCCCCATTTGTTATGTATTAAATTTTTTAAAATAAATATAATATTGTCTTATTGTTATGTATTGAATATCCAATGAAAAAATTATTGGTAATTAAGAATAAATGTTGTTTATATCATGTTGGTTGGTTTTTATTTATTTAAAATGGTCTAAGTTATTCTTTAGGGCTAACATATCATTTGAATATAATCAGATTTGGGTAAGAATGAAAGATATTTTGATGGAAATTTAATAATATGGATATAACCACTATGAGCATGTAAAAAATCATCCAAAAAATTTTCTGGGGGTATTAATGATAATATTTAGAAATATTTTTTTAACAAGATTTATTTATAGTGGTTTATTTATAGATGATAACCATGTATAACCTAAATTGAAGGTATACAATAATAAATATTTTTAAAAAATGATAGAATCCATAATAAATTAGTATTTATATTCTATTTTTCCTTACCTAGATCTATGAGGTGAATGTTTAATTTCATTTACTTTAAAAAAATAGTTGTAGTTGACCTTGAGAAATTTGACGTACTGATATATCAAAGAACTCTCAAAAAAAACATTCTGATTTGGGTTTTTGTAACTATAATGAGTTACTGTCAATACCTTGTTCATTTTTCAGGGATTAAAATCAATATAATGTGATTAAGCTAGAAGGGTGTAGGATATGTTTAAATAAAAAAATTCATACATCTTATGAGGAATTTAATAGAAGGAATATTTTTATAAATTTTATCATTTTTCATATTCCAACGAATGCATAAATCATAAAATATGATGTTTCATTTGTCAAATATGGATATTTTTCTCACAAAGGGAGGCATTTGTATTATATGGATCAATCCAATTAAGGATACACAGGAAAAACTATCCATCAAAAGAAAAAAAAATTAACCCCATTTACCTTGATTATAAAATTATAATGTATTTTAAAAAAATATATATATATATTTAATTCTGATATAGTAGTTATAGATCAAGAATATTCATAATTTTGATTTTATGTTACTATATATTCTTAGATGATAAAATACTATTGTGTATTCCTTAATCTAGAAATCATATATGTAAATAATTTATGAATCCAAAGCTGAGTAATAATTTATGAACATGATGGATAAACTTTATTTTTTTGGATTTGAAGAAAGTAACTATGTGTTGTGGTATGTAGTGAATATGACCATATCATTGGAAAATAAGGTGAAATCAGGATAATTTTTATTTATTAGATATGAAATTTAGTTCACTTACTATTTAATAAGTATATATTTTCATTTAATGTTCCGAGAATGAGTTTTATATAATATTTATTTTTATCTCTATTTTGTTTTTAAATTTCTTTATTTTAATACATATTAAAGGATTAATTAAAATTTCATTAGGTGAATTTAATATAAAGGATTAATATAATTGAGATTACATATCTCTTATCCTCCCTTGAATTAAAGTAAAAAATAAATTGATTATAAAATAAATGGAATAAAATTTAAAAGCATGGTCCTTGATTTTGTTAGATATTTTAAATGAATCATATACCTTTGGTTGATTAATCATGAAACAATATCAACCATATATATGTTTTAAACCTTTATAAGTAGTTAATTAAGACTCTGGAGATCACCATTATGTATTATGATTTTTTTAGAGGAAACCCTTTCAAATATGAATATCGTGTTTGAAATTATGAAATGGATTTAGCTAAACAAGAAACAAATGACCTCCACATAGAGACACCATAATGAATAAAAAAATCAATAATATTATATACATTTTACTATTGGGGACTATATATTCTTATAAATGTATATAATTTTGGGAAACATTTTCATCAAAATTTATGGGAATATTTTATATATAAGTACATAGATTTTTATAGCTCTTAAGTGAAACTTTTATAAAATAAAAAGAAATTGATTATGATAGATTTGGGTCCATTATAAATCATTAAATGTATTAGGAATAAGGAATATATTTTAGTCATTACTTATCTAATATAAATTTATCCCTAATGTGTTTCATGTTTTTTAAATGTTAAAATATGAACCAAACCTGACTCATATAATCAACTAGGAAAATGCTAATTTAAAACATTACTAGTCATTAATAGTGTCCCATTTAAATTTTTTTTGATTTAAATTTGTCTATGAGGAATCATAATTAAATATCATTAGGTTTATATGGTATTGATGTAAAATATAAAAAGATACATGTGAATAAAAACATGTAATATAGATACAAAGAATGGATATTTTTTCTCAATAAAAATCCTAATGAATTTATAATTGTGAAAATATATGTGGGGGAAGATTTTTTACACCAAAAACATTTGTACATATTAATAAATCCTATTTTTATTTAATTTTGGTTAATAAAAATCATATTTTAGTTTCAAAAAACCTCATTCATTTAATAACTTGACACATATTCACACAGATTTCTAGAGGATGATATTTTCCATGATTTTTTCCATATCATAATTATTTCCTTCTTAATCTTGAGAAATATAAAATCATATAAAAAAATATATATATAATATCCCATTTTATTCCTTTTTATTCATCAATTATTCTTTTGGAACATGATTACTAGTATTTCAGTAGATTTTGGTTTCAAAGTTAATGGATTTTCTTGGTTACATTTTTAATGATATTTAAAAAAAATAAAAATTTATAATAGAATGTTCAAAACTAAAATTTCAAGTATATTTATGTTGGTGGGTCAATATTTTACACTATGTATGATATATTAACTACCAATAATTATGTAATGTTGTGTCAATCCTCTTTTGACTTGTTAAAAAAGGACTTCATCCCTACATGATGTATCATGGATATTAACGATTGAATTAATTTTTTTTAATATTGTGTAAATACATCCACATAAGTTTTACTTATTTAACATCGAAAATTTATATTAAAATATTATTGAGGAGGAAAATAATTTTTTATGATGTATATAGTTAAATAGTAAATAATTTGCTAATAAATCACTATTTATTTTTTTTCAATAATTATATATGAAATGGCCTAAATTGGTATAATACGACATTAATATATTTTGGACTATCTTATTTAAAATATTAACACTGAAATGAGAAAATAAGGATTATAGAGTAGGTGTAACAGTTATAATTATATAGAATTCTTACAATTTTACAATACTATATAGGAGGATCCAATAAACTATTATATTTAGGTGATGACCAAAATTTAATGCAGTTATTTAATTTAACCTAATAATAATAACTTATGAGGATTTTGAAATTTATCCTTAACAAGTATGTCATTAATGGTAGTTAGTCATCTATGATAATATACTCCAAATTAGTTAAGATAGTTCCCATAGATTACTCAATATACACATAATCATTTTCTTTTAAATTATTAATGTATTACATAATAATTACACATGCAAAAAGTGTTATAAACCAAATAAAGAATTATTTATAATGGATATAATTTACCATGATAGTTCATTTATTTAATTACTAGTACTTGTTATAAATATATTCATTTTTTAAATGTTTCCTATTAATTATATTATCATGTAATTAACTAAATTATTAATCCATGGATATTTATATTTTCTTTTATTATTTTCGTCTAAATGTATACCTTATGTGTACATATATGTAATATATACTATGAAACTAGTAAGGGTAATACATATCTATTTATCAATGATGGATAATATTTGCAATGTGGATATTAGAGTTGTTGTACCATGTCATGGGAACCAATAATGTTCTATTATTCCCAAGTAAAATATCTAATAGTTGAATTGTATGATTTGTTTTTTCCACAAATCACTATTTTTGAAAAAGAACATGTTGAACATTTTTATTTAACATAATTTAATATACTCATGTATACATATAGGCCTTAATTTCATTTTTCTCTATTCATATAACTATTTTATGTTTATTTATTATGTAGTATCATTTTCATTGGATGTTGTTTCCAAATGTGATACCTTATATGAAATTTCATGTGACGTATCTATGAAAATCTATAAATAACATAAGGAATATATATATATATACATCTATATATGTAGATATTACACTCCCCATGGATAATTTGAATAATTTTTTCTTAGTTTAAAATATCATTCCATTTTTCTAAAATTTTGATACTTAATGTTCATTTCATTGGAAAATACATAACTTTTAGGAAAATTTCATTCAAGGTAAAATATCTTCTGACATGTTTTTTAGACCATAAACATTAATTATTAGTATTTACTGATTATAAGGTGAATTTGAGGAATTTTTTATGTTCCATATTGTGTAATGGTTCTGTTATATGATTCAAGGGATTGCATAATGTGTGGTTATAAGAAACAAAATGATGTGGATATATTCTGTGTATTGTTACTCGAATGTTTATCCATAATATTTTTCACCATTAAATATAAGATATTAGAAATAATATAATTATAATGTACTATTACACAAAACATATTTTTAGGCATAAAGTTTTATTTTGAAATAATCAGGTAAACACTCTGTATGGTGAAACGAGATATGGAAAAAATAAAATGGTTTATTGTTTAGTTCATTTTAGAGTTATAAGTTGACAAGGATTTAGTAAAATGGAATTAATATTTAATACATATACCACATTACACAATGTTTTATTAATGTGAATATTTCCAATGGTTTTGGATTTTATATATTTCTTTTATTGTAGATTTATAAACATGGATCTCAAGGAGGATTATTTGATGATGGTTAATAAATGGATTGAGAAGAATGTTTTTCTGACTTGGATCCTTGGATGATTGATTTTTAATTGAAAAGATAAGTATAATATATAAAAAAGTGATATCTTTTGAATATTATTTTAGTAGTTTATGAAGTTTTTGGTGTTTTGGAGGAGGTTCCTAGCTTAAATCAATAATATAGTGTAGAGTTAAATTTTTTGATTTCATTGGGTATAAAATGTTTCTATAATATACCATAATCTATAATTCCCACTCCAATATATGAGTTATAGACTCATATTTTTGATAATTTTTAGATTGTATTTGTAAATATGATATTGTTAACATGGTGTGAACTATACATATTTTTATCCAGGTAAAACAGAAATAGATGTTTATGGATTTACTATGGCTAATTCAGCTAGTTAACAAAAATGAATAGAAAACTACTTCTAAAAGTTAATCATTTCTAATGATTTTCTAGTGATCATTTGTTTGTAATGTCTAATTTCAAGACCATATTTTTTTTTGTATTTTTATTTTTCATAATTTTTTACTTAAAATAGAAAAATTTGAAAAAATAGAAAATAAAAATTAATATATTCAATTAATTAATTAAATTAAATTATAATAAAAAAATTATTTTTTTTATAAAACATATAAGAATTTATTTTAAGAGTTATAAATATTTATATATGTGATACAAATATTTATGTTATATTTAGTGTTAACATTATTATTTTGAATACATATATATAATATAGGGTATTATTGTTTATATAATTATGTAAATATTGTTATTATCATTTTTATATGAATTATTATTATTTATAATAACCAAAGTTTGAATAGTGAATGAAACAAATTAATTATATTATTATAGTATGCACTGCAGAAATTATTATACCAAAAATTGTTGTAGATAATGTATCATAGCACTATAGAAGAACACCATTAAAAATTTAAAATAAGTGATCTAAAAGGGGGCCTATTATGGACCTATAGGTTGAAATGGTTTCTATCGCCCACCTTGTTTATTATAAAGACATGGGTCATGAATGTTCTTATTTTATTAGGGTGTAATTCAACTCTTAGTAGGGGTTGGAATTAGTCCAATTTGTCTATTTAGGTGTTTGAGTTTTTTTCTTTGATGTTTCCTATTTAGTATATAATAAATATTGTTAATATTAAATTATTAAATATATTTTAATGTAAGAACCTGGTTCTTATTTTTGAGGTACATGTTTACTCTTTTCTCTTTTCCTTAAGTGTTTTTGAGAAGATAAGTAAAAGGGGGGAAATCTTATATTTTGGGACTACACGCCGTGTATTTTTTTACACACCGTGTACTTTGGCCCAATGGGATGAGTACACAGGGTGTGTAGCCATATTGGAGACGAAGGGTGTAAAAACTGACTACATGCCATGTATTGGATATTTACACGTTGTGTAGTTAGTCGGCAGGAAAATAGTAAGGCGGTTGAAGCAGCCACCAGCTGCATGACAGTACAAGTCGTGTAATTAGGAATAAACGTCGTGTACTCATGTTTATAGATGAACAGTTCAGTGGTGCTGCCAAAGGAACAGTTAAATGAGAAAAGTACACACACTGTACTTGAGAAGTACACGCAGTGTAGTTTGTTTTTTTCATTAATGGGCAGTAGCCAACCCTGTTCACATGATTGGCTTAGAACTAGAGGAAGGAGTTAGGAGAAGAGGCCAGACCTTTGAGGATCTCCAGATCAAGCATCAGGAATCCATTTTCGCCTTGTACGATCTTGTTGGAACCGTACGGGTCAGCCCCCCACTCTCCTAATGCCTTTCTTTCCAATTATTCCTCTAAGGGATGTTATTCAATTTTTAACAGGAATTTATTTTACCTCAGATCTACATCATTCTTAGACGATTCGAGTATTGTCGTTCGCGTATACAGTTCAGGGGCTTTTTAGGTAGGTGGCTTGGTGTTTAAATTCCAACTGTTGTGCGTTTTTGTGTACCATTATGCTACAAACCCATGTTGGGGTATCGTGTGGCTAAGGTCATGGCTGTTTTGAATACCTATAATAGTAAAGGTAATTAAATGTGATAATAAACTGTTGTTTGGGATCGCTGTTTGGATCCAGGACCACCCCTGGGGTGCGTTCCGTTGTTTAGTCATTTTCCCAGGATACTCGAGGGTATGCCATGCTTACTTTATGCATTATTTTTTCCTTCAGAGGAATTGTAAATAATTGCATGTTTAAATGTTGGGCATGGCACATTTATTTATATCCTGAGGGCGTGGATGTTATATAGCCTAAGGGCGTGGATGTTTTATAGCCTAAGGGCATGGATATTTTATAGCCTGAGGGCGTGGATGTTACATAGCCTAAAGGCATCGATATTTTATACCATGAGGGCGTGGATATTATATAGCATGAGGGCGTGGATATTTTATAGCTTGAGGGAATGGTTTTTAGTGCCTGAGGGCGTGGATATGTTTTAGCCTGAGGGCATGGATATTATATAGCCTGATGGCATTATTACCTTATATGCCTGAGGGTATGGTTACTATATTATCTTTAGGGCTTGGATATATTTTATTAGCCTGAGGGCATGGTTCTGATGGGAACAAACTGTAAGCAAATTAAATAGTTAAAATGAATAATTAAATGGCAATATAACTGTTAAATTTTGTTACTTTTGGGTACTGCTTAGTTTATTGCATTTATTACTGCACACTGTTGTTGCATATTTTTACATAGTTGGGCACGAGCCTTTGGTGGGTGCCTACGAGGATTTATTTCTCACAACCTGTTTGGGTCATGCCTTTGGCCCAAACAGATTAAATTTCTGCAGGTGTAGATAAAGAAAGGGTCCCTATACAGGTACATGATTTCTGCTGAGGAGTAGGGGAGCATGGGATCAGGCTTAGGCTCGCGATGCCACCGATTGTTTTGTTTTGTTGTACTCTATGTTGTAATGTACTGTATTATTTTGTAACATATTCTTTCTATTTTCTTAGAACTTGAGACATGTTGCATAATTATCTATATAACTGTTGGTTATCTTTTACTGCAGTAGTTATATTAAATGTGTATGGTTTATTGCTTCCGCTTTTGTTGTATGATTTTTATTTTATTTTGCGGCGCTACACTTTGAAAAATGAGGGCATAGTTTCCCCACTATCAGACTTGGGCCCTCACTTCTAGTCGGCAGCCTCTGGCATTTGGGGAAATGCGCTTGAGGTCACATGGTGAACCGGTTTGGGGAAACCCGTTGAGTGGAACCCGGAACCAGGACATTACAAAGTGGTATAAGAGGAGACCTTTTTTTGAATTACTATTTGGAGCCATAGTCAGGGATAAGATGGGAATGGAAGTTGTTAATAAGCTGTGTGCAGGTGTATCTAACCTGTGTATAGGGAAAATCCAGTCTACCTTGAATTTTTACAATTCTTCTGATTTTCCAAATTCTACAGTTGATTTGATTTCAGCATTGGGTGACATAGTTGTGATTGTGTTGGTTTTAATTTATTCATGGGATCTATTTAGTTACAACCCGATAGGATGAGGTTATTCCATTTCATTCATCAATTAGGAGCATGTTATAAATCATAAGTCATGCATAGTTCCATGCAATGTAGGTGCATTAGAAATTGCTTGTTGTTGTGATAGTTTTTGTGCTAGAAAAAGCATGCTGTTTTCAGAGCTGATTTAATAAATACATGTTGTGTGATAGGTTATTGTTGTATAATATTGTTTATGTAATTGACGCATAACATTGGTTTTTGGGGAGTATGGGCCCACATTAACTGGAATTTTGTGGATCATTAGCTGGTTATCTTGTAACAACACATAAAAGTTGTCAAACTTTGATTCATAGAGAGTATTGTCCCCCACGAGTCGGGATTTGGCACATAGGTGTGGTTTTTCAGTGTTTTTTGGTTTCCGGAGTAGTATTTGAGCCTTACTATCTGGAAAACCCAAGATACACACCATGTAGTTCCTCAGAAACACGCTGTGTGTTCTTCTGTTCGGGAAGAAAATAAATCTTTTTGAGTACACGCCGTGTACCCTCAATACACATCGTTTATTCTCTTCCCGTGTCATAGACCGTGTGGGAGAGGACACGGGGAAGGGAAATGATTGGGAGAACACGCTGTGTATCATATGTACACATCGTTTAGTGTTGACCCGGAGTCCGGCCGTGTAACTAAAAAACATGGGTCGGTGAAATATTTCTTGTACACACCATGTCAATGATGAACACACTGTGTAGTATAACATGGGGACCCGACCGTGTAGCTAAAAAACACGGGTTGGTGTTACCTCGTCTAGTACACACCGTGTACCCATGGGACACGTCGTGTAGTCTTGTTCGAGGAAAGACCGTGTGGACTTAGCCATGTGGCTAGGAGACGGGGTTGTGTATACACCGTGTACGTGTGTAACACGTCGTGTAGTATCATGCCGAGTAGTCGGCCGTGTCACAAACAACACGAGCAGTTGTAAAATTACACCATACACGCCATGTATCTTATATACACGCCGTGTAGTTTTGTTCAATGGGAGCTGTGTGGCATAACCATGTAGAAGGACCCAGGCAGGGTAAGAGAAGCTAGGTACACGCCTTGTTGTCAGTATACACGTCGTGTAGTCTTGTTTTGAAAATCATGAATACCTTCTTCCTCATGTTCCCCTTTAGGTTCCTTCATTTCCAATCATTGATAATCTTGATCTTAGGTGTCTTTTTGACCTTGTAGATTCATTCCACCGAGGCGACCACACGTTGTTCATGAGGAGAGAGGCAACTATTATACTCCAGATAAGGTAGGCCATGGAAAACTAGTGGATCCTCTAGAAAATCTTGATGCAGGGCCAACCGTTATATCGGAAACAGGCACGGAGGTAGAGTTCTGTGAAGTCTTTATGCGGTTCATGCAGACCATTCATGGAGCACCGCCAGCTGCCACATCTATTGCTGAGCTGACTCGTAGATTCCAGCATCAGCATCTGCCTACCGTTTCAGCGGATGGTGGACCACATGCTACGGAGTCTTGGTTGGGGTCTATGAAAACTATTTTCAATCTTCTCGAGACACCTCCAGGGCGGAGGGTCAAGTTCAAGACGTATATGCTGTGTGATTCTGCCAAGAGGTGGTGGGATGTAACCACCCAGTTATAGAATAACAGATACATGGGGTGGTTAAATTTTCAGGCATTCTTCTATTACTTCTTCTTTCTAGAGACGCTGAGAGCAGATAGAGCTTGAGAGTTCTTGAATCTGTATCATGGTTCTATGTCGTTGATGGATTTGTTCACTCGTTTCACCATGCTTCAGGGTTTTTCACCCGTTCTGGTGGGTGATGAGACGTTGAGGGCCATACGCTTTGAGGATGGTCTTCATTATGACATCCAAGCACTGGTGAATGTTTTCAGGTTTCCTACAGTACATGATATTGTAGACCAGGCGCTGATTACAAAGAGGAACCTTCTGGAAACTGGAATACATCAGGGCGCGCAGGCAGATGTGGAGGTCATGGCCATGGTAGCCAGACACCATGATCTCAGATTCAGCAGGGCGGGACAGCTCAGGGTAGCTAGGCTATGTCACAGGGTCGCGACACTGGGCATGCATATGTAGTGAAAAATACATAACAGGAGCATGATCTCAGACCTTCTACTGTCAGAGGTACTATTATAGTAGCTTCTGTCTTATCTTTATTACTTTTCAGTATGGGTGATACACATAGTTTCATAGTTGTGATCTTTGTGGAGACCCTTGGGCTATGTGCTTCTTCTTCTTCTGTTGTTATGAAACTAGACACTCTGTTGGGGACTAGAACGGCTGGTGTGCATCAGTGCATGGAGTACCCCCTTGAGGTTGGTGGGTGTCACTTTCATTGGGACCTCAATGTCTTAGAGATGATGAGCTATGATGTCATTCTCAGAATGGACTAGTTGGTTCCTTTTCGAGCCTTTGTAGATTTCTATCATCGCATGGTGAGTTTCACATCACCAGATTGAAGAGAGTTTATATACAATGGTGAATGGGATGTTCAGGAAAGTCAAGATGGACCAGAGCAGCATGGGCGAGGAGGAGTCACAGCTCAGGTTGCGAGTTTATGTCTGGATGATCAGGGAACTCTTCAGATGTATTTCCCTCCAGTGGTTAATCGTTTCAGGGATGTCTTCTCGGGTGACTTTTTAGGTCTACCTCCAGAGCGTGAGGTGGATTTCTCTGTTGAGATTTTTCCAGGAGCATCATTGGTGTCCATTCCTCCTTATAGGATGACCACACCTGAGTTGCAGGAGCCCAAGAGACAGTTAGAGAAGTTACAGGCCAAGGGTTTCATCTGACCCAGTACTTCTCCTTGGGGTTCGTCGGTCCCCTTTGCGAAGAAGGCAGACGGTACCATCAGACACTGTTTGGATTATCAGAAGTTGAACCAGTTGACAGTCAAGAACCGATATCCATTGTCGAGGATTGATGATCTCTTTGATCAAATTCGTGGAGCACGAGTGATCTCGAAGATTGACTTGAGATCCAGATATCATCAGTTGCGCGTTATACCATCTGATATACCTTTCACAGCCTTCAAGAGAAGCTATGGTCTATATGAGTATTTGGTTATGCTGTTCAGACTCATGAACATGCCAGTAGTTTTCATGGCTCTGAGGAATCGTGTGTTCCATCCTTATATAGATTCATTTGAGGTAGTATTTGTGGACGATATCTTGGTGTACTCTCACACTCGACACGACCATGCCACCCATCTTGAGATCGTATTGAGTACACTGAGAGAGCATAAACTATATGCTATGATCCCAAAGATCCACACTTGGATGGACCATATTCACTTCCTAGGTCATATCATCTCAGAGGCAGGAGTTGTAGTAGACCCAGAGAAGGTGAGAGTAGTAGATTCATGGGAGCAGCCTAAAAACATGTTTGAGATATGGAGTTTCATGGGGATACCTGGTTATTACAGGTGTTTTATATATGACTTCTCCCACTTAGCAGCGCCATTGATGGGTTTGACTAAGAAGGGTGTGAAGTTCCTTTGGTCAGAAGCTTGTGAGACAGCCTACCAAGAGTTGAAGAGAAAGTTGACATCAACACCAATCCTGATACTCCCAGGGCAAGGGAATATCTATATAGTTTACTGTGATGCATCAGGTATTGGACTAGGAGCAGTGTTGATGCAGGGCAATCGAGTTGTTGCGCATGGATCTCAGCAGTTGAGGCCACATGAGAGGAATTAACCAACGCATGATCTCGAGTTGGCTGCAGTTGTTCATGCGTTACGCTGTTGGAGACATTATCTATTGGGAGAGCATTTTGTGCTTTTCACCAACCACAAAAGTCTCAAGTATATCTTTACTCAGTGTGACATAAATCTAATATAGCGAAGGTGGGACAAATACCTTCAGTAATTTGATTTTTAGCTTGCCTAAAAACATGGTAAAGGTAATGTAGTAGCTGATGCACAGAGCATGAAGACTCAGACATAGGCAGTTCATGAGGCCAGTGATGAGTGGCAGCTTATGGCTTTGTTCCATGAGATTTATTTGGAGGTGCAGGATAGGCAGGGGAAAACCTATCTTTCATCTTTAGTTGTGACTTCTACCCTCCTCGATAGAGTGAGGATGAGAAGGATATTTGATTCGGAAGGCCTAGTTATTCATAAGTAAGTGGAAAGTGAGGACCCTCCTCCTAGTTGGACGATTGGCGATGATGAGTTACTGTATTCCCATGGACGATTATGGGTTCCATGGGATATACACAAGGAGCTTATGCGGGAGATTCATGCTTCAGCATGGGTAGTTCATCCCGATGTTACCAAGATGTACCATGACTTGAGATGTCAGTACTAGTAGCCGAGTATGAAGAGAGATATAGCTGGTTTTGTTATGAGATGTTCCACCTGTCCGCAGGTGAAGGCAGAGCATCATAGGCCAGCCAGACTGTTACAGCAGTTACCCATCCCGGAGTGGAAATGGGATGATGTCGCGATGGATTTTGTGACTGGGTTTCTGAGGTCACCTCAAGGCAATGATGCCATGTGGGTTTTTTTGGATATACTCACAAAGGTACCTTACTTTTTTCTGATCAAAGAGACCTTCAGTTTTGACGAGTTCGGAAAGCTGTATATTCAAGAGGTTGTACGTCTTCATGGGATCCCTAGTTCTATTGTTTCAGATATGGCGCCCGTTTTACGTCTCGTTTTTTGTAGAGTTTTCAGAGGGAACTGGATATACAGGTGGTTCTGAGCACAACTTACCACCCTCAGACCGATGTCCAGTCAGAGTGTACGATACAGGTGCTTGAGGAAATTCTCCGTGCATGTGTCCTAAACATTGGGGGCTCTTGGGGGAAACACATACCCATAGTCGATTTTGCCTATTATAACATTTTTTAGTAAAATGATGAGATGGAACCTTATGAGGCATTATATGGTAGTCCATGCTGATCACCTTTGTGCTGGTTAGAGGTAGGTGAGGCAGCATTACTGGGACCACAACTCATGCAGGATACTTCTGAGCAGGTCCAATTGATTAAGAAACAGATTTCTACTTCATAGTCTCGTCAAAAATCTTATACTGATCGCTGTAGACGATCTTTGGAGTTCGTGGAAGGGGATCGGGGTTTCTTACGTGTTTCACCGAGGATGGGACACAGACGGATCAGGAGAAAGGGTAAAATTTCACCGAGGTATGTGGGGCCATTTGAGATTCTGGAGAGAGTCATGTCGTTTGCTTATTGGTTATAGTTACCATTGAGTTACTGAGACTTGCACGACGTCTTCCATGTATCTCAGTTTCGTTGCTATCATTCAGATCCATATCACTTCTTTCAGCCCGAGGAGCTTGAGCTTTACATAGATGCGTCCTTTGTGGAGCATCCTATTCATATCATTGATAGGAGCATGAAGATTTTCTGAGGCTGGTCAGTTCCTCTCATACGGGTGCTATGGCAGCATGGCCGAGTCCAGGACGAAACCTGGGAGCTGGAGACCGATGTTTGTGCTCAGTGGAAAGAGTTGTTCTGAGATTTATCTTCACCACCCTTAGAAGGGAAATTCGGGGATGAATTTATTTAAGGGGGGAATTTTGTAAGAACTCGGTTCTTATTTTTGAGGTACGAGTTTCTTATTTTCACTTTTCCTTAAGTTTTTTTGAGAAGATAAGGAAAAAGGGGTAAATCCTAAATTTTGGGACTACATGCTGTGTACATTTCCACACGTCGTGTACTTTGTCCGTGTGGGATCAGTACATAGGGAGTGTAGCCATGTTAGTGACGAAGGGTGTAAAACCTGACAGCATGCCGTGTAGTAGATATTTACAAGTCGTGTAGTCAGTCGGCAGGAAAATAGTAAGGCGGTGGAAGTTGCCACCAGCTATGCGATAGTACATATCGAGTAATCAGGAATACACACCGTGTACTCATGTCAACAGAAGAATAGTGCGGTAGTGCCTCCAAAGGAACAGTTAAATGTGAAAAGTACACGTCGTGTAATTGAGAAGTACACGCCTTGTAGTTTTTTTCACATAAATGGGAAATAGCCAACCCTGTTCACAGGAATGGTTTAGAACCGGAGGAAGGAGTCGAAAGAGGAGGACAGATATTCGAGGATCTCTATATTGAGCATCGGGAACCCATTCTTGCCTCGAACGATCTCGTTGGAACCGTACGGGTAATCCCTCAACTCTTCTTAAGCCGTTATTTACAATTCATTCTCTAAGAGAAGTTATTTGAGTTTTAACAGGGATTTATTTTACCTCAAATCTACGTTGTTCATGGATAATTAGAGGATCATCGTTTGCATATACCATTCATGGGCGTTTAATGTAACGCCCCTACCCCAGTTACCTAGAGTCGGTGCATTATTACATAGCATTGGCATGATCACAAGAAAGATCAAATCTCGAAAGACCGATTGGTTTAGTAGCCTTGGAAACACTAGATATATTAATATGTTTTACATTACATCATAAAATGAAAAACTACAATAACAACATAATGTCTCCACAGTCCACACTATTTTCCCCTCATAATATCCCTGCAGGTCATTCATAACTTACTTCTTCACATCCTGGGGAAAATAAAACATAGAAAAGGGGTGAGCTCAAATGCCCAGTAAGGATAACAATATAGCGGAACATTCAAAATAAGAATAAACATTTAAGGCAATGCATTACTAAAACAAAATCCTTTTAAACTTGAACTTCAACATAGTATGGCAAAAGTAAAATGAAATAATTCCATTTACATATTCACATGGATATTATACTAATCAAATAATCACATGCAAAATCAATAACTACTTTCATAATGATGGAATGCATAATGCTAAACTTTAATTTCTTTTCAAGGCCTCGTCCCAAGACCTTGGGGCTAACTGTAACCGGAACCCAACCCGGAGTGCCTCTAATAACCGGACACCAACCCGGAGTGCCTCTAATAACCGGACACCAACCCGGAGTGCCTCTAATAACCGGAGACCAAACCGGAGGGATTACTTTTATCAGTCCCTAACCTGGAGGGCTTACTTTTACCAGTCCCCAACCTGGAGGGCTTACTTCAACTAGTCCCCAACCTGGAACATACTTGTCCAACACATTCATATGAAGTAAAGGTTGAAATATAACATAAACATTCTTATTGGAACTAGCATACGAAATGTCAATACTTTACTCAAAAACCATGAATGACACATCTACAGTCAAACATATCACAAAAATTCATTACAATATGGATGTTTTATATCATAATAAATCAACTTCAAATAATCTTAAAATTCCTCAAAGGATGTTGACATAGATGAAAATGTTTTTTTAAAAATTATTGAGAGAAATATCCCTTTTTCATGAAAACATTTTAATGTTACACAATTTATAAAGTAAGGCATTTAAATACATTTTTGAATCAAAGTGTCCCATACCACTTTGAAACTTTTTAATGGAATTAACACTTTTAAAACATTCATTTTCATATAAATAAATCCTTACAAACCATTTTGAAAACATGGACATAAATGAGGATGATTTAGAAGAATAAATATTTAAAACATTTCAAATGATGTTTTAGTAAAAGTTCCCTTTGAAATAATCCCTTTGAAAACTCTTTTATGAAATATGGGCATGGATAGTAAATATGTCCCTGTAGATACTTACGTAAAGACAACCTCAGATATTAAAGAGATTGTGAAGTAAACCCTTGTCAATTTGGTAACTTATGAAACATACAACCCATGAAAGAGGTATCATACAATTAAAATGTAAATACACATAAGGTAAAGTGTATTACACAAAGAATACAATTATGGGCAGTACATACACCACACAAAAGATAATAGTGGAAATATGGCATGAATCTCACGGAAATAAAGAGTGAGATGAAAACCCCTTACCACGTTAATCAACTGAGTCATATGGCCAAAAGTTAATAACCACCAAATTATTTACAGAATAAAATGAATATAAAGATAATCATGATAATATATATCAAATTACAGTACACAATACACCACTTTCAATAATTTAGTGGCGAATAATGGAAATCTCACGGAATTGAATGTGAGATAAGAAAATCCCTTACCTTGTACTTTTACTTGGTTGGGGTAGGTTAACCTCCTGTATAATATTTAAATAATTGTTATTAAATTATACAAGAATCATATATATTAATATCATATCATATATGATCTTTTAACTTTTCTTTGTTAATAATGTATTAGTATTATCGTTGTTTCGGGTGTTAACTTACTCATTTTCTTTTATATGTTTTATTACGTAAGCCATATTTGTAATGGATAGTTTGTATATTATTCATATCCAGAATGATATCAAGTCCTTAAACATCATTTTTAAATCATCAAATGATAATTATACTTGAATGGATATGATGGAGAATGAATCTCATCGCGTTCGTGGAGATGGTAGTCCGTACGTACGCACGAGCGACAATATCATTCTTTTGATAAAAAAATAATATATAAATGAATTGTATATCATATATACAGAATCAATAACATGTTATATTTATTATTTACATGAGTTACACATCATTATTATACCCATCCAAATAATAATATATTGAATAACAATTACACCACGACGTGGAGACTGTAAGCCGGACGTACGCACGTATAGTGTCATGTTATTCAAAGGGTGGATAGAATACTGAATATGGTTGTAACATATTTATAATAACATCACAGTATATATATGATACTGGAGTTATTATTTTAGAATGGTAACAACAAAGTAAGAAGAAGTGGAAGAAGAAGGAACTTGGAAAAAGGGTGGTGAAATCATTACCTCTTCTTCGGTTCCTTCCTTTTGATTTGATCAAAAGGGCTCCTTAGGTTGGATTTATGATCAAACTAAGGACTATAAGTTGTAGTGAGGGATGTTGGGAGAGTATTTGGGCAGAGTTTGGCCGAACCAAAAGGCTTTGAAGGTGTGAAAAAATGAGAAGGAGGAGTGCCCTTTTATAAGAGGGGTGAGGGGAACCTTTGGAAAAGCTAGAGATATTAGTTTATAATAAATTAATATTCGGTTTCCAATGGCTCCAAAGTTGACTATTCAAAGGTTAAGGTTGGGATGGGTCGAAAAAAACTCAACCAATAGAATTTAGATAGGTTTGGGTACTTATATTAACCTTATCTTTAAGTATTAACTCTAAGTTAATTAGTTTCACTTTTACAATGTCTCTTTGTATTTTTATATAATATGGTTAATAAACTTACTATATACATCCAAGCGACCCCCAAGTGGTCCATTAATGATGAAACTATCATGATATAAGTCTCTTGTCCGAACCTTAGATTTTTAGGAATTTAATATCAATTAATAATATAATATTTGTTTTAAGAACTCTTTTATGTCAATTTTGACACTATTCAATAGTTGATTTTTGTGAAACTCATAACAGATTGATTACTTCGAACAAAGTCAATTAAATCAATCCTAATATATCATATTATCCTAGAAAATTAGTTTAATTCATTAAAAGTTTCATATTATATTTATTGGGGTATTTATAATATCAATTATTTTAATTTTTCACTATTATAGTAATTACTGTATCATCATTGTTTCATACATAAAATAAATTATTTAATGTCTAAAAATTATAAATAAAATATCATTATGTAGGAAATATTTTTGTCTTTATAATAAATATTTATAATCGAAAATACAACATATATAACTCTATGTAAAAATTGTTTTTCTAAAAGATATATGCTTGTGTCATTTTTGTATTCATTTTAACTTAATTAAAATAAAGTGTCATTATCACTTACAAGTGGATCCATGGGGTCCCAAAATCAACCCAAAGATGCCCATGGTCGACCATGTATCAACCAATAGGGTTAAGACACGTTTTAGGGTAATTTAGTATTATTATAATATTATTTTTTTAACCCTTATTTACCGGATTTACCCTTAACCATGGCAAATAAAATATTACCGCAATAATTATTCAAAATGTCTAAAAATAAGAGTTACCTATTTACACAATTTGAACATCCTGATTCCAAATATGGAATAAATTTTCCTAAATTCAAAACACAGAAGTGGCAGAAATTAATTTAAAATTAATTCCCGCTGTCAAAACAAAAAGCGTGTTTTTAAGAGATAATAACTATCAAAAGACTGACACTTGTTTATGTTCGGTTTAATTGTAAAATTATGTCCAATAACCAACATTATTTTAAATGGTAAAAATATATTCTAAATATACTTTAAAACTACTAAAATTTATAATTTATCACTATTAATTATTTTGATTAAAAATGTTGTTTTTAATTAAAATTTAGTAATTTTCACTATTCATCAAAATATGAAAGTTATCCGAAAAGTACCAAAATTTAACCTTAGGCTAAATTCGATATTCTGAATCTAGAAATGAAGTCCATTTTAAAATATTAAATATATATAATTTTGAAAAGTAGGTATTACTATTCATAACGGCTAGTTTGATTGGTTGTGGTGTGTGTTAAAACTCAAGGTTGCGTACAACACACGCTACTGTATTATTCAAAGAAAGCGTACCGTGGAAGCTTGGGATGTTTCATTTTAAATTTTTGATGTCCCCATTTAGTCAAAAAGTTTAAAATATTGTATTTAAAAAGGGTTCACTATTAAATGTTGATAAAAGTGCAATACTGAAAATGAATTTGTTCTTGCATTATATCTAAGAAACTCATAATATGGATTCTAAAATTATAAGGATTATATAAAGTTTAAAATTTAGATAATACTATTCATAACCTCTTTTGAATGGCTTTTTTTTTGTAAGTCATGGTGTGATTGAACTCGGTGTTGCGTGTAGTGCAAGTTATTGAATTATTTTGAAGAAATAACACACTATGAAATCTTGGGGTGTTACAATCTCCCCTCCTTCAATAAATTGCGTCCTCGCAATTTGAAATTGTTCTTCGAAAATAAAAGGTTGAAAATAGAAAATATATTTGTGGGAAAACCCACATCGGAAATTAGGTTACTAAAATTTATTCTTAATATGAGGAAAAGAGAAATGAAAGGGTCACCACCAAATTATGATCTCGATTAGGAGAACATTGGTGGTAATTAGAGACATATAATTGGAGGAAAAAAGTAAATATTTATAGGTAGTGATTGAGGTCATCAATCACAAACAAGTATAAAATTGAGGTCCTTAAATTCATCAATCTATGATGATTTGAAATACCATCGGTTCAACAAAACATAGGGTATTAGGATAACACATTTTTGACATTTCAAAATATCTTAGTTGAAATCCCACATCGAAAAATGAATTAATGAGGACTCTATTTAAAATAAAGAGTCGAAAATATGAATATTACCGAAAATAACACATACTAGGGTTCCATGTAGGAAAATATGGATATGGAAGAAAAATTTAACCATCAATTATCTGATGGAGAGTGGTAGAGAACATGGCTATGAAAAGGACAACAATCCCAAAGCCATAAATTAGTGATGATTTAAGGTACCATCTAGGAAAACATTTTTGTTCTAAGTTGCTTTTCTTAATATTGAGGAATTTATTTATGAGATTGGCTAAGATCATAAGGAGATACACTTACTTTATAATTATAGTTTTATCCATTAATAAATTTCTACCACAAACTCATCTTTCACTCTAAAAGATAATAGAATGTAAAAAAAATTCTATTTACACTATTCGTATAGGGTTCCAAAATAAACGAATTTATAATTCATCTACATGATCTTTTAATAAAAACTACATTATTTAATCCAGGACATCTCATGGGCCAGTGGTAGGTGATACACCCTTGTCGCCCTTCGGTTGCGGGTTCAAGTCTCGCAGCCTTGCCGGACGCGACGGGTTGCCGCCCGACCTCCGGGTTGTCCTTTTATGGAAATCCAAAATAATCCAAACTAGAACTATCCAAAATACTCATGTCCAAACTCATAGTCCAACATTTATAAGGAAGGTAAACATAATATAGATCCTTTTTACCCCGTAATAGAATATGAATACCTTCATCATGTATTACTATATTCCTTATTGATTACATTCATGCTCCCTTATTCCATATAGAATGCTGGATATACTTCATTAATCCAAAAATATTTTAAACCCCAATAATGATGGAATATACAAATCATTAATCATCTTCAAGGTAGTCAAGAATATCCAATATAATTTATCCAAATCAATCATGTATTATTCTAAAATCACTAACTCGGTATCAGAACTATATTATGGTTTATCATTCTCTCAACCATATATTTTCCAAAAATTTATCCTGCTATTGAGTCACCTTTCTTTGTTCCACACAATCTCAAGTCCTTAATGAAATAGTACTGCAGTACAATCCTTATATACTCCATAATTATTATAATAAGTACATTGTTGATACAACACTCAATTTACATAATCAACATAAGAACTCTAATCATTCCTCTTCATCTGTGGTAGTATCATAACTTGATTATTATCCAATAGCATCATTTGCGGCATAGTCTGATGACTGGGACATAGGTTCGCGTAGTGTCCAAACTCCTTGCAAATGAAGCATTGTACATTTGAAACCATTTTCTTACCCTAGCAGTCACGTACTTTGTGCCCTTTTCCTCCACACTTGTAACAAACTCCCATTCCTTTCAGGCAAGTTCCAGGGTGTTTCTTTCCACAGTTACCACATATGGGAAAATTATTCTTTTTCCTCTTCCATTTATCCATCTTTCTCTCTTCCACCCTTTTCTTCTCTTGCTTCCCTTCAAATCCATAGGACTCAGTAAACTCTTTACTTATCTTATCAACACATGATATTATTTCTTCATATGATGATAATACATGAGAGACTATTTCTCTTGTAAATTCTGGCTTAAGACCATAAAATATATGATCCTTCTTTCTCTTTGTATCATGTGCATTGCTGGAGTTCTCATTCCTTCTACTAGGCGACATTTCTAAACATTGGCATACACTAGATTAGTTTATGAATAACAATACCTAATCCCAAACTTTTAAAACACATAACATAAATTAAATAGTTTATGGATATAATCCATAATCATAAAAATGTCTCATTTGAGGAATTATATACTCATAAATCCTTCTTAATGATTTGTAAAGAAAATGAGAGTTATCCTAAGCATATCCCCCGGGAGTGTCGTAACCAAGAGTGGAGCAAGGCCCGTTGTCGTGCACCAGTTCCCGTTCGAGTCTAGTTCAAAGCGGTGTTTTCGGGTTTTACCCCTAGGTACATCTGTGCCAGAGCCGCCTCTACCTGCTCGTACCCAGACAGGGATGTATTGCTCGGAAAACTCACAAAATCTTTACAATACCAAAATTCTAGGAAGTTCTTCTATAATAATCCTCAAAGTTCATCTTAGGTCTACGTGCTCAATCAGAGTTTATATAAATCTAGCTTCCAAGGTTTGTACTAGACTTCCTCTGATACCAACTGTAACGCCCCGACCCCAGTTACCTAGAGTCGGTGCATTATTACATAACATTGGCATGATTACAAGAAAGATCAAATCTCGAAAGACCGATTGGTTTAGTAGCCTTGGAAACACTAGATATATTCATAAGTTTTACATTACATCATAAAATGAAAAACTACTACAACAACATAATGTCTCCACAGTCCACACTATTTTCCCCTCATAATATCCCTGCAGGTCATTCATAACTTACTTCTTCACATCCTGGGGAAAATAAAACATAGAAAAGGGGTGAGCTCAAATGCCCAGTAAGGATAAAAATATAGCGGAACATTCAAAATAAGAATAAACATTTAAGGCAATGCATTACTAAAACAAAAGCCTTTTAAACTTGAACTTCAACATAGTATGGCAAAAGTAAAATGAAATAATGCCATTTACTTATTCAAATGTATATTCTACTAATAGAATAATCACATGCAAAATCAATAACTACTTTCATAATGATGGAATTCATAATGCTAAACTTTAATTTCTTTTCAAGGCCTCGTCCCAAGACCTTGGGGCTAACTGTAACCGGAACCCAACCCGGAGTGCCTCTAATAACCGGACACCAACCCGGAGTGCCTCCAATAACCAGACACCAACCCGGAGTGCCTCTAATAACCGGAGACCAAACCGGAGGGCTTACTTTTACCAGTCCCTAACCTGGAGGGCTTACTTTTACCAGTCCCCAACCTGGAGGGCTTACTTCAACTAGTCCCCAACCTGGAACATACTTGTCCAAAACATTTATATGAAGTAAAGGTTGAAATATAACATAAACATTCTTATTGGAACTAGCATACGAAATGTCAATACTTCACTCATAAACCATGAATGACACATCTACAGTCAAACATATCACAAAAATTCATTACAATATGGAAGTTTTATATCATAATAAATCAACTTCAAATAATCTTAAAATTCCTCAAAGGATGTTGACATAGATGAAAATGTTTTTTTAAAAATTATTGAGAGAAATATCCCTTTTTCATGAAAACATTTTAATGTTACACAATTTATAAAGTAAGGCATTTAAATACATTTTTGAATTAATGTGTCCCATACCACTTTGAAACTTTTGAATGGAATTAACACTTTTAAAACATTCATTTTCATATAAATAAATCCTTACAAACCATTTTGAAAACATGGACATAAATGAAGATGATTTAGAAGAATAAATATTTAAAACATTTAAAATGATGTTTTAGTAAAAGTTCCCTTTGAAATAATCCCTTTGAAACCTCTTTTATGAAATATGGACATGGATAGTAAATATGTCCCTGTAGATACTTACGTAAAGACAACCTCAGATATTAAAGAGATTGTGAAGTAAACCCTTATCAATTTGGTAACTTATGAAACATACAACCCATGAAAGAGGTATCACACAATTAAAATGTAAATACACATAAGGTAAAGTGTATTACACAAAGAATACAATTATGGGCAGTACATACACCACACAAAAGATAATAGTGGAAATATGGCATGAATCTCACGGAAATAAAGAGTGAGATGAAAACCCCTTACCACGTTAATCAACTGAGTCATATGGACAAAAGTTAATAACCACCAAATTATTTACAGAATAACATGAATATAAATATAATCATGATAATATATATCAAATTCCAGTACACAATACACCACTTTCAATAATTTAGTGGTGAATAATGGAAATCTCACGGAATTGAATGTGAGATAAGAAAATCCCTTACCTTGTACTTTTACTTGGTTGGGGTAGGTTAACCTCCTGTATAATATTTAAATAATTTTTATTAAATTATACAAGAATCATATATATTAATATCATATCATATATGATCTTTTAACATTGCTTTGTTAATAATGTCTTAGTATTATCGTTGTTTCGGGTGTTAACTAACTCGTTTTCTTTTATATGTTTTATTACGTAAGCCATGTTTGTAATGGATAGGTTGTATATTATTCATATCCAGAATTATTTCAAGTCCTTAAACATCATTTTTAAATCAGCAAATGATAATTATACTTGAATGGATATGATGGAGAATGAATCTCATCGCGTTCGTGGAGACGGTAGTCCGTACGTACGCACGAGCGACAATATCATTCTTTTGATATAAAAATAATATATAAATGAATGGTATATCATATATACAGAATCAATAACATGTTATATTTATTATTTACATGAGTTACACATCATTATTATATCCATCCAAATAATAATATATTGAATAACAATTATACCACGACGTGGAGACTGTAAGCCGTACGTACGCACGTATGGTGACATGTTATTCAAAGGGTGGATAGAATACTGAATATGGTAGTAAAATATTTATAATAACATCACAGTATATATATGATACTGGAGTTATTATTTTAGAATGGTAACAACAATGTAAGAAGAAGTGGAAGAAGAAGGAACTTGGAAAAAGGGTGGTGAAATCATTACCTCTTCTTCGGTTCCTTCCTTTTGATTTGATCAAAAGGGCTCCTTAGGTTGGATTTCTGATCAAACTAAGGCCTCTAAGTTGTAGTGAGGGATGTTGGGAGAGTATTTGGGCAGAGTTTGGCCGAGCCAAAAGGCTTTGAAGGTGTGAAGAAATGAGAAGGATGAGTGCCCTTTTATAAGAGGGGTGAGGGGAACCTTTGGAAAATCTAGAGATATTAGTTTATAATAAATTAATATTCGGTTTCCAATGGCTACAAAGTTGACTATTAAAAGTTTAAGGTTGGGATGGGTCGAAAACAACTCAACCAATAGAATTTAGATAGGTTTGGGTACTTATATTAACCTTATCTTTAAGTATTAACTCTAAGTTAATTAGTTTCACTTTTACAATGTCTCTTTGTATTTTTATATAATATGGTTAATAAACTTACTATATACGTCCAAGCGACCCCCAAGTAGTCCAGTAATTATGAAACTATCATGATATAAGTCTCTTGGCCTAACCTTAGATTTTTAGGAATTTAATATCAATTAATAATATAATATTTGTTTTAATAACTCTTTTATGTCAATTTTGACACTATTCAATAGTTGATTTTTGTGAAACTCATAAAAGATTGATTACTTCGAAAAAAGTCAATTAAATCAATCCTAATATATCATATTATCCTAGAAAATTATTTTAATTCATTAAAAGTTTCATATTATATTTATTTGGGTATTTATAAATACAATTATTTTAATTTTTTCACTATTATAGTAATTACTGCATCATCATTGATTCATACATAAAATAAATTATTTAATGTCTAAAAATTATAAATAAAATATCATTATGTAGGAAATCGTTTTATATTTCTAATTAATATTTATAATCGAAAATCCAACATATATATCTCTATGTAAAAATTGTTTTTCTAAAAGATATATGCTTGTGTCATTTTTGTATTCATTTTAACTTAATTAAAATAAAGTGTCATTATCACTTACAAGTGGATCCATGGGGTCCCAAAATCAACCCAAAGATGCCCATGGTCGACCATGTATCAACAAATAGGGTTAAGACACGTTTTAGGGTAATTTAGTATTATTATAATATTATTTTGTTTAACCCTTATTTACCGGATTTACCTTTAACCATGGTAAATAAAATATTTACCGCAGTAATTATTCAAAATGTCTAAAAATAAAAGTTACCTATTTACACAATTTGAACATCCTGATTCCAAATATGGAATCCATTTTCCTAAATTCAAAACACAGAAGTGGCAGAAATTAATTTAAAATTAATTCCCGCTGTCAAAACAAAAAGCGTGTTTTTAAGAGATAATAACTATCAAAAGACTGACACTTGTTTATGTTCGGTTTAAATGTAAAATTATGTCCAATGACCAACATTATATTAAATGGTAAAAATATATTCTAAATATACTTTAAAACTACTAAAATTCATAATTTATCACTATTAATTATTTTGATTAAAAAAATTGTTTTTAATTAAAATTTAGTAATTTTCACTATTCATCAAAATATGAAAGTTATCCGAAAAGTACCAAAATTTCACCTTAGGCTAAATTCGATATTCCGAATCTAGAAATGAAGTCCATTTTAAAATATTAAATATATATAATTTTGAAAAGTAGGTATTACTATTCATAACGGCTAGTTTGATTGGTTGTGGTGTGTGTTAAAACTCAAGGTTGCGTACAATACACGCTACTGTATTATTCAAAGAAAGCGTACCGTGGAAGCTTGGGATGTTTCATTTTAAATTTTTGATGTCCCCATTTAGTAAAAAAGGTTAAAATATTGTATTTAAAAAGGGTTCACTATTAAAAGTTGATAAAAGTGCAATACTGAAAATGAATTTGTTCTTGAATTATATCTAAGAAACTCATAATATGGATTCTAAAATTATAAGGATTATATAAAGTTTAAAATTTAGATAATACTATTCATAACCTCTTTTGAATAGATTTTTTTTGTAAGTCATGGTGTGATTGAACTCGGTGTTGCGTGTAGTGCAGGTCATTGAATTATTTTGAAGAAATAACACACTATGAAATCTTGGGGTGTTACATTCTCCCCTCCTTCAATAAATTGCGTCCTCGCAATTTGAAATTGTTCTTAGAAAATAAAAGGTTGAAAATAGAAAATATATTTGTGGGAAAACCCACATCGGAAATTAGGTTACTAAAATTTAGTCTTAATATGAGGAAAAGAGAAATGAAAGGGTCACCACCAAATTATGATCTCGATTAGGAGAACATTGGTGGTAATTAGAGACATATAATTGGAGGAAAAACGTAAATATTTATAGGTAGTGATTGAGGTCATCAATCACAAACAAGTATAAAATTGAGGTCCTTAACTTCATCAATCTCTGATGATTTGAAATACCATCAGTTCAACAAAACATAGGGTATTAGGATAACACATTTTTGACGTTTCAAAATATCTTAGTCGAAATCCCACATCGAAAAATTAATTAATGAGGCCTCTATTTAAAATAAAGAGTCGAAAGTCTGAAGATTACCGAAAATAACACATACCAGGGTTCTATGTAGGAAAATATGGATATGGAAGAAAAATTTAACCATCAATTATCTGATGGAGAGTGGTAGAGAACATGGCTATGAAAAGGCCAACAATCCCAAAGCCATAAATTAGTGATGATTTAAGGTACCATCTAGGAAAACATTTTTGTTCTAAGTTGCTTTTCTTAATATTGAGGAATTTATTTATGAGATTGGCTAAGATCATAAGGAGATACACTTACTTTATAATTATAGTTTTATCCATTAATAAATTTCTACCACAATCTCATCTTTCACTCTAAAAGATAATAGAATGTAAAAAAAATTCTATTTACACTATTCGTATAGGGTTCCAAAATAAATGAATTTATAATTCATCTACATGATCTTTTAATAAAAACTACATTATTTAATCCAGGACATCTCATGGGCCAGTGGTAGGTGATACACCCTTGTCGCCCTTCGGTTGCGGGTTCAAGTCTCGCAGCCTTGCCGGACGCGACGGGTTGTCGCCCGACCTCCGGGTTGTCCTTTTATGGCAATCCAAAATAATCTAAACTAGAACTATCCTAAATACTCCTGTCCAAACTCATAGTCCAACATTTATAAGGAAGGTAAACATAATATAGATCATTTTTACCCCGTAATAGAATATGAATACCTTCATCATGTATTACTATATTCCTTATTGATTACATTCATGTTCCCTTATTCCATATAGAATGCTGGATATACTTCATTAATCCAAAAATGTTTTAAACCCCAATAATGATGGAATATACAAATCATTAATCAGCTTCAAGGTAGTCAAGAATATCCAATATAATTTATCCAAATCAATCATGTATTATTCTAAAATCACTAACTCGGTATCAGAACTATATTATGGTTTATCATTCTCTCAACCATATATTTTCCAAAAATTTATCCTGCTGTTGAGTCACCTTTCTTTGTTCCACACAATCTCAAGTCCTTAATGAAATAGTACTGCAGTACAATACTTATATACTCCATAATTATTATAACAAGTACATTGTTGATACAACACTCAATTGACATAATCAACATAAGAACTCTAATCATTCCTCTTCATCTGTGGTAGTATCATAACTTGATTATTATCCAATAGCATCATTTGCGGCATAGTCTGATGACTGGGACATAGGTTCGCGTAGTGTCCAAACTCCTTGCAAATGAAGCATTGTACATTTGAAACCATTTTCTTACCCTTGCAGTCACGTACTTTGTGCCTTTTTCCTCCACACTTATAACAAACTCCCATTCCTTTCAGGCAAGTTCCAGGGTGTTTCTTTCCACAGTTACCAAATATGGGAAAATTCTTCTTTTTCCTCTTCCCTTTATCCATATTTCTCTCTTCCGCCCTTTTCTTCTCTTGATTCCCTTCAAAGACATAGGACTCAGTAAACTCTTTACTTATCTTATCAACACATGATATTATTTCTTCATATGATGATAATACATGCGAGACTATTTCTCTTGTAAATTCTGGCTTAAGACCATAAAATATATGATCCTTCTTTCTCTTTGTATCATGTGCATTGTTGGAGTTCTCATTCCTTCTACTAGGCGCCATTTCTAAACATTGGCAAACACTAGATTAGTTTATGAATAACAATACCTAATCCCAAACTTTTAAAACACATAACATAAATTAAATAGTTTATAGATATAATCCATAATCAAAGAAATGTCTCCTTTGAGGAAGTATATACTCATAAATCCTTCATAATGATTTGTAAAGAAAATGAGAGTTATCCTAAGCATATCCCCCGGGAGTGTCGTAACCAAGAGTGCAGCAAGGCCCGTTGTCGTGCACCAGTTCCCGTTCGAGTCTAGCTCAAAGCGGTGTTTTCGGGTTTTACCCCTAGGTACATCTGTGCCAGAGCCGCCTCTACCTGCTCGTACCCAGACAGGGATGTATTTCTCGGAAAACTCACAAAATCTTTACAATACCAAAATTCTAGGAAGCTCTTCTATACTAATCCTCAAAGTTCATCTTACGTCTACGTGCTCAATCAGATTTTATCTAAATCTAGCTTCCAAGGTTTGTACTAAACTTCCTCTGATACCAACTGTAACGCCCCGACCCCAGTTACCTAGAGTCGGTGCATTATTACATAACATTGGCATGATCACAAGAAAGATCAAATCTCGAAAGACCGATTGGTTTAGTAGCCTTGGAAACACTAGATATATTCATAAGTTTTACATTACATCATAAAATGAAAAACTACTACAACAACATAATGTCTCCACAGTCCACACTATTTTCCCCTCATAATATCCCTGCAGGTCATTCACAACTTACTTCTTCACATCCTGGGGAAAATAAAGCATAGAAAAGGGGTGAGCTCAAATGCCCAGTAAGGATAAAAATATAGCGGAACATTCAAAATAAGCATAAACATTTAAGGCAATGCATTACTAAAACAAAAGCCTTTTAAACTTGAACTTCAACATAGTATGGAAAAAGTAAAATGAAATAATGCCATTTACTTATTCACATGGATATTCTACTAATCGAATAATCACATGCAAAATCAATAACTACTTTCATAATGATGGAATGCATAATGCTAAACTTTAATTTCTTTTCAAGGCCTCGTCCCAAGACCTTGGGGCTAACTGTAACCGGAACCCAACCCGGAGTGCCTCTAATAACCGGACACCAACCCGGAGTTCCTCTAATAACCGGACACCAACCCGGAGTGCCTCTAATAACCGGAGACCAAACCGGAGGGCTTACTTTTACCAGTCCCTAACCTGGAGGGCTTACTTTTACCAGTCCCCAACTTGTACGGCTTACTTCAACTAGTCCCCAACCTGGAACATACGTGTCCAACACATTCATATGAAGTAAAGGTTGAAATATAACATAAACATTCTTATTGGGACTAGCATACGAAATGTCAATACTTTACTCATAAACCATGAATGACACATCTACAGTCAAACATATCACAAAAATTCATTACAATATGGAAGTTTTATATCATAATAAATCAACTTCAAATAATCTTAAAATTCCTCAAAGGATGTTGACATAGATGAAAATGTTTTTTTAAAAATTATTCAGAGAAATATCCCTTTTTCATGAAAACATTTTAATGTTACACAATTTAGAAAGTAAGGCATTTAAATACATTTTTGAATCAAAGTTTACCATACCACTTTGAAACTTTTGAATGGAATTAACACTTTTAAAACATTCATTTTCATATAAATAAATCCTTACAAACCATTTTGAAAACATGGACATAAATGAGGATGATTTAGAAGAATAAATATTTAAAACATTTAAAATGATGTTTTAGTAAAACTTACCTTTGAAATAATCCCTTTGAAAACTCTTTTATGAAATATGGACATGGATAGTAAATATGTCCCTGTAGATACTTACGTAAAGACAACCTCAGATATTAAAGAGATTGTGAAGTAAACCCTTATCAATTTGGTAACTTATGAAACATACAACCCATGAAAGAGGTATAATACAATTAAAATTTAAATACACATAAGGTAAAGTGTATTACACAAAGAATACAATTATGGGCAGTACATACACCACACAAAAGATAATAGTGGAAATGTGGCATGAATCTCACGGAAATAAAGAGTGAGATGAAAACCCCTTACCACGTTAATCAACTGATTCATATGGCCAAAAGTGAATAACCACCAAATTATTTACAGAATAACATGAATATAAAGATAATCATGATAATATATATCAAATTCCAGTACACAATACACCACTTTCAATAATTTAGTGGCGAATAATGGTAATCTCACGGAATTGAATGTGAGATAAGAAAATCCCTTAACTTGTACTTTTACTTGGTTGGGGTAGGTTAACCTCCTGTATAATATTTAAATAATTGTTATTAAATTATACAAGAATCATATATATTAAAATCATATCATATAAGATCTTTTAACTTTGCTTTGTTAATAATGTCTTAGTATTATCGTTGTTTCGGGTGTTAACTTACTCGTTTTCTTTTATATGTTTTATTACGTAAGCCATGTTTGTAATGGATAGGTTGTATATTATTCATATCCAGAATGATATCAAGTCCTTAAACATCATTTTTAAATCAGAAAATGATAATTATACTTGAATGGATATGATGGAGAATGAATCTCATCGCGTTCGTGGAGACGGTAGTCCGTACGTACGCACGAGCGACAATATCATTCTTTTGATATAAAAATAATATATAAATGAATGGTATATCATATATACAGAATCAATAACATGTTATATTTATTATTTACATGAGTTACACATCATTATTATACCCATCCAAATAATAATATATTGAATAACAATTACACCACGACGTGGAGGCGGTAAGCCGTACGTACGCACGTATGGTGACATGTTATTCAAAGGGTGGATAGAATAATGAATATGGTTGTAACATATTTATAATAACATCACAGTATATATATGATACTGGATTTATTATTTTAGAATGGTAACAACAAAGTAAGAAGAAGTGGAAGAAGAAGGAACTTGGAAAAAGGGTGGTGAAATCATTACCTCTTCTTCGGTTCCTTCCTTTTGATTTGATCAAAAGGGATCCTTAGGTTGGATTTCTGATCAAACTAAGGCCTCTACGTTGTAGTGATGGATGTTGGGAGAGTATTTGGGTAGAGTTTGGACGAACCAAAAGGCTTTGAAGGAGTGAAGAAATGAGAAGGAGGAGTGCTCTTTTATAAGAGGGGTGAGGGGAACCTTTGGAAAAGCTAGAGATATTAGTTTATAATAAATTAATATTCGGTTTCCAATGGCTACAAAGTTGACTATTCAAAGGTTAAGGTGGGGATGGGTCGAAAACAACTCAACCAATATAATTTAGATAGGTTTGGGTACTTATATTAACCTTATATTTAAGTATTAACTCTAATTTAATTAGTTTCACTTTTACAATGTCTCTTTGTATTTTTATATAATATGGTTAATTAACTTACTATATACATCCAAGAGACCCCCAAGTGGTCCATTAATGATGCAAATATCATGATATAAGTCTCTTGGCCGAACCTTAGATTTTTAGGAATTTAATATCAATTAATAATATAATATTTGTTTTAAGAACTCTTTTATGTCAATTTTGACACTATTCAATAGTTGATTTTTGTAAAACTCATAACAGATTGATTACTTCGAAAAAAGTCAATTAAATCAATCCTAATATATCATATTATCCTAGAAAATTAGTTTAATTCATTAAAAGTTTCATATTATATTTATTTGGGTATTTATAATATTAATTATTTTAATTTTTCACTATTATAGTAATTACTGCATCATCATTGCTTCATACATAAAATAAATTATTTAATTTCTAAAAATTATAAATAAAAAATCATTATGTAGGAAATACTTTTATCTTCCTAATGAATATTTATAATCGAAAATCAGACATATATAACTCTATGTAAAATTTTTTTTTCTAAAAGATATATGCTTGTGTCATTTTTGTATTTATTTTAACTTAATTAAAATAAAGTGTCATTATCACTTACAAGTGGATCCATGGGGTCCCAAAATCAACCCAAAGATTCCCATGGTCGACCATGTATCAACCAATAGGGTTAAGACACGTTTTAGGGTAATTTAGTATTATTATAATATTATTTTGTTAACCCTTATTTACCGGATTTACCCTTAACCATGATAAATAAAATATTTACCGCAGTAATTATTCAAAATGTCTAAAAATAAAAGTTACCTATTTACACAATTTGAACATCCTGATTCCAAATATGGAATCCATTTTCCTAAATTCAAAACACAGAAGTGGCAGAAATTAATTTAAAATTAATTCCCGCTGTCAAAACAAAAAGCGTGTTTTTAAGAGATAATAACTATCAAAAGACTAACACTTGTTTATGTTCGGTTTAATTGTAAAATTATGTCCAATGACCAAAATTATATTAAATGGTAAAAATATATTCTAAATATACTTTAAAACTACTAAAATTCATAATTTATCACTATTAATTATTTTGATTAAAAAAGTTGTTTTTAATTAAAATTTAGTAATTTTCACTATTCATCAAAATATGAAAGTTATCCGAAAAGTACCAAAATTTCACCTTAGGCTAAATTCGATATTCCGAATCTAGAAATGAAGTCCATTTTAAAATATTAAATATATATAATTTTGAAAAGTAGGTATTACTATTCATAACGGCTAGTTTGATTGGTTGTGGTGTGTGTTAAAACTCAAGGTTGCGTACAACACACGCTACTGTATTATTCAAAGAAAGCGTACCGTGGAATCTTGGGATGTTTCATTTTAAATTTTTGATGTCCCCATTTAGTCAAAAAGTTTAAAATATTGTATTTAAAAAGGGTTCACTATTAAAAGTTGATAAAAGTGCAATACTGAAAATGAATTTGTTCTTGAATTATATCTAAGAAACTCATAATATGGATTCTAAAATTATAAGGATTATATAATGTTTAAAATTTAGATAATACTATTCATAAACTCTTTTGAATGGCTTTTTTTTGTAAGTAATGGTGTGATTGAACTCGGTGTTGCGTGTAGTGCAAGTTATTGAATTATTTTGAAGAAATAACACACTATGAAATCTTGGGGTGTTACATTCTCCCCTCCTTCAATAAATTGCGTCCTCGCAATTTGAAATTGTTCTTCGAAAATAAAAGGTTGAAAATAGAAAATATATTTGTGGGAAAACCCACATCGGAAATTAGGTTACTAAAATTTAGTCGTAATATGAGGAAAAGAGAAATGAAAGGGTCACCACCAAATTATGATCTCGATTAGGAGAACATTGGTGGTAATTAGAGACATATAATTGGAGGAAAAACGTAAATATTTATAGGTAGTGATTGAGGTCATCAATCACAAACAAGTATAAAATTGAGGTCCTTAAATTCATCAATCTCTGATGATTTGAAATACCATCGGTTCAACAAAACATAGGGTATTAGGATAACACATTTTTGAAGTTTCAAAATATCTTAGTTGAAATCCCACATCGAAAAATGAATTAATGAGGCCTTTATTTAAAATAAAGAGTCGAAAGTATGAAGATTACCGAAAATAACACATACTAGGGTTCCATGTAGGAAAATATGGATATGGAAGAAAAATTTAACCATCAATTATCTGATGGAGAGTGGTAGAGAACATGGCTATGAAAAGGCCAACAATCCCAAAGCCATAAATTAGTGATGATTTAAGGTACAATCTAGGAAAACATTTTTGTTCTAAGTTGCTTTTCTTAATATTGAGGAATTTATTTATGAGATTGGCTAAGATCATAAGGAGATACACTTAATTTATAATTAGAGTTTTATCCATTAATAAATATCTACCACAAACTCATCTTTCACTCTAAAAGATAATAGAATGTAAAAAAAATTCTATTTACACTATTCGTATAGGGTTCCAAAATAAACGAATTTATAATTCATCTACATGATCTTTTAATAAAAACTACATTATTTTATCCAGGACATCTCATGGGCCAGTGGTAGGTGATACACCCTTGTCGCCCTTCGGTTGCGGGTTCAAGTCTCGCAGCCTTGCCGGACGCGACGGGTTGCCGCCCGACCTCCGGGTTGTCCTTTTATGGAAATCCAAAATAATCCAAACTAGAACTATCCAAAATACTCCTGTCCAAACTCACAGTCCAACATTTATAAGGAAGGTAAACATAATATAGATCCTTTTTACCCCGTAATAGAATATGAATACCTTCATCATGTATTACTAGATTCCTTATTGATTACATTCATGCTCCCTTATTCCATATAGAATGCTGGATATACTTCATTAATCCAAAAATGTTTTAAACCCCAATAATGATGGAATATACAAATCATTAATCAGCTTCAAGGTAGTCATGAATATCCAATATAATTTATCCAAATCAATCATGTATTATTCTAAAATCACTAACTCGGTATCAGAACTATATTATGGTTTATCATTCTCTCAACCATATATTTTCCAAAAATTTATCCTGCTGTTGAGTCACCTTTCTTTGTTCCACACAATCTCAAGTCCTTAATGAAATAGTACTGCAGTACAATCCTTATATACTCCATAATTATTATAACAAGTACATTGTTGATACAACACTCAATTGACATAATTAACATAAGAACACTAATCATTCCTCTTCATCTGTGGTAGTATCATAACTTGATTATTATCCAATATCATCATTTGCGGCATAGTATGATGACTGGGACATAGGTTCGCGTAGTGTCCAAACTCCTTGCAAATGAAGCATTGTACATTTGAAACAATTTTCTTACCCTTGCAGTCACGTACTTTGTGCCCTTTTCCTCCACACTTATAACAAACTCCCATTCCTTTCAGGCAAGTTCCAGGGTGTTTCTTTCCACAGTTACCACATATGGGAAAATTCTTCTTTTTCCTCTTCCCTTTATCCATCATTCTCTCTTCCACCCTTTTCTTCTCTTGCTTCCCTTCAAAGCCATAGGACTCAGTAAACTCTTTACTTATCTTATCAACACATGATATTATTTCTTCATATGATGATAATACATGAGAGACTATTTCTCTTGTAAATTCTGGCTTAAAACCATAAAATATATGATCCTTCTTTCTCTTTGTATCATGTGCATTGCTGGAGTTCTCATTCCTTCTACTAGGCGCCATTTCTAAACATTGGCATACACTAGATTAGTTTATGAATAACAATACCTAATCCCAAACTTTTAAAACACATAACATAAATTAAATAGTTTATGGATATAATCCATAATCATAAAAATGTCTCCTTTGAGGAAGTATATACTCATAAATCCTTCATAATGATTTGTAAAGAAAATGAGAGTTATCCTAAGTATATCCCCCGGGAGTGTCGTAACCAAGAGTGCAGCAAGGCCCGTTGTTGTGCACCAGTTCCCGTTCGAGTCTAGCTCAAAGCGGTGTTTTCGGGTTTTACCCCTAGGTACATCTGTGCCAGAGCCGCCTCTACCTGCTCGTACCCAAACAGGGATGTATTGCTCAGAAAACTCACAAAATCTTTACAATACCAAAATTCTAAGAAGTTCTTCTATACTAATCCTCAAAGTTCATCTTAGGTCTACGTGCTCAATCAGAGTTTATCTAAATCTAGCTTCCAAGGTTTGTACTAAACTTCCTCTGATACCAACTGTAACGCCCCGACCCCAGTTACCTAGAGTCGGTGCATTATTACATAACATTGGCATGATCACAAGAAAGATCAAATCTCGAAACACCGATTGGTTTAGTATCCTTGGAAACACTAGATATATTCATAAGTTTTACATTACATCATAAAATGAAAAACTACTACAACAACATAATGTCTCCACAGTCCACACTATTTTCCCCTCATAATATCCCTACAGGTCATTCATAACTTATTTCTTCACATCCTGGGGAAAATAAAACATAGAAAAGGGGTTAGCTCAAATGCCCAGTAAGGATAAAAATATAGCGGAACATTCAAAAAAAGCATAAACATTTAAGGCAATGCATTACTCAAACAAAAGCCTTTTAAACTTGAACTTCAACATAGTATGGCAAAAGTAAAATGAAATAATGTCATTTACTTATTCACATGGATATTCTACTAATCGAATAATCACATGCAAAATCAATAACTACTTTCATAATGATGGAATGCATAATGCTAAACTTTAATTTCTTTTCAAGGCCTCGTCCCAAGACCTTGGGGATAACTGTAACCGGAACCCAACCCGGAGTGCCTCTAATAACCGGACACCAACCCGGAGTGCCTCTAATAACCGGACACCAACCCGGAGTGCCTCTTATAACAGGAGACCAAACCGGAGGGCTTACTTTTACCAGTCCCTAACCTGGAGGGCTTAATTTTACCAGTCCCCAACCTGGAGGGCTTACTTCAACTAGTCACCAACATGGAACATACTTGTCCAACACATTCATATGAAGTAAAGGTTGAAATATAACATAAACATTCTCATTGGAACTAGCATACGAAATGTCAATACTTTACTCATAAACCATGAATGACACATCTACAGTCAAACATATCACAAAAATTCATTACAATATGGAAGTTTTATATCATAATAAATCAACTTCAAATAATATTAAAATTCCTCAAAGGATGTTGACATAGATGAAAATGTTTTTTTAAAAATTATTGAGAGAAATATCCCTTTTTCATGAAAACATTTTAATGTTACAAAATTTAGAAAGTAAGGCATTTAAATACATTTTTGAATCAAAGTGTCCCATACCACTTTGAAACTTTTGGATGGAATTAACACTTTTAAAACATTCATTTTCATATAAATAAATCCTTACAAACCATTTTGAAAACATGGGCATAAATGAGGATGATTTAGAAGAATAAATATTTAAAACATTTAAAATGATGTTTTAGTAAAAGTTCCCTTTGAAATAATCCCTTTGAAAACTCTTTTATGAAATATGGACATGGATAGTAAATATGACCCTGTAGATACTTACGTAAAGACAACCTCAGATATTAAAGAGATTGTGAAGTAAACCCTTATCAATTTGGTAAATTATGAAACATACAACCCACGAAAGAGTTATCATACAATTAAAATGTAAATACACATAAGGTAAAGTGTATTACACAAAGAATACAATTATGGGTAGTACATACACCACACAAAAGATAATAGTGGAAATATGGCATGAATCTCACGGAAATAAAGAGTGAGATGAAAACCCCTTACCACGTTAATCAACTGAGTCATATGGACAAAAGTAAATAACCACCAAATTATTTACAGAATAACATGAATATAAAGATAATCATGATAATATATATCAAATTCCAGTACACAATACACCACTTTCAATAATTTAGTGGCGAATAATGGAAATCTCACGGAATTGAATGTGAGATAAGAAAATCCCTTACCTTGTACTTTTACTTGGTTGGGGTAGGTTAAACTCCTGTATAATATTTAAATAATTGTTATTAAATTATACAAGAATCATATATATTAATATCATATCATATATGATCTTTTAACTTTGCTTTGTTAATAATGTCTTAGTATTATCGTTGTTTCGGGTGTTAACTTACTCGTTTTCTTTTATATGTTTTATTACGTAAGACATGTTTGTAATGCATAGGTTGTATATTATTCATATCCAGAATGATATCAAGTCCTTAAACATCATTTTTAAATCAGAAAATGATAATTATACTTGAATGGATATGATGGAGAATGAATCTCATCGTGTTCGTGGAGACGGTAGTCCGTACGTACGCACGAGCGACAATATCATTCTTTTGATATAAAAATAATATATAAATGAATGGAATATAATATATACAGAATCAATAACATGTTATATTTATTATTTACATGAGTTACACATCATTATTATACCCATCCAAATAATAATATATTGAATAACAATTACACCACGACGTGGAGACGGTAAGCCGTACGTACGCACGTATGGTGACATGTTATTCAAAGGGTGGATAGAATACTGAATATGGTTGTACCATATTTATAATAACATCACAATATATATATGATACTAGAGTTATTATTTTATAATGGTAACAACAAAGTAAGAAGAAGTGGAAGAAGAAGGAACTTGGAAAAAGGGTGGTGAAATCATTACCTCTTCTTCGGTTCCTTCCTTTTGATTTGATCAAAAGGGCTCCTTAGGTTGGCTTTCTGATCCAAATAAGGCCTCTAAGTTGTAGTGAGGGATGTTGGGAGAGTATTGGGGCAGAGTTTGGCCGAACCAAAAGGCTTTGAAGGTGTGAAGAAATGAGAAGGAGGAGTTCCCTTTTATAAGAGGGGTGAGGGGAACCTTTGGAAAAGCTAGAGATATTAGTTTATAATAAATTAATATTCGGTTTCCAATGGCTCCAAAGTTGACTATTCAAAGGTTAAGGTGGGGATGGGTCGAAAAAAACTCAACCAATAGAATTTAGATAGGTTTGGGTACTTATATTAACCTTATCTTTAAGTATTAACTCTAAGTTAATTAGTTTCACTTTTACAATGTCTCTTTGTATTTTTATATAATATGGTTAATAAACTTACTATATACATCCAAGCGACCCCCAAGTGGTCCATTAATGATGAAACTATCATGATATAAGTCTCTTGTCCGAACCTTATATTTTTAGGAATTTAATATCAATTAATACTATAATATTTGTTTTAAGAACTCTTTTATGTCAATTTTGACACTATTCAATAGTTGATTTTTGTGAAACTCATAACAGATTGATTACTTCGAAAAAAGTCAATTAAATCAATACTAATATATCATATTATCCTAGAAAATTAGTTTAATTCATTAAAAGTTTCATATTATATTTATTTGGGTATTTATAATATCAATTATTTTAATTTTTCACTATTATAGTAATTACTGCATCATCAATGTTTCATACATAAAATAAATTATTTAATATCTAAAAATAATAAATAAAATATAATTATGTATGAAATATTTTTATATTTCTAATGAATATTTATAATATAAAATCCAACATATATAACTCTATGTAAAAATTGTTTTTCTAAAAGATATATGCTTGTGTCATTTTTGTATTCATTTTAACTTAATTAAAATAAAGTGTCATTATCACTTAAAAGTGGATCCATGGGGTCTCAAAATCAACCCAAAGATGCCCATGGTCGACCTTGTATCAACCAATAGGGCTAAGACACGTTTTAGGGTAATTTATTATTATTATAATATTATTTTTTTAACCCTTATTTACCAGATTTACCCTTAACCATGGTAAATAAAATATTTACCGCAGTAATTATTCAAAATGTCTAAAAATAAAAGTTACCTATTTACACAATTTGAACATCCTGATTCCAAATATGGAATCCATTTTCCTAAATTCAAAACACAGAAGTGGCAGAAATTAATTTAAAATTAATTCCCGCTGTCAAAACAAAAAGCGTGTTTTTAAGAGATAATAACTATCAAAAGACTGACACTTGTTTATGTTCGGTTTAATTGTAAAATTATGTCCAATGACCAAAATTATTTTAAATGGTAAAAATATATTCTAAATAAACTTTAAAACTACTAAAATTCATAATTTATCACTATTAATTATTTTTATTAAAAAAGTTGTTTTTAATTAAAATTTAGTAATTTTCACTATTCATCAAAATATGAAAGTTATCCGAAAAGTACCAAAATTTCACCTTAGGATAAATTCGATATTCCGAATCTATAAATGAAGTCCATTTTAAAATATTAAATATATATAATTTTGAAAAGTAGGTATTACTATTCATAACGGCTAGTTTGATTGGTTGTGGTGTGTGTTAAAACTCAAGGTTGCGTACAACACACGCTACTGTATTATTCAAAGAGAGCGTACCGTGGAAGCTTGGGATGTTTCATTTTAAATTTTTGATGTCCCCATTTAGTCAAAAATTTTATAATATTGTATTTAAAAAGGGTTCACTATTAAAAGTTGATAAAAGTGCAATACTGAAAATGAATTTGTTCTTGCATTATATCTAAGAAACTCATAATATGGATTCTAAAATTATAAGGATTATATAAAGATTAAAATTTAGATAATACTATTCATAACCTCTTTTGAATGGATTTTTTTTGTAAGTCATGGTGTGATTGAACTCGGTGTTGCGTGTAGTGAAAGTTATTGAATTATTTTTAAGAAATAACACACTATGAAATTTTGGGGTGTTACATTCTCCCCTCCTTCAATAAATTGCGTCCTCGCAATTTGAAATTGTTCTTCGAAAATAAAATGTTGAAAATAGAAAATATATTTGTGGGAAAACCCACATCGGAAATTAGGTTACTAAAATTTAGTCTTAATATGAGGAAAAGAGAAATGAAAGGGTCACCACCAAATTATGATCTCGATTAGGAGAACAGTGGTGGTAATTAGAGACATATAATTGGAGGAAAAACTTAAATATTTATAGGTAGTGATCGAGGTCATCAATCACAAACAAGTATAAAATTTAGGTCCTTAAATTCATCAATCTCTGATGATTTGAAATACCATCGGTTCAACAAAACATAGGGTATTAGGATAACACATTTTTGACGTTTCAAAATATCTTAGTTGAAATCCCACATTGAAAAATGAATTAATGCGGCCTCTATTTAAAATAAAGAGTCGAAAGTATGAAGATTACCGAAAATAACACATACTAGGGTTCCATGTACGAAAATATGGATATGGAAGAAAAATTTAACCATCAATTATCTGATGGAGAGTGGTAGAGAACATGGCTATGAAAAGTCCAACAATCCCAAAGCCATAAATTAGTGATGATTTAAGGTACCATCTAGGAAAACATTTTTGTTCTAAGTTGCTTTTCTTAATATTGAGGAATTTATTTATGAGATTGGATAAGATCATAAGGAGATACACTTACTTTATAATTAGAGTTTTATCCATTAATAAATTTCTACCACAAACTCATCTTTCACTCTAAAAGATAATAAAATGTAAAAAAAAATTCTATTTACACTATTCGTATAGGGTTCCAAAATAAACGAATTTATAATTCATCTACATGATCTTTTAATAAAAACTACATTATTTAATCCAGGACATCTCATGGGCCAGTGGTAGGTGATATACCCTTGTCGCCCTTCGGTTGCGGGTTCAAGTCTCGCAGCTTTGCCGGACGCGACAGGTTGCCGCCCGACCTCCGGGTTGTCCTTTTATGGCAATCCAAAATAATTCAAACTAGAACTATCCAAAATACTCCTGTCCAAACTCACAGTCCAACATTTATAAGGAAGGTAAACATAATATAGATCCTTTTTACCCCGTAATAGAATATGAATACCTTCATCATGTATTACTATATTCCTTATTGATTACATTCATGCTCCCTTATTTCATATAGAATGCTGGATATACTTCATTAATCCAAAAATGTTTTAAACCCCAATAATGATGGAATATACAAATCATTAATCAGCTTCAAGGTAGTCAAGAATATCCAATATAATTTATCCAAATCAATCATGTATTATTCTAAAATCACTAACTCGGTATCAGAACTATATTATGGTTTATCATTCTCTCAACCATATATTTTCCAAAAATTTATCCTGCTGTTGAGTCACCTTTCTTTGTTCCACACAATCTCAAGTCCTTAATGAAATAGTACTGCAGTACAATCCTTATATACTCCATAATCATTATAACAAGTACATTGTTGATACAACACTCAATTGACATAATCAACATAAGAACTCTAATCATTCCTCTTCATCTGTGGTAGTATCATAACTTGATTATTATCCAATAGCATCATTTGCGGCATAGTCTGATGACTGGGACATAGGTTTGCGTAGTGTCCAAACTCCTTGCAAATGAATCATTGTACATTTGAAACCATTTTCTTACCCTTGCAGTCACGTACTTTGTTCCCTTTTCCTCCACACTTATAACAAACTCCCATTCCTTTCAGGCAAGTTCCAGGGTGTTTCTTTCCACAGTTACCACATATGGGAAAATTCTTCTTTTTCCTATTCCCTTTATCCATCTTTCTCTCTTCCACCCTTTTCTTCTCTTGCTTCCCTTCAAAGCCATAGGACTCAGTAAACTCTTTACTTATCTTATCAACACATGATATTATTTCTTCATATGATGATAATTCATGCGAGACTATTTCTCTTGTAAATTCTGGCTTAAGACCATAAAATATATGATCCTTCTTTCTCTTTGTATCATGTGCATTGCTGGAGTTCTCATTCCTTCTACTAGGCGCCATTTCTAAACATTGGCATACACTAGATTAGTTTATGAATAACAATACGTAATCCCAAACTTTTAAAACACATAACATAAATTAAATAGTTTATGGATATAATCCATAATCATAAAAATGTATCCTTTGAGGAAGTATATACTCATAAATCCTTCATAATGATTTGTAAAGAAAATGAGAGTTATCCTAAGCATATCCCCCGGGAGTGTTGTAACCAAGAGTGCAGTAAGGCCCGTTGTCGTGCAACAGTTCCCATTCGAGTCTAGCTCAAAGTGGTGTTTTCGGGTTTTACCCCTAGGTACATCTGTGCCAGAGCCGCCTCTACCTGCTCGTACCCAGACAGGGATGTAATTCTCAGAAAACTCACAAAATCATTTCAATACCAAAATTCTAGGAAGTTCTTCTATACTAATCCTCAAAGTTCATCTTAGGTCTACGTGCTCAATCAGAGTTTATCTAAATCTAGTTTCCAAGGTTTGTACTAAACTTCCTCTGATACCAACTGTAACGCCCTGACCCCAGTTACCTAGAGTCGGTGCATTATTACATAACATTTGCATGATCACAAGAAAGATCAAATCTCGAAATACCGATTGGTTTAGTATCCTTGGAAACACTAGATATATTCATATGTTTTACATTACATCATAAAATGAAAAACTACTACAACAACATAATGTCTCCACAGTCCACACTATTTTCCCCTCATAATATCCCTACAAGTCATTCATAACTTACTTCTTCACATCCCGGGGAAAATAAAACATAGAAAAGGGGTGAGCTCAAATTTCCAGTAAGGATAAAAATATAGCGGAACATTCAAAATAAGCATAAACATTTAAGGAAATGCATTACTAAAACAAAAGCCTTTTAAACTTGAACTTCAACATAGTATGAAAAAAGTAAAATGAAATAATGCCATTTACTTATTCACATGTATATTCTACTAATCGAATAATCACATGCAAAATCAATAACTACTTTCATAATGATGGAATGCATAATGCTAAACTTTAATTTCTTTTCAAGGCCTCGTCCCAAGACCTTGGGGCTAACTGTAACCGGAACCCAACCCGGAGTGCCTCTAATAACCGGACACCAACCCGGAGTGCCTCTAATAACCGGAGACCAAACCGGAGGGCTTACTTTTACTAGTCCCTAACCTGGAGGGCTTACTTTTACCAGTCCCCAACCTGGAGGGCTTACTTCAACTAGTCCCCAACCTGGAACATACTTGTCCAACATATTCATATGAAGTAAAGGTTGAAATATAACATAAACATTATTATTGGAACTAGCATACGAAATGTCAATACTTTACTCATAAACCATGAATGACACATCTACAGTCAAACATATCACAAAAATTCATTACAATATGGAAGTTTCATATCATAATAAATCAACTTCAAATAATCTTAAAATTCCTCAAAGGATGTTGACATAGATGAAAACGTTTTTTTAAAAATTATTGAGATAAATATCCCTTTTTCATGAAAACATTTTAATGTTACACAATTTATAAAGTAAGGAATTTAAATAAATTTTTGAATCAAAGTGTCCCATACCACTTTGAAACTTTTGAATGGAATTAACACTTTTAAAACATTCATTTTCAAATAAATAAATCCTTACAAACCATTTTGAAAACATGGACATAAATGAGGATGATTTAGAAGAATAAATATTTAAAACATTTAAAATGATGTTTTAGTAAAAGTTCCCTTTGAAATAATCCCTTTTAAAACTCTTTTATGAAATATGGACATGGATAGTAAATATGTCCCTGTAGATACTTACGTAAAGACAACCTCAGATATTAAAGAGATTGTGAAGTAAACCCTTATCAATTTGGTATCTTATGAAACATACAACCCATGAAAGAGTTATCATACAATTAAAATGTAAATACACATAAGGTAAAGTGTATTACACAAATAATACAATTATGGGCAATACATACACCACACAAAAGATAATAGTGGAAATATGGCATTAATCTCACGGAAATAAAGAGTGAGATGAAAACCCCTTACCACGTTAATCAACTGAGTCATATGGCCAAAAGTTAATAACCACCAAATTATTTACAGAATAACATGAATATAAAGATAATCATGATAATATATATCAAATGCCAGTACACAATACACCACTTTCAATAATTTAGTGGCGAATAATGGAAATCTCACGGAATTGAATGTGAGATAAGAAAATCCCTTACCTTGTACTTTTACATGGTTGGGGTAGGTTAACCTCCTGTATAATATTTAAATAATTGTTATTAAATTATACAAGAATCATATATATTAATATCATATCATATATTATCTTTTAACTTTGCTTTGTTAATAATGTCTTAGTATTATCGTTGTTTCGGGTGTTAACTTACTCGTTCTCTTTTATATGTTTTATTACGTAAGCCATGTTTTTAATGGATAGGTTGTATATTATTCATATCCATAATGATATCAATTCCTTAAACATCATTTTTAAATCAGCAAATGATAATTATACTTGAATGGATATTATGAAGAATGAATCTCATCGCGTTCGTGGAGATGGTAGTCCGTACGTACGCACGAGCGACAATATCATTCTTTTGATATAAAAATAATATATAAATGAATGGTATATCATATATAAAGAATAAATAAAATGTTATATTTATTATTTACATGAGTTAAACATCATTATTATACCCATCCAAATAATAATATATTGAATAAAAATTACACCACGACGTGGAGACGGTAAGCCGTACGTACGCACGTATGGTGACATGTTATTCAAAGGGTGGATAGAATACTGAATATGGTTGTACCATATTTATAATAACATCACAGTATATATATGATACTAGAGTTATTATTTTATAATGGTAACAACAAAGTAAGAAGAAGTGGAAGAAGAAGGAACTTGGAAAAAGGGTGGTGAAATCGTTACCTCTTCTTCGGTTCCTTCCTTTTGATTTGATCAAAAGGGCTCCTTAGGTTGGCTTTCTGATAAAACTAAGGCCTCTAAGTTGTAGTGAAGGATGTTGGGAGAGTATTTTGGCAGAGTTTGGCCGAACCAAAAGGCTTTTATGGTGTGAAGAAATGAGAAGGAGGAGTGCCCTTTTATAAGAGGGGTGAGGGGAACCTTTGTAAAAGAAAGAGATATTAGTTTATAATAAATTAATATTCAGTTTCCAATGGCTCCAAAGTTGAATATTAAAAGGTTAAGGTGGGTATGGGTCGAAAACAACTCAACCAATAGAATTTAGATAGGTTTGGGTACTTATATTAACCTTATCTTTACGTATTAACTCTAAGTTAATTAGTTTCACTTTTACAATGTCTCTTTGTATTTTTATATAATATGGTTAATAAACATACTATATACCTCCAAGCGACCCCCAAGTGGTCCATTAATGATGAAACTATCATTATATAAGTCTCTTGGCCGATCCTTAGATTTTTATGAATTTAATATCAATTAATAAAATAATATTTGTTTTAAGAACTCTTTTATGTCAATTTTGACACTATTCAACAGTTGATTTTTGTGAAACTCATAACAGATTGATTACTTCGAAAAAAGTCAATTAAATCAATCCTAATATATCATATTATCCTAGAAAATTAGTTTAATTCATTAAAAGTTTCATATTATATTTATTTGGGTATTTATAATATCAATTATTTTAATTTTTCACTATTATAGTAATTACTGCATCATCATTCTGTCATACATAAAATAACTTATTTAATGTCTAAAAATTATAAATAAAATATCATTATGTAGGAAATCTCTTTATCTTTCTAATTCATATTTATAATCAAAAATCCAACATATATAACTCTATGTAAAAATTGTTTTTCTAAAAGATATATGCTTGTGTCATGTTTGTATTCATTTTAACTTAATTAAAATAAAGTGTCATTATCACTTACAAGTGGATCCATGGGGTCCCAAAATCAACCCAAAGATGCCCATGGTCGACCATGTATCAACCAATAGGGTTAAGACACGTTTTAGGGTAATTTAGTATTATTATAATATTATTTTTTTAACCCTTATTTACCGGATTTACCCTTAACCATGGTAAATAAAATATTTACCGCAGTAATTATTCAAAATGTCTAAAAATAAAAGTTACCTATTTAAACAATTTGAACATCCTGATTACAAATATGGAAACCATTTTCCTAAATTCAAAACACAGAAGTGGCAGAAATTAATTTAAAATTAATTCCCGCTGTCAAAACAAAAAGCGTGTTTTTAAGAGATAATAACTATCAAAAGACTAACACTTGTTTATGTTCGGTTTAATTGTAAAATTATGTCCAATGACCAACATTATATTAAATGGTAAAAATATATTCTAAATATACTTTAAAACTACTAAAATTCATAATTTATCACTATTAATTATTTTGATTAAAAAAGTTGTTTTTAATTAAAATTTAGTAATTTTCATTATTCATCAAAATATGAAAGTTATCTGAAAAGTACCAAATTTCACCTTAGGCTAAATTCGATATTCCGAATCCAGAAATGAAGTCAATTTTAAAATATTAAATATATATAATTTTGAAAAGTAGGTATTACTATTCATAACGGCTAGTTTGATTGGTTGTGGTGTGTGTTAAAACTCAAGGTTGCGTACAACACACGCTACTGTATTATTCAAAGAAAGTGTACCGTGGAAGCTTGGGATGTTTCATTTTAAATTTTTGATGTCCCCATTTAGTCAAAAAGTTTAAAATATTGTATTTAAAAAGGGTTCACTATTAAAAGTTGATAAAAGTGCAATACTGAAAATGAATTTGTTCTTGCATTATATCTAAGAAACTCATAATATGGATTCTAAAATTATAAGGATTATATAAAGTTTAAAATTTAGATAATACTATTCATAACCTCTTTTGAATGGCTTTTTTTTGTAAGTCATGGTGTGATTGAACTCGGTGTTGCGTGTAGTGCATGTTATTGAATTATTTTGAAGAAATAACACACTATGAAATCTTGGGGTGTTACATTTAAGATAGGTGGCTTGGTGTTTTAATTCAAAATGTTGTGCGTTTTTGTGTACCGTTGTGCTGCGAACCCATGTTGGGGTATCGTGTGGCTGAGGTCGTGGATGTTCTCAGTACCAATAACTATAAAAGTAATTAAATGTGATAATAAACTATTGTTTGGGATCGCTTCTTTGATCTAGGACCACCCCTGGGGTGCGTTCCTCTATTTAGCCGTTTGGCTAGGATACCTGGGGGTATTTCATGTTTACTTTATACATTACTTTTTCCTTGAGAGGAATTGTAAATAATTACATGTTTAAATGTTGGGCATGGCCAGTTTATTTTATAGCCTGAGGGCGTGGATGTTATATAGCCTGAGGTCGTGTATGTTTTATAGCTTGAGGGCGTGAATATTTTATAGCCTGAGGGCGTGGATCATATATAGCCTGAGGGCATGGATGTTTTATAGCCTCAGGGTGTGGATATTATATAGCCTGAGGGCGTGGATATTTTATAGCCTGAGGGCATGGTTATTTTATAGCCTGAGGGAGTGGATATGTTATAGCCTGAGGGCATGGATATTATATAGCATTAGGGTGTGATTACCTTATATGCCTGAGGGCGTGGTTACTATATTAGCCCGAGGGCATGGTTATAATACATTAGCCTGAGGGCATGGTTCTGATGAGCACAAAATGATTTTAAATTAAATGGTTAAAATAAATAATTAAAGGGAAATATAACAGGTAAAGTTAGTTACTTTTTAGTACTGCTTAGTTTATTACATTTGTTACGGAACACTGTTGTTGCATATTTTGACACAGTTGGGCACATGCTTTTGGTGGGTGCCAACTAGAATTGTTTTGTCACACCCTATTTGGGTCATGCCTTCGGCCCAAACAGATTACATTTTTGTAGTTGTGGATAATGTAAAGGGTCCCTATACAGGTACTTGATTGCTGCTAAAGAGTAGGGGAGCATGGAACCGAGCTTAGGCCCACGATGCTACTGGCTGTTTGGTTTTGATTTGTTTTGCTGTACTCTGTGTTGTACTGTACTGTATTGTTGTGTAACATGTTTTGGCTGTTTTCATAGTAATTGAAACATGTTTCATCATTATCTATATAACTATTTGTTATCTTTTATTACAGTTGTTATATTAAATGTGTATGGTTTATTTCTTCCTCTGTTGTTGTATGATTTTTATTTTACTCCAATGCGCTACACTTTGACATATGAGGGCATAGTTTCCCAAATATCATACATGGGCCCTCGCTGCTAGTCAGCAGCCTCTAGCTTTAGGGAAATGCACTTTAGGTCACGTGGAAAACCGGGTTCGGGGAACCTTTTGAGTGGCACCCAGAACCGGGATGTTACATTTGATAACAATTATTGTTTTCCTATTCTTATTTTTTCTATATAAATATATGAAGAATGTGAATAACAGGATGGTGTGTGTCCAAATCATGTAGTGCGAGGATTGGATGATCATGGGAGGTTTCGTAGGATACACATCCATTTAACAAAAAATCATACAATGTATAAAAATTCAGAAAAAAATAATTATTTTTTTCATGTAGTTGTCCCATATCTCTGAGGGGAAACTTATATAATAATAATGAATATCAATAAGATGTATGTTTACATGTAGAACCCTCCCATTATTATTATGGATCCACTAACCTGTCTCTCATATTGTACACTAATTCCGATTTAAATATATTCAAAATTATCCCTTTCAAAACATGTCATTTTTATTCAAATTTTCGATTCATGGGATTGTTGATAACTAGTATGATGTAATATATTTTCTTTTATATAATTTTTTATATGAGATATTTGGTTACAATCTAATATTTCGTTAATGTTTATAAGGATCAAAATATATTTCAGCCTGAAATTTCTTCAAGGGGAAATATATCAAAGATACATAGAAGTTGATGTAGGTGGCCACACCGGGTTATAAAGGTATGGTGACATTGGCTAGCTAATGTAGTCAAGAGGTGCCCACCCAATTCAACGATTCTGTTTTACGGCACTTATCTCGTTTTAAAGGGACATAAATCCCATTGGTCCTTCATGCCAAATTATAAATCATTATCTAGGTTGTGTTTATATCCTTGGTGGGGAGGCCTAAGACTTGCAGGTCCACTGGTTTTCTTTGTGTCTGTGTGGGTGTGTTTCCCATTATTGTAACACCCAAGTCCATAAATAATTAATGTTTTAGATTCTTGATGGATAGTTATCGAATCTCTAGTTAGTTTATATTTTTTATATTTTTTGTGTTAATATTTATGGTATTTATTATTATTTAGTCTCCATAGCTAATATATTGAGTCTCTATTTTGATTATTATATTTTTTTTATTTTAAAAAATAATTTATGATAATTTAAAAAAAAATATGAATTTTAAAATATCAAGAAAATATAATTTAGTGGATATATTTTTAATTGAGTTTTATTTATGATTTTTTTTATAGTAATGATATTCTATTTGATTATGATTGATTTTTGGTTGTTTTTTTACAATATAACAAATAAATAACTAAAAAAAGATATTTTAACATTTTAAAAGGACTGTAATATATGCATATATATATTGAAAAATAGATTACCAAATAATTGGAACAACTTATACATCATATATGGGTGTTGATATATTTCTTTTTGAAACATTTAATGGGTTTATTCTATTAAATAATATATATTTTTTAGAACAATTTCAGTATAGATTGGAAATTTTAAATTTGAATTGTGCTGGTTGATGCAGTTTTCCATTTTAGGTAAAAAGAATTCTTAGTAATTTTTTTTCTTAATATTTTTTTGAAAAAAAAACATTTATAAGAATTTTTCTTGAGTTAAATCATTTGAAAATTGGGATATATAGTGTCTTTCATAACTTTCTTTATTTTCCATTGTTTTTATTAGAATGTGAATATTGAAATTCCCTTTTGTATCCCATTACTTGTGTAGAGATTTCTTATTCTTGGAATCTCTCCTTGAATGGTAGATGTTGGTCAGTATATTTAGTTTTAAATCTAAATTCAGATGAAAATTTAGGTCTTATGAGGAGTTCAAATATGTATAATAATTCTATCATAATTTGTTTAAATTTGTAATTCGATTGAAAAGTTAGTTTAGTCTTTTCTTATTGTTCTTATTAATAATTAGATTCATTAATAGTTAATGATATATAATGGAATTAAATAGAAACTTATTTTTTGATACTATATATTGATGGATCATATATGGTTGTTAGACAATGATAATGTAATCAATGACTTATTTTTGAATGGTTGTGGGAATAAGTTCCCTCTCAACATTTATTACTGGTTTTTCCATATATGGGTGATAAATTAATTTTTTTATATTTTTTAAGAAGGATTGGTTTTTTTGTTCGTGCTCAAACATTTTGGTGACTTATAATATGAAATATTTACATGTTATTGGACAAGGTATGAATTGTTTTTTATTGGGTAGTGTGTATACCTCATATTTTTTATGGGAACAATTTATAATTATTTGTTGACTTTATTTTTTTTAATATAAGTATCCATTGAGTATTTTACAACCATTTATTTCATGAGAGATCCACAGACCTAGGCGGTCCCTCTATACAAGAGGAATAAATGTGATGTTATATCATTCAAAACCACTAATAATGGGAGGTTTTATATTCTATGAAACCATATTATTTAAATATACTAATAATGAAATGATATTTACTCATTGGAGTATCAATAAGAAAATTATATAGATTTGGAAGTATTTCATTATTTTTAGTAGAGCAGGATCACACACATAAATTTTTTATGAGTCATCCAAATGAGTGATTTTTGATAGTTCACAAAGTAGAGAGGCACAAATTTTTGGAAAATATAATTTTTTTGGTGATGCATTGTGAATATATATTGGGGGCTGATAAAAGAGAGAAATATATCTCATATTATTTTTATTTTTATTTATTCCATTTTCACTACTTGTTTTCATGAAAAATAATTTTTTTTTCATTATTTTATATTCAAGATTCATTTGACTGTAAAATTTAACTTCATTATTATGAGGATAGTTCCATTATATTATTTGACCCCTCTTTCATTACACAAGTTTATATTCTTCTTATAAATATGATTTCAAATTGAAATTTATTTTAGAATGGGATAATCTTGATGGTTTGTGATGGGTATATATTTGAAATTATAAATCTGTTAATGTGTTGTATATTAGCACATGTAGTGTAGGTCATCAGTGCAGTTGGGAAATGATATTTCTAATAATGTGTCATATAGTTTGTTTGCACACATCATGTAGAATCTTGGTCACAAGATTATGGATGAACCGCAATTCATGTCAAGACACCCCTGTTTGAGTTATGTGGCCTGTAATAGTGTATTTATTGTCAATATGTATGAAATAGCATGATATGGGGTACCAGACATAGGAAGAACATTTATTTCTCATTTCATGTTACAGAGAGTTCATGATTTGTAGTTTGAGGATAAATTACTTAGGGGATCAATCATATGCATCAAGTGACACCCAAGGATTACATATAATGTAATGACAATGTGCATACCATATACTTAGAAAAAACAATTAGATGACATTGGTAGGTTCCTAGATGGAGGCATTGGGTGTAAATTATGTTTCTGGAAAGTCTCATAACGTGTTCTTTCCCTTTATTAATATTTTGAGTTTTTTCCACATTCATTTAGATATTTGCAAATGTATTATACATTATGAGTATATTTATGTGTACATGTTGATAGTGAGGACCTCATCCCTATCAGAAGATATTAGAGAGATGATTTGTGTCTATTTGTGGATCTTATACCTAATATGAATTTTACTATATCCACATAAGTATTATGAGATAGTTTTTATATACTAAACCACCAAGAATACAATGGATATTAGGGAATGGGACACTCACATATTTTTTGGGTTCATTATTCCTCTTGTTCACATTTGATGATGATGATTATATGTTGGGTGAGGAGATAGTTATAAATTCAAGATTTTGAGATAGTCTTATGAGGTCCCTCCGTATAACAAGGTAGTAAGATGGTATTTATATATGGGAAAGGAGATCATGGAGTTTTAACATTATACAATATACTTTAAGGTATGATTTTATGCATGTGGCTTAAGTAGGATGACATTGTATTCTGTTGTCTTATCATGTTATATTATTTTCTTCGCAGAAAACCTATGTTGATGGAAGTAGATATCCTTACCCCCTTTTATCAACCCATATATGGAAACAAGAGATAATGAGTAGTGTTTTCATGTTATTATTTTCATCCATTTAATCTAAACCATTGTTTTGTTGATTAAAGGTAAATAATACAGTGAACATGGGATTTGGTACTCCTTATATCTTGAAATCATGCCACGGTTTGGTACATTTATTAAATTTATGGATTCAATAATCCCTCAAGGAAGTGGGGTGTGTGTCCTCCATGTGGATTAGTTTCCTTATAGATAAATTCAAGGTGTGGGTTATCCCCTTTACACATATCTGTTCATACTCCCCCAAAAATTGGTGGTGTGACTTCTATAATTGTTGAAATATTTTATAAATATCCCTTTGTTGTTGTGGGATATCCCTTACATGGGAAAAATATAATATTATATTATATTAGTCTTATTTTTGTGTTGTTCACGTCTCTCCATTGGGATTGGAAACTCCCTTGGAAATTTATGTACTCCAACAAAGGGTGAGTCCCTCGTTACATTTAAGGAGTCAGGACATGGTGTGTTGTGGTATTTGAGTTTCCATGATGGTATATATGTAAAGGTAAATAACTCCATTTCATATATTATAAAATATAACATGGTTTGGGTCCCTATATATCATTACTAGATGGTGATATGATTATTATGGTATTTCAGTGGAGGATATATCTTGGATGATTGGGAGATGGGGATATACAAGGTAATGTAGGTTTATCCTTTGATATGTATCTTTAGACGGTTTGGGATATAGGGAGAGCCCCTATTTTTTAATGGTATTCCCATTAAGGAATTTTTGGGTCACAAGACTTCCATTTGGTCCTAGATATACTAAGGATGAGTGATCATCTTCTTGTTGGATTTTGAAGGGAGCTCCCCCATAGAGCATGTTGTAGGTCACCCATCTATGGGTTTAATACTCATTTAGTGAGGATGAGGTGAAAGTCCACCGCATTAATAATATTAGTCATATTAGGATTTTATTAGGAGATTATGAATACATAATACAATTAAATAAGGTTCTTTTAATGAAAAATTATTCACTTATGAGGCTTTTTTACTTCACTACATGTACAGATAACAGAAGTTCTAGTGCATGTAGTGTGGATAATGGTATAATGGGTTCACCTTTAGTATGGGATCTTCATATATAAATCATAAGTGTTTATTATGTGGTATTGGGTTTTTATCCACTCTGGTGGACTAGATATGGTTTAATTTTCAAAAAAAGTCATGAGTTTGGGAGTGTATTTCAGCTGAGGCATGGGTTTTTTCATGTTTTCCTCATTCCATAGAATGAACAAACCAATAAAGAATATTTTCTTCCCCAGTGAGATTGGGTAGGATTTTATTGTAATGTGATACCATTGCTATTGTTCCCTCTTTTTTATCACCCCCATGTTCATTTTTTGGTAGGTTTATAGTTAGATTGTTTATTTACAAATATACTAGGGCCGAAGTTCCATTATTATTTTATTAATTCATAGTACGGATTTTTGTACTGTCCCATACATGGTATTTGTTATCAAATGTGTTGTGTTTGTTTATAAAAATCATAGGTTAGTTATATTTTTAATGGGTGTAAATATAATGGATCTGGATCATTAGAGAACTTACATGTTTTTTACTTCATATTAATAAATCATTTATTATAATGGTGTAGTGATAACCCTTTAAAATCACTTGTGTATGTTTTGTTTTATGGGGATTTTGTCTATTTACTTTTTTCCTTTTACATCAAATTTTGTATTGTATTGTTAATGGGATGTTTATCTTTTATTTGATTCATGTTATATTTTTGATAGTTATGTATATCCTAAATGTTTTAGTATATTTTGGTAGTTTATGTATATCTATAGAAGGTCATATAAAATAAATACATGTATTTATATATTATAACATTTCTTGCTATCGACCATCCCCTGTCCTACTAGAGTATTCCCTATGGTGGAACCCTTAGCTTATCACTAGCCCTATTGGGAAATATGTGTGTAGAGGAATGTCAGTGTGGTATTATTATTATTTGGTAATAGAGTTGGAGTTTGAATATTTGAGTATTGGAAGCCTGGTTTAGGGAATGTGGGGAAACAATGATTTAAATTTTTATAGTATTGTTATAAAAAATGGAACATGGATAGCATGTGGTAGCTTAATCACTCCAATGAGAGGTCATTGATAATATAATAACTAAACATATACCTTAGGATACTATTTTCTAGGTATATTTATGTAGGTGCATACATCATGTAGTTTTCATTCCATTATCTATTTCATGGAATTTTATATAGAAATATATATGTTCCTATGGGATGATGATATTCATTCCCTCATGAAATTTATTTCACATGAGGTACAGAATGTGCCTTCTAGGAATTATGAGATCAATGAGACCTACTCAAGATACTCTGATTCCATAGGTTAATTATCTCTTGATATCCTAGTATACTGATTCCTATATAATTTTCATGGTAAGATTGAAGTACTTTAAATGACATCCTAGTAGACTTTGGGAACTAGGTTTGGATGGGTATGGTAACACCCTGATGGTGTTGATATAAGTGATAAGGTCTCCTATATAAGATATGAAGTGGAAATAGAGTTTTTTTTCTCCCTTATGTGATTATGTGTGGTTCCACCATGCTTGTGGTCATTAACTACCATAGGGATAAGATGATTCTAGATTGTGGGACCCTCATATGATATTTTAGAGTTTAGTACATCCCTAGGGATACAGAGTTATGGACTAACATATATGGGGGTATGAGTTTTCCATTTGAGTTATGAGTCCTTAAACCCTTGATCCAAATAATGTGTGGGTAACTCATATTACCATGGAGTAGTTATTCACATTAGTGGTATGGAATAATCCATCCATATATTGATGTTAGAACCCATTATATGGTGAGATGCGGTTATTAACCATGTGAGGTGTCACTTCCAAATTTATTTCTGAAAAAGATCATCTATGGGTGGGGTATGTACTCTCACAACTGATGTTCAGTTCTCGTCAAGGCATGGGTCCACCATAAATATTTTGGAGTTCGGTTCTAACTTATGGATAAAATATCTCAAGTTGTTGTTCATAGGGAAATGGGATTTTAATTCACGAATGGTGTTGGAACTCCCTCCAACCTAAAAAGGTGATGGTCCCAAGTACTATAGAGTAGTTCATACTCCATTATTATATTGGGTTTCGGTCCTTCATTTCTAGAGGTGGATATTCAATTTGGTATAAATTATGATTATTCGATACATGTGGTCTAACATTTCACCATTTTTTTGTGTGTGAATCCCCCTATTTCTGAGTTTAGTTACTCCCTATATGGATTCATATACTTATATTGAGGTTTGGGTCCCCTTATATGGTTGAGTGATTTATGGGAGTTTGTTTGATGCAATAATTTTTTCTGAAATCTCATTATCTAGTGTGTATCACCAGAATGACACATTATTTTAGGTCATAGTATTCTCTTAGCTTTTTCTATTTCTGGGATGTTTCCTATGAACTCGGGATTCCAAATAGGGAAACTATAAGAGGATTATATCCCCCTCATATATGTGAGGAATCCTAGTTACTTTCATTTTTTTTGATTGGTTGATAATTTACATATTATTATCATTATGACGATTGTCTCCTAGTGTGACGTGGATGAATTATTTATAAACAAATTACCCTACCTCATCCAAGTTATCCCCACATGACTAAGAGAGTATGTTACAAGGACCATAGATAGGTTTCATCTGTTAACATATTTGATTACAAAAATCAAAATGATTCTTCAGATATCGTTAATGGCCTATTTTCCTTGCTGATATAATTTTTTGACATGATATCATTATACCCCCTCATTTTTTGTAATATTGGATTTGGATTTAGATATCCCATTGGATTCATTAGACTGTGGTTTTACTAAAATAGATTCCTACTTTAGGTGACCATCAACCCCAATTTCATTAACCATTGTGATTCAACATTGAATATGTGGTTTTCCATGGATTATGATATTATGGAGTGAGGCCTAATGATAGTTTCATTTGTTATGGATGATCAGCCATAGTCTGATATTGGGTATATTGATATATTTTTTTGAAGGAAAATATTATTTCAAATTAACTTCTCGTTAAATTTAATGTGTTAAATAACTTGATTGACACACATCAATAAAACAAAAATTAACTAAAAATTATTATATAACTATTAAACTGTTATTTTTGAGTTGGAGGGTAAAAATAGAGTTACCATAATTATGTAATGTATTAATAACAAAAAAATAAATATCATTATAAATACTATAGAATAGATAAAACACAATTAGTATAGAAAACAACTAATATGATAGAATTATTCAATACAATTTATCCTTTCTAGAAATTGGCATTCCATATGCTTTATTTTTAGAAAATAAATATATTAAAAAGAAATATATTATTACTGTGAATAATAAATTAATAAAATTTTTATTGTTGATTTATAGGAAATAATAATAATAAAAGATAATAATTTAATTGGGCAATACCTTATAAAAAAGGTATTCATTATATTTTGATGTTTTTATTTAAAAGATAAATGGTAAAATTCTATAATTGATATTTGAAAAAAAAATAACTTAATTTTTGAAATTATCTTGTAAATATTAGCTGAAGGTGAGGTTTTTTAGTTTTAAAAATAATAGATATTTAGGTGAAAATATAAAAATACATTTTTTTAAAAAAGGGTAACATTTATGACTATATCAAGAAGTAAGTATATAATTAAAACTTATTAAAAATTATTCATAGTTGAATATGAATTTTAGAGTGAAATTATGAATTTAAAAGTAATATGATATAATTATAAATTCCCAATTAACATTTTAAAAATTATGTAATATTTTTCTAAAAAAATTTACTTTAAGTATATTTATTTTAATTATGTTTTCACTACCTAAAATTTTGTTTTCTTAAGTAAAAAAACATTAATTTTAATTAATAATCAAATAAATATAATTATATTTAAAAAATGGTGATTTTTCCTACACATAATATTTATTCTTAAAAAACATTTCATATAAATGTGTTATTAAGTTTTACATGCACTTATATAACATTTAATTTTTCATACAATAAAAAATATTATTTTAAAAAATTGATTCTATATTTTGAATTAGTGGGTAATGATTCCATAAATAGAATAATTTAATTTTTAGAAATAAAAATATGATTACTATGATTATAGATAGTTACTTATGATAATGTTAAAATTATTATTTTAAAATGATAGTTTATTAACATCCTATGATTTTATATAATCCAACAAAATAATATCATCTAAAAGGGATATAATATAATTTTTAAAACTATATATAAATTTATTAACACTCATTGAACTGGTAATTAAGACAAAATAAGATTAATAACACTTAATTTTGAAAAAAAAAATTAATATAAAATATATTTTCTACATATCATAATTTTCAATTTAAAATTATATTTTCTATTATTTTTCAATGGAATAAGTTAAATGTATAAAAAAAATATTTGGTTGACCAAATCATGCTCCCATTAAGATTTATTCAAGGAAAATGGTGGTTCCAATGGTTACGAGATGTGTAGTAAGAATGCACCAATAAAAGAGTTAATGAAAGTAGATTCAAGGGAGGGGTTATAAAAAATTGGATAAGGGGATATTTAAAATATGTATAACTAAAATTCATCCAAAATTATTCAGTATTCCTTAACAAGTCACTATCATCAAATTATATCCAATGAATAATCATTTAGTGTTTATAGAATTTTTTAAAACAATCTTCAATACAACATGTGTAAATGATAGTGAATAGGTGATAATCTCCCTAAAACTGATAAGACCTAAAATATGAGAATATATTGGTGAAGAATGAATAATACTATTCTATATGTGTAGCATGTATTAGTATATACCTCCTTCACTATATTTGAGAATCAATCTTCCCAAATATACCAATATCCATGTAGTAAAAATTCATTTGTCATATAAAAACCCCAAAATTCTAATATAATCTTGACCCATTGATGGTTGAAATACTGAATGTTTAAAAATACAAATCATATACCACCATTGGTTAACTTATATGAAAAATTAATTTTCAATAGTGAAATCCCAAGTAATCTAACACCTAATTATTTATCTAATTTTTTTTTTGAAATTACACAATTATGTAAAAAAATCGTTCCACCATGAAGTACACCTAAATTCCATCCATATAGAAAAGATACATTTGATAAAAAGTTTAATATATTAATTTCAAATGGAATCCCTATTTATGAATCTAGTAATTATTAATAGTGGAAATCCATTTCATCACTTATTATGAAATAGACTTTTTACATCATAAACAAGTAGCTATAATTTCTTTGTAATATGAAATAATCACCTCTATTCAAAATCACATCATTAACCATTTCCTATAATAAATAAATTACTCCAATGGAGTTGAATTTACGGGGGATTTATCTATTATTAATGTGACTATTAAATTCAAAAACCACTTTTATCCTGGAGAAGATATGTTCTTTTATTTGATGTTATTCCCCTAAATTGACATCTCCACTAGAATATTATTTGTGCACAATAATGTCTTTCTCTTCAACCGAAGAATCAAATTACTACCCTAATTCTTACACGATCTAATGTGAATCCTTTAAATTGTGGTGAATTTTTTCATTTTCATTACTACTGGAATCAGAAAATGATTTGGAATCAATCATAGTTAGATTGAAGACGATATCACATAATTTCATTGGACTAAACTTATTGGCACCTTCCATCATCTTAACATCCTGGTACAAAGATATACAACTTTAATCTAATATAATTATCAAGGATCGATTGAGAATAGATATTTCAAATTTAGTATAATGAACATTATTATGAGTTTTTCCAATGTGTGGAGTAGTAAATCAATCCATATTGACAATTGGATTATTTCCTTTTCAATAGATTGAGTGAAAAAAAATTATTAACATTCTAGTGATTTTGGTCATTTTCATCTTGAGTGTATTTATGATATTGAATAGATTCAATCGTTTCCTTGAAAACATCATCATTCCAAACTTGTACATGGGTATTATCATCCATAGTTGAATTGAACATCCTTGGTGTATGTTCAAGTCTTGCAATGGCTGCATTACTCTATTGGTCAGTTGAAATGTGAACAACTTCCAAAAAGGCTTCAAATCAATATGGTCTAATAACATGACACTATGTGGTTAGGAATAATTATTATAGTTTATGAATTGGGTAACCTCTACCCATTTCATCCATTTTCCACCCATGTATGCTTTTCGAAGTGGGTGGACGGACCTTTGGGTAATCATGTTGTTTTAGGTTAGTAAAACTCTAATACGAGAGGCCAAATTTAAAACATGACATCCAGTATTCTAGGAAACATTCAGAAATAAAATTATTCTTCCAAAGAATATTAATCTTCATTTTGAATAAAAATAATACATTTAATTGTATTCAATAGATTGATTTTGTTTCATATTCTAGATACACTATATAAAATAATGTTATAAGTGTGATAATAAACATTAATAGGGACACCATCTATGTAACATCCCATGAAAATAAAGAATATGACATTTTCAAATTTATTAATATTTTTTAATGAAATATTAATTTTATTTTATAGGGGATTCTATATTCAATAGCGTACTAGAAACACAACAATGGATTTCTCTGAAGTCTTATTTAGCACACCCTGTTGAGTTATACTAAAAAATAATAATATATTATTATTTTAAATGTTTGTTAACGCCTAGATGTTTTAATGGTGGGAATGAACATAACTAAATACAATATTATTATAAATTGTTGTTAATTTTTTTACATTTATCTAATAAAATATATAGGATTACAATGTGAACGAATCTAATTTTAAGCATAAATACTGTAATATTATTTAAATGGTAAATTTACCGCCTTTTGATGGAGAACCCTATTTACATATAGTTCTGGTCACATTTATATTTTCTATTTAAAAAAATAAATAAAATTCACCTTTAGAATCGGGACATCAAAATTTAATTTGGGTAATTTTTTTGTATTTCTCTGAAAAAACTAATTTTTTAATGAACAGAGAAAAATACATAATTTTATTTCAAAACTGCCTTTTAATATAATTTATTTATATTGTTAGATTATCTTTTTAATTTGTTTTAATGTTTTATTAGATTATATTTTAACCATTTAATCCAATTTTGGTCATTGGAAGTAATTTCACTTTGAAATTGGACATAAAGAATTGTCAATCTGTTAATAGTTATTATTTTTTAAAAACACACTTTCTGTTTTTACAACAAGAATTAATTTAAAATTAATTAATGAAACTTTTATGTTTTGAATTTGGTAAAATATAAATAAGTCTTGAATTCAGAATATCAAATATAGTTTACAATGATTTTTTTGTATTTTTCTAAAAAACCTCAATTTTTGATAAATATTGAAAATACTATGTAGTAGTAAAAATTCAGACTTCTTCATTTAAATGAAATTTTACCTCTTCATTGAATTGAATTTAAAAAATCAGAAAAACATGGTTATTTTTAGTAAGTAAAATGTGGTTCGATAAAATGAAAATAATTTTTTGTGAATCATAACTTTTTACTTTTATTTACCATGGTTAAAGGTAAATAAGATAATTCAAGGTAAAAATAATATTATAATAATATAAATTTACTATAAATTGTGTCTTAATACTTTTGTTTGATACATTTCTGACCATAAGGAATCCTTGGGTTATTTTGGAACCCCATGGATCCACTTAAAAGTGATAATGACAATTTATATTAATTAATTTAAAATAATGGCAATAATGATATAAACATATATCTTTTAGTATATCAATTTTTACATGGGGTAATAGAATTTATCTTATAGACTATAAATATTCACTTGAAATATAAATATATTTCATAAATGATGGTGTTTTTTTAAAAAAATTAGACAACATATAAATAAAAATGATTATGACGCAATAATGATGTAGTGTTTACCTAATTAATGAATGATTTAATTAAATAACATTATAAATATTAAAAAATATCCAAAAACTGTAAAATTATTATTTATGATTTTATTTCGAAAAATAGTCTTCTTATCATCGACTTTAATGTGTTTTGGATCTTTAGAAACTGAAAATAATTATATAATAAAATAATATTTTCAAACATTCCTAAAGAGCCCATCCTCCCCTCTTATAAAAAGCCGTCAACTCTAACCCATTACTCACACCTATCAATCCCCATTCCTCATCCACAATCTTCCCAAATAAGTTCTCATGATCCTTCTCTTCCACCAATAATCCTTACCTTAGGAAGAATGAACTTCATGTAAACATTTTGGTTCAATCCAAAGAGAGATACCAGATTAAAGATGAAGTCTTCTCTTCAGTTATTTTCATTTATTTTACTTATAAAATCCACTAAAATAACTTTATTCCTTTGTTTTATAACAGTAAAAGTATCCTAAATATACGAGGTTGTTTTTATGTGAATTATTATAACTACACTTACTCACAACACCGTCAAATGGGTAAAGAATATACTGTTTCTGTGGATGGAGAACTACTGCCTCATGAAACGATGCTTGTTCAATTATCTCCAACTACCTCTTATAGTGGAAATTAAGATTGAAATTTATTTACATGTGATATATATTATATTTACATTGTCTCTATAGTTATTTATTTTTCATACATATAATACCTTTATGGTTTCCATAATGGTTAAGTACGATAATTTCATTTGATGAAGTGTAGAATACCTTCCCCTCAAAGTGATATGACTCGTTCATGCCATACATGGAACACATAAAGGTTGGATTTAATTAAATTAAATAAAATATATATTATAATTTAATTATAATATACCTATTTGTTATTATGTTTTCATTTCATTAAATATAAAAATGAAAGTGGCGTTCATGCATACATACGAAATACTGTCTCCATGAACGGTGTGTTTCATTTCATAACTCCAAATGATATGGAACACTATAAATACATATACAATAGATATATATATATATATATATATATATATGACATATATGATATCTAAATCATGAATATAATTATGTAGATAATGTAATTTTTTCCACAAGGAAAATTTTTAATTATAACATGGTCATTTTTTACTAAAGTTCTGAACATCGACAAAATGTCTGATCTGAACTCAAATAATTAACTAGTTGTTTTATCAAGGTAATAAGTTATATAAAAGGAATAATAAACTTGAAAAATTTTATTATTGAAGTTTAAATTAACTTATTTTTATTAATCAGAAATAGAAAAGAACATACGAGTCATGTCGGACACGAGGTAGGGGGTTTCTTATCTCACTCTTAATTTCATGAGATTTCCATTGTTCGCCACTTATTTATTTTATGTGGTATATTTTGTACTGAATTTTGATATATATTATCAATATTATATTTATATTCATGTTATTCTATGATTAATTTTTTTGGTTATTAACTTTTAATCTTATGACTCGGTTGATTACAATGTGGTAAGGTGTTTTTATCTCACTATTTATTCCTGTGAGATTCATGATATATTTTCCATTATTTCATTTTGTGTGCTGTATGTAAAACCCATTATTGTATTACATGTGTAATATAATTTAATTTTTGGGTATTTAAATCTTCATTTTATTAGCCTTATTTCATGGGGTGTATGTTTCGTAAGTTACCAAATCAGTAAGGGAACCTTACACTCTCCTCTTAAAATAAAAGTCTTCTTTTATGTTATGTATTTTAAATTTACATTTTCTTATGTTGGGATATGTTATTATATATCCTTATGTATTTAAATTTTATTTCCATGTGATTATATACCCTTTTCTCTCTCATGAACTCATTTTATGAATTTTAAATCATTGCTATTAGGCAGTCGAATTTCTATAAGAGAACTTCTTAACCCAATTTTAATTCTTTGGGTCAAACTTCTAATTCGTGATTATGTCATGCTATGAATATTTATGAATGTGCTCTGGTTTATTTATAGTTAATATTCACTTATATTGGGTGTATTATTATTTTTTCCACATTATTATGTCATTGATTTATCTTTAATATAAAGATATGATCTTTGTAAGTGACATCGTCTAAATTTACATTCCATTGAGATTTATTTGTCTCTATACACCAATTAAATTTTATATGGTGTATATACTTCCCTTTGACATATTATATAATGAATCACCATATGATCATTATATTATAAGAATTGATTAATGTTATTCATCAATTATTTGTATTCAAGAATATCTCATTTGGTTAGAAACTCATTAACTAGATTATCGTTTTAATGTCTTTAAGATTTATTCTTCTAAATCATTCTCATTAATGTATGTGTTTTAAAAATAGTTTTAAGGATTTATTTATATGGACATGAATGTTTTGAAATTTAAATTTCTTTCAAAAGCTTCCTAGTGGTATTGGACACTTTGATTCAAAAATCAATTTATTAAGTGTCTTAGATGGTTTTGAAAGTCGTTTGATAAAACATTGATTATGTCAATATCTTGAAATGGTTTTTTTTTATTGAAATGTGTAAATGTTGTATTTCTTTTAAGTTAATCTTTTGTTTTACGAATATGTTATGGTTATTGGGCATCTTTCACGTATACGGGTGACTCCGTGATAAACCTAGGTCAGTTGAGCCTGAGATAGCTGTCCAATGAATTGGGTAACGTGATGGAGGTAAATGTAAAATTTACTCAATAGAGGATTAGGGAATATACTATGATGTGTATTCAAAATTTAACTCCCAACATAGCTATGAAAGATACAGTCTATTTCTACTATGGTTGTCACAAGTTACCATTATGATTTTTGATTACTATGTGTTATTCATAAATCTTATGATTTCATGAGGTATGTTAAAGATATTATGTATTTTATGAATCAATGAACTAATGTTTTCTTTCATTATTTTATAAACCTTACTGAGATTTTTATTCTCATATAATGTTTTTGAAATGATTTTCACATGGTATAAGCAGGGTAAGATAAAGGAATAACTCAAGAAGACTTATATCAAGATAATAGTTATTGTTTTATTTTATGAATTTTTATTTTATGAAAAAATGAATACTAAGTAGAAGTGTCTAATTTTTAATTTTTGATATGTAATTTAATAGTTATGGCCTAATTCTCTAAAACAAACAACCTGAAAATGTCCTCAATGTGAATTTTTAATTTAATTCATGATTATGTAATGTTTCAAGGTTGGGTCCTTATAATCCTGGTTATAAACAGAAAAAACATCATCTCCATTGAAATGATGCACTGATAAACCCATAAACATAAACCATATTGAGATAATGGGATACTTAATCTAAGAGTCAAATTTAGGATAACATTTAAATAACATCAATGATCACACCAAAACCGTTCAATTACCCTATGACCAGATATAATAATACTATACTTTTGATAATAAATGGTAAAAAATGTGTTATGAATTGTTGAGTCCCGGATTTATGTTTAAAAATAGTCTGTTTCAAACATTATCCTGGTAAATTTGACTAGAGGAAAATGACAGTGGAACTTAACAAAAAGAATGAACAATCAATCCAAAGAAATAATATCCACAAACCAATAAAAAATACGAGTTCTAGATTCCATATCTGTTGTAATGTTACATGGGAAATCAAAAAAATTGGTACTTTGGAATGATTTATAGAATATCCACTAACCACATATGCATAGGATCGAGCATGAATCAAATAGGGATCAATCCAATGATTACATGTCATTAGAGCTCCCATGAGTGAGAAATTTACATCAAAAAAACTTTTTCCTATGGATATTATATTTAGGTTTATAAAATCAATATGTTTTAATAGGGGTTAACTTATATTTTAATAAAATATAAATTAATTTCATAAAATCTTGTTACCTATGTAAAGAACCAAAATGGTAAAATATGAAAAAACTAGTGGTAAAATACTTCAAATGTGTATAAAACATGATTGAAAATGAATTTATGGGGATTTATTAACCTTATATCACCAAATACTACCTTATGTATCACGTTTTTAGCCATTTCAACATGAATTATGTAATTTCATCATTGGAAAATTAATGCGTGCTTACACAAATCCTAATTTCATAACTTATAAAATAATATCACTTACACCACAGTCTACCACCCACTAAAAGGAATTATATCAATGATACATATTCCCAGGAATATCCTTAACTCTCTTTTAATATCATAGAGTACTTTTTATTAACAAAATGTTAAGGATCCATAAAGTGTCTCTAAAGAGACAACATACAAAGGCAGTGTTAATATTCTCAAAAAAGGCCTCGAAATCATTTTATTCTTTTAACCCATAAAAAAGAATCTATAAAAGAAATTATGAAAACATAACTATCATTTACATTCATCAATTAAATGATAACAATTTAATATTCATTTTATACCTTTCTCCAATACCATTCAAAAATCGAACACACAGTCATACATACCTACCAACTACCATATCAATGAACAACTAGCACTATTTTTCATATCCTCTATACAAGTTCCATTAAAATGAGTTGTTTGATGAAAAAAATAATATTTATTTCTTTATTAATATTTTTAGAAGACAAATAATTTTTTATACATCTCCCCCCTGTTATATGAAAAATTCAAGTTTCGTCTGTGAGTACGTGCAAACTACTGACTCTAAAGAATGATGTATTTCATTTTATTTTAGAACCAAACATGGGAAAATTTAAAAATTTATTTAAATTATAATAAAGTTATTTATTTCTATTTTAATATTCTTTAAATATATTTTTTACATTCATTACATGATATAAATAATAAATAGTTATAGTAAACCTAACGAACTTAAATAATCATATAAAAGCGTCATTCTAAATTTCATACAATTTAGGTAAAACCTATGAAATGTATAAATTTAAATAAAATATAATACTAAAACACATAAACCTATATAGTTATATATATTATGAACTTATATTAAAACACTTTTGACCATGTGTAATATACTGTGGGTGGATTAAGGTAAATTATTAAACCACCTCAAAAAACCAAAATAAGTGAAAAATATTTTAAAAATGAATAAAAATAATAATATATTGACCTTATAAAATTAAATAATATATTATAATTATTATTATGAAATGTTTTATATAACTTAATTTGATTATTTTTGAATTTAGTTGCATACACAAAGTGATTCTAAACCAATGGTAAGGATTTTTTTTATCTCGATTTTTCATTATTAATATATGATGTGTATGCACCACTTGTTTCATTTTTGTGGTATATCTATTGGTAATACTTTTATTCAATAATAATTCATCATAAAATATAATAGAATTAAAAATCTATCACATATTTCACCTTTTATGGGTCTTTACTTTGAAATATAATAATCTTGTAAGGGTTTTTGTTAGACAAAATTTTTATTTATTAAAATATTATTTCTCCTATCTATACTTATACTTATAATTTTTTTATGTTTCTCCATATTATTTAAATATTTTAAAACTGGTATTTAGTTTCATGTGATTTACTATACTTTCTATGAATTTTTCCTTCCAATTCTTCACCTCAACCTTTACAAAGTCTCTGTGGGATTTTGTAAACTCAAACATGATTTCATTATGTTCCAATGTTACCCCATAAAATTCATTCTTATAAGTCACCTATATTCCCATAATTATTATTTCATATGATATCCACTAAAAATCTATGAGTATTGTAAATTTTTTAATCCAAACCCCTTATTTTATAAATTTATGTATCGTAAATGTTTGACATTGTTAATAACAAATCTCAACCTCTAAAATATACCTTCCTCATTGATGTCCAAGTTTTATATTCCTTATAATTTTATCATTCTTATTTCAAAAAATAATTTCATATTATTTCCTTCAGTCTTCATTTTTATCTTTATCCATTTTTAAAATGATTTTTTAGTCCTTTTTATAGTGTTGGTTTTTAAAACATTTATTTTTAAGTATTAAAATTATTTTACATTTTATGATTTCATTTTTTACCATCAACTCCACATTTTTATGGGAAACAATTATTAATTTTTAAGGACCCAAGAATATTATTTTGAAAAGTAATTACTTCCAAAAAAAGTTAATTCACCTTTTCAAATATAACTTTCGAATGTGACTTGTCACATCATTTTTTTACAATGTTGTTAAATATGTTTAATAAAATAACATTTTTTATTTTTCTTCCATTATAATCTTTATATTAAATTGATTTTACTTCCTTTGGGGTTCGGTTTTATGGATTACCTTGTAAATATGATATAATATTTTCTTTTTTTCTGTATACATGTTGTATAAAACAATATTATTCTTCATACCTTTTATAGTTTTATTATTTAAATTTTTATTCATCGGAAGGTTTTTTCAATTACTTTAATATCGTTTAAGGATATTATGTTACACTTGGAATATGTATTAATTATAACATATATGTACAATTTATGGACAAACTATGATCATATAATTCTATTTTTTTGGTTGGGAAAATTAATGAATTTTATATATTGCTATTGTTCTATACAGTGTCGGTTTGAGGGATGCTCACGTAGAGAGTTATTTCATTTATGGATTGGAGAAATATTGATAATACATAAACTATTAATTTAAATTAAAATTATTATTGATTTACAGGGATTGTGTTTTATTTTTTTTTTAGTTTATTCATTCCATTATATGATAATGCATTTGACATAATTAGTGATGGGTGGGTTTTGTGATATCCTCTTGATGCCTTGATGTGCATCATGAGACCAAATAGCATTCCCATTATTTTATTTATATTCCTTGGATGTATTCTTGGTAGAAATTTCATGTCTTAGAATAATACATTGATAGTATGAAATCACTCGGAATTTGGTCATGACAAGTTTTGAATTATACAATATATCACTATGAAACCAATTATTATAATCCATGTAAATATTTATATTATTTTGTAATAAATACATTTTTAAATATCTTAAGAGCAATTATATAGACTTTTTTTCATATAACATAATTCATACCATATTACTAAGGACTTTTTTATTCTACGTTATATACTTTTATATTCTTTCCATACTGATCATTTGATCTCACCCTCCTTATATTTCCATTTCTATAAGTTATAATTAAAAGTATTAAAATTGAAAGTTATATAATAATTTAATGTTTAGAAAATTGATTGGATATTTAACATATTTATATAAGATTTTATAGTATCTTATATATCATGAAAATGGATATTAGTAAAGAATTACTTACTCTTTTAGATAAATTTTTTTCTTAATTATATATATCATTAAACATTACAGTTCATGGGAATGTGTGTAAAGAAATATTTTCTATGATTCATTAAATTCTATTCTTTTTTATATTCAATCATAGTTGGTATTAGAAAAGGGTTTACATTACATTATTGTTTAATGTTTTTTTAGCTAAGGATAATTTAAGATTTATAAATTTCATGAATTATTGATGTGTTACGTTTGGTCATACTATAAAATGTAAATAATTATATATAGGTTATATTAGATAATATAGAACATTTTATGAAATTAGAATGATATAAATTTTGGGAAAATAATAGGTATGAGTTTAAGAATAGGAAAACAACCTAATTCTTTTCAAAGTAGTATGTGGCCTCCTAGAAATTACACACCTCTCTAAATATGGAAAAGTGCATGTGATTATGGAAAATTTGGACCATGAGGTATTTACCCTAGAAAATTTTTTTGAGTATACATTCGATCTTCTATCAGTAGAAGATAAGTGGGATAAACACTTCACACCTGGATAGACACTCTCGAGAGATATTCCTTGAATGATTCTCATAGACCTTACAAACCATTATGAAGGATTTCATAGAATATTAATGGGATGTATATAAAACATAACAGAAAATAGACAATAAATATCCTTTATTAAAACCTAAAAATTTATATGTCCTGGTACATATATCATTTCATATATATTCAATTTGAGATAATAGATTTCCATTTTAAAAGATTATAAAATTAAGCATTATTTTTTTTAATATTTCTTCATTCAAGTAATGATTTGAGCTCGAATGAAAAAATTTATCAACAGAGTTATATATAATATAGTGTTTTTTATAATGAGAAACTTCATGCGATATGATCTATAGTAGGAAATAATTCAATTATTCCAAACCATCTATCTTGAATTATGATTAACAACGTAAACATATTTTAGTTTCTAGACTCACCATATAAGATAAGAATGGATTTTCATAGACATGAAGGTAAAAAATATGATGACAAAAAGAATAATAAATTTCCAATATGTCAATAATGTGGGAAGTGTCACTGAGGTAAATTTCATCAAGGAACATGAAGATGTTTTATATGTGGAAATAAGGACATATAGAAACTAATTTAAGTTGAAAAATAAATAATTTAGATAATAAGATGTTTGAAAAACATTTGTTTATATGTTTAACCTAATAATTTATAGTAAAAAAACATTTAGAGTTATATGTTGAGTAATTTTTTTCATTTAGATACCATTAAGTGATGATAAAACATTTATAGGATGAAAATTATCTAAGGAGGGAAAATGTAATTCCATGTGATTTTAAATTATATACTATATAAAGCTAATTTATTAAATAGATTCTATTATACACAACACTAGAAAATGAACTTTGGAATATTAAATAAACATTAATATGTTTTTATATAATTATTTGATAAAATAGTTGTAACCAAATTGTGAAAATTATATTAAAGTAAAAAATTTCATAATTATTAAAAGTAATTTAACAAAACCATTAGTGAATCTAAAGAGATAATAAATATGGTTAATTCATTTAAATTTCTCATTTTTTAAAACTATATATTTATGTTCATTTCTGATAAATAAAATAAATTATCAAATAGAAATAGATGGTAATGCATATTAGAAATGTATCACACAACACTAAAAACATGATATGGTTAATTCATTAAAATTTCATTTTGTCTGGTGTATATACAACCCATGATTGTACTAATTTCATAATGTAATTAAATTTATGGTTTTTTACATCTTCATTGTATTATACTTCTTTCATGGGGTGTATGTTTTGTAAGTTACCAAATTGGTAAGGGTACCTTTCACTCTCCTCTTAAAATAAAAGACTTCTTTTATGTTATGTATTTTAATTTAAAATTTTCTTATGTTGCGATATGTTATTATATATCATTATGTATGTATATTTTATTTCCATGTGATAATATACGTTTTTCTCTCTCATCAACTCATTTTATGAATTTTAAAGAATTGTTATTAAGCTGTCGAATTTCAATAAGATAACTTGTTAACCCAATTTCGATTATTTGGGTTAAACTTATATTTCTTGATTATGTTTTGCTAAGAATATTTTTGAATGATATCTGATTTATTTACAGTTAATATTCACTTATATTGGGTGTATTATTATTTTTCACCCATAACTATGTCATTGATTTATCCTTAATCTAAGGATACGATATTTTTAAGTGACATCAACTAAATTTACATTCCGTTGAGACTTATTTTTATGTTATACACCAATTCACTTTTATATGGTGTATATACTTCCGTTTGACATATTATATCATGAATCTCCTAATGATCATGATATTATAAGAATTGATCAATGTTATTCCTCAATTATTTGTATTCAAGCGTCTCTCATTTGGTAAGGAACTCTTTAACTAAAATATCATTTTAAATGTTTTAAGGATTAATTCTTCTAAATCATTCTCATTATTGTTCGTATTTTAAAAATGGTTTTAAGGATTTATTTATATGGATGTGAATGTTTTGAGATTTAAATTTCTTCCAAAATATTTTTAGTGGTATGGGACACTTTGATTCAAAAATATCATTATTAAGTGTTTTAGATGGTTTTTAAAATGGTTTGATAAAACATTGATTATGTCAATATCTTGAAATGGTATTTTTTGATTGAAATGTGGAAATTTAATCTTTATTTTAAGCTTTTTTTATGTTTTATGAATATGTTATGGTTATTGGGAATTTATAATGTATATGGGTGGTTCTGTGATAAACCTAGGGCAGGTGAGCCTGAGATAACTCTCCAATGCATTGGGTAACGTGAATGAGGTAAACATTAAAGTTTCTCATAATAGAATTTTGGAATATATTGTGATGTGTACTCAAATTATAACTCCCATCCTAGGTGTGAAAGATACAATGTTTATATATTATGGATGTCACAAGTTACATTTATGATTTTTGATTACGATGTGTTATCCATAACTATTATGATTTCATGAGCTATGTTAATTATATTATATTTTGTATGAATTGATGAACTAATGTTTTCTTTCATGATTTTATAAACCTTACTATGATTTTTATGCTCATCCCATGTTTTTGAAATTCTTTTCACAGGGTATAAGGCAGGGTAAGATAAAGGAATAACTCAAGATGATTTATATCAAGAAAATAATTATTATATTATTTTATTATTTTCTATTTTATGAAAAAATGTGTACTAAGTATAAGTGTCTACTTTGTAATTTTTGATACACAATGTAATAGTTATGACCGAATTCTCTAAAACAGTAAACATGAAAATATCATCAATATAAATTATTAATTTAGTTCATGATTATGATATGTTTCAATGCTGGATCCTTATAATCTAGGTTGTAAACAAAAAAACATCGTATCACTTGAAATGATGCATTGATAAACCCATAAACAGAAACCATATCGGGATAAAGGGAGACTTAATCTAAGACTCAAATTCAGGATAACATTTAAATAAAATCAATGATCACTCTAAAAAATTCCAATTACCCTAAGACCAAAAATGATAATATTATAATTTGGATGATAAATGGTAAAAAATGTGTTTTTAATTGATGATTCTCTGATTTAAGTTTAAAAATAGTTTTTTTCAAACATTATTCTGGTAAATTTGACTAGAGGACAATGATAGATGAACTTACCAAAAAGAATCAACAATAAATACAAAGAAAGAATATCTAAATACCAATAAAAAATAAAAGTTCCTGATTCCATATCAGTTGGAATGATACATGGGAAATCAAATAAATTGGTACATTGGCATGATTTATAGAATATCCACTAACAACATTTCAAAAGGATCAATCATGAATTACATAGGGATCAATCCAACAACTACATATCATTGGATCTCCCATGAGTGAGTACATTAACATCAAAAAAAATTCCTATGGATATTATATTTAGTTTTATAAAATCACTATATTTTAATATGGGTTACCTTATAATTTAAAAAAATATAAATTACTTGCATAAAAACTGGCTACCATTTTAAAATACGAAAATGATAAAATATGAAAAAACTAGTGGTAAAATACTTCAAACGTGTTTAAAACATGATTAAAAATGAATTTATGGGGATTTATTAACCTTCTTTTACCCAATACTACCTTTGGTATCACTTTTTTATCTATTTAAACATGAATTCTGTAATTTTACCATTGAAAAATTAAAGTTTGTTTACAAAAATCCTATTTTCATAACTTATAAAATAATATCACTTACACCACCTTCTCCCACCAACTAAAAGGAGTTATATCACTAAAACATATTCCCTCTAATATCCTTAACACTCTTTTAATATCATAGAGTACTTTTTATTAACAAAATACCATGTTGAGGATCCATAAAGTGTCTCTTAAGAGATAATATCCAAAGGGAGTGTTAATATTCGCAACTAAGACCTCTTAATCATTTTATTATTTTAACCCATAAATAATAATCTATAAATTAAATTATCCAAAAATTACTTTCATTTATATTTTTCAATTTAATGATATAAATTTATTAAAAAATTTATACCTTTCTCCCATACCATTCAAAAATTGAACACACAGTCATACAAACCAACCAACTACTGCATCAATGAACAACTAGCTGTATTTTTATTAACCTCTATACAAGGGACATTAAAATGAGTTGTTTGATGAAAACAATAATATTTATTACATTATTAATATTTTCAAATGATAAATAATTTCTTATACATCTCCCCCTATTATATGAAAAATCAGAGTGTCGTCTATGAGTACGTAAAAACTACTGACTCTACAGAATGATATATTTATTTTTCTTTTTCAACCAAAAATGGGAAAATTTAAAAACTTATTTAATGTAGTATAAATTTATTTATTACTATTTTAATATTCTTTAAATATATTTTTTACATTCGTTACATGATATAAATAATAAACAGTCATAGTAAACCTAAAAACCTTAAATGAACATATCAATGCGCCATTCTAAATTTCATACAATTTGGGGAAAACCTATCAAAATATATAAATATAAATAAAATATAATAATAAAACACAGAAACCTATATAATTATAAATATTATGAACTTATTTTGAAACACTTTTGACTATGTGTAATATGCTATGGGTGGATTAGAGAAAATTATTAAACCACCTCTAGAAACCAAAATAAGTGAAAATATTTTAAAAATGAATATAAAATAATAATATATTGACCTTATAAAATTAAATTAATCTGATAATTATTATTTTGAAAGGTTTCATATAACTTAATTTAATTATTCTTGAATTCAGTTTCATGCACAAAGAGATTCTAAACCAAAGGTAAGCATTTTTTTTCATCTCAAATTTTATTCATTGAGATATGATGTGTATGAACCACTTGTTTCATTTTTGTGGTAAATATATTGGTCAAAAATTTATTCAATAATAATTCATAATAAAATATAATATAATTATGAATCAGTCACATGTTTCACCTTTTATGTGTCTTTATATCGAAATATAATGATCATGTAAGGGTTTTTGTTAGACACAATTTTTATTCAGTAAAATATTATTTCTCCTATCTAAACATATACTTACAAGTTTTGTAAGTTCTTGTATATAATTTTATACTATTTAAATTGGAATTTACTTTCATGTGATTTACTATACATTCCATGCATTTCTCCTTCCAATTCTTCACCCTCAACCATTACAAAGTCTATGTTGGATTTTGTAAACTCAAACATGATTTCATTATGTTCCAATGTTACTTCTTAAATTTCATTCTTATAAGTCACCTATATTCCCATATTTATTATTTCATATGATATCTACTAAAAAATCTATGATTATTGATAATATTTTAATTCAAACCCTATCTTTGATAAATTTATCTATCAAATTTTTTTAACATTGTTAATAAGATATCTCAACCTCTAAAATATACGTTTCTCTTAGATGTCCATGTTTTAGATTCATTCTAATTTTGCCATTATTATTTCTAAAAATAATTTCATAATATTTCATTCAGTATTCAAATTTTTATTTATCCATTTTTAAAAGGATTTTTTAGTCCTTTTTATGCTGTTGGTTTTTAAAACATTTATTTTTAAGTATTAAAAATGTTTTACATTTTATGATTTTAGTTTTTACCATCAACTATACAATTTTATGGAAGAACGTTATTAATTTTTAAGGACCCATGAATATTATTTCCAAAATTAATTACTTCCAAAAAATGTTTATTCACCATTTTTAATATCACTTTTGAATGTGAATCGTCACAACATCTTTTTACAGTGTTGTTAAGAATGTTTAATAAAATAAAATTTTGTATTTTTATACAATTATACTCATTATATTAAATTTATTTTACTTCCTTTGGGGTTTGTTTTTATGGATTAAATTTTAAATATTATATAATATATTCTTTTTTCTATAAACATGTGGTATAAAATAATATATGTCTTCATACCTTTTATTATTTTATTATTTAAATTTTTATTCTTGGCAATGTGATTTCAATTATTTCAATATCGTTTAAAGTTATTATGTTACAATTTGAAAATGAATTAATTATAGCATATACCTACATTTTATGGATAAAATATGATCATATAATTCTATTTTTTGGGTTGGGGAAATTATTTAATTTCTTATATACCTATTACTCTATAAAGTGTTGGTTTGAGGGATGCTCACGTAGAGAGTTATTCCATTTATGGATTGGGGAAATATTGATAATCTATACACTATTCATTTAAATTAAAATATTTATTTATTTACAAGGAATTTTTTTTATTTTGTTTATAGTTTATTCATTCATTTATATGATAATTCATTTGACATAATTAGTGATGGGTGGGTTTCGTAATATCCTCTCGATGCATTGGTGTGTATCATGAGACCAAATATCATTCCTATTGATATATTTATATTCCTTGGATGAATTCTTGGTAGATATTTCATGTCTTGGAACAAGACATTGATATTATAAAATCACTCAGAATTAGGCTGTGACAAGTTATTAATTATACAATATATCACTATGAAAACAATTATTATTATCCATGTGAATATTTATATTGTTATGTTATAAATAGATTTGTCTTAATCCTTTAATACCAATTATGTAGACTTATTTTCATATAACATAACTATTTCCATATTACAATGCATTTTTTATTGTAGGATATATACTTGTATATGATTTTCCATACTGATCATTTGATCTCACCCTCCTTATATTTCCATTTCTATAAGTTATAATTAAAAGTATTACAATTGAAATTTATAGAATAGATTAATATTTATAAAATTTATGGGAGATGTTATGGATTTATAATAGATTTAATACTATCTTATATATCTTGAAAATGGTTATTAGTAAAGAATTACATAAACTTTTAGATATATTTTTTTCTTAATTCAATATATCATTAAACATAAAATTTCATGAGAATTTGTGTAAAGAAACATTTTCTATGATTCATGAAATTATATTCCTTTTTATATTCAATAATAGTTGGTTTCAGAAAAGGGATTACATAACATTATAGTTTAAAATATTATTAGCTAAGGATAATTTAAGAGTTATAAATTTATGAATTCTTGATACGTTATGTTTGGTCATACTATAAAATTTAAATAATTATATATAGGTTATATTAGATAATATAGAATATTTTATGCAATTATAATGATATAACTTTCTGTGAAAACCCTAGGTATGAGTTTAAGAATTTGAAAAAAAACGTTTTTTTTCAAAGTAGTATGTGGTCTCCTAGAAATTACACACCACTCTAAATATGGAAAAGTGGATGTGATTGTGGAAAATTTGGACAATGAGGTATTTACCGTAGAAAATTTTTGTGAGTATCGATTCTGTCTTCTATCAGTACAAGATATGTTGGATTAACACTTCACACCTGGATTGACACTCTCAAGAGATATTCCTTGAATGATTCTCATAGACCATACTAACAATTATGAAGGATTTCATAGAATCGTTAAGGGATGGATATAAAACCTAATATAAAATAGACAATAAATATCCTTCATGAAAACCTACAAATTTATATGTCCTAGTACATATATCATTTCCAATATATTCAGTTTAAGATAATAGATTTCCTTTTTATAAGATTATAAAATTAAGCATTCTTATCATTAATATTCCATTATTCAAATAATGATTCAAGCTTGGAGGAAAAAATTTATCAACAGATTCATATATAATATAGTGGTTTTTATAATTAGAAACATCTTATGACATGATTTATAAAAGGAAACAATTAAATTATTCTAAACCATCTATCATGAATTATGATTATCAACATAAACATAGTTTCGTTTCTAGACACACAAAATAAGATAAGAATGGATTCTCATGGACTTGAAGGTGAAAAATATGATGAAAAAATGAATAAAAAATTTATAATATGTCAATAATGTCGGAAGATTCACTGAGGTAAATTTCGTCAAGAAACATGAGGATGTTTTATATGTATAAATAAGGACATATATAAAATAATTGCATTGGAAAAATATTAATTTGTTTAATAAGATGACTGAAAAATATGTTTTTATATGTTTTACCTAATACATTATAGTAAAAAATCATTTAGAGTTATATGTTAGTAATTTGTATCACTTAGATACCTTTAAGTGATTAAAAAACATTTAGAGGATGAAAATTATCTAAGGGGGGGGGGAATGTAATGCCTCTAAGTTTTAAATTATATACTCTATAAACCGAACATATTAAATAGATTCTATTATACCAAACACTAAAAAATTAACTTTGGAATATTAAATAAACATTAATATGTTTTTATATAATTATTGGATAAAATAGTGGTAACCAAAATGTAAAAATTATATAGAAAAAAAAAATTTCATTATTATTAAAATTAATTTACAAAAACCAACTAGTGAATCTAAAGAGATAATAAATATGGTTAATTCTTTAAAATTTATCATTTTTTAAAATTATATTTTTATGTTATTTTCTAATAAATAAAATAAATTATCAAATAGATTTAAGGGATAAATATTATTGGAAAATATCTTCTATAAAATTAAAATGGTTATCCTTTAGTCCTCTATGTTTCTTATAGATCAATGGAATCATTCCATCTTGAATGAGAAATATACTTCAAGTATGGGGTGTGAGAATCATATGAAAAAAATATTCATGTAATAGAAACATCAAATATAAATCATGATGAGGATGTTCAACAAAACACCCTATAGATAAGTAAAGTGATATCCTTTGTGGAAGCACTCTCTGGATCAGATCCCTCAATAGAAAATATAACGGGAGACTTTAATATTAAAATATATAAAGATGATGCCCTCTCTATAGTGGATAATTTAGAATCTATGTAATAAAATCTTGATCCTTGTAAGTTCTTTCTTCTCTACCATAGTACTTACTCGACGTGTGATAATCCTTGGTCCAACAAGGATCCAAAATCATGAATATCACACTACTTGAGTGTTTCCAACTAGAGGATGATTCCAATTAAGAAATGATAAATTCATATCAATAAAGAGAGTAATAATTTTTTAAAATCTATATGGGATATTGTAAATATAAATCTAAACCAGGTGCCTTACAAAATATCTAAATGTGAATTGAATTTCAACCCCTTCAATCAGTGACACTTTTCTCCCCAAATATGTGTTAGAGTTCTAGGCCCACCTTGGTTATTATAGCATCCAAATATAATCAATGGTCTCATTTAATGAATTGGTATGTAATTAAATATGGACCAATATACCTAGAATGATGATCTTGGTCTTTTTGATAGAGTTCTAATTGATGTAAACTTGGATGAAAATCACATGGACATGATTAACCTCATTTACAATGACCAAAAAATTGAGATTGTGGTGGAGTGTTGATATATACCACCCATATATGAAGTGTGTATGATTATATGACACTCATTTAAAAACTCAAGGGTGTTCTATAAGTGTAAATGTTTTGGGAATGATTTCAGATCTTGTAAGGTTTTTACTAAATATAGAAAAAAATATCCCATATGTGGGGGAGGGTGATACATTAATAAAAAATGATGCTGTGATGTGCCTAAAGCCCCAGAGTACAAGTATCGTTACATTGAGTTTTTGGGATTTTATTTATGAAGAATATGAAAAATAAAGTAACCATTGTTACTCTTTTAAGGAAACAACTAATGAAAATATCCATAATGGGAATGGTAAGGATGTAATTTCATTTATTTATGAAAGTAAAATTTCTATGGATATAGAGATTTACTAAGAAATCAAAGCTCGTGTATCCTCACTTCAATTTGAGAAGGTGATGGTTATAGTCAGAATAATAGAAAGTGATGATATATTCTATTATTTCATGTCTAATAAGCCTCTTGAATTAATTAAGGAAAACATGAAACATGATTATAGTGTTATAATTAATAAATTTAAAACCACTTTTGTTAATGGATCCTCAAACATAATAAAAAGTTATATTTTAATCACTCCATTGATGGATGTAGATACTACAAAACATACTTATGAAAATAATTCTGTTCATTAACACTTTTATGTAAATACCCTGAAATATGATGGTAAAAATACTGGAGGAACCGAAACATCGAACAGAAAAAATAAATTCAGTGGGTAGAAGAATGTTGGTTTCACCCAAAAAACCAAATCAAAATAAATATCATACTCTTAAACATTTATTCCCCAGTTAACCCTGAAAAAATTGTTTTATCTAGATTTATATTTGAAATATAAAAATAGGGTTTCATGGTTTTTTGATCCAAAATGTTATTTCACTGCTATAATATATTCCCTTTAAATATGGTTCTATCATATACTTGGGATAAACCAATATCCTTCAAAGGTAAAGAGGTTATGGTTTCTAACACATAGTAGTCTAGAGGGTAAATACATTTTTAGTTTGGGATATCAATAATTCACATGTAATATCAAATGGGTAGGGATACATAACTACTAACTTTCTACCTATCAATTCAAGGGATATTAATATTGAATAAACCAATATCTAGAAATGAATTCTCTGTCTGGAATAACCTGTGATCTGAAGACTTTAATTGGTGACATCAAATCACTCCAAAACCCCTGTGATAATTTAGGGGTTGTGAATAAATCAATTTCATCTACAGAGTTTAGAAAATGTATCTAGGGAAGTAATATATTTGAGACAAATCCTATGGATTCAAATTACACTTGATATAAAAGTAATCTCCAAAGAATATTGGAATGAAAGATTGATAGTTATTTTTACAATGGGATACTTTGAATATTGAGAGCTACAATTATTGTTTTACATTGTTAATAATTAATTACCATCATCACCTCATAATTATGAGGGTCCTTGCTATAGATTTTGAACCAACCATTTTATTCATATTTAATAGTGCTTGGGTGCATCGCCCTAAATATTTTAAGCTAGTTCATGACACATGGTTCTCAATTGAGAATAATGATAATGTTATGGCTTCCATTATCAATCATAAATTGAACAGTTGAAAAATTAATTAGTGGAGTGGATATTGATTTAGTGTTCTATAAAAAGAGAATACCTCTCTTGAAAATTCACTACATCTCATTTGGGAAGGGAATTATAATGGTGTTTCTCTATAAATATTTATCATGAAGTTGAGGTGTTAAAAAAATATATAATTGTCAAAATCATAATGATAACATTTAAAAAGAAACCATTAGAGATATGTGGATTAACTGTGGTGATATAAAATCAATTTTTTTCAATAATATTTTAGAGACTAGAACTTTTAGTAGTTATGCATCCCATATTAAGGATGGTAAGTACCTTTTAAATGATAGATGAGTCCTTGTTGATCATGTGGTCTCACTCTATATGAATCACTGAGATGGACATGCCATTAACTCATCTTTATTTAATGTTATTATTCTTTTATTAGAGAATATTGATTAAAATATACCGTTAACCTCAATTCTACTTTACATTGAGATTAAGGAGGCCATCATTGGGCTTAATTATTGGATCAATCATGGTCGTGATGAATCCATTAAATATTTTATCTAATCCTTATGGGAATCCATTCGTCATGAAATCTATAGATTGGATATTAACCTCCTAAAACATAGTTCTCCCACATAAGGTATAAATGATCAATTTTTTAACCTCACATAAAAATTTAATAATTCAAGTGAAATATTTATGTTCAGACCAATTTCTATTTTCAATACTATTTACAAAATCATGGGAAGTATTTCTACTAATAGAGATATATGAATCTATAATAGGATTATATCGTTGAATCTTTTTGGATTTATTAAAGAGATAGTCATGTAATATTTCATTATCAATATTTCAATGGTTATTAAGCATCTTAGGAAATCTGGACAGGGTGGTAACATCACATTGAAGCTCAATTTCAAAAAATACGTTGACACCATGGATTGGGGCTTCATTTTTATGGGTTTAACTATCATTAGCTTTGAGATGAGTGTTTTATTCACTAGGTTAAAATTATTTTATTTTTATCTCATATTTCATTTTCTATTAATTGATATCTAGAGGGAATCATTACAAATATAAATATGGGTTATGAAGGGTGATCCCTTCTCTTCCATTTGTTTTTTTATCACAGATGAATAAATTAGTAGGATCCTCCTCAATATTATGGAGAACAAAAAATTATGACTATCATAGATTGTAGAGGGATTTATACTCCTTTAAACTTATTTTATACTATTGAAATAATTTCCATTAGTCATGGGAAAAAATTAATAACATGAATTTAAAAATCCCCCCCCATCATTATGAATATAACTCGACCAAGGAGATTAGATATAATGAATCCTTCATATATTTTGGGAAAAATATATCATCTCCTATAAATTTTATTATCATTAAAAACATTACTATCAAAAAATAGGTTTCACCATTTTCATACTATATAGTTACCATGCTTTGGAGAAGACCACATTCCAATCAATTTTATTATATCCTCGGTGAAAATCGACATAAATAGGCTTTGTAGAAAGGGATGTCTCTGCCAATGATGAGAAGGCTTTTCTTACTGAACTCAATTATTGCTTCTAGATTGTTTTTTTCATTCATGGTGTGTATGTTTCACTCTTCACTAATGAAGACCAATCAATACATCCAAAAAAATTATTTAGATCATATTTGAGAGAAAGAATTATCATTGTTCCATGGAAAAAATGTTACAAGCCTAATACACATAGAAATATTATAATTAATAGTATTATAAATTTCTATAAATATATTCAATCTAATTGTATATGATTTCTAATAAATATGAAATAATACTCTCTTATATTCATTAAACCAAGATACTTACTCAATCTAAAATCTGTAAACATGAATTTTGTCAACTCCTCTTTATTTACAACCTATAAAACAATCTTCTCTCACATCTCATAACAATATCATTGGCTGGTAAATAAGAACTCATATCCTTGTTTCTTGTTTGAAAATTGAATAGGTATATCCCTTATAGACCCAATTAATTATACTAATCCAATAGTTGATCTTCACATTTAAGAAATGATTAATATTACATCCTTGAAACACTTCTACATGTGGTGAAATAAATTCTAGTTAAATAAAACATCATAAATCAAGATGATTTGACGAGTTGGGAATATGAGCTCAATTACATGAATACCTCCAAGTTGTATTATTGAATGAAACTCATTTTAATATGTACAGATATATTGGAGGACTAAAAAATGGATTGTACCTTCCAAATTAACAATTTAATAGAGGTTTTCTTATATGGAGCTTCATACTCTTGCCTTCAATCTATGGGTGTCCTGTTATATTTCAGGTTTATCTTATACCACCATCAGAGGTACGACATGAACCGATTCAAATTAATTTTTTCTATCACATCATATTTATCGAAGGTTTTATTTGATATTTTTGATGTGTATCCTCTATGAGCTGATTCCATCGAGGGATTTATTTAAGCCTAATACAATAACTCTATCTTGAAATCTTCTTAATATTATAAGTTAAAAAACACTACATTAATACATTTCATTTGGAAAATAAGGTATGGGGATATGTATGATTAGTACTCCTTCAATATGAAATCTTTCATTATTTAAATCATATTGTCATAATAGAATTCTAACTTAGTGTAGACTGATCATCCCAAAAATTTTGTATATGAATTTTTAGTTCTTATATTCTTTTATATTGATAGTAACTAATATCAGCCTATTATAACCCTTGATTTTATATAGAACATTGTATTTTTTGGATGGATCAAATGCAACTTCGACGGTAAAATGAGAGGGAATCTAGGACCATCGGGTTTTAGAGAAGTATTTTGACATCGTGATTGGGAATTCATTTTTAGTATTTATTGACCTCATGTAATTTACTCTTCTATTGAAGGTAAAAAAATTCAACATCAATGTAATTGATATGGATGATAGCGATGATATAATAATTTATAGTTTGTATGTGACTCAACCAATTTCGTTGATACTGTCAGAATTGGTAATATTTACCACTCTTGGAAGATGAATACTTTATAGATCCAATTCATAGATATGCTCTCTTCCATGATTAATATTATTGCAAGTGAATATCACAGTGCTTCCATTTCTATTACTGGTAACTTGTATAGACCCTTAAGACTGAGTCCCGGATGGACATAACTACATTTTCTAGTGTCAGGGTTCATCTGAGAACATCAAACAATGATCCCTCCACTAATGTAATAAAGTAGATCATATTAATCATCCTTGGAATCCATATAGAATTAGGATTGATTTTCAAAAAACTCTTCATTAATGGATCAACAGATAGATCATAGGAATCCAAGGAATATCTCAAAATTCCAATCCAATCGGCTCAAATATAATTCCAAAAATCCTATGAAATCAAAAATTGTAATCAAATCTATGTCAACATTTAAACCAGTGGAATCCTAGTCATACTAGGAATCCAAATTAAATACAACTAATTTCACTGGGCTCTACTAGATGGATCTTATGGGTGACCTAGGAATATAATAAAAAATAACATTAATAGAAATTCTAAATCATGACCGACTTGATCCAAGACATTATGGGAATCTTAGGGACCTTTGGAATCTTGGGCATCCAAAATTATCCCAAGGTATAATACAAAAATACCATGAGTTTTTACCAGGCTCAAAAACTATATCATAGGTAGCATATATGGGAAACCATGGTGATATAATCTCATTGGTTTTGTCACACCAGTATCACATGAGGCTCAAAAAACTTATCTTAAGAATTTCCTCTAAGAATCCACAATGTCAAACTCACCATTCATTATGACCATATTCTAAGTCCTAGGAATAAATCATGGGAATCTATAGCTACATCAAAAGTGACTGTGTAAAACAATAAATATAGGGTATGGGTGGATTAATGCATCAATGTGTCACCATTATCCATAGCCCCTTAAGATCTCATTATAGGAATGGGTTCTAAGGTGACACATTCTACCATATCTACATTTTCACTTTTACACACTCTTGTTAGGGTCACAAGTAAAAAATGAACCTACTAAATATCCATAAATATCCTTGAGGCCTCTTGTACACTTATGTAAATCACAGTATAGGGATATCCTTATGTTTATTGCCTTTCCCAATTGTTTTAGGTAATCATGAACTCTTAACTCATCCACTACTTTCTCTAAGGTCTAATAACCAAATTATTCATGTCCTAATGTTGGTATAACACTCACCACCTAATAATATAAATCACCCTAAAAAATCAATATTATCCCTCATGGAAAACCCCTTTCCCTTACATCTTGAGTCATTACACTTCATTAACATTGCGTCAATGGATAGACTATTAATAGGGAAACCACACCCTAATAATGTTATTCTAATTTAAAATCCATCATGGGGCACCTATGACTTAAAGATATATATTCAAATTATATTCATGATCATTGGAATCCAAGACGTCTAGCTAAACGACTGCACCCCATCAGAGCCCTCTGCACTTTATGCAACTTATTCATTGGCTTAAATTCATATTAAATAACACACAAAATTTAAAAATTCCCATTGACCTATAATGGTGTGGATATATATTTTAAAAAAATATAAATAAAAATATAATAAAATAGTGTGGATGGATAATGAAAATTTACCTCACATTGAAGAAAATTATCTTTTTATACTACATTGGTAGCTATTGTTGTGGATTTCCAAGACCATGCATCCATTTTCCAAAACACTGAGGCCTTGTCCCATATGAAAAATTAAAAATTAATTAATTATAAAAAGAATATAATTAATGAATTAACTTCAAATAATTTTAAATAAATTTATCATTTATATTTAAATATGAATAAATGGAATGAAACTCATAGGTTGACTTGGTCACACTAAATGTTTGATCAAAAAGTCACCAACATCCTATGGTACAGTCCCAACTAAAATTTTTGAAAAAACACATACATCAATTCACAATAATATAATCAAATATATCAAATTAAATTATGAAAAAATTTAAAAAAAATATGACGTACCTCATTTAAATGACATATGGAAAAAGGTGGGAACCATCTCGGAACATCCATTGTGTAATAAAAGGGACAAACCTACTAATATATGATATTAATGACATAAATATAATTAAAATTAACTGAAAATATAATTAAAAATTATGGTGGATTACCTATATATAAATGACAAGTGAAAGTGGGAAAACATGGTCATGGGATCTCCTATAAAAATTATACAAAAAATCCCTATCCTAATCAACCAACAGAAATATTCATCAATGGAAACAACATATAATCCATAAATCAGTGGAGAACATGTGGAGGCCACCATATTGTAAGGGGTTCTGCATTAGTGTTTTACATAGGAGCCCTACCACTCAGAAGGCTCCTTCAATTCACTATAATTAATCTAAGCATCGTTCAACTTTAAAAAAAACTTTAACGGTTTTCAAAATCTTATAATTTGATTCTAAATTTTGATTCCAAAAACAATCTCTCTACTAAACTAAAAATTCTAAATTACGTCATGATTTTTCACAGTATTATGAACAAGTGGATTTAGAATATCACCACCATAATATTTATCATCATTGATATGTCTAAATAGAAATAAAAACATAAAACCTGACCAACCTTGGTCTGATGTTCAATGTCATATGCTATGTTCTAATCATAAATTATCAATGTGCTTCCTTAGTGTATCTCCAAACAGAAGGCATTGAATTGTCAAAATCCAGATCCAATGCTTGTATCATCCTAAAACATAATGATAGCACTCCACCATTACCATCTTACCCGAGACACCCTTATTCTATAATCCAATTAATAATTTGGCTTATGTTTATCCTCATTAAGGGACATAGATTATACTAGACAATTCAGAGGCATTATGCATAATTCCATTGGAAACACTTAGCAGAACACCCATAAATCAATATATCGATATGTTCGATTTGGTTTTAGATTTACCAAAATAAATATTACATAAAAAACATTATCCAAAATCCGGTACCAATTCTCATTCATTGATTCCAATTTCAATCAATCTTTTCTCCAACTCCTAAAATTCAATGTACAAATGTCATCCTTTTCAATGAAAATATCCAGATAATATTCAAACACACACATTATATCTAAAATTATATTTTCCATATGGGTCCTTGCTCATAATGGTCCACCAAACATGAAAATTGAAGTTAAAACTCTCTAGAAAACACATATCAATAAGGATTATTTTCTACCATGGGCTCACATTAAAATACTCAGTACTAATGAATTTACCCCAAACAAAACCTGCAGGTCATTTTTTAATATCCATGGAAGTCCAACCCTGACCAATTAAAAAATACCAATGGTTGATTAATCTACAGTGTAAAAATAGTAATCATATACTCTACACCAAAAGCATTGATATGCCATCTTCTAACCAAAATCATATTACCTTAATTCATACCAAGCTAGATATAGATCTTGGAACCCATATAATAGAACATAAAGAATTATGCTTGGCATTACCTGAAGAATCTAGATAAAACTAGATCCATTTCCTCAACAACATCTACATTCAATAATTACCATCCAATTATTGGTCTTGTTATACTAATTATCCTTATAACAGAAGGGTCATATATATTTATCCTGAGAATCATACATCATAGTATATAATTAATAAAATCATTCTCCTTTATTTAATGAATGGGTCAACTATGAAACATAAAATCTCACCCTTTAGTGGATCATTGAATTTTTTTCATTTAAACCCACTTAAATTCATCTGAAATGATATTTTCTCCTTCAACAGACAATGGTGGGATCCCCACCATTCGACTTCCCTTACAATGATCCCCAAGAACAACCTCCAAGAGCTCTATTGGCACAAACATGTTTCTCATCTCGAGTCACACTCATCTCATGCTATCAATCGATGACCGAGAATCACACTTGTCATTAATTCTAGTGCACTTGATCAATTTCATGACACCTTTTCAATAGAGTTACATCTCCAATTTCATCAAAACACAAGATTTAATACCTTCTAATGTTACATTGATCTTATTTAATCCTTATCTCAAAACTAACCAATAAATAATTCATTGTTAAAATGGTTATTGACCACAACCATCACATATAATTCTAATCTCATCCAACATATATTCTTTAAATCCTCAAACCACTTGATCTCCTATGATGACTCATGCTCCTGTGACTCACATGCCATATTACTAGGATATTGTTCCACAAACACTATATATGCTCCATGAAATGTCAATTTGTTAATCAAACCACACACTGAACCACCACCTGGAACTGTTCCAGTCATCAATGACCACCGATAAATTCAACATATTCATAATAATAATACAAAGAAAATAGGGTCTTAACACTAAAATTCCTGACCATGAATCCAAAATCATCATCACTCAATGTTCTCTACCTAAGGAAATCCCGATTCATATCAATGAATTTTACATAAACGTGATCTCAAATCCCAGGAAACAGTATCAAAACCAATGAATCCACTCATTCATTTCCATTTCAAAGGCACTCTCAAGCCCAAGATAACCCCTCATGTTTTTTATCCTCACATGAGGTATGTCGATAACTGTATATAATTTCATCAAACACCCCAATAATAATACTCATCTGACCTATGTCTCAATCCCTATATTAATGTATTTTGATCACCTTCTCAACCCATAGGGCATGTCTCATGCAAATCCTCTCCCAAGGGTAACACCCCTATGTTACCATAAAAGAATACACATAATTTCTCACATCCCAAAATAACCCACTCTAGGGTCTCAAATAAAATTATGACGAACCACATTCCATCTGATCACCTACAGGTTCCCTGATCCTCACTAAGAATCCATATATGAGACTAAACCCTCAGGAATCATAATATCAAACCAATTCTATACATGTCTCCTAATACTAGAGTCACCCCTTGAGATTCACATTTTCTTTCATTAGTATTTTTAATATATAAATTCTCTTCCACAATCCAGATCATGAAACCATTGTCGATGGTTTATTTGAGTAAAATTACCCCAAGATGATATACAGAAATATACAATATAAATCTTCAATTAAATTATAAATAACTAAAAATATTTAACTATTTTGAAAAAATATTGTAAATACCCTCTATGTTTTATCACTAAGGCATCACCTGCCTAATATTATTTACTTGTTTCATTATATTTTCTCTGTATATAGGTAGAAATTTACCTTCATCAATATTCTTCAAGTTGTAGATGCTAATAACCTACCATTAGAAGAGTGTATGTAACACCCAAATATTATGTGAATTTTTTTTGAAGAAATTTAATCATTTAAATATTCTACATTTCCTACAACACTAAATATAGCTTCTATTATATGAATGTAATAGGTTTTTTATGTGATTCACGTAACATGGATTCAAGTTTGTGTTACTCAAAACAAATTGATTAGATGTCAGTATATGAAAAACTTTGATTTTATTTAGGTAAATCCATCACTATATTTTGATTTTGTTACAAATAATTTTTAATTCCATAAATTTTTTGTGTTACATGAAAGTCTATGTTTTACAAACTAAAATTTTATTTTAATATTTTTATTAAAATATTATTAATGTTTCCACCTGAAGATTGCAATGGAAGTTAATAATAAGAACAACTTAAGTATGAAAATATTATTATAAAATTATCCCTTTGTTTATCAATTAGTTATAATTTAATATAATAACTATTTCAAATTGTCTAAAATCATTTTCTATGAAAAAAAAATTCTATTAATTAACACTACTTCATATGAATAAATTAAACAAACAAATTTTGATGAGTTTTCCTAATAAAATCTATATATAATATATTTAATATTGTTTACACTGATTTTATAGATTTTATATCAACAACATAAGAATAAATCTGATTATATCAATAAAAAGAGTTATTTTCCAAAATAAATGTTCACCATATTTTATTGGGGAACCTATTTTAAATTTACTTTTAAAAAAAATATATTTTTTTTTGTAAAAGGAAACTTCATTTTTGAATGTTTCAAAACAAAATTTATTTTGGGTGATTTTTTCATATTTTTTCAGTGAAGATTAAAATTTTGATGAAAGGTGAAAAATGTTGAATTTTAATTGAAAAATAATTTATCATTAAATTTATTTATATAGTAAAATTATATTTTAAATTTAATTTAATTTATGTTTAGATAATTTATACATTAATTAATAAAATTACAGTCATTGGAAATAATTTAACAATGAAATTGGATATAAAAACATTTTAATCTTTTAATAATTTATCACATTAAAAACTTTTTGTCTCATTTTATTGTGAGGATTAATTTTAAATTCATTTCTTCCACTGATGTTATTAGATTTTTAAAAAATTAATTCCATATTTGGAATAATAAAAATTTAAAATTTAAAATTAATTTTTCCCAAAATTATTAGTGAATTTAATTCCAATTTATTACTGGTATTATGGTAAAAATGACTTCATGTAACAGTTATACATTAATATTAAGGGGAAAATAACCCATAAAATTGTCTAAAATACATTATTTATTAAATTTTCTAAAATATCTACCATTTTTTAGAACATTTACCATTATTGGAGGAAAATTATTTAACGGATACATCTCAATAGTGTTTACCTTTTAATATTTACAAGAATGTCACTCCTCCACTATAAAAGGTCAGTCACCCCCCCAAACCACACACCATCACACCAATTAATACACATTGGATCATCCAAAACCTAACTAAATAAGATCCAAAATTTCGTATTAAATTCCTAGGGGACTTACTATTGGTATAAATAAATCCATGTTACTCCATTGGTGAAAACCAAAAGTAATTACCCAATGAATATGTAACATCCTTCAATGAGATCTTTTTTTTAATTTTCTTTCCCCTAACCATAAATTAGTATTATTTAATGATTATATAACTTACTATATATACTAAAAATACTAAAAAAAATTATGTTATTTTTTTACCTACAGTCACACACACTTCTATCAAATGGGATACGCAATCATCATTTGTATGTACAACAGATTATCGCCTCGTGCACTGATTTCGTTCATTCATCCATTACTGCCTCTCAGGGTTGGATAAAATGATATAAATTATTTTTATATATGATATAATTGATATTTATGTTTTATTAATTCTTATTTAATTATTATATAATACATAACTTCATTCATTCCATTTTGTGGAATTACAATAATTTTGTTTGGGGATGTGTGGCTAGAGCCTCCACAAAGTGATGTGATTCATTCACACTTTGTGTGGAATGTATTAAAGATGAGTTTATAAAATTTATATTATATGTATTTAATTAAAGAATAATATATATATATATATAACTTACTTTATTTCTTTCAATTCGACAAGAAAAAGGAAATAACGGACTTGCATACGTACAACCTACTGTCTCTAAGAGTAGTGCATTCCCTTTAATTTGTATATCATTTATAGATTTTTATAAATATTAATATAATAAATATATATGATATTTATATCATGTTTAACATTATTTAAATAGTTAAATTTTTATCTAATTTATAGGATCAATAATAACAACTCAAAACATATATGAATAATAAAACTGATATTACCCGAAATATAACATTAAAATGGAATTGATAATATATGGGTAATATAAGGTCGTAAAATTGATATATTGTATTATATATAATAATATGGTTCATTGTATATTTATAAAAATCATATTTATTATACAAGAGGTTTTAATGTGTACAATAGAAGTCGTGACTTAAGGTAAGGGTTTTCTCCTCTCACCTTTATTTCATTGAAACATATGCCCTATTAACCACTCATTTCTTTTGTGTGGGGTATATAATAACAATGAGTATATTATATAATTATTATTGTTTTGGGTCGGTCTCGAAACACCTAATGGTTCTGTATTCGATGACGCGTGGACCTGCTTTCCAAAGGCAGGCGTTCGCCAGATAGTTTGACCAGCGACGCTTAAGAACTCACATTGGTCGAGAGGATGGGATGTCGGGCTCATTGCACCCTTTTGGGGGGAATTATTTCCTGCTTTGGGACTCTCTTATAGATTTAAGACGTATTCATATGTTCGTGAATATTTGTTTTAAACCCAAGCATAGTATCCACATATTTAACCCTGGTGGGAAATGATCAACTGAACATAGGGGTTTGGAATTATCTATGCCCAAGGTTTACCATCCCACATTGGATTAATGTCCCCGAGGAGTCGGGACACATTGAGGCGGCACTAGGAGTGGCACGGTGAACTGATGTGAAGATAGTCGGATCGACCGGTTGTTGGGCTTGAACCTCACTGAGGCTTCCTACGTACCCTGCCTAGGGGACAAGGATCAAAGTCCACATAGTTCAAAATAGGAGAATCAGAGAACCGACATGAAGGTGGACCCAGGGGTCCGTTGGTGATCCGGATTGAACCTCATAGAGGCTTCCTACGTATCCCTGTGGTAGGGAATCAAAGCCCTCATAGTTCGCATTAGATTGGGACTTACACTCTTAGGTAGCCCAAAGTGACGGATTGGGGCTTACACTCTGAGGAGGCCCATCTGATGGATTGGGGCTTACACTATGAGGAGGCCCATCTGAGAGATTGGAGATTACACTCTGAGGAGGTACATAAGAGGATGTAATGGTCGATTCTTACTCTAAGCCCACTTGAGTCATGCTCGGTGTGAGAAACAAGAGGCAGTAGGGACCGGACGATAACGTCACAAAAGGTGCGTCCGTTAGAAGTAGAGTGGGGCTTACGCATGAGGGCGGCCCATAAAGTTGGGTCTTACTCTGAGATGGACACCCATGGAGACAAAGTGTAGCGGGAGAGGGAAAGGGGTTCTCCTGTGCCAGTCACCTCTCTTGTTCCTCGGGGAAGTACTTGGGGAAGTACCGAGGTACATGGGGATGGCTGCCTTCAGATGGGTATGTCTCCCCCACTCTAGGGAGGGGAGAGTGCCCGACCTCCGAAGCATACAGTCCCCTATCCTGGTGAGTAGAGGCAGAAAGGGGGCTCTCAGGCTCAGACCCCGCATTACTGTGGGAATGTGAACCCTGACATGCTCTGGGAATTGGCCCAAGGGTCGGGGAAACCCCTTTTCCCCTATTTACTGTGGGTATGTTGACTCAAAACGGCACGCTGATGCACCTGAGGGTTACACCACACATATCCAGTGGCTCTGGTGGTGGCCTCGGCTCGGGGCCGATGAGTAGGCCAATGAGGTGGTTGTGAAGGATCAATCTGGATTGAAATTGGAAGGATTTTATCTGGCTCGGGGAATGGGAAATATGATGGTTTTGGCAGGACACACAGGGGTATGGGTGGTGGCACCCTTCGCGTAGGGAAGTGCTATGTGGCTGGAAAGGCCGTCCGCAAACTAGGGTGGTCCGCGGACTGATGGGAATCCCGCGATCCAAGGTGGTTCGCGACTCTAGGTTCGATCTGTGAACCAGGGTGGTCCACGGAGGGTTCCAGGCAGGCAGCGGCGGCCATGGGCGGTACCGGCTGGAGGCTCATCGGTCGGGGCTTTTCCCGTGTAGGAGGGTGCTACGTGGTTCGGTGCATCAGAAAAGAGGCCTAAACTCCCTGGTCTGTTGGGAGTACATCCGTGGAGGGACCCTAGTTCACGGTTTTCTCTTCTTTGTTATTTTAAGTTCGTGGTTCACGAAGTTATTATGTGTTTCTTTGGTTCCTTATTAGTTCGTTCCTAGGTTCATATCTGGTCTAGTTCATGAACTGGAACATCTGAAATCTTAAGTCTTCCTTCAAAATCCTTCCACCTTAATCTGAATGATCTCCTCTCCATCCTCCTTTTCTTTCTTCTTGAATCTCCTTTTATAGAGAGGGGAAAAGGATGTATCTATATTCATGTGTCACCTTTTATGGAGGCCCATGACCGAAAACCCAGTTCACGAATGACTTGGTCAATCTGTAATTCCTGGGGTATTAAACACTCCTCCGCGAATCAAACTCGGGGAGTACTTCGCGGCGGTGGAGGGTTCCACCTCAGTTTCACAAACGACAGCAGAGGCGGTTCGAGCCGGCTGACGTAGCTCGCGGCTAGGGCAGTTTGGAATGGTGAACTGGGTTGGAGCCTGTCCCACCTCGTGACCGCAGAGGATCTCCACCTTTATCTCATGAACGACGACGGTCCGCGGAGGAGGGACGCTTTGCAAAACCAGTCGTGCGTCGTTAAAATTAGATCGGTCCGCGGACCGGTTCTACCTTCTCCATCCTTTAGTATTGTCCACATTTTCCTAATCCTTTTGAGGGGAAATTGGGAAGAATCTCACTTGAGTTAAAGGGGATCATCATTCTCCTTTGCGGATTTTTTAGGACCTTACAAATGCCCCCCATCGGAATGGGGTCCGATCAGAACGAAGAGGAGGCTATTCCGATGCAGAGTGGTCCTGAAACTCGGGTAGTTCATAGTAGACAGCTGGATCCAGTAGGGAACCATGCCTATAAATACGAAGGCCCCTTCATTTGTCTTCTACCAGATTCTTCACGAAAACCATCGCTCCTTCCCTTTTCTGCCTCCGCATGCTTGTTCCTTCATGAAACGCTTCGTCTGTGAACCGGTTGCTACTTCCGCAAATCATTTCTTGTTCATGTTGTTCTTCATCCGTGGATCATCATCCTAGCCTCTAACTAACAGTTTTAATTAATTAAAAACTAAGTCACGACGGGCCGCGTAGGAACACACTTTGCGGTTTTGGTGCTCCACGGTTTCGATTCTCTACAGTTTTGATATTCTGTGGACTAAAATCTTCTGAAATTTAAAATATTCTAAGTCTTCTGAACTTAACCACTTAAATTCGGGATTGAAATTCAATGGAGAAACCTGGTACGCGGTTTCTTGGCCAACGCTGTGCGAGCCAGGGTTTCGCGAACTAATTTCGCGAAGGGATGGTTCACGAGATGATGTCATTGCAAACCATACTTCGAGGCCTTCATGCTGACATTGCAATGAAGGCTCCTAAACTGATCCTCAACCATATTTTTGGTATTTTTTGTCCGAAAAAATATTATTCTTGAATAACCACTTGTTGGATCTCATCGTGCGGGGAGAAAATATGGTTCCCCTCATTCTGCAACGAGGCCTGATGCAGATCCCCTCCCAATTGGTTCAAGGAGATGTTTTGCTATGATTCACAGAGTGGAGAACATCCAAGAGAACCCTAGTCGGTCCATCATTCCTGACGATGGTGTCTTGAAAGACTTGCTCCCACCTGAGATCCTAGATTATCAACTATCAAATCGGCTTCCGCTTCATGGATTTGGTCTTGAAGCCGATGTCCATATCCCCCCCCCCACTTTCTCAGGTCTCCCTTCTCCATTCATGGAAGCTTCGTCCAAGTGTATTCAGGCAAAACTTACCCAATCGGGGGAGATGGATTCCGACTCTAACCAGAAAGATGCCATCATATTGAGAGGCTCTGTTTCGTCCCAAAGTGATCAGAACTCCCAAAACGTTTCTCAGGAAGTTTTATTCAAGATTTACCCTTCTATTATCAACCTTTATTGAGTATATCCCGATGATGGGTGGATTCCTAGGTGGGATCTTCGGTCTGGCAGGCTCTTCTCAAATGATTGGGCTTGGGAATTCTGGGACCATCATCACTGCCGGGAGATTCCCGAATCACTGGAAGTAGTCAATTTATACTCTGAAGTGTGGGCTTCAAAATTTGAAATTTACCCACCATCCTTGAACATGCCAGACCTACTCAGTCGCTGTTGTTCAAGAACTAATACTTTCCACCTTGACCATGCTGAAGTTTCCATTAGTCTATGGGATATCCATCAATTGGGAGGGATCCCGGTTATTGGTGAAATGTATGACGAATTTATGCCTACCCCTGATGCATGGGACGATGTTGAACAAGTGCCTTTATTGGCAAGTGATCTGTTGGTTATGGCGGAGCAATCACTGGGTCTGGCCTTGCGTGCCCGCTCCCTTATTCCCTATAGTACCTGGATAGGGTTATTTCTGAACACCACTGGTCCTATGCAGAAGATCAAGCACCCCAGGACTCATCCTTCTCAACAGTCACAAACCTCCCCAGGTTCCTACAGGGCAGTTCTGGAGGTGGGCGACTACCTTTCATGGAGTTACGAGGTGCGCCCCAGTGCGCCGCCTATTCTCCGGATGGCAGTTTTTTTTCTATGTTTTTGAGTGGGTGGATATTCCCTTCTCAGGATATTAATCCTGGAGTTAGGGATTTCACCCTAATGATGGTAGTTGATCTGGCATAGGGTCGCCTGGTGAATTTGGTTGTGCCCACATTGGATTGTATTTATGAACTGCTGGGTCACATGCAGAAGGGCGGGTCACCCTTCCGTTTGAGTGGGCCATTTCAATTTTTTTATGGATGGGTAGCGGATCATTGTCGCTGTTATGAGTATCATCACAACACGGTCATCCCACATCCTACTTTTTTCCTACCCTACTTGATATAGCTGGAGTTCGCTTGAAATCCCTCAATTCTGGTGAAGTCCTCGAGCTTCTGAGTGACTTCTCTCAGTTTTCTTTCACTCCATACACCACCCCTTCTAGCATCTTAGTTGATAACCGTCGGGGGAGCCTGGAGGAGCATTCTTACATGATCTCTCTAAGGGGTGGATTTCTGTCTTCGCGGATCAACGGGGTGTCTCTGTGCGAGCTTTATGTCCCATATCGTTTTTCTTGCCAGTTTGGGTGCACGCAAGTCCATGATTCTCTTCCCCCTCCTCAGGCTTGAGGTCTGCACCCGACCATAATTCGTCAGTGGTGGATGATGATGACAAGGGAGGGATCTGACATGATCATTCCCCTGCCTTTTGTGGGGGCGGCTGCCGAACTTTCAATGGAGTATGTAAAAGCGTGGGAAAAACACTATCCCGAAGGGGTCATAGGGAAGGCCATCTGGCAGGTTTCAAAATCAGTAGGTAATGTGGTTGTTGTGTCCACCGAACCTTCCTCATCAGCTCTAAGGGAGGATCTACTGATGGCTCGTCGATCAAAGAGACCGAGGTGATTTTCCTCTCCCAGCCATGCAGTGGCTGAAGTTCAGACTGGTTCATTCTTCTTGGACGTGGATAAGGATGACCATGTGGTTCTGGTTCCTAGCGAGACAATCCCGGACGTTTTTCCAGTTGATACCGGGCTTAGAAACTTAATCCCCAAGCATGAACCAAGGTTAGAGGATCCAAACTTTCCAGCTTCAGAACAAACTTCTAACGAGCACATGCCTGCGCTTGTTGCAATGCCAGATTTCTTTCCTGTGATATCCAGTGAGGATACCAAAGATCCTCATGTCATGGAGGACCACAGGGCGGTGCGCAGTTGGGCCTGTCCTCAGATTTGCGTGATCTTTTCCAAAACTCCTCTAGCTAAAATGGAAACTAAGACCTAAGCTCTTAGACAGCTCTCCCTGGGTTTGGGTCGGGTGTCTTTAACTACCGGTAGTTCCATTCTATTGCCTGCCATGTTTTCATGGCCCGCGAGGATGCTGCCACTAGTGAACGCAAACTTTCTCACTTTTCTGCCGCTCATTGCGAGACTCAAGCCCTAGAAGACGCCACCGTACAGCTACATCAGTTGATAGAATAGGAGGTGATCTCTCGAGATCAGGCGGCCATCCTATCCTCCGAGTTGCATGAATGTAAATAATGAGCAACGATGCTGAGGAATCAGTTGTCAGTTGTGACTGGTCATCTTGATGCCACTAGAAAAGGGATCAATGATCTCCAAACAATAGTGGTGCGTACTCGTTCAGTGGCAGAGGTTGAAGCCAGGGACATGGCCGTGTTGGAACAGTCTTCCAACAACCACTGCCGCACGGTCGCTGATCTGGTGGAGAGATCGAGTCAGGCTCCTTTATGACTATCAGATCCACTCTTGGACTCTCTATTTTACTTTCCCCTCTCCCTTTTTTGAGGGAGAGACCCATGTTTGTAGTCGTCCTCCATTTTTGTTCGAACGAAATACAGTCTCCGTCAATCACTTGTCACAGTAAAATTTCATTGTTACTAGAACAATTTTTGTGTAAATAATAACTCAAAGAATTAGAATTAATCATAACTCAGGAAAACAAACTCTATCTTTTTCCTAGGCCATGGGGTCCAGCGAGCATAGTTCAAATATTTCATGGGTTTCATAGAAAAACCCTAAAAACATTTTTATTTTCTATTAATTCCATAGTTTTTCATGGTATTGTTTAGTGTGGGCCCATCAGGTATAGCCCGACTTTTTATTAGGTCACCATTTTCGGGTTTTCGGCCAAGCATACATTGTGTCTCTTCTCTTGGGTGGTTTAAAATCATGTCGGCAAGACTATCATTACTGATGTTTTAGGTCGAACAGCATTGACCATGTATGGTGGACCAAGGGCCCCAATGGGGTTTATCTGATTAAAATATGTCTCAATACACTTCAGATGCATGTGGGGGGAAATGTTTTAATTTGAACAACATACAGGGAATGTCTTAAGGCATGGGAGCCGCATCGGCGTATAGATGTAGGAGGACCATCGCATAAGGAAATATTGACTTTGGTAGACCGGCCAGGGGTGATCAATATGCAAATCCGCTAAGGGAATGGTATTCATAGTCGTACAATGGTGTCCTTAAGTCAATGACTCTCCATTTCTGATGGCCATAAGACTTCATGAATATCCGGCTTATGGAAACCACCATGGGTGTCTTGGAGAATTATGAAAACTACCAGGGGTGGCTGAGAAATAGAATGTGACGTCTGAAAGGTTTTGAGAACATCTTTATCAATCAAGAGTGTGGAAGCAAGGTTCCTGTCCTATGCATTTATCTAGCATAAAGGACGGTTGGGGATGGGTGTAGTTTAAAGTCGTGCAGCTGGGACATCATCTGGAATGGAACGGATTCTCCTGGTCCTCAGTAATCTTGTCAGAGACGTTCCAAAATATTTAGGCAGGGTTTTGAAAGAGGTTAGTAAACTTGAACTCAGAGGCTTTCTGAATCCCGGGATAGACATGGGGGCTCGGAGGCCAAGAGGAATACGGAGAGAAGAATTGCCTAAGGAAATCCTAACTTTGGTAGACGGGCCAGTGGAGATCAATATAGAGAGCCGCTAAGGGCATGGTATGCATAGTCATGTAAAGGTGTCCTTAGGTCAATGATTGTATTCCCTAGATAGCCAAGCAACTTCAGGGAAGTTGAGATTCGGGACCACCAGGGGTGGCTTATGAGGGTTCAGTTCCTTCTGGGTGTAGAGTATGGTTTATGAAAAGAGGATGCTTGGAAATGGGAGAAACATCCCGGATAAATTTCTGGGAATGGGTAAAGTCATCCATCTCCATGCTGATGTGAGGCGGTAGTCTGTGCAGGTCTGGCCCTTACACTGAGGAGGGGGGGGACCCATATCCCTGGCTGGACTCATAAAGAGTTTGACCGTGCAGTTTGACATCATGTGGTAAAGACAGATTCTATGCATTTTAACATCATGTGGTAAGGATGAGGGACATTTTTACATTCTGTGCAGTTTTACATCACGCGGTATGGACGAGGTACTCTTAGTATAACTGTCATAGAGGTCGGACCATTGGGTTATTATTGCTATAATCACTCAGAGGGAAATTGAGTTAGGATGCTCTGGAATGCTCTGAACAAGTGTTTTGGAATGAAGGTGAAAACTATATCTCTGGGGTCTCCCAGATGAGTAAAGATGTTATGGGGGCTCTAAGGCCAGTAAGCGTATGGGGCCAGGAAGAGTGTCACCTGCAGAAATCTTTCATTTGATGGATGAGCTAGGGGATAACATTATGTAGAGCCGCTGAGGGCATGGTATGCATAGTCTTACAAAGTTGTCCTCGGGTCGACAAATTTCCACTCCCGATGTCCATGAATGATTATGAAATTCTGAGATTGCTCACAGCACAGAGTTTGACACATGGGGATAATGGTGGCCCGAGCACAAAAGAGACATTTTCACGGTAGTTTCCCACTGAGTCAGAGTAGCCCAGTTTTGGCTTGATTCTTGTAGATAAAAATTTTCGTGTGAACCACAGGCAGATACATAGTCTCATCGGGTAGGGGTTCCCCAGGAATATTTGGATGCGGGTAAGGAATGAACATGTAAACCACTACTCCATAAATTTTTGGATCGGGAGATATGACATGGGGGACTGGGGCCGGTGAGTGTATGGAGATAAGAATATTATCTCTTGGATAAATCCTGCCTTTGATGGATGAGCCAGGGGCTATCATTATGTCGAGCCGTTGAGGTCATGGTATTCATAGTCATACAAAGGTGCCCAAGGGTCGATGGCCTTCCACCTCTGATGGCCATGAGTGGTTATGTAGGTCCGCAATTATCCGGGTCATGGAGTCTGGTGTATGAAGAGGATGCATCCAAATGAACCAATAGTATTCCTTTCCCCTTTCGTCGTAGATCATGGGTGGGTCTAGACGAAGCCCGTGCAGTTTAAAATCCTATGGTAAGGACAAACTCCATGCAGTTTAATGTAATGAAGTGAGGACGAAGGTGATCTGACGTGAAAGGAAAGGGGTGTCTGCGCAATTTAACATCGTGCGGTGAGGACGAATTCCGTGCAGTTTAAGATCATGTGGTAAGGGAAAAGGAAATTTTTAAAGGGTGTTGTGCATTTTTACATCATGCAGCGAGGACGTGGGGCATTTGCCTTTCTTTTTCCAATGTTGTGCAGTTTAACGTCATGTAGCAAGTACGATTGACCGTGCAGTTTAACATCGTGTGGTAAGGACGAGGGGCATTATTAAAATCGTGAAAATGCTTTTAGTTGAAATCATTTCTTGGGAGGGTTAATGCTTGGTATCTGAAGCTTTATGTCAAGCGGCCAAGATGTCATGTGCCATTTGACGTCATGTGGCAAGGACGTAGTTAAAAAGGCCTCCCTTGATTAGAATGTATCTATGTCCGAGTATCCTGGAATGTCCAGGATGTGGAGGGGGTTTGATGGTGTAAATCATGGTTTTGGGGAGTCTTGGATCAGGAGAGATTTCACGGAGGCTCTGAGGCCGGTAGGCGTACGGAGATAGGAAGAGTGTTGCCCAAGAAAATCTTGCATTTGGTAGATGGGCTAGGGGCTTTCGATATGCAGAGCTGCTGAGGGCTTGGTATGCATAGTCATGCAAAGTTTTCTTCAGGTCGATGACATTCCACTTCCGATGTCCATGAATGGTTATGATGATATGTAATTATCTATACTTTGAACAAGGTGGGGGATGAAGGTCGTAAACTATAACTTTGAGTTTTCCCGGATCAAGAGGTGTGATATGGGTGCACTGAGGCTGGTAAGCATACGGAGCTAGGAAGAGTACCGCCCAAGGAAATCTTCCCTTTGATGGATGAGCTCGGGGCTGTCATTATGCAGAGCTGCTGAGGGCATGGTATGTATAGTCGTACAAAGGTGTCCCCGGGGTGATAACTTTCCAATTCCGATGGCAATGAATGATTACCAGAATCCGGGATTGCTCATACTGCAGAGTTTGGCACGTAGGGATAATGGTGTCCGAGTATACAAGAAACATCTTCACTGCAATTGTCGGTTGAGTCAAAGTAGCCAGGTCCTGTATTTATGTTTGTTGATGCAAGTCGGTATGTGAACCACCAGCGGACACGTAGGCTAGCCAGATAGGGATACCCTGGAAACACTTCGATGTGAAAAGGGGAATGAACTTTTAAAACACTGCTCCAAAAACTTTTGGATCGGGAGATGTGATATGGGGGCTCTGAGGTCTATAGGCGTACGGATCTATGAAGAGTGTCGCCTAAGGAAATCTTGACTTTGGTAGACAGGCCAGGGGCTATCAATATGTAGATTCACTGAGTTCATGGTATGCATAGACATGCAAAGGTGTCTCTGGGATGATGAAATTCCACTTCTGATGGCCATGGATGGTTATGAAGATCCACAATTTTCTAGGTCGTGGAGTCTGAAGTATGGAGAGGATGCATCCAAATGTGTAAGGAGTATCTCCATATCATTTCTCCATGTTTCTTGGGTGGGTCGCGATGAAGTTAGTGCTGTTTAACGTCATGCGGTGAGGACGAAGTCGATGCAGTTTAACGTCATGCGTTGAGGATGAAGTCCGTGCAGTTTAACGTCATGCGGTAAGGATAAAGTATACACCCCATGCGGGGCTGGTCCGTACATGGGGGAAGGGGTCAGTTTTAACATTATTGTTCATGCAGTTTAACGTTGTGTGGCAAGGACGCAAAAATACACCACGTGCAGGTCTAGCCCATATACGGGGAAAGGGGAGATTTTTTAAATCTTTCTATCCATGCAATTTTATGTCGTGTGGTAAGGAAGAGAAGTACACCCCGTGCCGGTCTGGTCTGTATGTGGAGGTAAATGGAATTTTTATCTTTTATTCAGGGGGCTGGGCCAGGACGGGGAACCTTGGCATCACTACGTATCCTGTGAGGGCAGGAATCAAGCCGCACATAGTTCTCTGGAAGAAGTTCACCCCATGTAGGGCTGGTCCGTACACGAGGGAAGGCGACATTGTCTAAATTTTATTTTATTTCATTTGGAAGTGGCTGGGCTAGGATAGGGAACCCTAACGTCACTACGTATCCTGCGAGGGCAGGAATCAAGCCATACATAGTTGTCTGAAATAAGTACACCCTGTGCAGGTCTGGTCCATACACGGGGGGACAAGGGGCGTTGTTAAAACATCTTTTCCATGCAATTTAACGTCATGTAGTGAGGATGAGGGATACACCTCGTGCAGGGATGGTCCATACACAGGGGGGAGCATTCTTAACTTTTATTTGGGATTGGCTGGGCCAGGATAGGGGATCTCGGCGTCACTATGTATCATGTGAGGGTAGGAATGAAGTCGTACATAGTTCTATGAAATACGTGTATTTTAACGTCATGAAGTGAGGATGAGGAATACTGTAACATCCCAAGTAAGTAATGAATAATAGATATTTTTATCTATGTCTATTAGTGAATTATATAGTGTTTTAGGGGTTTAAAATGAAAATAAATCCAATCTTAATCATGGAATACACTAATATTTCTAAAAGATTTTTTTACTACCTTTTAATGACAAACCATTTTTAAATCTAACATTTGAAAATTTTATAATCTATGTTTGTGAAAATAAACTTATTATTTATGATTGGGACATCAAAATTTACTTTGTGTGAATTTTTGGTATTTTTCCGATAAAGTTCATTTTTTAATGAATAATGAAAAATGTTGTATTTTAATTCAAAAACTCTTTTTAATATAATTTATTTATATGATTAGATTATCTTTTGAATTGTTTTTAAAGTGAAATTATAATATATGCTTACCATTTAATCCAATAGTGGTCGTTGGAATCTATTTCACTTTGAAATTGGACTTAAACTAGTGTCAATCTTTTGATACTTATTGTTTCATAAAAACACGCTATTTGTCATGACAGCGGGAATTAATTATTAAATTAATTAATGTAACATATATGATTTGAATTTTGTAAAATTGACATCATTTTTGAATTCAGAATATCAAATATAGCTTAGGGGGAAGTTTTGGTATTTTTCTGAAAAACTTCAATTTTTGATGAATAGTGAAACCACTAAGTGGTAGTTAAAGAAACTGATTTTTCATTTAAATGAAACTTTGTCACTTCTGTGATTTTATTTTCAAAAATCCTACATACATGGTTGTCATTAAGAAGTAAAATGTGGTTCAATGATATTAAAATAATTTTTTGGTGAATAGTAACTTTTTAAGTTCTTAATCGCGATTAGAGGTAATTAGTGCAATTTAAGGCAAAAATGATATTATAATAAAATGAAAATACCTAGACACATGTCCTGCCCTTATTGGATGTGTCATGGCCGACCGAAACAATCCATGGGTCAACTTGGGGACCCCATGGAGCCACTTTGGTTGGGAAATGACATAAATAACTTTTTATTTAATGTTAAAGTAAAAAATGACACAAACATGATATGTTTTACTAAAATAATTTTTACATGGGGTTATAGTAGTAAGATTTTTTATTATAAATAATAATTTTAAAGATAAAAATATTTCCTACATCATAGTATTTTTTTTATAATTTTTAGACTTTTAATAAATTAAATTATTTATGACATCATGATGATGCAGCGATTACCTCATTAAAAAAGGATTTAAATAAAATGAAAAGATAATGTAAAATCTATGACCTACACATGTCAAAAACCTATTGTATGGGTGGATTTCTAATCCTTATCACCTTATCCTAGAATTATATCAATGTGGGACCTCTTAAATCCGAAACTAATTTTAAAATAAAGTAACATTTCTTTACTTTCCAAGAGTGCCCCTCCTCTCCTCTTATAAAAGGCCCCCACCTCTACCTCCTTAGCCACACTTCCAAAGCCATTGGCTCGGCCAACCCCTGCCCATTTTGTCTCTCCACATCCCTCTATTACTCCTTGAAGCCTCACTTTGGGCAGAAGTCTTCCCAAGGAAGCCTTTGAGCTCAAACTAAAGGGAGTTACGTGATTTTATGAAATGTCTTCACTTGAGTCCTTTTGTTTTATTTTTCTTCTCCAACCCCCTAAACTCTTTTTATTCATTTCTTTTGTAAAAACTCCAGTATCTAAAATATACTAGGATGTTGTTATAAGAAGGATTCGAGCTAAACTTACACACACCTACATCTAATGGTTAAAGAACATACTGTTTCTGTGGATGGTGAATTTATGCCTCCCGAAACGATGATTGTTCAACATTCTTTTAACACCTTAAAAGGTGGCCATTAAGATGACACAATATTTATATATGATATATAATATATTTATGTTTTCCTTAAGCTTATTTATTCTTCATTTTGGGCATACCATTATGGTTTCCATTATGGGGAAACACGATATCTTCATTTAAGGAAGTGCGGACTACCGCCCCCTCAAAGTGATTTGATTCGTTAATACCATATGTGGGACGTATAAAGGATGGAGTTATGATATTATATATGATATTATACTGGATTTATAATATACCTTTATATCATTATGATTCCATTCTATAAAATATGATATAGAAATTAAAGTAGCGTTCATGCATACGTACAACTTAACGTCTCCATGAACGGTGCATTTCATTTCATACCTCTAAATGATTATATTATAAATGCATATATATACTGGATATATATGATATATATGATATATACATCATGATTATAACTCTGGATATATTGGATACATGAACAACTTGTAATTATAAAGAGCATATTTTGACTCAAGTACCCAAGATCGTTAAAACGACCGTTATTAACTTAAATAATTACATAATGTTCATAACATGGTAATAAGTGATATAAAAGGAATAATGAACTTGAAAAAGGTTCTTAAGAAAGTAGAAATTAACTCAAGTTTATTATTCAGGACATTAAATAACGATCGAGTCAAGTCGAACCCGAGGTATGGGACTTCGTCTCAATCTCCTTTCATTGAGGCATATTTTATTTTATACACAACCTTATTTTATACGGTGTATAAACCTCTTTGACTATTACATTTATTCAAAAGGAATCTTTTTTATACAAAGCGTTTACTAAATGTCAAAAGGGAATGTTTTTGTCGTGCGTATGCAGCGACAACGACTTCTCCTCCGCCGTGACCTTTATTTGAGTTTCAGCTTCCTCTACAAGCCATACCTTTTTTTAAAAGAAAAATAAATACCGTGTTTTACTTTTCATTTATTTTTTTATTGAAAATGGTTTTCATAATGTTTTTATATCAATGTGTTGTATTGATATCTTGTGATTGAAAGGTGGAAATGTTATGTTTCCTTTATGCATGTTTTATGTGATTCGATTATGTTGAGGTTCTTGGGAATTATTATGAAGACAAGTGGTTCCATGATAAAATAAGGGTGGGTGAGCCCGATATAGCTCTCCAATGCATTGGGTAACGCGAAGGAGTGAAACGTTATGGTTTCTCCGAAGATATTTAGGGAATATACTGTGATGGGTATTCCAAACGTAACCAAGAGGGTTACTCCCTACGTAATAATGTTATGAATGCCTCAAGTTACCTTTATGTCTTATAATTTCTATGATTTATTCATGATTTGATGAGGTACGTTAAAGTGCTTATGTTTTATGGGTAAAGTATGATTTCATTCTTATGTATATATGTACCCATGTTTCCTTTCCATATATTTTTATATCCCTTACTGAGTTTTTTATGCTCATCCCAAGTTTTTTTTGAAATGTTTTTCATAGGTCAATGGAAAGGTACATGATATGATGATAGTGTCAAGGAAGTGTCAAGAAAGAATCCATGTTTTATTTTAAATATGTTTCCATTGATGGGAAAGAATAATTCTATCTTTATGTAACCACTTTGTTTATATATGGAATTTAATTCATGTTTTATGATATAATTCTCTAAAACTCTAAACATGGAAAGATCCTCAATGTGTAATCTTCTAATAACTCAATATTAAGTAAGTTTTAAGGCTGGGGCCTTATAAATACACCCCGTGTAGGTCTGGTCCTTACACGGGGGTAGAAGGCATTTTTAACTTTTATTATCCATGCAGTTTAACGTCGTGTGGTAAGGATGAAATCCATACAGTTTAACGTTATGTGGTTAGGACGAGGGGTATTATTAGATTCAGTGCAGTTTAACATCGTGCTATAAGGACGAACTCCATATAGTTTAACGTCATGCGGTAAGTACGTACTCCATGCAGTTTAACATCATGCGGTGAGTACGTAGGAAATTATTAGATTCCATGTTGTTTAACATCGTGCGGTAAGAAAGAACTCCATGCAGTTTAACGTCATGCAGTGAGGACATACTCGATATTGTTTAACATCATGTGGTTAGGACGTACTCCATGCAGTTTAACGTCATGTAGTGAGGATGTTCTCCACTTTCAGTTTCTATGTGAAATACTTCTTTACAAATCTCACATTGGTAGGAGCCGTGGGGACTTTCCCATTCTTGGAGATCACGGTATATGCTCCGTTGGAGTAGACAATGTGTACAACATATGGTCCCTCCCATTTGGGCTCCATCTTTGGAGGCTTCTTACCGGGTATCATTGGGGTCCGGAGGACCAAGACTAATTCTTCTTCCAAGAAAGACCGAAGATGAACCTTTTTGTTGAAGGCTCGTGCGATCCGGTTTTGGTATACCTCCCGATGGTGCAAAGTGTGCAACCGCTTCTCATCTAGCTATTCAAATTCACCTAGCCACTTTTCTGACTGCTCATCATCAGATAATTGATCACATATGGCAACACGGAGTGAGGGAAGGTGGAGTTCAATGGGCAGGACTGCCTTTGTACCATACACTAATGAGTACGGGGAAGCCTGAGTAGCGGTGCCGATTTCGGTTCGATAAGCCCATAATGCATGGAGGAGTCTATCTGGCCATGAATTCTTGTCTTTGTCCACCATTTTCTAGAGAATTTTGGGCAGTGTCTTGTTTAAAGCCTCTATCTATCCGTTGGCCGTTGCACGGTAGCGGGATGAGTGGTTAGCCTTGATACCATACTCATGGTATAGTTTCTCCAATTCAGCAGAGCATAATTTGGTGCCGTTGTCCATCAGTATAGCATGAGGGACACCAAATCCGGTGACGATATTGGTCTTCACAAAGCTGACAATATTTCTTGCCCCGACTTCCTTGAGGGGTATGTCTTCTGCTCATTTGGAAAAGAAGATGATTGTTGTGAGGATATACTTCAATTTTTTGGTTGTGGCGGGAGTATATGGTCCCCCGACGTCCATCCCCCACACGGAAAACAGTCAGGAGTACTTGTCTTGATGAAGTAACTCTGGGGGTTGGTCTATGAAGTTGGCATGAATCTGGCATGAGTGGTATTTTGCGGTAAAATGCTCGTAGTCTCGTGCCACTGTGGGCCAGTAGTACCCAAGCCTCCGAACCTGATGGGAATGCTTGGTGCCTGGCTGATGTGTTCTATATACTCTGGGAATGCACTTCAGTCATAACAGCGGTGGTTTATTCTCCGTCAATGCATATGAGGAGGACTCCATCGAGCCCTCATTTGTAAAGGACCTCTTGCTGACTCGTGCCTCCATATAGGACAAAGTAGATTGCCCTTCTCCATATTTGCTCTCGTTCAGCCCTCTCTGATGGAAGTTCTCCCCATTGAAGGTAGTTTGCAATGGGGGTCTTCCAGCCAATGGCAAGAGCGTATGGCTCGGGGACATGACTGACTTTATGGATTTCTTCCGTATTTGTCTGAAAAATGGCAATACCATTTGACGATGAGAAATACTGATAACCATTTCATCCTGGCCTGGGTCAGCTAGGGCTACGGCCGCATTGGCTAATGCATCATACTGAGCATTCTAAGACCGAGGAATATAGGTCAATGTTTGTTATGTTGAGAATTCCGCCATTAACCCTCAGACATGGTCAAATAGGGGGATCATCTCCTTCTTTTTAATAGCATAGTCACCATTAACTTTCTTGATGACCAGTTCCAAGTCACATTTTACCTTATGGTACTGTACTTTTGCCTGGAGTGCGAGTTCCATGCCTGCAATGAGAGCTTGATATTCCGCTTCATTGTTTGTACATCCCTCTGACAGGAAGAAGGAATATGGAAAGACTGCATTTTCTGCGGACACTAGAATTATCCCCAAACCCACTTTTTTGAATCTGGGATCCTCCATCTTCTTCCCGGTTAGGATTCAGGATGTGTCGTCGATGTACATTTCCCATGCTGGGAACTCCTATCGAACCGAGAAGATGTCATCATCCAGTAGCTCGGCATCTGGGGCAGTGGTCCCTGTAAAAGGGTGCTCTACCAGAAAATCTGCTAATGCCTAACCCTTGATGGCTTTCTGAGGCACAAACCAGATGTCAAACTATTGTAGGATGACCGCCCATCGGGATAGGCATCCGGTTAGCATCGGGCGGCTGAGGATGTACTTGAGCGGGTTACTCCATGAGATCAAATGGACTTCATGATGCTGCAGATAATGTCAAAACTTTTGAACCATGAAGACCAACTCTAAACTGCTCTTTTAATTGTTTGAGTATCGAGTCTCAGCCTCAATCATTGTTCAGCTGAGGTAATAGAGACTGTTTTCACTGCCTGTGTCATTCTTTTGTGCGAGTAAGGCTCCCAGTGATCACTCTAGGGCTGTCACGTACAAGATGATAGGTCTTCCTTCTACTGGGGGCATGAGCACCGGTGGGCTTTGTAGCGACCCCGGAACCCATGGTGCTAAATGAGACATGATTTACTTAACATTACATCATCACAAATTAAATAACATGTCTCATTACTACAGAAGATCCCGAGGCTCAGGAATCTGGGAAACTAGCTGCTTCCGATTAACTTCATAGGTATCAACCATGCCTGAAAAATTTTAACAAAACGTAGGGTGAGCAAAAATGCCCAGTAAGGGGTTTTAAAACATTTTTTGAAAATACTTTCTCAAATAAGGTCTTTTGAAGAGAGAAAACTTCTCTAAAACAAAACACTATCCTTTCTTAAAAACTGAAATCCATCATTCTTTGAAAACCACTTGCACAAAGAAGAACGTACTTGAAATGAGGTTTAATGTAAACATGATCAGAGTGCACAATATAAGAAAAATAAACAATGAATAATGTTAGAACAAAGTTACTTTAACTATAAAATAATTCTATGACTAAGCAGGGAAAACATGCATATCATGGTTCATGAGTAAAATGCAGATCATCTAACAGTTTACCATATGAAAAACAGTTCTCGTTAAATAAAGCACATTTTCATGATCTTGGGAGCTTTCAACTAGGGGTTGTCCTATTAGTTGAACTTACCTCTGGTTAAACTTTATCATTACATGCAGAGGGAATGTATAATACTGGACTTTGTCAAGACCTTCGTTACGACCGTAAAACATACTTAACAGGTCAAGGCTCACTTCCCACCCTGTTTCCTTAGCTCAAGTTGAGGCTAACTGCCAAGGCCGTCTCACATAATCGTCTCATGAGACTCCTGCTTTACCCAATGCATTGGAGAGCTGTATAATTCCAGGCGCACCTGTCATATCATTCTTGTTGTGCTATATAATTCTGGGCGCACCCGTCACATGTAAGTCCTATACATCCCTCACATATCGTGACATGGTCATTCATGGGGTTTCATACATTCTTAATTAAACCCCATTTTCACATACGTGTTCATAACATGAAAACAGTTTAATCATTAAAACAATATGATATGCATGCTTAAGCTCCGTGCACATAAAAGTTATCTTAACATTTGAAAACATGGATTTTAAGAAAATAAACATAACACTTAACATTCCATACATCATAATACCCAATTAAAACATGGTCGTTCATAGCTTACACATATGCTGATAAATGGATATTGTGGGTTTTTACTCAAAATTGTCTTATAAGAACTCTTTTATTAGCACTTTAATCCACATGCCCCCTTTCCATTGTAAAGTTTTCAAACATCATAAAGAACTTGTAATAAAATAAATATAGATATACTTGTTCATATGCATGGGTTTACCACAATAAACCATACCCACAAAGCATTTCCCAAGTTCTACATTAAAAAAATTAATGTTTGGAAAACCGAGTGGGGTTCCATTATATATCAAAGAAATGAACTTAACTTTCATAAGACCCTTATTGTCATAAAATCAATCATGCATGCAACACGGTCGATGTGTACAAATACATGAATGCATCTATATAAATGTTTAAGAAATTATTTCTATTTTGTCAAAACCAAAATTCTGATTTATCATTAATGATGATAAATAAAAATTTTCCCTTGAACGAATTATTTTGATATCAAACTAACCCTTGAACTTCACCGTACATATAAACATGCTTATAAATAGTTTTCGGATACTTTTCTTGAAATAACCATTTTGAAAGGGGTACATATAATTTGTAATAAATCCTTATGTGACAATGCGATGAACTTTAAAAGAATTAAATAAACTTTTCCTCGCATTCGCATATAGATGTACATGTAACCTTATATAATCACACGTACAAGAATATATATATGCTTCATATATTTGCACAATCCCACATATTTATTAAATTTCCTGCAAACTCCATTTGCATAGGGTAGAATAAAAAAACAGGGGTTACACACAGGTGAAAGGAAGGTGTTCAAATTCATGTTTCGTTTTATATATGTAGGTATACATTTATATATCTACACACAAGGTGTGTATCATTAAAACTGAACTAGAATAAACCCCCCAAAAAAAACTTTCTTTAACCCGGTTGATTTCTGGAAGAAAAGAACAGTGTTAGCCAGATTCTTAAAATCATTGTATATATGTTTATATACACTTGCGTATGGAGTATATATGACCAGGGATATCCACCAAAATAGAAGGAGATTAAAAACGAGACATCACCTACGTTCGCCTCTCAAAACAGAAGGAGTGCAATGGTGAGATACAAATTCTTTTTTCGACCTTAAATACTTATATATATATATATATTCATATATATGTGAAGCGTATTTGATGTAAAATATCAAAACTGGAGAAAAAACAGAATGCAAGTACTTTCCCTTACCTGTTCGAAGAGGTGGCGAAGGAAGACAACGAAGCAAGTGAAATCAGGTGCATAACCACAGGATGTATACATATATACATAACACACACACATATATATATAAATCGAAGCTTAAACATAACATAAGGAAAAAAAAGAACTTGACCCTTACCTATTCGACGAGGAGGAGGAGAGGAGACGATGCAACAATCGAGGTCCAGAATCCGAAGAGATCAGGGGAGCCGGAATCAATCCCTTAGGCCTTTGGTGCAACAGAGAATTTAAAGAAAATAGATGACGAAGAAGAAGAGGACTTCGGGGGAGTTGTCGGTTCGAGGCATCCGAGGCGAGGGGTCAGTGTCAACCTGTGGAAAGGAGGGAGCAGCGTGGGTCTCTTCGCCGGCCTAGAGAAGAAAAAAAGGCACCCTACGATCTACTGGTCTGGCGACGAGAGGAAGGAGAAGAACTACGGGCGCGAGGAGGAAGATTGCTGGAAAACGACGGATGGTGGGTATTAAAAGAGGGTGAGATCGGATGGACAGGAATCATGCGGCCTTAAAACAGGATGGACGGCCGCGATAAAGGGAGGATGGATCGGACGGTCCAGGGTTCCCCGCGGGTTTAAAAACGCGGTTTCAGCCGGTTCTTTTTTTTAAGTTGTTTTATTAATATTTTCCTTTATTTAGTCATTGTTTTTATTAAAGAAAATTTCAATTATTAAACTGACTTTTATTATTTTAATAAAAATCATTGGTCAAATAAAAAAAATTATAAATTGATTTAATCAAAACATCTTATTATATAAACATATGTATATATATATATTCAATTTTAAAATACCAATAGTTTTTATTGGCATTATTATATTATGTATATTATTTTTAAACCATAATTATTATATTTTGGAAAATTAGAGGTTAATTTAATCAATTAAAGAAAGCATCGATTTATTCAACATAATATATTTTTATTTGTTTATTTATTTATTTATTTTCCTTTGCTGAATTACATAATAATTACTTTAATTTATAATTTCATGCAAACATTTGGATACACTCCATTAAGAAAAGAAAAAAATAAATAGGTTACTTAAAAGTATTTGTGTAAGCTTAAAGATGCAAAATTTGTAAATAAAACCATAATTTGATAACGTTTCCAATATAGTTAATAATGGTCAAATTATTAAAGAAATAATGTATCTAATTTGTTGCAATATATATATAACTCATAAAAATCCATTAGGTTTAATATAATTAGAAAATAATTTTTCAAATTAATATGTATAATGGAAGAGAAACAATAATATTAATTTTCGCCGTTTAGAAACATAAAATAAAATTATCATTTTGGGAAAACTAAATTAACATTGATGACACTTTAAAGCAAAATACACAATTATCATGCCGATCCTTTTGGGGTAAATCATTTTATTTCCATCGGTCAAAATAAAACATTGGATTCTTGTGGAAACCAACGGTCGAATTTGTGGCCGTTTGAGGTTCAACGGTCAGATTAGGGTGCTTATAAAAAATGGTCTAGTCTTGGGGTGTCCCTTACTCCAAGTGACCGAAGGAGAAAGGAAAGATGGTTCGTGTGATCCCCTTGGTGCTGAGCACGGTCGTGATGGCTGAAGCCATCCTTATGTTCCTTATGATGGACGCTCGAAACCCCTACCGAATTCTCGGGCTCTTAGTAGTTTTAAGCGGTATCCCCATTATTGTAATTAGGTTCTTAGTTGGGATTTTCGGATAGTTTACCTTCTTGTTTAGTCAGTAGATGTTGTAGCCGAAAGGTTGCTTATTTTAATAAAAGGAATTTTTCATCCATTTGATGCATTTTATTATTTAAACCTTATTAATTGTTTGTTGGTTCACTTAACGAGTGACATTGAAAAGAAAACATGTCAAAAACAAAACAAAACATGGTTTTCTCAGGTTGTTACTGGATTAATAGGTTCTTCATCAAGTTGTCGAATTCCTCTTGGTAGTCATCTGTCCATCAGTACGTGACCCCCTACTTCATTAACCTTGTGAAGGGAAAACATTTTCCTGCTAGGTTGGCTATGAACCACCTAATATAGGCTAGGTTTCCTTGGAATCCCCTCAACTCGGTGAGATTTCGGGGAGGTGGTAATCCAAGGATATCCTTTTTCTTCTCAGGGTCGACTTCGATGCCACGATGGCGTATGATGCAGCCAAAGAATTTCACTGAGGTAACCCCAAAGGAGTATTTCAAGGGGTTCATCTTCAAGATATGCTGTTAGAGTTTGTTGAAGATAGTCTCAAGGTCTGACAGGTGATCCGAGAACTGTCTGGACATGACCACCAGGTTATCCACATAACATTCAAAAAATTTCCCTAGGAATGGTTTAAAGATCTGATGCATGTCATGCTGATATGTGGCACCAACGTTCTTTAGACCAAAGGTCATGACCCTGCAACAGAATACCCCTTGAGGGGACCTGAAGGTAGTGTCTTCTTCGTCTTCTTGGGACATCCTGATTTGATTATATCTAGAATATCCGTCCATGAAGGATAGAGCCTCATACCTGGTCGTCGCATTGATTCATAATTTGGTGATCGGGACCAGGAAATCATCTTTCGGACAATGCCGATTGAGATCTCTGATGTCAATGCAGACACGGATTTGTCCATTCTTTTTCATGACATGGATGATGTTGGTAAACTAAATGGGGTACTGGACCGCCGGAATGAAGCATGCTTTAATGAGCTTATCGACTTCAGCCTCTATTTTGGCGGCATGTGAGGTATACATCCTTCTAGCGGCCTGTTTATAGCCCCGGTGGACTTCTGTAAGACCCAGGGGATTCGTCGCCACTTCGGGATCAAGTCCTTGAATTTCTGTGTAATTCCAGGAAAAAACATCCCGATTTTGCCTTAAGAAAGTGGTATATACCTCAAGATCCTTGGGGTACATGGATGCACTAATAAGAGTAGGCCTCAGATCTTCCTCGGTACCCAGGTTTATATCCATGAGCTCATCCACATTGGTGGATATACCCTCCTCAAATGTGGGAGGTGAATCCCGAAGATCTTCATCCTCTTCTTCTCCCAAGTACTCATCTTCATGATATGACGGTGGGAGAGCTCCTGACACGGGCGCTTGGGAGTCCGGAGGTGAGGTGTCGTGGGTGTCCTTACTCAAGTATTCATCCGCAGATCGAGGGTTGGCGGAAATTCCTGCATTGTTGTGCTCGTCCATCAAGGTTGAAGTCATGAGAATATCCAAGTGCATGTCCATACATGAACAACTAATCTCAACATGGTTGATGGGCAGGACATAATCTCTACCAAGATTCCTGAAGGGGTCATCAGGAACCATTTCCAGGCCATTTGGAGTGGGGATCCAGTCGACACGATCGACCAAAGGCTTCTTTATCTTTTTCTCATAGAACCTGACGTCAATGTAATGTGACATGGAGAGCTCGAAAGGGTATTTGTCGGCATGTAATGTCCCACAATGTCCATTGACGCAGTACTTGATACACTGGTGGAGGGATGAAGGAACGACCATGTGCTTATGGAGCCATGGCCTTCCCAGCAGGGCATTGAATGTTGTGCTCTACCGGACCACCAGGAATTTCGTGTAGGATACCAGATCAACAAAATGGGTCTTTAGCTTAATTTTTTCCATTGGATTCTGCTCACTCTTGTCGTAACCCCACAGAGTTGTGGGCAAGGGAATTATGTTGTCCTCAATGTAGTAGAACATACAAAGTGTTCGTATGAGAAGGAGGTTAACTCCTGAGCCATTGTCTATAAAGACTTTCCAGATCTCAATACCATTCAGTGTGATGGACACATATAGTGGCCTGATGTGTCTTTGCATGATGGAATCTTCATCCTGATCGGTGAAGGAAATCACTGCATTGCATTAACCGGGTCAGTCTCGGTTCGGTAAATTTCGGCGGTAGCTACCTCGGCATGAAACACCAGGGGGCTGATCAAAGCTTCTATAAGTGCCTCCCTGAAGTCTGCTGATAGACTTAGGGCATCGAGGATTGACAGCTTGGCTGGTACCGATGCAACATGATTAAAGATATCGTATTTCTGCTCCAGCGGCTGATGCTTCTCCGTTGGCGGGAGAGTCTTAGTGGGTTCTTTAGGGGCTGGAGCATTTGACGAGGAGGGACTGGCCATGGGGTCGGATATTGATGGCATTCCCGCATTTTTAGGACTTGGCCCGGCCCTTATGTTTGTGCACACTAGTCGTCCAGATGCTTGTTCCTCCTCTGGTGGGTATCAGAGAACGGTAGGGCCAGAGTGGTTGCTTGTGGAGGTGGAGGGGCATTCTTTCTCCTTTTGAGTCCGTTGAAGGGCTCTCCCATGGGTTTCCATGATACAAACGGTTTGGGTTGGGGTCCAACCATAGGGTTAGTTTTGGTCGTGGCTGCGCCTCCCCTGGTATCCCCTACCTCTGTGATTCCTCCTCCCGGCTCCTCATGCAGGGAACATGGGTTTGTAACCATACCCTTCATCAGGGAATGATTCCATGATATGGATGATGTAAATAGAACCAAATATTGGCTCTTCATCCTCTGACATGTCAACCAGGCCGGTTGTCCCTGATGGTGCCATTTGGTGGGTCGGTGCCCATGGCGCCAAATTCGAGGGCATATAATCTTCCAAGGTCAGGACTAACTTTGGCCCTGTCACGGACTGCTCCTATTGCGATTGTTTCCTCCTCCTTCGATTACGCCCAAATGACTGGCTCATGGAGGGTTTTGAGGTCGATATTGTCGGATCTGTGGCTTCAGGGGCTGTTGGTGGCAACATCGGATGTCATAGATAAGCTCGGAGTATGTCCTGGGCTCGGTTGACAGTATTCCAAGTCATCCAGTTGTCAAATTTATGCCTCTGCATGCTAGTGATGTTCTCCCACCCCTCCTCTTTGTCAGATTCGGTGGTATAGATACATGCCACATGTGCTTGGGGTGGTCCCGGCTCGACCTGTCTGGAGTCTACCATCCTCTGCAGGAGTTCTTTGAAAATGAATCATTCTCGGATATTGTGCCCCAACATCTGATGGTAGGGGCAGTAATCTGGCCAGTCATCGCGGCCGACCTCTTCAGGTTTCCTCAGCTCTGGGAGGCGGAGAAAGTTGCATTTCATGGTAGAAATGAAGTATTAGAGGACTGGATCGTCTTAGAATGAGTATAATTTTTGTCTTCATTCCTCAAACTGGCTCCGTTTCGGTCCTCGCTGATCGTCCCGTTTAGGCAGAGGCGGCCGCTGATATGAAGGAGGCCCTTGACGATTTGGTGGAGGCCTGAGCAGTGGAGCGGGCACAGGGGCCAGTTTGAGTGTGACTGCAGACACATCATCTCTAGGGGCTATTTTCGCAGAAGCCTATGAGGATATTCGGGACTTCGAGTTGGTCTTCTGGAGGGAGTCCTCAATTTTCTGGGCAATGGCTGAGATATGGCGGAAGCTAGTGGTGCAATCCACTTATATGAGTAGTGTTCGTAGCTCATCTCGAAGATTATCGATGCATATGTCTAGAATCTCATCTTGAGGCATCAGAATGTTCGGGGAATAGGTCAGAGCTTTCCATCTAGAGATGAAATATGAGACCCTCTAATTCTCCCTCTACTTGTAGTTCATGATATCACTGACTATTGTTTTGGGAAACGTTGAGCTGAAGTGGAGCAGGAACTGCTGCCGAAGGTCCTCCCAGATTTTTATTGATTGGGCTAGTAGACTCGTTTACCAGAAAAAGGCGGATCTTTGCAAGGTCCATACGAAGCATCTGAGTTTCACTGAATCTTCCTCTTCCAGAGTTCCCATTATAGGGTCACAATAAGACGTGTAGTGCATCAAATTTTGTTCCAGATCTCCGGACCCATTGAAAATAGGGAATACGGGGCTCCCAAAATTTGGTGGAGATGGTGTGTTGGTCACCCAATCTGGGTAGGGTTTCTGCCCTGGCTATATCGGAGCGCGTTGGCCTTCCATCACTTCCAATCGAGCTGTTAGTTCCTCGATGGTGTTGGTGAGAACCTTGTTTACATACTAATGGGCCCGGTCCTGGGTAGGCGTAGCCCGAGGCATTTCCGGAGGATCCGGATTGGCCGGCACCAGGGGTGCATGTGCCGTTTGTGGCACCTTCAGAGGGTTCAGATGTACTCACTCCAATTCCATCCTGAGTAGAGGGAAGTCTTGGTATTCATCTAAATCTATGTTTAGGTAGTTGGATGGGCCGGGCGCCTCGCGGGATGGGAGCCCTGACCCTGTTTCGTTTTCTAGGGAAAACCTTAGTCATCGAGGAGAACTTGTTGGTAGTGCATGATGTGGCTCCTCCTGGGACTCACTTTCAATAAGGTGGTTTCTCTAGAATAGATCGGCGTTAATCCGCCTCAATTCTTTCATCTCCTCTTTCTGTCGAGCGAATCTCTCTTCGAGCATGAGTGGGTCATCTTTGTCAAGAGAAGGAGGAGGTTTAAGGGTAAGCAACCCTTTTTTCTTACCCTTGTTGGAGGCTCGCAGGGTAGGCGGAGGAGGGTTGGCTAGAAGGACAGCCATATTTATGGCTTCCCTTTGGTTCTGGGTGTGTACACCTGGTGGTTTGTTTTGAGTCACAGCCTAACCGGAACTATCATCTCCTAATCCCTCCTGATTTGCAGTATCTCTGGTGCCACCTGGGGGGTTAACCTCTATGACAATGATAGATTCATATCACGGGGCAGAGAAGATGCCATCTTCCAAATGGGAAGAGGATCTCCTGCGTCTTCTACTGGCATTCCATTTCATAATCTGGGATTGCCTTTGGACTTCTTGACGAATGGAGATGTGGAGATTTCTTTGGTGCGACCTTACGGTGCGCCTTCCTCTCGGAGAGGATGATGATTCTAATGACGGGATAGGACGAGAATCTCCTCTTCTGATTATCCCCCCTAGATGAGAGAATACTGACTCTCGTGGGGTAGGTTGTTGTTGAGGGGGTAATAATGCCCCCCTCATAAAGGGCTGGGGTTGGCTCCGTTCCTTGGACATCGAGTCTCTTCCTGATTTTATTGGTCTTTTGGGGAATTTGTTGTTAAAAAATCCCCCATCCCTACATGCTGGGGTTGACCCTGGATTACGGCAGTGGATGCGGCTATCGCTACCTGCTTGATCTTGCGTGCCCCCATTCAGGGGTGAACTGGGTTTGGTGCCGAGTTCTTATGTGAATCAATCCCTTTCTGGGGAGGTAGGAAAAGATTGCTGAATGGGCTCTCTTATGCGAGAGGCCTGTTGTATTCTCTCAGTGTCCTAATTCAAAAGTTCTTGAATGGCTTGTTCTCGTCTGGCCTGACGCTTCTTGGACCTACTCAAGGCCTGACTCTGATGTGTGTGTTTCCTTTCCTGAATAGAGAGACCACTCGATTTCCATCTTGACATGATGACATTGCAAGACACCACGTCGAATTGGTTCTTCTGGGTGGGGAGCGGAGTGAAATGCAGAGCTCCATGTTCTCCCCATCCCCTGATATGGACTCCCGTCGTAGCGTCACCGATGCGGCGGCGCAGCCGGTGCATCGCACAGAGGCAGGCTTTCTCCATGTTTCCTTTACGCCTCTTGGGTCATTGTTTCCATGCTAAAGGAAGAGCTTCAAGGTCGATGTGACTCAAGAGGTCCCCTATTATCTTGACGTGGTCTACATACCCATCATAGGGCAGGAAGCTTGATTTTAGTCGGCGGAGGGTTGTCTATATATTATGGCAGATGCCGTGCACGCATTCTTCCAACAACTCTCTAGGTATGTCGAACTGAGAGGTGGCCGTAGGCCAAAATATAAATGGTATATCATCCCTCTCTAGTCGTTTCCTCAGGTACAACATATTGGCATACTCCTCCACTAGTGACTCCTCTACCTGGTCGGCCCAACTGAGACGCTCGCAGTCAATGTGGTCGGAGGCAGTGGGACCGGTAGGTGCTGAATCATTATGTGGGTGATTCGGAGGTGGTTCAGAGGATGAACGCATCCATGGACCGTCTCCTGATTGTAGAAGGATGTCTTCGGTGACTAAATGGGAATCTGACATGCTTGATCCCATCCTTCTGAGTGCCTCTACATATAAGGGTTTTTTCTATTCTTTATTTGGCAGGAGGAGGACTTTCCTATCGATATGATATGTCATTGCAGGGAGGACCTCCGCAATGGCGGGCGTAATAGTGAGGACTACCATTACTTCTTGATGCTTCACTGCATAGAGGAATTTTTTAGTGCACACCCTGGGGAGGACCTCCAAGGTGTTTCGTAGCAAGGGGAGGAACTTCTGGCTGCGTAGTGTCGTTACAAGGAGGACCTTCGCAACAACTGCCATCATGGTGAGGATGACCATCAGGGCTTGACGTTCGATGTGTATCCTGGGGAGGACCTTCAGGACTCACTGTGACAAGGGGACGAGCTTCTTGTTTCTTGGGGACAATGCGAGGAGGACCTTCACAATGGCAGCCGTGGTGGCAAGGACTAACATCACAGCTGCGGAAATGGTGAGTACTACCATTACTGTTTCCGGAGGGAGAATATCTGCGGTATACATCATGGGGAGGGCCTCCAGAATGTACCACAACGAGGGGAGGGCCTTCGTGTTTCTTGACATCTCTACGGGGAGGACCTCCATTATCAGGGTGGAGAAGACTACCATCGTTATCTGATGTCTGGCTGCGTGGAGTTCCATTGCAGCGTAACCCCTGTGGAGGATCTTCAGGGCAGGCTACAACAAGGGGAGGACCTTCTTGTCATGATGAGACGTCACTGCAGGGAGGGCCTCCGTAGTTGCGACTATGATAGCGAGGAATACTATCATAATATGTGGTCCCACTACATGGAGAGTGTTTGGAGCATATAACCCGTGGAGGACCTTTAGGGTGGACCACATCCAGTGGAGGACCTTCTTGCTGCTCGATCTTCTTGCCACGTTGAGGGTTTCTGTGAATCGCATCAAAAGAGGAGCTCTCATGGTCGATCATTATATGCCTGCGGGGGAGGCCCCCACGGGTGCTCTAGGGAGGACCTTCAGAGCTGCTGGTAGCAACATTGCGAGGAGGATCTTAGCAACCGCTATTTCCACTCCCATAATATGGTGATGGGTGGGTAGGTTTTTGAGCCTGTGATGTGTTCTTAGTGGCATTAGGAACCCCAGTTTCCATTAGAGTGGAGTCATGAACTCCCTCTTTATTTTCTGGTTGCCTTTGGCATGTTCGGGGCGCTCTTTTATGGGTAGCGGGGACCTCCTGCTGTTGACAACAGCCTTCACCTTTGGGTCCATCTTTAATTGGGTCCCGTGATACTACCAGGATATGCCGATGAACATCTTGACTTCTAGCTAGGATATATGCCTGTTCTAGAGCATCCACCGTGATGGCCCAGTGTCCCCTAGTTGGAATGAGTGAAGCTGCTTGATCTGGTTGCCCTTGCGTCGCGGAATTTGGTCGCCTACCCTCTAGGGAAGAATCAGGGATGCATATCTGCTCCAAGGTGGATATCTCATCTCTTAGATGAGTCGCCTCAATTGGGGATATGGGCTCACAGGCTCGAGTCCTTGTTGTTTCCGCTGATGCAAGTACATTCGGGAAAGTATGCAAGATATGATCTGGGATTGATACCTTCTCATCCATAATTTCAAGGATATGTAGATAGAAATCTTTGGATGGAATGGTTATGAAGGCACATTCTGGTATCGGAGTAAGAATATCCTGCTCTAGTCCTCCGGTGGTTAGTGGGTGCTGAAAATTCTCTTATGTTGGGGCAGGTGAACGAATCTTCCCATGTACCTGGATACGCCAGTTTATCTCTCTGTTTTCCACCACATCGGGATGGAAGACTTTACTTGCATCCACAGGGAGTTGGCCCTACATATATTGGTTTTCCACCCTATCGATTCGATGGCCTTTTATGGCTGGGAGATGTGCCCGCCTATGATTTGTTGCCACATCTGGGTCGTGGGCTTTGTTGATAGCCACCATATCAGGATGGTGGGCATCAGAAGCAACTGCTAGGAGCTGGTCCGGCAGGCATCGGGTCACCACCACGTCAGGTTGGTGGGCTTCACGACTCTGGGTAGGGAGAGGTGCCTTCCTGTTATGTTTCGTCCTGTGTGAGCGATGGTCTTGATGGAGCTAGGAGGGGATGCATGCCAGCTTATATGATACCGTTATGTCTGGATGGTGGGCTCGGGAGGAGAGAACATGTGTAGGTGCCTGTTCGTGGTACGTCTCCATGGCTGGACAACAGAGCTCCTCCTCAGGGACCAGGGTGATGACCGGTCCCAAATTGTACGTCTTCCACCCTCATCAGGTGGTCCGAGGGGCCGGCGCTTGGAGAGTGTCGGCCAGAATCCTCGGCGAGACATCCCCCTTAGCGCGACAATGTTGAATCACGGCGTTACTGCGATGACATCTGTTGGCAGGGGCCTTGGAGAGGATCCCCCGTTCGGTGGGGATGAAGTCCTCAATGTCAACCTCATCTGCCTCCCTAATATAAGGGAGGTACGCATTGTCCTGTTCTGGGGATAGACTCCCAAAATGGTTGGAGGCAGCAACAGGGGCTATCTGGATCTGCCTTTGCGGCTGCTGCTGGGCAGGCAATCGGTGAGTTATGGTGGATTGGAGGGTGTGCATGTCCGCCTCCACCATCAGGATAGTACCGTTCATGTTGTACTCTCGGATCAGCGCATCTGAGAAACAGTTTTGAAGATGCTGGGTGCATGACGGGGTCCTCCCCGTATGTGAGGATGTCTTGTCATTGCATGGTTGGAAGCACCCACTTGTGAGTTCCTTAAGGATGCCATCGTATCGAAGGGAGTTCTGTGTGGTATCTGTAAAACATTTTAACAAATACAAGCAGAAAACTCATTAAAGCAGCATATGATGATCCCATGCGTAGTTAATGACCTTGCTTGTCCCTCCTTGAGAGTAAAAGGGGGAACATGGTAGGATTAAGTTAAATCCTTCATTATTTGTTAAAGATTCACGTAGGGTTCAGCATTTTTGTTTCGGGTCGGTCTCGGAATGCCCAACGGTTTCGTATCCAATGACGCGTGGACCTGCTTTCAAAAGGCAGGCATTCACCAGATGGTCTGACCAGCGATGCTTAAGAACTCACATTGTTCGAGATGATGGGAAGTCGGGCACATCGCACCCTTTTGGGGGGAATTATTGCATGTTCTGGGACTTTCTTATAGATTTAATCCATATTCATATGTTCATGAATATTTGGTTTATACCCAAGCATAGTATGCATGGAATTAACCCTGGTGGGAAATGGTCAACTGAACTCAGGGGTTCGGAATCATTTATTCCCATGGTTTACCATCCCTCATTCGATTAATGACCTCGAGGATTCTGAACTAATTGAGGCGGCACAAGGAGTGGCATGGTGAATCGATGTGAGGATAGTCGGATCGACCGGTTGTTGGTCTTGAACCTCAGGGAGGCTTCCTATGTACCCTGCCTAGGGGATAGGGATCAAAGTCCACGTAGTTCGAAAGGGGTGTGTTGGAGAACCGACATGAAGGTGGACCCAGGGGTCCGTTGGTGATAGGGAATGAACCTCATGGAGGCTTACTACGTATACTTGTTGTAGGAAATCAAAGTCCTCGTAGTTCGTATTGGCTTGGGACTTACACTCTGAGGAAACCCATAGTGATGGATTAGGGCTTACACTCTGAGAAGGCCCAGGGTGATGGATTTGGTCTTATACTCTGAGGAGGCCCATCTAAAGGATTGGGGCTTACACTATGAGGAGGACCATATGAGGGATTGGGGCTTACAATCTGAGGAGGCCCATAAGAGGATGTCATGTTCAATGCTTACTCTAAGACCATGTGATTCATGCTCGGTGTGAGCAAGAAGAGGCAGTAGGGACCAGACGATCATGTCGTGAATGGTGCATCCGTGATAAGTGGAGTGGGGTTTATGCATGAGGGAGGCCCGTAATGTCAGAGCTTACTCCGGGATGGATACCCATGGTGACAAAGTGGAGCGGGAGAAGGAAATGGGTGATCCTTTGCCCGTCACCTCTCTTATTCCCTAGGGTAGTACGTGGGGGAGTACCAAGGTGGATGGGGAGGGCTGCCTTTGGATGGGTAAGCCGCCCCCTCTCGGGGGATGGGAGAAGTGCCCGAATGCCGAAGTGTGCAGTCCCCTATCCTGGAGAGTAGAGTTAGAAAGGGGGATCTTGGGCTCATACCCCGTATTACCCTGGGAATGTGAACCCAGACATGCTCTTGGAATCTGCCCAAGGGTCGGGGAAACCCCTTTTCCCGTTTTTACTATGGGTATGTGAACTCAAAATAGCACATTGATCCGCCTGAGGGTTACACCACACGGATCTAGTGGCTATGGTGGAGGCATCAGCTCATGGCCGATGAGTAGACCAATGAGGTGGTTGCGAAGGATCAGGCCAGATTAAAATTTGAAGTATTTTATCTGGCTCAGGGAATGGGAACTCTGAAGGTTTTGGTAGGCCACACAGGGGTATGGGTGGTGGCGCCCTTCGCGTAGGTAAGTGCTACGTGGTTGGAGAGGCCGTCCATGAACTAGGGTGGTCCGTAGACTGATGGGAATCCCGCGAACCAAGGTGGTTCACGGCTCAAGGTTCGATCCGCGAACCAGGGTGGTCCATAGAGGGTTCCATGCAGGCAGCGACAGCCAAGGGTGTTGCCAGCCAGAGGCTCGCCGGTCGGGGCTTCGCCCGCGTAGGAGGGTGCTGCGCGGTGCGGCGAATCAGAAAAGAGGAATAAACTCCCTAGTCCGTAGGGAGTACATCTGTGGCGGGACCCTGGTTTGCGGTTTTCTCTTCTTTGTTATTTTATGTTCGCTCTTCACCAAGTAATTATGCATTTCATTCATTCCTTATTAGTTCGTTCCCAAGTTCATACCTGCTCTGGTTCGCGAACTGGAACTTCCGAAATTCTGAGCCTTCCTTAGAAATCCTTCCACCCGAATCTGACCGATCTCTTCTCCGTTATCCTTTTCATTCTTCTTCAATCTCCTTTTATAGAGTGGGGAAAAGGATATATCTATGGTCATGCAGCACCTTTTGCAGAGTCCCATGACCGAAACCCCGGTTCACAGATGACTTGGTCAATCTGTAATTCGCAGGGTATTAAACACTCCTCTGTGAACCAAACTCGGGGAGTGCTTCGCGGCAGTGAAGGGTTCTGCCTCCATTTCGCGAATGACAGCAGAGGCAGTTTGGGAAGACTGACACATCTCGCGGCTGGGGCGGTCCGGAATGGTGAACCGGGTTGGAGCATGTCCCACCTCGCGACCACATAGGATCTTCGCCACCATGTCGCGAACGATGATGGTCCTCGGAGGAGGGACGCTTTACAGAACCGGCCGTGCATCATTAACATAGTACCGGTCCGCAGACTGGTTCCTCTTTCTCCATCCTTGAGTATTTTCCACATTTTCTTAATCATTTTGATGGGAAATTGGGCAGAATCTCCGTTGAGTTAAAGGGGATCATCATTCTACTTTGCGGATTTTTCAAGACCCTACAATTATAACTAAATTTAAATTTATTTACATATCCATTTTATTATATTTATATGTTGTGGTTTATGGTTAAAAGGATACCAAATCGGTAAAGTAATTTTCTTCTCAATTTCCCTTCATTAAGATACATGCCATGTTATGCACCAATATTTTCCGATGGGATGTATCTACTTCCCTTTAACACATAATATAATGAATATACCTATTGTCATGATATTTTAAGCTTCATTTAATATTATTATGTCCTAGATATTATGATTCAAAGTTACCATAGTGGTTATAGTATATTTCTAACATCTCATTGTTTATTAGGATTGTTTATGATTTTTATTTCATAGATAAAATCTTACGATCTATATCTCAGGAAATATTAAGAAATTTATTCTCCTCTATTTATTCATTTAATATAAAATTAATGGTATAATTTTTACACTATTCCGTACTTAATAAGATTTAGTAATTTGTTTATTAAAATTTTACATTATTTCTAATTTCTGTTGGATATTCATGTTCTCCCAAAACCATGTTTTCTAAAAATGTATTTAATAATGTTTAACTATGATTTTTAAAATTATTTAAACCAATATTTTACATTTTTAGTTTGAAAAATTATTTTTCAGCATGTACTAATTTACCTGGTATCAGGATTGTCACTTCCTTTAAGCATCATTTGAAAATATAAAATGTTATTTTTAATGATTTTTATAATATTCTTCAAATTAGTAGGGTTTAAATTGATTTTAGTAGAAAAAGGGTTTCAAAAATGTTTTATTTTTTGAAAAAATTATTTTTAATAATTGCTAAATATTTCGTTATAAGTTTTTATTATTATTTTCAAAGAGGAAGGTTTTGAAAAAAAATTGACTTAAAATTATATTTTAAAGAGGAAATAGTATTTTCTCAAAATATTTTTGAAATTATTTCTTAAATATTAATTTAAATTTTTTATGTTTTTTAATGAAATTTATTTTGAAAATGAAATAATTTTTAAAAAGTGATTTTAAAAGAAAGCCTATTTTCATGTAGAATTGATTCATGTGATATTTTAAAATCCCTCCCCATTTAAGTTTACATCCTTTGATATTTTTTTATTTACTGGTGATTTTATCCAAGCATATCATTCTCATTATTTCATTGAATGGATTATGTTAATATGAAAATTTGTTTATGAAACACATTTCTCTTCCACAGGTTGTACCATGTAAAAATGATTATGCAACCTGCTTAATATCATGTGTTTTTATATAATAAAATGATTATTAAACTACACACTTTTTCACAAGTTATTTATAAAATGAAATTTTTTTAATACCCATTTCATTTCATTGGATATATTTCAATGCTTATGAAACCCATAATTTTTTATGGATCACGATACATTGAAAGTTTTAAAAAGTTTTGAAACATGGTGTATGATTTCATAATGGGATGGGTGGGATGTATATCTCCATCCAATGTATTGGGTAATGATAAATGTGTTATGACATAAAAGGGTAAATGGGAGGGAATACCAAGCCTGAAACAACATGGTACATAGGAGGACATCCTAATCATGAAACAAGAGGGTACATGAGAAGTCATCCTAAGACTGAAAAAAGATGGTACATGGGAGGGAATACCAATCCTGAAATAAGAGGGTACACAAGAGGGAATCCCAAAGCCAAAACAAGATAGTATATAAAAGTAAATCCAAATCCCAAAATAAGAAGGTACATTAGAAGGAATTAAAAAACCCAAACAATAGTGTACATGGGAGGGAATATCAAACCCAATGCAGGTTCCCTAGTGATCATCCAAATCTTAACAAGTTATGAAGGTCTTAGTATGTATCCTTGGCATATGATTTTATATGATTATGTGTATTCTTTAATTATATATCGTAATCGTATGTTATTCTTTCATGGATTATACTTTTGATTTCCTTATGATTCATGCCTTATAAACTACCAATATTTATTACATGACTCATGTATATGATCATTGAATAGTAAAGTATGATCTTCAAATTTAATTCTCATGTTCTCATACAATTTCTCTCATATTATTCTTACATTTCTCATTTTTTCCCCATACTAAGCATCGGGGCTCACCCTTTCCTATGTTTCTTTTCCCTATGTTATAAATAAAGTGTTTAAATAGGAGTACTATTGAGAAATATAGGATATATTTCATTGAATTAGAATAATTTCTTCTATATTTACGAAGACACTAAACTAGTATGGTCCTCAAGAATATACTTTTGAAATATGCATAATATTTATCTAAAATGATGTAATACCCATGTATGTTATTCTAGGTTTCTATAGTTGGTATAAAAGGAATGGATTAATCAACCTTTGTAAAATAGTATGTGGAAGCTTTAGTGTGATACCTATGGATATTTATATGGATATGTATAGGGATTTCTAAAAGTATAATCTGAAGTGGTGATAGATTTAATATAACGTGTCATAATTTCTGAATACTAGAAGTTATTTTTCATTATTATAAGGTTTTATACTAGGATAATTGTTTCTCCCTTGATGATTTCTAGTAATAATAAATAATTGGATGTAGGTGGAACTGGATTAATATTGAATGGTTCATATGTGGAAATTGTGGGAATTAGGAAAGTTTATATCCTTAGTGGAGGTCTCATAATGATATTCAGGAATGTGGCACGAGTATTAGGTATATTGTTAAAGGTAAAGATACTTTGAATGACATGTGAATGTTATGGGATGTTATATAAGTAGTTTTTTACAATATATATTAGAATAGTTATTAGATTGTTATTGTGGAACCTTAATACTTGATTTATATTTCATATTCAAGAAAATTTGTATAAAGGAATAAGATGATGAATCTGGATTAATGGTTTAAGAATACCCTTGTATGATAAAATTGTATATGTTTTCTAGTTATAGTATTATATTATACTAATCATGAAGTGTCTAATGATTTTTTGTATAGGTTTTTCCTTAATTGTTTTCAAGAATATGTTAAATTATACTGACGACATAGAAAAGTGATTTAATGGAATGGTAACATTAAGGTTAGGTATACCATAACATGTTCCAGAGGATGAGAAATTGATATTTATTTTGGATAAAAAGATAATGATATAGATAATGTATAATGGATATAATTTAAGACCTCGTAACTGATAAAATATTTATTGAAATAGTTGTTTATGCTATCTTGGATTAATTTTACCACATTCTTTGTTTTAGGGAATATATCTAATAATATTTTGAATAAGGAAGCATGCATGTTATTAATAAGGATTTATGGTAATTTTGGGTGTTATAGTGGTTCAATAGAGTACATGATAGAAGTTATTCAAATGATTAGTATGTGATAATAAAGATATACATTATGATATATGGGGGGTCATTATTAATATTATTTTGAGATATTTAGTGGAATTTTTTTTATTTTTTTGTATTTTCCCCTTTTGTAAAGGTTATAAGGTTAACCATTTTGGGGATATTTGTGTTAAAAAACATATGATGTTTTCAAATTTCAGGTATTATCTATCCATGTTGGGATTTATATATATTGGATAATGTGTGCTTACCCTTTTTTGTGATAACGATATATGGAATGACCTAAAATTCAATTTATAGATCTCAGGGTATGCTAAAAATATAGGAATGAAAAATTCAACTTCCCTTAATGGTATCAGAGATGAAGTGGAAATTGATCATGGCACAAAAAATTTTGAGTTTGTCTTATAATCATGTAAACCTTCTCATAAAAATTCCACAACATTAAGAAAAATTAGTCTTCAAATAACATTTTATCATGTTATCATTTTTTTGATGATTTCAATTATCTTTTTCAATCCTCTATGTGTTATGTATTTTTTTATTAACCTTCTCTTTACTATGTTCTCTTTCACTCTCCATTATAAATTTATGGTTAGTTTTCAATTCCATGTCCATATTTTCACTTTCCATCTATGTTCGCATATATGGAACCCAAGTTATTAGATAATTGGGTAACCTTTATGTTTCTAGATTTACCTTTTTAGAGGAAGTTTTAGAATTGATTTTTTTGTGGGGGTTTCTGTGAAATGATCTATAAATTATTAATCCTTTGACAACCAAGATGAAATTCTAGAGAGAAATTATTTTTAATGGTGGTATAATGTAACACCACAATATTTTGTGAATATTTTTTTAATTAATTCAATATTTTCATCATACTTAATTTCATGAAACATTGACTATAGCTTGTGTTATACAAATGAACTATGTTTTTATTGCATATTATGCAACACAAAGTTAATCTTATGTTAAACAAATAACACTGATTATATTTGGGAACTTGCAAGAGTTTGATTAGATTTTGGTACATGTGACATTGTATTTGGATTTTCTTACATTAAATGTCAAGTTCCTTTGATTGATTGTGTTACATGAAAGGGTGATTTTTACCAAACTAAAATATGTTATTAATATTGTATTTAGATATTATTATTGTTACCACTGATATGTTTTAATGGAATTTATAAATAATCTTAATTAAAGTTTTGTAATATTATTTACACATGAATATAAAATTTATCATTTGTTTATGAAATAATCAGAAATTAAATTAATATATATTTCAAAATAAATAAATTCGTTTTCTAATAGAACCGATTCTCTATGTAAAAAGATAATTTTATCTCAATAAATTTAAAAAAACTATTGATGAATGTTATTTATAAAATTATTACATTATATATTTTATAAATTTTTTTGACACTCATCAAATATACTTTATAGTCATAAGATAAGGATAAATTCAATTATATGTATAAGAATGGGTATTTTTTTAATAAATAATTTTATCAACTTTTAGTGGTGAATGAATTATAAATTTAATTTTTAACAATTTTAAATTTTTTATTTAAAAAATTAACTTTATTTTCTAAATTTGGATATATAAAATTTTTTTTGATGATATTTTAGTTTTTTCATAGAAGTTTTAATAGTTTTATGAATAGTAAAAAATTGAATTTCAATTGGAAAATACTTTTTCATATAATTTATTTATATAGAAACATAAATTTTTAATTGGTATGAAATTATATTTTAACTAATAATACATTAATCAATTCAATTGAGGCAATTTTAACCAATTTCTCATTTAATTTTATGTTACTATCTTCCACTTATGTTATTTGATTTTAGAAAGATTAATTACATAGTTTGAATAATAATAATTTATAATTTATAATAAGTTAAAATTAATTTCGTACTAAAAATATTATTAAATGTAATTTAAATTAATTACAATAAATAAAGTAAAAAAGGGTTTACTTAATAGTTTATCTTTAAACTTAAGCGGCCAAATGACCTCGACACTTGTCTAAAATCCATTTTCTTGACCTATTCTGACCATATCGTTGATTTTATATAAAATTAAAAATTATTGGAGGTACATTATATAAAGTATACCACTAAATATTTTTACCCTTTTGTATTTACAAGGATTCCACTGCTTGTCCACTATAAAACAGAACTCACCCACCCCCACCCTCACTCCCTCACATATCTTAATACACATTGGATCATCCAAACCCTAAAAAATTTACCAACATCTTTCATCTCATCCTAGAAGAATCACTTTTGGAATAAAGTAAGCCATATTTTTCCTTTGGTGAAAACCAAAAGGAATTACCCAAGGAAGATGTAACATCCTTCAATAAACACTTTTGTTTTACTCCATTTCCCTAACCCCTAAATTATTTATTTACATGATTATATAATAACATATGTAACATCAATATAATAATATTTTATTGTGTTATGTATTCTACCAAAACTCACACAAACATCCATCAAATGGGATATTCAGTCATCGTTCGAGTGTATGGTCGACTACCACCTTGTGAACCGATGACGTTTTTTCATCCATTGTCAAATCTAAAGGTTGTAAATATTAAATTATTTTCTATTTTTTATATTATTTATACTTTTTTTATATTTTATTTATAATTATTACCTTACTATATAACATATACCTTCATGCATTTTATTCTATTAAAATCTGAAAACTTTATCTGTTGACGTGTGGACTACTGCCTCCTCAAAGTTATGTGATTCGTTCACAATTTTAATAGAGAGTATTAAGGATCATTTTATTAAATTTATATGATATGTATAAAATAATAATTCTAGAGGAATAATATATATATATATATACATACATATACATATATACAATTTATTATCATTTATTCCAGATAATAAGAAAACATGAATAGTGTTCATGCATTTGTATTCCCTACTGTCTCTAAAAATGGTTTATTCCATTTCATATTTCTATCTTGTATATATTATTATAAATATTTATATAATGAATATATATGATATTTATATCATTTTTACATTATTTAAATAATTAAATAATTAACTAAGTAAGATAATCATGAATTACAATTCAAAACATTCATGAAAAACAAAATGCATATTACGTGAAACGTAACATTGACAAGGAATTGTTAACAAATGGGTAATATAAAGTCATAATAAAATCATATATGGTATTAGATATAACTATATGGTTCTATTTTATATTTATGAAAAATTAATAATTATTATATAGGATGTTTGAAAATGTATGAAGGAAATCATGACTTAAGGTAAGGGTTTTCTCATCTCACTATTATTTCTCTGAGACTTATGCCTTATTCACCACTCATTTATTTTGTGTGATGTATATACTGAACAATAATGTATTCTATTACTCTTATAATTAAATTTATGGTTATTTACATATCCATTTTATTATATGTCTTTCATGCTATTTGTGGTTCAAAAATTACTAAATCATTAAAGTAATTTTGTTCTCAATTTCCATTCTTTGAGATACATGACTTTTTATACTTTTCATGGAATGTATTAAGAACATGACTCACTTCCACATCACCAAGAGTAATAAGATTATTTTTTTATCCCTTGGAATTATAAAATAATTAAGAAAACTCTTTTTTGGTCTAATCAATGGTAAGAAACATTGGAAAATTTTGTGTTTTTTATTACTTTATTATATAGAGTCAAAAGCCTATGTTTAGTGAAAAATGAACTACCCACTTTTTTCCTATATAAACCCACCAAAAATAAACTTCATATTCACATAATGTCATTTTAGCACGTAATTATTATACCATACCCTCTATAGAGTCCTAAAAGTTGTTCACATTCTCTTAATGAGCTCCTCTGAATATTTGGGATCACACTATCATGGTAAGGGATCCTATACTTCTCCTATTTATTCAAGAATCTTATTCATTCTATACATTTTATTTCCAATTACTAGATTTGGGAATCAATTTTTACATATATAACATATGGTTCATTTTATTTCAGACTTCTGACATACCCCTTTTTCTTTTATTCAACCATTTTATGAAACTTTATGTATTGTAGTTATGCTGCAAAAAATTATCCTCTGATTTTTATAAACCATTTTATCATTCAAGAACCCTATTAGTCTTATTCCTATTAATTAAAAAATATTCAATTAGAATTATGTTAATAAATATCCCTAAAACTTTATTTTTGATTTACAAGTGATTGGGGGCCCCTTTTTCTCCCATTGAACCATTATAGGAATCTTCAAGTACTATCATTATGCTGCTAAATAGTCTCTGCGGTTTTCCATGTAAACCATTTCAATGGTGTATATTAAATACCATTTTAATTCATGGGAATTCACCTAGTTGTAATTATACTTAATTTATTTTGGGATAACATTTATTTAACCCCATGTCCTTAATCATGGTATTAAATTAGATGAAATATGTTCTTAAGAAATATGATCTATGTGGAACACTTATACATGTACATGATATGATTATGATTGTTTGGATCAGATAGATCTCTAATGTATTGGGTATTTTTTTTGTCTCATGAGATTCCATTTATAGTTAATGGGAGGTTATCCTAATATCATTATGTTATGATGTATTTTTGGTTACCTTGAATTGTTCTTAGGATGTTATGATTAATGTTTTTTTCTACTTTCCCATGTTGCCATTATGTTTTCATGAAGTGAAATTCCACATTGTTCTTGTTTATGATTATCACCCCTTTTATGTCCCATTGAAAGTTTTATTATCTAAAATTTAATATATTCTAACTTTTATTAATTTTTATTCCTTTAATGGTATTTATAGCTCACACCTTTCTTATGATTATGAAATGGTTATCCCATACAATTCAATGTATGATGTAATATTATAAGAATGTTAATGATGTTTTTAATAATGGTTTTCTCCCTGTATTTGAATATTTCATGAAATTTACACAAATACTAAAAGACACCAGTGTTTTTCAACTTATAGGTTTTATTATGTGTATTATTATGTAATAAAAACTAGAACCATGGTTTTGTAAAGACTAAGGTTATCATAGGTGGTATCAATGGATTTTTATTTGTTTTTTAGATTAATATAATGAAAATATTGTAAAACATTTAGGGTGAAATAAATCATATGACATACAAAAATTATTGTAATGTAGAGAGTAAGTTATTTCCAAAAAATACATCATATCTGAGATACTATAATTGGATGTGGATTTAACAAAATTGTACATACTCGTAATACCCAAAAACTGTATATTTAGATAGACTTGATCATGAACTAGTGCACCACATTAGGTCTTACTGCACACATGGTTTGAAACAATTGAGATATGTGCGTTGGTAAATTCACAAGCTCTTTATAAACAATTATTATAGTAAAAATACATAAAATTTTATGTTACGAGTTATATCATGGATAAAATTAATTGAAGATTATAAATTCATAATATGAGGAATAAATTTCATTTACAAATTATCACTTAATGTTATTGTATTTCCATTTATGAGTAGAATAATTTATATATTATCATCCATAATTTTCTCTTTATTCTAACCAATATCCAGAAAGAGGTGGAACCGAGTAAACAATATATTTGAAGGGTAATGTGATGACTACTAAAATGAGATTCCAAACCTGGTGGGAGAATAAATCATGATCTTTATGATGATTCAATCTCCGTGGAATCAGGTTTGAAAGAGAAACATAAATCATGAGGAAAGCCTAGATCTCCCAAAAAGGAACAAGATGCAATTGATAAAATTATGAGAAAAAGGTCTCTGACATTCAATGGATCATTTATTACCTTAAATGTGGAGTAATGGATCATCTACATTGATAAGTTATTCTCCATCCTATAATTTTCTTAGAATGAGATGGTTATACTATCTGTTAATTATATGGAGGTAAAAGTTGATCAATGGTGCAAATTGATAAATAATACGAATCTTAAGGAAGAGATCAATGTTATGGGGTGGAAGGTATTATTGAAAATGATTTTTGATAAATTAATTCCTCTCACTCTCCAACACAAAATAAAAATGTATTTCCTTGACCTCAAGAAAAAAAGGCAATGAATCCATCAAGGCTCAAAAGGAAAACATTATAGGACTTGGACGATGAGCCTCCATAAATTTTTTAAATGGGACAATGATATGATTTGGGTAAGGTATGTAAGGTCACATATATAGTGATTACATATGAGAGAAACCCACCAATGTAATAGAATAGTGGAATTCTCCAGTCAATTATCAATCAATTTTCCATCGTTTCAACTATGAGGAACAATTAAAATGTATTAAACACTTCCCTTGTCTAGGTTTATTGAAGAAAATAAATTCCAACAACTTTTATGGAATCAAGGGAAAGAATATACCATCACAACTGCTAAGTAGGATCTTCAAAAGGAAGTGGTTGTAGGTATTATTGTTATTTAATAAATAATATTAAACATGATTTTTTATTATGGTTTTACACATTATTTTATATCAGAAAATTTTATTAAAACTATTAAAACACCCTCACAATTCATGGAGGTATATCTATCAATGAAAATGGAAAATGGGGAAATTTTTTCATCCAATGTTTATAAATACCCTCCTGAAAAACATTATGGGATGAACATATTAGTGAACCTTATGATACTCCCTATAGTGGAATTTGATGTAATTCTAGGTTTGGTTTGGATCTCCTCAAATAGTTACATTATGAATTTCCATGATAAAGAAATCATTATATGTTTTATGAATAATCCTCTTTCTCTATATTTGTGCAATAATAATGATGAATCTTCTTTAGTACCAACATCTCCAGTGTAGATATTATTACCCAAAGAAATATCACATAGCTCAAAATATTCAACTTAATGAAAATATAAACCATTAAGATATTCTCATTGCAAGGGAATAATATAATGTGTTTACCTAATAATTACATGGAATTCCTCCTATCCAGGAGGATAAATTTTCAATACATATTATTCATGGGGATTTTCAAATATCCGAGAATCCATATGGAATAAATGTTGTGGAACATGAGGAACTAAAGAAAAAACTATAAGAGAATCTAGATAAAGGTTTCACATGTACAAGTGCTTCACCAGGGGGTGAACCAATCCTATTCATCAGGAAAATGGATGGGTCTATGCACTTTATCATTGATTATCACAATCTTCTTAAGATAATCATAAATAAAAAGTATTCACCTCCTCATTTTGATTACTAGTTAGATGAGCTACTTGGAGCCCAATAACTATCCCAAGTGAATATTCGGTCTCTGTATTATAATGTAAAGGGGAATAAAGAGTACCTCTTCAATAATTCATTCCATGAATGGTATATGACCTATGAGTTCATAGTAATTCCATTCAGAATCATTAATTCTCTAGTAATCTTCACGTACTTGATGAATATAGTCTTAAGTTATTACTATGAATAATTTGTGTTTGTCTTGATATATGATATTCTAATATACATCAAAATAAAGGAGGAGAATGAAGAGAATCTAAGAACTGTACTAAGGACCGTATGAAAAAATAAGCTTTGTGAAAAGTATAGAAAATTTGATTTTTGGATGATGGAAGTCTCGTTCTTGGTGATGATTTTCACAAGTAGTTTTATATCAATATAACATTTATAGAAAGATGAAATTAAAGGGTTGAAAAGGAAAACATATATGGATAAAATACAAAGTTTCCTTGTGTTATCTATGAATTATCATTGATTTATGATATGTTTCTCATGAATCTTAAAACCTCTAACAATGATAACTTAGATGGGAGTCCGGTTTTTTGGAATAATGAATGCGAAGAAAGTTAAAACAATTTTAAATAGAGTCTAATAACTACACTTCCTTTTACACTACCCACATGTAGGGAATAATTAATGGAATTCATTAATTATAATAAGAACATCTTGGGCTCTACTAATGAAAATTTAAAAATAGATTGCATATTCCTCAAGGAAATTGAATGTACATGAATAGAACTTCCCAATTCACGAGCTCGAGTTGGATGCTATAATATTCACATTGAAAGTCTTGTAAAAATATATCTTTAGGGAAATGTGTAAAATATATATTAATATTAACAGCCTCAAGTATATATCAACATATAAAGAGCTATATATGAACCCTTGAAGGTGGATAGAGCTGATTATGGTATATAAGTGCTCAATCCACCATAATCATGAGAAACTGAATAATGTGGTAGATATTATTAGTATACATGATCAGAAAACATTATAAATGATGAAATATAAGAAGGATACAAAATTCTAAGACTTGAAAAGAATAATCGTGGGAGTTATAAAGGAAGGATCATCATCAATCCTTTCACATATGATCTCTCAATCATGCCTTCTATAGAATTTATAGAATGATCAAAGAGATGATATGGGAATTAAAAATATTGTGGGAGATATAATAAAAGGGAAATCCTTAGAGTTAAAAATTAATTAATAATGAGTAGTAAGATTTTGGTCAAGACAATTTCTATGAACATTTCCTCAAATAAAATAATAATTGTTGGATGATGTACATAGCTTGACCATCTACTTACATCTAGGGAGAAAAAATATATATCAAGATCTCTAGGTGAAATATTGGAGGGACAATATGAATAATGATATCAAGGAATATACATTAAGGTGTCTTGTATGATAAAATTTGAAGGATAATATGGAAAAATACAAGGGATGATGCAACCATTACCCGTACCTATATGGATTTGGGAAAACACAACCACAATCCATTTCACTTGACTTATGAAAATATCACCTTGAAATAATTCTATATGTGTTATTGTGGATTTGCATCCAAAAATTTTCCACATCATTGTGATTTTAGGGGATATATCTCTCAATCACCTAGAAAAGATATACTTTAGAGAAGTGGTCAGGCTGTATATATTACTAATATCAATTATATATGATCAAGATACAATATTCACATCCATGTTTTGTAAGATTCTACAACATGATCTATAGACTGAGTTGAACATTAGTATACCATTTCACCCTCAAACTACTAGCCAATACAAGTGAACTATCCAGACACTTGAGAATAGGTGGAGATCATTCTTGATGGACTATAAAAGGGGATGATATAAACATATTTCTTTGGTTCAGTTCCCATAGAAAAAATATTTTCCACTCAAGCATTAAAATGGATCCCTATGAAGCCCTTTATAGAAATAGGTTCATAACACCTTCATGATGGGATGAAGTTGGTGAATGAAAACTTATGGGTCTTGAAATGGTAGAGGAAGTGTCGGAAAAGGTCAAAATATTCAGAAGCACATCAACGATCAAAAAAATTGAAAGATGAGCTACACACACAATCATTGATGAGACATATAGTTATAGGATGTTGATATGTTATTCCTTTGTATATCTATATGGATGAAATTCTAGAGATATTGGAATAATTGAATGCTGAGTCAATAATACATCAGTCCCATTGAGATTCTTGATCACATCTGAATCTTGGACTATGGAATAGAACATCACCCTATAATATCTAAAGTATATGATATGTTCCATGTATCTCTATTGTGGAAGTACAAACAACAACCATTACATGTAATGAATCAAGAGATGGTACCACTAGAGAATGATCTTTCATATGAGGAGTGGCCAGTGAAGATCTTCAATCATAAATAAAATTTTCTATGAAAAAAGACAATTCACTTTGAAAATGTGTTGTGTAGAAAATATAAGACTAAAGAGGTGATATTGGAATTTGTGGAGGTGAAGAAATAGAATTACGATCATCAATATTTTATTTGAAATGATAATTTTCATGGAAAATTTTTAGAATGGAGAACCATATAATGACCATAAATTTTATAAATAAAATTACATTTATAAATTAGTTAAATAGCCTCATGTAGGTATAGAAATCAAATGAGTTTATTTGGTTTCATTATATCCAATCCGATTTTAAATATTATTATGAATCATTTTCATTGATAAAATAGTTGTTGATCTCTGATCATATGATTAGTATAAATATAATGTTTTGAAAATTTTAGTTGAAATAGAAAAATAAATTGATAGCCTCAACTAGTTTTATCATAACTTATAAATCCAATTTTTAATGATTCTAAGGGAAATAGAATCGCATTAATTTCCACATGACCAAGCCCAAGATGATATACAACAATTAAAGAATTATATAAACCATTTACAGGAGAATTTAAAGCTCATTGAGATCACAACCCAAGCCATGTTTGTTGAACCACCCTAAGAAAATATCACCATCACAAACCTTACACTTTGGTAATCTTATGATGTAATTAAGGGTTACGTATCATGACCTTAGTAATATGAATATGTAAATTTTATTTTCAAAAGAATAATGGTTATATTTACATCTTATTATTACTGTGTTAATGATTCTAATTTCATTATGAAAAAATATAAATTTTATTTTTATATAATAATAATTTTCAACCAAGATTTTCCTTTGGATAGATTAATAAATTTTTAAAATAAATGATAATTTATGAAAATAATGAAAATAAATAATTTTTATTAAATATAAATGATAAAATATTTTTTATAAAGTTAGATGTGAATTTTTTAAGGGTCAAAAATAGATATCATCATAAAATAATGATTTTTTGAAAAATTGCTATTTCTTTAATTAAAAAATTTAAAAATTTCGATTATTATTTAGATAAAATAAATATTAGTTTTTCAATCATAATTTCAAAATATCTATCAGTGAATTTTTCATAATTTTCTAGGACATTCAAATTTTTGAGAAAAAAATTAAATACGTTATAAATACATGTTGTGTATTATGACATCACAATCACCCTAAATGATGTAGTAAATTATATAATGGGTATCCAAGACGGAATGAATGTTATCCATTTAAAATAAAGATATTTTTTGTAATTTTATTAATAAGATATGGTCTTTATTATTCCACCAAAACCTATATTATATTTTAAGGTTTTAAAATAATTTCATTGCGAAATTGACTCATTTACATGTCACCAAGGGTAATAATATTATTATTATAGTCCTTACCTCATGAAATAATTAAAACCATTAAATTTATATAGATACCATTGGAAGAAAAATTAAATTATTTTGATTTTGATTATATTATTATATAAAATCCCAAACCAATGTTTGGGAAATAAAAAAGACCAACCCTCTTCTCCATTATAAACCGACACCATATCACCTTCCACTTCACTAAAGTACCATGTACAATATCCTTAATTTAATCGGCCCTCTGTATAGTCCTCCCAATGGTCCCCCAATATCTCAAGAATCTCCTCCCAATATTTTGGAGTCACCCTTTCGATGTAAGGGATCACCTCCCTCTTCACTTTATTCAAGAATCTTCTCCATTCGTTTCATTTTATATCCAATTAATAATGTCAGGACATGTTTTTCCACATCCTATGTTCTCTCATTTTTATTTAAAAATAAAGAGATACCCCTTTAACCCACATAAAAAAGTTTTCTGAAGCATTATAAACATTAGTTATATTACCCAAATTATCATATGATTTTTCCATTAAATGTTTTTATTCAGGATCCTATGTGTCTTTTTCTTATTAAATTCCCAAATTTTCAACTTTTATTATGTTATTACATTTCTCTCATACATTTATTTAGATTTACATTCCATGAAGTACTACTTTTTCTCTCCTTAAACTATTTTATGAATATTTATGTACCGTCATTATGATGTTGAAATGTCACTATGATTTTCCATGCTAAACAATTTAGTGGTGTATACCCACAAAAAAAATTCCACTAAAGGGTATTCAACTAGTTTTAAATATACATAATTTATTTGGGACATATTTGTATCAAACTTATAATCCTTAATCATGGTATTAAATTTTTTTAACTATTTTCTTATTTTATATGATCTATGTGGAAAACTTAAGCATTTTCATGATATGATTATTATCAGTACACCTATATAGAGCTCCAATGCATTTTGTATTATTTTAGTCTCATGAGATTCCATATATTGTGCTGGTGAGGTGTTCCTAAGCACATTGTATGATGATTTGTTGGTGTAAAATGCTGACATATTCCCATGATTTCATGTTTAATGTTGTTGTCACATTCCCATGTTTCCTTTATGTTATCATACTATACCGTGGCTCATTTTTCATGTTCACAATGCTCACATCATTAATGTCCCATTAAAATTACTATTGTATAACATGTAATACATTTTTCATGTTATGCATTGTTAATTCCACTACTAGAATCTATATCTCCCCACTTACATATGTATCTTCCTAGGTTATCCCATTTAGTTTTACGTATGATGGAATACTATAAGCATGTTCAAGAAGATTTCAATAATATCGATGCACCCCTCATTTTATGATTATAACGTCCAAGATCGGGGTGCCACCCAATGTTCCTCGATCCTAGTTGGTCACATCACCTCATGCACATTTCCCCTAATTCCAGAGTCTTCCGACTATTAGAGAGTGCTAAGGTGTGATATTGGGGAAACTATTCCCTCATTAACAATTTATTCACAACAGAAAAAATAGTAAACAATAGTGTAACGGTGACAACAAAAAAATTAAACATTGTAAGACTAATAGTGAATCCATCAGAGGCCATTAGACACACACACACACACACACACACACACACACACATATATATATATATATATATATGATACATGTCACATGTATCTAAGAAATCATCCAACCATGTATCAATTCTAGAAAGCATTACAGAAACCAATGTCCATAAGAAAAAAGTAAACTCCAGCGGCATCCCAAGCCCCATCATGGTCCCATGCTCTCCATCTCCAACAACAATCAAGTACCTGATAAAGAAGGGTGCTTTCCCTTATCAATACCTGCAACCATATAATCTGTTTGGTACCAAAACCATGATGCAAATGGTGTGTGACAAAAATCCCAATAGGTAACCACCAAAAAATCATTGTCTAACTGTTAGTGAATATATATAAAAGGTAATGTGCAAAAATAAAAAAAAAAGTATGACTTACTCAAAAGTAAACAATCCTATAGTTTTCAAATACATTCATTTAAATTTATTATTCATCATTTGAATCATGTAATTTTATGATCTAGACTAATCTCTATATCCCCTTGTGTAATAGTAACAATCATATGTCTCAAAATTCAATATTAAAAATAAATTAAGACTAAGTCGAAGCTTGTTCTTTGGCTTGGAAGACTCATCACCATCATTCAATCAATCACAAATAGCCCTCTAAGAAAGATCTCATGGTCTAAACCCTTTACATTAAAGTATAACTTCATCTTTTAAGAATGACCATCTGGGAAAGCTCCCACAGTCTAACCCCTTTGGTCTCACATAATAGTAAATAAATTATAAACGACCTCCTAGGTATCTCCCAAGGTCTATAACCCTAGGTCGACATTGCATAAGGTAATTATAAACAACCGCTTGGATAGCCTTCATGGTAAATACCCCTCGGCCAACATCTACACCAAGGCTCTCATGGTCCTCTGTAAATAAGATGGAAGTCCCCTTAGTCATCTCGATCCAAGGCTCTCATGGTCTATTGGAAAAATATAGTGCACAACATATCAAAATAGCTCATGTATTCTATAAAAAATACATGGATAAACATTTACAAAGCATAACACATGCTTTTCATATAATCAATCTACTCCATCCTAATCGACCAAGGCATGGAAAACAAGGTAAGCCTCAAAAAAACCTAGGCCAAATGGAAATAACTATCAATCAAGGGAAACACACCAATTGGGTGTCCCAAAAACCACGTATCTAATATTATTCAAAAGAAACAACCACTTTTTCAATCAAAAAAATCATAGAATGTATTAAACTAGGATAAATTCAAAAACACGCAATACCCAAAATGTAAGTATGTGGCACAGTTAGCACATATAATGTAAATACGAGCACCAAAAGATCATAACTAAAATCCTTAACATCTCAAGATTGATATACTTGAACGTCGACCATTGAATTGTACTAGATCAGCATAGATATACAAAAGATAAAAATAAACTGACCTTGAATAACTCACGAGAGAGTTAGAATCAAGAAAGAAGGCTCTAGGGGAATTGAGAACTCACCTGTGGGATTCCAACTCACCCAACAACGTCTCAATCAGGGATCTAATGGATAATCAGGAGGGGTTTGGAATTTTTCAGGCTTTCTGCCGCTCTCTTGTAGGAACCACTGCCAGAAAAATGTGTTTCTGAATATAAGAAGTGTCCCCAATCCGATTTATCAAATATAAATAAAAGTACATGTCTTGTCCATTAAAATTGCACTCTGTTTATTAGCTTCATCCATCCTCGAATTAAGCTGGTCATCCAAGTCATCACATGAAAATGTTCTCAGCAGTTACATGGCGAGTACGCGTATGTACGTGAAGATTGGGTACATTGTGTGTACTCAAGAGTACATGGTGGGAATATAGAAAAAACTCATTTCATCTTTTTACTCAAAAAACCTTAAAAATGATCTATATATGAAATGGGTGTATGGGTTCTTACAAACATCACCCCTTAAAGAAATTTGTCCCTGAATTTCCCATTAAAGGGTGGTAAAGAAGAATCTGTGAACAAATCCTAAAACAGTGATCATATGTCGGCCTCCTTCTCCTATGTCTCGTCATATACTAACCAATGTTACCATAGAATCCACACTATTGGAATGGACCAGCCATAGATAACCATCATGCTACAAACCACAATCCGAATAGGGTGTTCCTAGAAGGATGCATCGACCACCAACTCAACCTCCTCAGGTTGAAAAACATGAGATGGGTCTAAAAAATAATTTCATTGCTGAGAAACATTAAAGACATCGTGCATATCTTGGTTCCTATGTGGTAACTACAATGGATAGGAAACTATCCTAACTCTCTTAAAAACATCAAACGGCCCAATGTATCTTTGTGAAAGCTTCCCCTTTCTCCTAATAATCATATGTCCCAACCACGGTCTGACACGTAGGAAAACCAGGTCCCTAACCTTGAACTACAGAGGTCATCTCCTCTGATCAGCAATAGATTTCTGATGATATTGTGTTGTATCCATCCTCTTCAAAATCAACTCCACTTTCTCAGTGGCCTCCTAGATATGATGTGGTCACGGCATGGCTGCCTCTCCTACCTCCAGCCAATAAAGGGGTGATCAACATGACCTATAATACAAATCCACATAAGTTTTTATCTGAATTGTTTCCTAGAAACTATTGTTGAAGAAAAAATACACCATAGGTATGTGTCTCTCCAAATATCCCAAGAAATACACAATTCAAGCATGAAGCATGCCCTCCCAAACCTGAATCATGCATTCGGACTGGCCATCTGTCTGGGGGTGGTAAGATATACTTAGAAGCACAAGAGTACCATAATCCCTCTGTAGTCCCTTCCAGACACGAGAAGTTAACTAGACGTCCATTTATTAAATTATAGAGTGAGGAACCTCATGTAAACGTCGAATCTCTCATATGCACAACCTCCCAATATCATCAACACTAAGGGTTTCTTTAATTTGAGGGAAATGGGCATACTTCATGAGTATTTTCACAACAACCCATACCGCATCATTACCTCGAAGAGACCTTGGTAAACCTTTCACAAAATCCATTGGGACATCAATCCACTTACACTCAATAATGGATAACTACTGTAATATCCCTATCGTTTATTGATGCTCTGCCTTCACCTACTAAAAGGTGTAACATCTCATAACAAAACCCGCTAAATCCTTCTTCATACCTATCCACCACTTTTGTCGATGCAAATCTTGATACGTTTTGGTGACACCAGGAAGAACTGTTCATATGGAGGCATGAAAATATCCCAAAAAATCCTCACGTATTTCTACTAACACCCATATGTTCCTATAAAAACACAAAACCTCATCCTCGCCTACGGTCCTCCCAAGAGTAGGTTCCTCGTTTGGAGCCCTCTCTCGTATGACTAGGCCTTCAAAATATGATAGCTACCTCAATCTCACTTGATCCAATATAGTAGAGGTAATAGTTATACAAGAATGAAACATCTTCCCCTATCTGTCATTCACCTCTAAATACATCTCAAAGAACATATCCATAAGCTGCCACTCACTACCAGACTTCTGAACATCTTGTATCTGATTTTTCTTTCTCAACGCATCAGACACTACATTTCCTTTCGCAAACGTGTATGAAAGCTCAATGTCAAAATAATGAAGGTCCTCAACCCACCTTCTGTGTCTCATATTTAGACCATGTTGAGTAAAGATATACTTGAGGCTTTTGTGATCAATTTATACCACAAAATGATATCCCAAAAGATAATGTCTCTGATAGAGAAAAGCATGTACAAAAGTAGCTAACTCAAGATTGTGCGTCTGGTAGTTCCAATCATGTGTAATCAACTTCCGCGACCCATACGCAATGACTCCTTTCCCCAACATTAGCACTATTCCCAACCTAATACCTGATGCATCGCAGAAAATGGTATAGATTTTTCCCTGTATTGGAAAAATCAGGATCAGTGTTAATGTCAATCTCCCCTTCATCTCCTAAAAGGTTGAATCACAAAAATCTTTCCTCAAGTACATTCCACCATTCTCAGTCTGGCCCATCACTGGCATTGTAGACCATGAAAATTCATGAATAATGTGTCTTTAGTAACTATCCAGCTCAAGAAAACTCTATACCTCAAAGTTTTCATTTAGATTCTCCCAGGAAACTATCACTCTCACAATCACTAGGTATATAGATACTCTTGTCTCTGAGATGATATGGCCCAATAATTGAATCTGGTCCATCCAAAAGTGTCATTTTGAGGTCTTAGCATATAACCGATGCTCTCTCAATGTACTCCATATGATCTCAATATGGGTTCCATGGCTATGTCGAGTGCGAGAGTACATAAAAATATCATCCATGCTGACTAAAACAAATGAATCCAAGTATGTATGGAACACTCAGTTCATCATTGACATAAAAATTGCTGACGTGTTTGTGAGACCGAATGAAATAACCAAATAATAATATAGAACATACCTACTCTAGAAGGTTGTATGACGTATATATGATGTTCTGACTTGAAACTAATGATAACCAGATCTCATGTAAATATTCGAGAACACCTGGTCTCCTAAAAGATGATCAATGAGATCATCAATCCCCACTATGGTATATCAGTTCTTCACCATCTACTGGTTCAGCTTTCGATAATCCACACAATATTAGAGGGCACTGTCTACCATCTTGGAAAAAAGGATAGGCGGCCCCCAAGGAGAAGTACTAGGTTAGATAAAAAAAAATTCCTACTACTCATCTAACTAATTCTGGATCCCATGTAACTCAATTATAGCCATCCTATATGGAGGAATGGACACTGTTGTGGCTCATAGAACAAGATCAAAAGGGAAATATGCCTCCCACTCCAGAGGTAAACTTGAAGATTCTTCTTGAAAGAAATATCTAAAATGATCCACCACTAGAAGAAAATCCTTCTATGATGTCCCATGTTCATCTAGATTTAAACTAACAATCAGGTTTGTAATTACTCCCAACCCAAGATTCTCAAGTCCAACTCTGCTCAATTGGACATCCCATTCACAGTTGTGTAGAAAAGGCCTTCCCTATAAGGATAAGAAACTCACTATATAGTGATAGTAGTCAACAAACACATGAATGGAGACCAACCAGTCCATTCCAAGAATGAAATCAAATCCTATCATCTCTAAGACATAGAGGTCCTACAAAAAGTGACACTCACCAACCTCAAGATAGAACTCCTTTCAATGACGTATACTATACGTACTAATTATTATTAGTGTCTCTTACATATTAACATCCTCATAATTAAATATAAAAATCCCAAGGGTCTCTAAAATGGAAAAAGATATAAAAGTATGGGAAACCCCTATATCGAAGAGAGAAGAAGCTAAAACATAGGAAACTAGAATTGTACCTCAAATCGTAGAGGGGTTGGTGTCCGACTCCTACCAGGTTTATTCTGTCACAAAATCCTTACATGTAATGCGGCCCAAAAACTCTTCTTGGCTGACGTAGGCTAATCCACCCAATTTTTCACTAAAAACCTATCATCGGGATACCACAGCTGGGACCTCCACATTAGTCTGAATGACCTGACTATTTCTAGTTCCATGACTTTTGGGAAACTGGTGGTCATGATCTTAAATGAGGGGTCATAAAAGATACCCTCTCACTAGCTACTGGTGAGAATATCCCCCTAAAATGCTGATGATGACCCTTATTGCAACAAGATCGACACTCAAATGGGTCACTTGGGCACCGTGGTCTCATGTTCCCACACTCTGCACACTGGTAGCACCTCACCTGGATACCTGAAGATACATCGCGTGAAATGTACCTCCGGCGCTTCCTACTATTGGTCAAAGGAGTACCAATCCGGGATACTGAATTTCCCTAGCTCAGAGCTCAAAACTCCCTTATATTTTTCTCGATAATCAGTGCCTGGTTTACTATAGTAGTCACAAAATTCAACCTGAAAACATTCAACTACAATCAGATGTTGTACTTGTGACCATCCTCAAACCGCCTTTCATGTGATAAATCATCACCTCCCAAAACAGGTGTGAAACAAAGAAGATCTGTAAAATGAGAAGAATAATCCACTATGAAAATAGTTATCTGCTCCAAATGCATGAACTCTAGAGCTCGATCATCCCTTAGCATATTGGGGTATAAGTAATCATAGAAGGTCTGATGAAACTATTCCCAATCCATATCCTAATGAAATCCCAACTGTGAGATAACATCCCACCATATCTTGGTAGAATCATGTAGCATTTAAGTCACGATCTTTACCCTCCTCTCTGTAGGTGTATCTAGATGCTCGGAGATAGAAAAAATGGCCTCCAACCATGAATCTGCCACATGTGGTCTTATATCCCCTGAAAAATTGAAAGGATTCTTCTACTGGAACAACTGTGTCAACTCTGTCATAGTCGGGGCGGGATGTGGTGCTCCTTGAATGGTCTGCATCATCCTCATAAAGCGTTCATAGAACCGTGGATCAGCACCGTGTCTGGTATAACAGCTGGTTCCAACATAGGCACAACGGGAGGATCTACTAGTAGACATTGATCTAAAATTTATGGTTTTTGAACATCACCCCGCATCTGGCGTACAACTAGAAGACGTCTTGGTGGAATGAATATGCAAGTTCCAGTGCACACCTTGGTACAAGATTAAAGGAGATTCAACTTAGAAGTGCTATAATGGAATAAAAGAAGGAAAAAACATTCATGTTTTAAAAAATAATGTTACATGGAATGTATAACCACTACAAGTAATGTTACCTTGAGCCTTAACATGGGCATATATCTCTTCAAACCTGGTCATGTAACACCCATACACACGACATGATCCTCCTGAGACACTGGGTGTACTTGAATATTCCCTCATTCCCAAGTACTTCTACACAGCTTGATCAATACGGTTATTTTATTATAACACTAAATGACATTTTCATCTTAGACACAGAGTGTAACACCAAATTTTCATCCACTTATAGCATTAGTCACACGGCCAAATATAGTCTTTTACAGCACATTGTGTACTCCTTGTACATGGAGGGTTATACCAAGAATTTATCAACCCCATGTCTCTACTCTCACTGTCAATCACACGGTCAGTAACTATATGGTGTGTACATATGGTACATGGAGTGTACATAAAAAAATAAAGTTCTTAAAGAATATAAGAACACATGTCATGTGTTCATAAGGTCACACCTCGTGTTGTTTGGGTTTTCAGATAGTAAGCCTCTGAAACCTCTTCAGAATCCCCAAAATCATAAAAATTTGGCCGAGGCATGCCAAGTTCCAATCCATGAGAGCCTATACTCCCTGAAAATCAAAATTTTTCATTCTTATTCATATCATTTCTTAACAAAATTAAATTAAAGTGTAAACATGATCATCCAAATTTCGATCCAAGAGGGCCCACAACACCTCAGGGACCAAATCATGGTGTTCATCCAAATGTAAATATTGTATATACCAATACCCTATCAAAATTATAGGTATTTTTATCATGGAATATATCAAGACAACATTAATATCTAATACAACATCTATCAAAATAGCCTAAAATTAGTAATGAACCCTAATTGTATGGACAAGAATGCATGACATGTGGTCTCTAAAATGTTATTATATGATGCATGAGATGGAATACCCTCGTCTCATATGGTTTCAACAGAAATTGAACAACAATGACAACAATAATAATATCACATAATAAGTGTTTCACCCAAATGTAAATTCATATCATGTGTAATAATTTAAAAACCATAAAAATTGCAATATTCGAGGTAACGTGGCTTTTCCGTGTACATGGGTTCTCTAATATTCAGCACAACTAATTACCAAACTCTAATTAATTATTATCCAAGTATATTGGCTCTAAATAGTAATTCAAAGAAGAAAATAAAAAATAATTTGATACACTTTATAACATCCATGATCCTGGTGCCGCCCAAAGTAGCCCCGAGCCCGGCTGGTCACATTATCTCAAGCGCATTTCCCCAAATTCCAAAGGAATCCAAATAGAAGCTAGGGCCAAGGTGTGATATTAGGGATATTATTCCCTCATTTTCAATGTATGGATATAAGAAAAAAGTAGTAAATAATAGAGTAATAGTAACACGAACCAATGTAATCAACAGAAGACTGAGAGTAAATCCATCATTGGCCACAATATATATTAATGATGCATTCCACATGTATCTAAGAAATCATCCAAACAAGTCACAATTCTAGAAATCAATATGGATAAAAATTTCTAAAAGAAAATATTAAAAATTTGTAGCATTGTAAGGATCAGTTACGTCACATGCTCTTCAGCTCCAACAGAAATCAAGTACCTTATAATGAAGGGCACTTTCCCTTATTTATACATGCAACCATATAATCTATTTGGGTCTAAAAGCATGACCAATATAGCGTGTGAGATGAATCCTAGTATGAAACAACCAAAAGATCTATTCCTAACTCTATGTGAATATATATATAGAAAGTAATATGCATAAATGAAGCAATAAACTAGGAATTACACAAAATCAAACAATCCTATAGTTTTTATTTTAATTAATTTACATTTATTATTCATCATTTGAATCATTTAATCTCAAGATATATCTTAATCTCTATATCCACTTATGTAATAGTAACAAACAAATGTCTTAGAAGACCATCTAAACCATCACGTATGACTGAGTCCAAACTCGTGATTTAGCTTGGCAGACTTGTCACCATCCTTCAATCAATCATAAACATCCCTCTTGGAAATATCTCATGCTCTAACCCATTTTTTTAACATATAACTAATTAATTTAAGAATGAACCTCTAGGAAATCTCTCAGGGCCTAACACCTTCTGTCCCATATAGTAGTAAATAAATTTTAAAAGTCCTCCGAGGTAGCTCTCACGGTCAATAACCCAGAGGCAACACAGCATAAGGTAATTATAAACAACCTTAGGGGTATATCTCATGGTCAATACCACTAGGTAAACATCTACCCCAAGTATCTCATGGACCTGTGTAAATAAGATCGAAGTCCCCTCAGACATCCTGTCCAAGGCACTCCTAGTCCATTGAGAAAACTTTGCACGAAACATATCAAAGTGTCTCATGTAATCAATAAATAATACATGTATAAAAATTTACACATCATATCACATGAATTTTATATAATCAATCAACTCCATCATAATAAACCAAGGTCTGGAAAACAAGTTATGCGTCAAGGAACCCTAGACCAGATGGCCATAGTTATCAATCAAGGGAAACACACCCATAGGGGGTCCTGTAAACAAAGTATCTAATCTTAAACATAAACAACAACCAATTTTTCAATCAAAAAAACCATATAATGTATTTAAAATTGTTAAATTTCAAAGCATTAAATACCCCAAACATGGGTATGTAGCATTTTTTACATATAATCCAAAGACAAGCAACGAAAGGCACAAACCACCTCCCTCGATGTCTCGTGATCGATATAGTTGAACATAATCCCTTGAATCATCATAGATCGGAATAGATATACAAAACATAAATAATTCCCAACCATGAATAACTCAAGAGAGTATAAGAATCAGGAAGGAATGGTCTATGCGAATTGAGAACTCACTGGTGGGATTCCAACTCACCAGGAAACATCTCAATAGGTGCTCAAACAGAGAATTGAAAGGGGTTCAGAGTTCATTAACCCATCTTTCATGATCCTGTATGATCCACTGCTAGAATAAGGTGTTTCCAAATATGATACGCAACCTCCCTATGATTTATCAAATAAAAAAGAAAAGTACATGACTTTTTCATTAACATTACATGCTGTGTATTAGCCTCGATCGGGCCCAACTTAAGCGGGTCGTACAGGTCATCGCACAACTGTGTACTCAGCTGTTACATGGTTAGTATACGTCTGCATATGGTAACTGGGTACCTGGTGTGTACATAGGAGTATACGGAATGTACATAGAAATATATCATTCATTCATTTTTCCTAAAAACAACCTGAAAACAAGATCCATACATGAAAAGGAGATCTGTGTTCTTACCAAGTTGTTATGTAATGTACCAAATTACAGATAAACATTATAGTTATTGATCATATGGATTGTATTTTGTGTATTGTTTTGTAATAAATAGTTAATCAATAATTAATAAAGACTAGGTTTGTTATATGTATCAAGATTAAATTTATGTTTTCTGCTATGGGGCTTGATATGTCTATCCGGATATAGTGGTCCCATTGTGGACCTTGAAACATTATGCAACTCAATAATAAGATTAAATTTTTACTAAACAACATAAATAATTTGAAAAGGACAAAATAATAACATGTCGCAGCCATACATTCAAAATTCATATAAAAATGGATAATAAATCAGGGAATATGCATAAAGACCACATATCGTGAACTAATGTGAACCCTTTCTAAAAGATTCTTGGTTTCACTCATTGAGACTCACCAAGAACATCTGGTCATTTTCCAAAACATCGAGGTATCTTCTCACATTCCCAGAAATCAAATTTATTAACTAAAATAAAATTTTAATTAATTTCTATAATTTAAATAAAAATATAATTTTTAACATTCCAATTTAAATATAAATAAATACAAAGAAACTCATCAGCCAACCTCACCACACTGGAACCCTGACAAACCACTCACCAATAGGAAACAATGTACCAATGGACTCATTAAAAGAAAAATCCATAAAAAGAAACAACAAATAATGATTAAAATGAATTTATTTAATTGATGAAAACTTTATAAAAAATGGTTATATAACTCATCAAAATGATTTGTGGCTATTGGTAGAAGTCATCTTCAGACTTCCCCTACTCTAGTAGGTTAAAATATATAGTGGGTGGTTATATTTTTTAAATCAATTTCATTTATATTTAATCCAATATATTGTAAAAATATATAGTGGGTTATCTCCATTAAAATCAAATATGACCCAATGAAAATGCAGTAATTCGATATCCTTTTGTAAGTAACATAAAATCCGCAAGATAATAGGGTAATTTTACCCTAATTCAGTGGATCCAACAATGAATACCTAATCTTGGAAATCCAAAATTAGAATATAAGACAGTATATAATGATGGAAGGTTTCCAAATTTTAATATTCAACTAAAATTGATGACAAATGCCATAAAAAGATCCTTGATCAAGGGAACATATCGGTAGAATGGGGTGTTTTACCCCATTCTATGAAAGAAATAATTGAGAGGATTAGGGGTTTCTCCCTAATTATTTTCTTGGGGAATATCATATTTTTATTCTAAAAATCCCATAAGTTGTCCAGCGGAAACATGTAGTAGATTCTTTTACTAATATAAACCACCGACTGGTCAGTAGTTCTATTGTAGTTTTCATGGTATCGGCCACCCACAATCTCATGAATATCCTCTAATCCTATAGAAATCATCTAATAATGATAACACATTAAAAAATATTTTATGATTTTCACAATATCGGAATATGATATTGAATCATTATTCTTAGTACGACCTTACTAATAACCTCAAAACTCGAATGTTCATCGATAATTTTCACATCTGTATAGACTCATGGTTTTATATCACATAATTTTTCTAAAAAATTATCTACAAATATAAGAATGAATGTTCATAAAAATGTAGGACAGTAAATTCATTCTATAATTTAGGTAATTATGGGTAGTTATATCTACAATATCAAATTTGGGTGGTTTTCTTTGATTAATCCGATCGACTAAAGCCCGCATTAATTGGAATGTTATTTCCAATTGATTGGAAAGGAAGCCCCTCATAATTATTATACTATTTATTTCATTGTATGAAGAATTATTAATTATGAAAAATCATTTTTTAGAGTATTGGTCCCCTTGTTGTAGTTTATGGAATGCTCATTGTCTTGATTCAGTGATTTTCAGGGAATTGAAGTTGATGTAGAGAAATAATACAATTAAATGTTAAATAGATGGTGGATCTTTTCTTTAGTTCATTTAAAGGAAATTTAAAAAAATACTATATATTTTAATAATTATATGTAGGTTAGATGTCATGATTTCGAAAATTTTGCGTATTTTATTGATTTATAGTCTTTTGTCTCATCCATGTGGCCACCTAGATGATATCTCAGTAGATTTTTCTTAAATTACTCTTGAACTCGTGATATTTATGATGTTAAACATTAATATATAGTATTATGTTAAAATATATTTTTATTTTAATCATAGAATCCATAGTTTGTGGATAAGGTCATGTGTGGTGGGTGAGAACCTATCCAAGGTCAATAGAGTTGGCATGTTGATCTTATTATTTTTAAAAATAAAGGAACAATAGTTACAATGTTATCCTCATGATCTAAAATAAATATGTAATTGTGTGAGATATTCTATTATTTATGATTATTAGTGGAATACACTCACGATGTGTTATGATGCTATGATTGAGGTTCCCAGTGATGAGGTTTTGAGTCATTCTATTGGCACATTATGGTAGTCTTCTAGGATACCATCATTAAATGTGGGATCACGAAACCATTATGGTAATTTTGTTCATGATCTATATTATATTGATAACAATGTCTTGTAATTTCCATTCATTGTGGAATAGTTAGTTATACTACAGTTGGAGGGAAGGATTTGGGTAGAATTCTGTGGTGATATCCATTGGAGGTGTGTTTTTCCTCATGTTAGGAGATTATCTATGATTGGTTGAGGATATTTATAGGTTACAGAGGAATTAGAATATTAGAATTGTTAACCCCAATATATGAGATAGAATGCTGATGTATTATTTTTTGGTTTCATTATGGGTCCTCATATATTTTAAGACCTCATGAAGTTTGAAGAGCTCATTAGATAGTGTATAATCTTGTCATATTTGGGTAGATTATTGAATTCTCTATAATATATTCTGGTGTTTTTCTATCTAAGGTTAAAAAATCATTAATATATTTAATGTGCAGTAATCCGGGTTTTCCCATGGGGAATGTAAAACTATATTTTGACTATCAGAACATCAATCTTTTAAGAATGGTAAATTGATATTTTTCTCTTGAAAATAAATTCAGAAATATTTTATAACTGTTATTTTTTTCTAGATATGAGATGTTTAACCATGGGTTCAAATTTATGGAGATTATGAGTTGGGTTTATTTTAATGAATATTTTATATTTACTAAATAAATATTTTTTCCCATATGTGTGAACATCAATATCTCTTATATGAATCTATAAATGAAAATATAGAATTTATAATTAAGTCCAAAATGGAAGATTTTACCAAGGATAGGTATAAACTCGAACCTGGTTCTTGATGGTTGGGCAATTTCCTTTGGGGAATTAATTTTTGGGAATTTACTTTTACTTCCATCCCTTTGGTATTCCTCCTATTACACATAATGCGGTTAAGATTCCCATTTATTAAACTAAGGGAGACTAAAGGATAAGGGTGGATCTAGTTGATTGTCATGACTATAGGGATAATGGGTCTTAATTATGATGTATTGATCATCAACTAGGGAGCAGCAATGTGAGATATTGAGCCTTTATCTACAATCAATGAGGTATAACAAATTTTTTTGATGTCATCACTTTCATTATTTTCATTCGTTTCCCATTTTTATTTTTGAATTTGAAATATTGTTTCATGGATTATATTCAATGAAGGATATATTTGTAGCATAATGGGATGATCTATCTAGTATATAGATGGTATGTGTAGGATGTTAAGGATGAAACTATATGTAGTTATATAAATAGAAATTGTGTTTTTTTATTTTTTTTATGGTAAGATATGACTAATTGCCTAAAGGGTATTTTTTATGAATAGTTGTTGTGGGTTATTGGGTACACTACCCAGGGTGTGGCAGAGTTCATTGTTATGAATCCCATATGTGCTACCTAACATGTGTTAGTACATGATATTTAATCTATATGACATCGAAGGAGTTCGGTTAAATGATATAAGAAGACATTTAATTCCATATATCTTTTTGTTAAGAGTGTATATTGTGCATTTTACGGATACAAAACTCATGGTCTTTTCTATATTGGTTGAGTAACACATGAAACTTACACAATTTTTCGTGTAAGATGGAAACCCAAATACATTTACAATACATGATGAGTCAGTGTTGGTAAAGGACCAATGAGAGGATTTGGAAGTTCATATTATTTATACCAATATTCAAGTCATGTACTTTCACTTATGTGGGATTTTTCATGTTTTTTCACCAATGATTAATATTTGAAAAAATGGTTAGTTTGTACGATGTGTATTTACAAGTATAGCATAATGTTGCAGTCCATATTTTTTTCAAATTCTATTAGATATGTTATTTAGGGTTGGTTTTAGATTCTATTCTTCAGAGGATGTTGGTTTGATAAAGGTGATGATCTAGAATAGGTTTGGGGATGGTAAAACACCCAAGTATCCCTAAAAAATTGAGTACTAGGACTCTCATTTATGTTTCTAATTTGCTATTATCAAGGTTTTCATTACAATAATATTATTCCATAGTGAGTGATGGAAGAGTGATGAATATAAGAGTTTGGTCTATTCATCAATAGTGTCATCAAGATACAATGGTTTTCCATATGTGATTATACATGGATGTGGTACTAAAGGAGTTTTCCATCTTTCTAGTACACCTCACAGTTATATTTTAGGTATGTGGTTGTGAGAAGAGGGTGGGGAGTAATCTTTTCACTCTTTTTACATTATGATATTCAGGTTAAACATACTTTGTAAATGGTATATTTCTTGTCTCTCATGAATGACTTTATTTGTAGTCATGGGATATGGAGAGTAGTAATTTCAGATAATTCTCAATAGGACATTAATTAGAACGTTAGTTTTGATGATTATGTGATGTAAATATTATGGATAAAGGATTTTTAAATCCCTCATACATTTCATCAATCCAAGTTATTGGTCATCCCTAACAACTATGGAGTTTGTACACCTCTTGATCATGTGGGGTAGGGGTCCTTTATGTTGAGTTATTTTCACAGATCCCATTTTTAGGTTTGGGTTACCCTCCTTACAAATATGTGTTAGTACAACTCAAATGGAAAGGGTTTAGGGTTCTCCATGTGATGTAGTGTTTTAATTAAGATCCCTTTTTAGGCATTGGAGAACAATTATGTTGAATGGAGAATGTATTCTCCTTTATTATTTTTGTGATTTTGGTTTAGAACGTGGTTCGTCAATGGGTATGTTAATCCCCTATTCCATTCTATATACTCTAGAAATGTTCTAGTATCCTATTATGTAGCCAAATTTTTGATATTAAGGATGTGGATTTTTAGAAGAATGGACGGTTCATGTTTTTGGGTTCTGTAACTACCTTTTTTAGTTTATGAACATCATTTAGATGTGTCCCCAATATGACAGTAGGATGGTGTTGTGATAAATATCATATTCGACTATAGTGAATATATTGGATCATTGGGTATAGGGGATGTAAAGGGTGGTCAATTTTTCCTATCTAGTATTTTTTATTGAATATTTGTTTTCAATTTGGAATCTACCATTCTGTTGGTTGGTTTTCCCATAAAGGTATATTTGGTTCCCAAGACTTCCCTTTTATCCTATTATGGTTGATTATATAGTGACCAATACTTTTGATATATAGATAGCAGATAATATAAGATGAATATCCATTACATTACAAAATTATCCATGACATACTTGTATGGATTTAGTGTACTTGGAAACATGGATACATAAAAAATTGTTCATAAGTATTGTATATCATCTCACACTAAAATCATAATATATATAACCCTTGTTAGACACATCATACTTATTAAATTTCTTAATGAACTAATGAAAATGAAACATAATAAAGGGAGATCTAGGATTCTTAGTACATGTAAACAAAGGATATATAAATGATCCCTTATTCATAACATGAGAATAAGGGTATGATAATATGAGAATAACAATTGAAATTCATATCCTCAATATCAGATATCATAATATTGTGTAATGGAATAAATCATGAATGTTAATAAGACATGAAATCTATAGGAATCAATGAACATTAGTGTTGAGAGCATAACATTTCCACAATACATGAGTAATGGAATACACGTAAGAATGTGAAATCATTTCCTTAGTAGTTAAGGATCCTTTTCAAGACTATCATAGTGGAATGGGTTCACTTCCCAAACCATTTTTGTAGTAAAGGATTACTCCCAATACTATGATTGTGGGTAGATTCCCTTAATAAACTGGGTATACTCCACATTATAGTCATTTTTATCTCAGAAGAAATAAATTTGTACCTAATAAATTTTAGGGATATATATTTTTTCTACCACCCAGAGTATAATGAAGACCATACATTTTTGTTCCAAAATACCATAAAAATTCATCATATCATAACCCCTAAAAGTAAATTGGCTTCATAAATATTTGTTTACGTTATGACTCATTGAAAATTAATATTTTTTATAGACATTGCATGATTTCATCAAGAATAACCCATAGATAAGAAAAAGTTATCATAGGAATATTATCATCATAATCACAAACCATATAGTGAAATAATAAGGACGGTATGGATTTATTGGATCATCCAAATAACATGTCGCATGTGATTTATAATTTTCCAAAACAAATTCATCGTTAGATTTCTCTCATCCATCTCGGAGCTGGAGGATTCTCCACCACTGTCATAGTTGGACCCTCGGTCCTCTTCACCTAGATTTACTTCTATGGATATCCTCTTAGGTAAAGTTGGTTCAAGTTCATCTTTGGGATCCATTTCTATGTTCAATCAGAAATCAATGAAGGTCACTCTCCTTGGATCTATGTCCTCATAAGTGGCATCTCTATAATTGATTCTTGAAATTATGATGGGTTTGGTTCATCTGTTATTAATGTAGGGTGCCCCGACACTTGAGTTACCATAGTGATATTTTGATTTGGCCTTATACATTCACAACTAGGGTCTTTTAGCTTTCCCTATTCTTAATTGGAAATATCCCTTGTAGTTTTAGGACTTTATAGGTTCTTAGTGTCTTTTCTCTCTTTCTCGGGTGTCGGTTAATCAGGGGAAATATTTTTGTATGGTGGTGGATTAAAGGGATGATTTCATGATTTCTGACTCTCATATCCCTCACATTCCTGGGAGAGGATGCTTTACCATTTCAATATGAACTGTGGATGTTCATGAAGGTATTCTTCTCATCCAGCAATCTGGCATCATCTTCCTATTCTACCCTTTCAGTTACTCAGCTATTACTTCCTAGAGAATATGGGTGATGCACATGGATCCTTCTGGTTGTAGCTGAATGATCCCTAAACATGTCTTAACCCTTGGTTTCTCTGATTTCCATATATATGGACATTTTGAATCCTCTTCCACAATATATCTTACATAATGTTGGTGATAATGTTTCTTAGTGGAACATGATTGTGCATTAGTTTGCATCAGGGTTCTTTTCAAAATTATATCTTCAAAGGAATTCACTATCTATCTTCATGACATTTCATTTTCATTTCTGGGTTCATTGACCGATGTTGTCTATTGATATTTTATTAGGGTTATCATGTCTCAGGGGATGTTTGTATGACATGGTTCATCACTCAGTTTTGTCTCCTGGTATTTTCTCATTTTCATTAGTGCTTGGTGGAGGTTGGAAGGATTGATCATGTTTTCTAGGGTCATTCCCTATAAACCCTCTTTGTAGGTCAGAATCATATTTTCATTATCCTTTCTTGATGCCAACCGACATTCCTTGTTTTTCTTTCCTCGACCACCCAACCACTTTGGAAAAATGTAGGGGAGAGTATGGATAATGTTGTTTATTGGTCGAGGTATGCACTGTTGATCTAATAGGTTTAGGATCTTCCTTTATAGGTACTTTAAAATTCTTCATATAAGATTATTTGATGTGGAGAGGCATTCATGGTATCTGATTTCAAGAACCATCATTCGTAGGTCCCTTCTATTCCTCTACATAATTTTCTTGGCTGTGAAAAAATAGTGGTTTTTCTCATCTACTTAATCTGGTAATAATTTATTATCCCTGATCCCCTTGGATAGATCCTTACATCTTCTCAGGAATTCCATTGATGTGTTGCATACCGATACGTCTTACCAATTGGTGTTGGTAGTTTCCTCCATGGAATTTATCCTATGGCTCCTATATCCTAGAAGTGTATGTACCATATTGAATTTTAGAAATTGGTTCTATAGAAATTATATCCAATGTATTGATATCCTAGAACTAGGTTCCAATAGTAGGAATTTTCCAATCAATTAAAATCTATTATTATTTGTAACTTTCATGTTGAAAATTCCCAACTGAAAATGGGTTCCCTTTTCAACTGGTTTTGGAGTAGTGTAATGGAATTTTCTTAGTTTATGAGAATAAACAAAAAAACCTAAATGCAATCTGATTTTTCTCATAGGTTGGGTGTCTGGGGATGTGTTTATGGTTATACCACAAATAAACACATATGAATTTTCTATAAAAGTGGTATTTCGATGGAATGGGTGGTTTTATCTTATGAATTCATTATTGAAATTATATTTTATTGGTTTATTTTCTACCTCATTTCTTATTTTGATTCTAATTTTGAGCCCGTGTAGAGGGAGGAATTATAGTGTGTTATTGGTCTCTTCAATCGTGGTGGTTCAGCTTGGTTTGTCAAAGGATATTTTTATGCAATTGTGGATTCCTTAGAGAACAAAAGAGTTTGTTCATATCCAAGGAAATATATTCAAGAATTTTTTTTATTTTATTACATGTACTTGTATCTGGGATAGTGGGTTTATAGGTAATAATATTACCTAGTGTAATAATCATAATGGGATTAGATATATGTGGATCTGATGAGAAAGATGCTTTACCAATCATCAAGTGATCTCCTCCCACTTGAATGATATTGTGTACCACATAGTTCATTCCATCATTGATCACTCTCCATCATAGGTCATCTTGGGGTAATGGTACACAGTGGGCTAGGGATTCTTCTTCTCCAACCGGTGTCCCTCATATTCGAACATTATTTTGGTGGTTTAGGCATCCTGGGACTAACAATTGTAGGGGTACGTGGTGTAGGATCGAAATATGAATATATATGCTCAATTACAAGAGGGGGTTGAATTGTATACTTACAAAATTCCTTTGTAAGCATTGAAGTTGGTATAAAACGTTCATTTTTATCCTTTAGGAAAACTATGTTAAACAAGGTTAAACAAGGTAAATTCACAAGACCTCTTAGTTCTACAAGCTTTGTTAGGTTCTGGAAATATGGTTCTAGAAATGATACTTAAGAAAAGTTTACAAGGAGAATATTATACCTTAATGAATATAAAATAATATTAATTAGAGTATACAAATACAAGGAAGTATAAGATAGTTATATATTCCTAATTAATAAAAACCCAGTGGAAAATAAACATGAAACAAAAACAAGTCACAATTACGAAATCTTTTAACCCAAAGATAAGGGTATCCAACAACCATGGATAAAGGTACCTTGATTTATAAATTCAAGAAAGTATATCTTACTCACACTAGGGTAAACCCACAATAAGAATATCATGCCCTAAAGCTTTAAGGTAGTCAGCATCTCAATATTCCTTACTAAGGATGTCCTTGAAATTTAAGGTAGTCGGAACCTCTTTCTTCCTTACTAAGGAAGTACTCAAACATTAAGGTAGTCAAAACCTCTATCTTCCTATCCCCATAAGCCCTCGATTGTACACAACAAGAATTGGAGTCACACGAAGCATGTTGTATAAGATGATCGGTATGCACAAGGAATGAAAGTCTATCTCTCTCAAGAAATGACTTCAAAAGCATGTGATCCCTAGAGTGATAGATCAGTTTTCAAAAGTATGAGCTTGTTTAAATGAGAATCTATTTATATGAACTTCTTCAGTGGATGGATCCCTCCTCCTACAGTCATATTTTTCCTTCAATATCAGGGAGAACTGTACACGTATCACTCAAACAACAGTTGGTTAGAAACAGAATGAATGACATCGTTTCATAACTATAAAAAGGTAAGAAAAATATGGTTGCGTAAATAAATCAATTTTTCGGTGTCTAAGGAAAAATAAAAGTTCATATTCCAACCAAGAAAACATTTGGTGTATAAAATACATGGATATTCGGATTCTATTTTCAAAATAATTAGGAACCTCAATTATATAGAAATTGGAGTCTAAATTCTGAGGAATTAGGAGTCTGAATTTGAAGGAATTCAGAGTATTAATTATGAGGAATTTGGAGTCCAAATAATAAGGAATTTGGAATCTAAATTTTTGGGAATTTGGAGTCTAGAGTTTAGATAATTCAGAGTCTGAATTTCAGAGAATTCAGAACAAGAATTTGGATCTTGAAAGCAGAGTAATATATATATCTATTTATTTATAGAATTCTGATGTTTTAGACTCGAAACCCAATTTTTCACTTTGGAATAAAAAGAGTTATATTTGGAAAAACTATAACATGAACAATGAAAATAAAGGTAAGGAGAAAATTTCCTTGGGGATGGAAAATTTTCCTTATTAATATAATTTTTAGGGAAAGAAAGATTTGCCTTAAAATAGGGTGTTTGTGATTTTCAAAACACAAAGTAATGAAAAATTCATAAGGAACCCTTATTGACTCAACAATCTCCCCCTTTTTGAAAGCACACACATACTTATGAAAAATAATATAAGGACATAAAATTTTCATAGACTTGTAAATAAAAACATATCTCCCTTTAGTTATGGATTATAGTGAATATGGATAACTCCCCTTAGTCTTTAGAATCCCTAAGGATCATATTTTTGATTTCCTGAATGAAATTTTATATTTTCATGCATATAAAAATCTTCATTGATAAGAACATTCCATTTGATGAAGTCCCCCTTAAGTAGGGAAATCGCTTCTTTACGTTGTATTATTTTTTTCATTCCTTTCACCCACTTTGTGATTTTAAAAAAGGAATATATGGTATGAAAAAAAATTGGTACCAAAAATAATAGTACTATACATCCAAATATATAGAGAACAACGAAAATTTAATTAAGATTGAAATAATTTGTACAGGGAAGAAATACACAAAATGATCGGAATGAAATTATCCTTCTTTCTCCTTCTCCATTAGCTTCTTCACAATGTCTTTTAGCTTCTTGACGTCATTGCGATATTCATCAAAATTCATAAGCAGCTGATCTTGATCTTTGATTTTCATTTCCAAGTCTCTAATCTTCTCTTCTTGAGAATTAAGACATTATGCTAGAACATTCAATACTTTTTCATGTTTAACCAGCTTCTCTTTAAATTCTATTCTAATATCCCTTTCCCTTTTCCAACTCATTTCTATAGAAGTAAGCTTTCCATTCATATACTTAACTTCTTACTTCTGAGAAATCTGTTCAAGACATAGCTTCTCCTCAAAATTCTTAGTAAGATCATTTAGGATGATATATTTTGTGTAAAAGAAATCTTTGACATTATCTTGAAATCCATCAAAAGATCAGAGGTCTTCGACAGTCTTCTTTGACCATATTTTAATCTTCTTGAATGACCTTTTATGAGCTTCATAACCATTGATAAAGGATTTGAAATCTTCCTCAAGTCTGAAAAATTTATCCATAACCTTGGAAAATGAATCTGATTTCTGATTCATCAAATGTTGAAGGATCTAATATATTGAATATATACTTGGGAATAAAGGAATAGTTCCAACCAGCTTTTTCAGAGACTGTACCAAAAAATCACGTCCAAGAGAGAATGATTCTATATCAAATGTTTGGTTGGTGATGATTCTTTTTTGTAACTCATCGGCTTTCCTATTTGACTATCTTCCAATAAATTTCTTTTTCACTACCAATTTTTAGGTGTATGAACCATCACCTACTTTCCTTTATCAACCAACTAAATTATCTCCTCAGGATTTGGTGACTGATACTCACTATCTTATAACTAAACAATTTTATCTTCCTAGACTTACTCTTTCTCTGCATCAGCCACTTCATCTTCCGAATGAATGAAATCATGATTAGTGATTTCTTATTTAGAAGATTTGATTACTTGTTCATGATCATTCTCATCATTCCTTGGAGTAGCAAGCTATGGGGATTCAGATTGAGAATCCCGATGGATAATTTTATAGATGGACTTTCCTTCTCATGGTAGTCTTCAATTTGCATTATTGTATCATCTGTTTCATTCCATTATAATTACTCCTCCTCTTCTTCTTCTATTTCATCTTCCTCTTCCTAAACAATTTATTCTTCTTGTTTAGCATCCAGAACCACCACCTTCTTACATATAGTATCAGGCTGTGTTTCTAACAAAAACTATTTTGGCACTGGGATTTTTTGAGATGATTTCTCAGCATCATTGAGAAGTGATTGTACAATTTCAGCTTCAGACAACATCTATTTTTGCTTCTTCTCTTTCTATTGCTTCTCAAGTTCATCAACAAACTTGTTTTTAATATTTTTTTACTTTTCATGGTCCAATACAAAATTAATCTCCCCTTCCTTATTTTTCTACTTATCTTCTCTCCACATATCCACTACTTCATCAGGGTAAGACTTTTGTTTCTTTGTCTTCAGAGGTACAAACTGAGTTTCCTTATAAACATGAGTTTTTACTTTTCCTTCTGGTTCCCCTGCCTTCCTCTTCCTTCCATCCTTTTTGAAAGTTTTAGCCACTTCTTATTTCTTTGAAAGAGCATGGATTTTAGATTTTAGAAACTCATAAAATTTTCTCGAATCACTGGATAAATAAACTTTTATTATTCTTAGTGTTTCATCACTCAGAAACAACACATTGATATTCCTTGGCATAGAACTACAAGAAATTTTGAATGAAAGAAGGCAAAGAACTATAATATTTGGAAGAATAGTTGGATACATGATAATATGAAACTTCATATTTCCATTCTTGATATTCTCAATCGTAACCAAGATGTACTTGACTATGTTAATCTTCCTGAGGTTCACTAAGAATTCTGGAATATATATATCACTTTTATTCAGGGTATCCTTATCCCTTTTTCTCAGAATGACAAATCCTTGGACCTATAACTCAAGAATTATAAGGTTAGTGGATAAATGAACAATCTTCAGAGTCTTCACTCCTTTCAATCCAAGACACTCTATACCCTTTTCCTTATCAAAAGATCGTGACACATCAGGTAATTTTTGAGTACAAAATTCTGCTTCTCTTTCATAAGGGATTCTTATCAAACGGGCTACCTTGATATAAGAAAGAGAACTAGTATTTACATATCTCTTGAATGAAAATTTGGCTCTCCCTTCTTCTTTGAAAAAACTTTCCGACTCATAAAATTTAATCAGAAAGTCCAGATAAACAGGATCCAGTTGTTTTGGTGTTGATAATCAAAGGTTGTCCCAAACATTCAACATTATATTTTTTGAAATGGTATAGTCATATTTAGGAAATAATTTGGGATCAACAAACCTCTCTCGGTATATTTACCATTAAAAACATTCTTTAAAAGTTGACATTTCATTCTGAGGAGAGGCTTCAGCAGACATTTGGAACTGAGGAAACTTTTGAAAAAATTGTAATGGATTTTTGTGGAGGGGTAGAGCTTCAGCATGCAAAGGATTGAGAACCCAATGTGGGACAACCATCGGGGGTCCTTATATAGGCTTCTGAGGTGACTGTACAACTTCCATGGTTGATCCAATGGTTTAAATATCTCTTGATCGATTCGGATGGTTGAGATGATAACTGAAGAATGATTTTGATAGATTCTGATTATTTAAGGTTTTTTTAAGATAAAGAATCAGATTTAAGGAAATGGGAATCCGAAAAAGTTTAAAAAAAAGATAAATATATCCACATGTAAAAAGATGATTACAAAAATTTAAGAGAAAAAATATAGCTATGGATTTCTTAGAGAAAATATCTGTAATGAGTAAAATTATTCCGGAAGAACATTAATTTTAGATTAAAATAAATTTATATTATGAAAAAAAATTATATTACAGAAAAATTTTATATTACGAATAAATTTTCGATTATAAAAAAAATTATATTACGAATAAATTTAACATTACTAATAATTTTTAGATTTCGAAAAAATTAGATTATGAACAAAAATTTACTAACAAGAAAATGTACTACCCCTATGAAAATGATTTTCTTACTATAAGGATATAGGATTCAAAAAGATGTTAATAAGGAAGATTTCCATACAGTTATCATGCCTAACTTCTGTCTTATATATTCAAATCTATCGGAGGGTAATGATATTTTTGAAAATATCAGCAATTTGATCTTTTATTTAGATTAATTAAAGAATAATATCTCCTTTTTATGTCTGATCCATATAAAAGTGATGCCTAATATCTATGTGTTTTTTACGTGAGTGATGTGAAATGTTTTTTCTTAGAGAAATGGAACTAGTATTATCACAGAAAATTTGTGTTTTGGTAAAACTCATTCCATAGTCTTTGAGTGTGTGTTTCATCCAAAATTCTTGATCCCAACAACTTTCAGCTGCTAGATATTCAGTTTTAGAAGTGGAAAGTGCTACTAAGTGTTGCTTTTTTTATGACCAACAAACTAATGAATCTCCTAAGAAATGAAAATTTCTAGATGTACATTTTCTATCCATTATACATCCACCATGGTCAGCATCCAAAAATATTTTTAATCCAAAATCATTTCTATAAGTATAAAAGAATCATAAATCTATGATTCCTTTTATGTAGCGAAAAAAATCTTTTAACTTCCTTTAAATGAGATTCCATATTATTGGATTGATATCTTGTATATAAGAATATTGAAAACATTGTGTCTAGAGGACTAGATATCATGTATAGTAAACTTCATATCATACCTCTAAATTATGTTTGATCTAATTGTTTCCTAGATTCATCAAGATCAAGTGTATTTGAGGTACCGATTGGAGTACTTATACTTTTTCTGTTATCATATCCCTAATTTTTAAGAAAATCATTAATATACTAATGTTGAGATTTATAAGTTCCTTCTCGTTTTAAAGAAATTTGAAAACCTATGAAAAATGATAACTCTCCCATCATACTCATTTGAAATTTACATTTCATTATATTTGAAAACGAATCAGTTAAAGATTGCTGAGTTGAACCAAATATAATGTCATCAAAATAAATTTGAAAAATCAAAACATTTTTCATATCTTTCTTTATAGCAAGAGTTGGATCAACATTTCCCTTAATATAATTATTTTGAAAAAAAAACATGTAATTCTATCATATGAAGCTCTAGGGGCTTGTTTCAGTCCATATAAATCATTGGTAAGTGTGAAAATAAGTTCAGGATGGTTTGAATCTTCAAATCCAAGATGTTGATTAACAAAAACATCCCCTTGAACATAACCATTTAAGAAATCACACTTAACAACAATTTGAAAATTTTTTAAATTAAAGAATGTTGCAAAGGCAAGTAAAATATGAATAGATTCATGTCTAGCTACTGGAGCAAAGGATTCTTCATAGTCTATTCTTTCTAGTTGACTATAGTATTTAGAAACAAATCTAGATTTATTTCTCACAATGATTCCTTTTTTATAACACCTATTTTTTAAAAACAATTTTACTCCAATAACAGTTGTTTCCTTAGGTATTTCAACCAAGGCCTATACATTATTCCTTTTGAATTCATTTAGATCATATTTCATGGATTTTATCCAATAATCATCACATAAATCCTCATCATTGATTTCAGGTTATAATTAAGAAAGGAATGCTATATGTTCTACTTCATTTCGTAAGGAACTTTTAGTCCTTACAGGTTGATTTACAGCACCAATGATACTATCACTGGGATGATTATTAAGAAAAAACTGATTTGGGTATTGTAAAACATGTTCATCAACATATGGTAGGAAACATTCCAGGGAAAATGCTTCATAAACATTTTCTTGAACATCTTCCTTATCAGAAGGATCTTTTATCAAGGGCTGATAATATGATTTTTAAAAAACATCCAAGGATGTAGGTTGGGGTTGTTTAAAATCAAAAGGATCAGTTTAATCAAATTTATCATGTACATTATCTTCAAAAGTATAAGTATTTTTATTAGAAACTCTATAGGCCATAGAAAATAAGGAGTATCCTAAGAAAATTGCTTCATCAGATTTGGGTGCGAATTTATGTAAATTATCTTTAGTATTAAAAATTAATACATGTCAACCAAATACTTTGAAGTAAGAATTTTTAGGTTTTCTACCTTTCCACAATTCAAAATTTCTTTTTTTTTGAAATTGTCTAAACTAAACTAGATTTATTGTATAGAAAGCAGTACTTATAGCTTCTGACCAAAAGTGTTTAGCTATCGAATATTCAATCGACACGGTTCTAGTTATCTCTTGAAAAATTATATTTCTTCTTTCCACAACACCATTATTTGAGGGTGTTTTTTGGTGCTAATAAGTTATGAGAAATGAATTTTATACTACAAAAAGTTTCAAAATCATAATATTGAAATTCAGCTATATGATCACTATGAAAAAATTTCAATGGATGGTTTTCTCATTTTTAATTTAGGCCCTAAAAAGTTTTAAATAAGAAAAGCTGTAGATTTATTTTCTAGAAAATAGAGCCACGTAAATATAGTGTATTCATAAACTAATAGAAATACATAATATTTTCCTCCAATGATTCCAGTTTTTGTTGGAAAAAAATATCCATATGCATCAACTATAATGAATCATTAGTTGGGACTTCACTGAATGATTTAAAATTTGATTTATGTTGCATTCCATATTAACAAGGATCACAAACTTTTGAATAATTAAATATAATCTCCAGTAGATCCAAAAAAAGTCTATTATTAGAGAGTTTACATAGGTTCCAAAGGATACAGTTTCCTAACCTTCTATAACATAAACAAGAATGATATTCAATTGCACTATGATATGGTAGATCATATCTCTTAATGTCTTCTATGTTTAGTGTGTATACATTCTCTGAACATTGGGCAAAAAGAAAAAACACTTCCTCGGAATTGTGTTCTAAGAAAGTTACATTACTTAAATTAACAAGGTATACTTCATCACATAATTGACTTATAGTGATGAGGTTCTTCTTTAGATCATTAAAAAATAATTCATTTGAAATCAATGTTTTTTCAAGAAGAACAATGTTACCTATACCAACAATTTCTCCCTGAGCATTATATTCAAAGGTTACTTTTCATCCTTTTGTCTTGATAATCTTTTCGAAGTATTTTTTGTTACCAGTCATATACTGGGAATATCCACTATCCATGTACCATGTATTGTTGTTGGTAGTATCATTATTCTCCTAAAAATAATAATTTTAGACTTTCATAATCCAAACTTGCTTGGATCCAGAAATTTCAGAAAGCAAGATCTTAGGAAACCACATTTTCTTTGAGAAATAAGCATTATAAAATCATAAAGACTAGGTTTCGTTTAAGTAATAAATTTTCCCCAATTTCCACCACATAGACATTTAGTACAGAATGGTGAACTTTAAGGAAAAAAAATTACCAAAAACTGGTTTAGAGTGGATTGAACCAAAACCAGAACGATTCATTAAATGTTGAATTTTGAAATACATTTTATAAAAATATTATTTAAAAAGGGAAATGTTTGTCAAAAAAATCCTCAAGGAAAATATTTCTGACATTGGTTTAATAACCACGTTTTTTTCCTTAAAAATATTAGTTTCATAAGTAGAGTTAGTCTCTAAAATATTTTTCTTAAAAATAACATTTTCAGGATCCTTAAAATGTTTATCCTTCTAAGAATTTTTTTCTCATGGTTTTTGAAACACTTTAAAAGTCATAAATTTCTTTATCAAGATCTTTAGAATCATGTGATACTTCATTATTAAGAATATAAATTCAAAATTTTCAATATTATTTTTTTTCATGAGATTACAATTTTCATTCTCAAGAAGTTTAGCAAACCTATAAACTTTTTCATAAGTAGGTAAATTAGTATAATCTGATGAGTAAGGATCATCATCTAAAGATTCATAGTATTTATCATTACTATAATTTTAATTAAAATATATATTAGTGATAGATTCAACATTGTGTACCATGTCTATTAGAAAATGATTTTCATTAGGTAGATTTGCTAGTGGACCATGATTCTTCTGACCAGATGATTCATACTCTGTAGATTCATCAGAAGAGTTACCATCACTGGAACTCCATGTCTAATTGGATTTTAAAAATTTATCAGCATTAGATTTGTAATACTTATTTCTATTCCTTTAATATGGATTTTCCTTTCTTTCTTTTTTCATAAGAATTGGACAATCTGGTCTTATATTCCCTTCTCTTTTTCATTCAAAACAAGTGACTTCTGAGCCTTTCTTGTCTTTTATATATTTATTCTTGTATCTAGAAGGAACCTTTTTAACCCAAAAATCTTTTTCATCCTTCAGGAATGATTGAATAACTTGTTTCCTAAAGATTCACTTATACTATATTCTGATTGAATAAAGACCTTCTTAGATTTGGATCTTGTGACTCTCTCAGGAGTCCTAGATTTCATATGATTTAAAGTTGTCACAAAAGAAACACTTCCATTTCCATTATTCTTCTTAATATGATCAGCATCACTCATCATTCGGGTTTCATGTTTAAGAATATTTCCAAATATCTCATCAAGAGAAGTCTAATTATCATTCCTATTTTCATCTATAGTTGTCCTCTTGGATTCTCATTTATTGGGCATGACGTCTATGATCTTATCTTCAAGCACTTCATCATCAAAATCATTCTCACCCATAAATTGTAAGATATTGACGATAGTCAAGAATCTTTGTTGAACCTTGCATATGGGGTCTCCATAAGAAAAAAAGAAACCATGATATTCAGCTCTGAGCAAGGATATTCTAGTTTCAATGTCTTTCGAAGATCCAAAGTGAGTTACTTAGAGCTTCTTACAAATGAAATTTTCTGCTTCACAATATGAAATTTGGATATATATATTTCTAGTCATGTAACAAAGAAGAGTATTACGTACATTGTAATTCAGTTTATATTCATGCTTCTCTTGGTTGGTGAAAGTAATGAATTCCTTGTTAGGGATTTTATATCCTCCAGAAAGCATAAAAAAGTTTTTTACTCTAGTGTTAATAACAAACATATTCATATTATCTCTCTAGTATTCATAATCATTCGCATCAAATATAGGTGGTCTAGTAGGATTTAGATTGTCTATTAAACCAATATTCATTCCTTCCATATTAAGAGTATATCATTCCTCAAAAAACAGGTTAATAATAACTGTTTATAAACTTGGATGAAAATCCTAAACAAGAAGAATATTAAGAACAACAAAAACTGAGCAAGAAAACTTATATCTGAATAAAATTATTTCCGAGACCTCCTTTTATACTAGTTTTAGGATCGAAATGTGAATATAAATGCTCAATTTCAAGAGGGGCTGAATTTTATACATTAAAAATTCCTTTATAACCTTTCAAGTTGGTATAAAACTTTCATTTTTGTCCTTAAGTAAAACTATGTTTAACAAGGTTAAACAAGGTAAATTCACAAGACCTCTTTGTTCTACAAGATTTTCCAGGTTCCGAAAATATGGTTCCCAAAATGAAACTTAATAAAAGATAATGTGTAAAAGATTCTACCTTAAAGATTATAGAATCTTATTAATAATAGTATACAAACAGAAGGACATATAAGATAGTTATGCATTCCTTATTAATCAAAATGTAGTGGAAAATAAACATGAAACAAAAACAAGTAACAAGTATGAAATTTTTTAACCCAAAGAGAATGGTATCCAACTACCTTGGATAAAAGTCCCTTGACTTATACATTCATGAAAGTATATCTTAACCACACCAGGGTAAGACCTTGGTAGGAATATAAGAATTTATCTTTCTATCCCCACAAGCCCTCGAGCATTAAGGTAGTCGGCACCTCTGTTTTCCTTACTAAGGAATTCCTTTATCTTTAAGGTAGTCGGCACTTCTGTCTTCCTTATTAAGGAATTACTTGAACATTAATGTTTTCAGAACCTCTTTCTTCTTATCCCCAGAATCCCTTGATTTTACATAGTAACAATCGGAGTCACACGAAGAAAGCTAAAAAAGGTGTTCTGTACGCACAAGGAATGAAAGTATCTCCCTCTAGAAATCACTTCAAAAACAAGTGGTATCTAGAGTGATGGATCCGTATTTAAAAGTATGAGATCATTCAAATGAGCTCATATATATGGTAACTTCTATAATAGTCAACTCCATCCTCCAATGTTGATATTTTTTCTTGAATCTCAAAGAGACCTCTACATGTTCCATTCAAACATCAGTTGATTAGAAACAAAATGTATGACATCATTTCATAACTATAACAAGGTAAAAAAATATGGTATCTAAACCATATCTGTTTTTCAAAGACTGAGGAAATATAAAATTTTGGAGTCTAACAAAAAAACATTTGGTCTCTAAAATACATGGATATTTGTAATCTATTTCCCCAAAAATTCAGAACCTGAATTCTATAAAATTTGAAGTCTAAATTCTAAAGAATTCGGATTCTGAATTCTGAGGAATTCAGAGTCGGAATTCTGATGACTATGGAGTCGGGATTCTAAGGAATTCATAGTCTAAATTCTAAAAAATTCGGAGTCATAATTTTAGGGAATTCAGAGTATGGATTTCACAGAATTCAGAGTCTTAATTTCAAAGAATTTGGAACAGGAATTTAAATCCCCAAAATAGAATACTCTATCTATGTATTTATAGAATTCATATTTTTAGATGTGAAACCTATTATTTCACTTAGGTATAAAAATAGTTTGACTTAGGAAAACAATAACAAGAACAATGAAAACAAAGGTGGGGAGAAAATTTCCTTGGGTAATGAAAATATTCCTTATTAAGATAATTTTTTTTAATGTAAGATTTTCCCTAAAATATGTTGCTTGTGATTTTCATAACACATAGAAATGGAAAAGTCGTAAGGAAATGTTATTGACTCAATACTTGAGGGTCTCCCTACCCAACAATAATTAATCTTTAAAAGGTGAACTAAATAAAGGTAATATTAAAAAAATCATTTTTTTGTCTTGATTGCGACTCTCTGAAGTCAGATATTGATCATCTTTGATTCTCATATGTAGGATGGTTGGGAGGATGATCTTTTTGAGAGTATTAATTTCAATAAGTAATAGATGTCAGAGATAATATTGGAGAAGGATATGGAGGCTCAGTACATGTTTAGTATTCACTGACTCAAGGTGGGTGATTTTAATATGGACTTCTTTAATGCTTATATAAAATCGAATGGGTGCACTGTTAGGCCAAACATTCTTCTAGTGAATGGGTCCTACACCAATGATCTACATTTCATGGGAGTTATGGAAGTGAAAATATTTAAATTACATATTAATTATGTTATCCCATAATTGAAGAATGGATATATGAGTGTACAAGAAGTTTTCTTTGAGGTAATTCATATGTTTTTAACTAATCACTAAAACTCAATGCTAGGATATATTCCTCAGGAAAATGATATTTGGGAAGCTGTCTACTCTCTCAACCAGGAATTTTTACCTAGTGTGGATGGCCTTCCAGGGTATTGTTACGTGGCCATATGGGATTTGGTTATGATGTAACTGATTGAGTCAATATATGATTTCATTAGTTGTGGAGTTCTTCCCCAGGTGAAAAGTTCCACTACCATATTTCTCATTACAAAATTTAAGGATCCTTCATCAATGATCTAATTTTTACCTATGAGCATATGTACTTTTCCTTACAAAGTGTTTGGTGAGAATACATAACAAAATATTGTCCTCCCTCCTTACACTATTGATTTAATAGGAGCAACATGACTTTATTAATGTGTGTTCTATTCAAGGTGATGTTTGAATTTACCATGAAATGATAAATGATATCATTATGAAGGAATCTGGCTCAAACATTGTCATTAAGGTCGACAGGGTCAAATCGTATGGTAGGTTGGAATGGAAATTCATTATTAATGAAATCAGTTGAATAGGATTCTATTCCTGGGTCATTGGTCTCTTTATCAGATGCTGAATATCTACATGGATTTCCATTTCTTTTATGGGAAATAAATGTTGGTTCCTGAAATTGATTATGGTTTGAGACAAGGGGACCCATTGTCCCCCATTCTGTTAATCTTAACATGGGATGTTCTTAGAAAATATATATCTCTCTCACTCCACTTCCAGGATATTATACCTTATATAAGAAGGGGATGTTTTAATAGAATATATCATCCACACTTCACTGGTGATATGGTTTTGTTTTTAGTGGAATTAAAAGATCCCTTGGTGGATTTAATAAGGCTATGGAGTAGATTTATTGGTGGATTGGACAGATGATTAATTGTGATAGGATATCTGTCTATATCCATCCTTATTAGTCTATAATACATAATAATGTGACTGGAGATCACAAGGGATTTTATAGGAGAGTCGTTCCTCTTGTTTACTTGGGATCCCTTATCTCACCTATAAGAATTCACATCCATCATTTTGGTAGGTTAGTTGACAAGATCACTAAAATAATTAATAATTGGAAAATCACATTCTCTATTTTAATGGTAGGATTAATTTGGTGATAATTTTACTCACATACATCCCAATGCATGTCATATCTATTTGTAATGGTCCTAATGGTGTCATCATGGTTATTAAGAAAATATTGGCCACTTTTATTTGGGTTGCTCACTCTAATGGAATGTGTCATTGGGATGCATGGGCCAAACTGGATAAACCTTATGATGAAGGTGGGATAAATTTGAAGAATTAATCTTGAATTATGAATATGATAGAATACAAGCTATCTTGGGAGATTTTTTAGGGATGGAATCTTAGGGAACATTTATTTTCAATAAGTACATGAAAGATCTAACAAAATCAAAGTGTAAGGTATTCACGTATTAAGGTTATATCCTAGGGAATGTTACATTTATTCTTGATAATTACCACCAGATTATATAATATGGGGAAATTGGAATTTTGAATCAAAATTGGCCTAGTACGGTGCTCTGTTTCATGGGGTTTCCAACTCCTAACATGACTTTTATAGTATCCATAGTTACCTGGTGTTCTTTGATGGAGTGCTCAACCAAGGAATGATTTTTTTTTTCAAAATACATTTATTAATGAAGATAAAGAAGCTTGTGTTTTAATATTTATTTCATTGGGTTTTTTTCATAGGAAAATCATTTAGAAATAATATTCATGGAACTAACTTCCTCAATGCATGGGGTAATATCTTATGTTGAAGATAAATTCCAAGAAAAGTTAACCGTTATTGTTTGGCGGATAAGGATAGACACTCTTCCCACTGATATAAAATTCAAGTAGAAGGGATTAAAGTTAGAATCAAGGTGCCTATGCTACATGAAACAAAAACGAGAAACAATTGGACCTTGTTTTTTAAGGTGACTAGGCAACATTCATCTAGAGAGAATTTTGGGACCATATTAGGGCATCATCTCACGTTCTGATATGTAGTGACTTATTTGATTTCTTATTCAATGGGGCTCTGGGGAATAATTCTAAGTATAATGAAATGTCATTAATTTTAGTCATTAACTGTGGGGGAATATGGTAGGCTATGAGCACATCCTATCATGAAGGGGTTGGCAGCTTAAATCATCTCCTAGGTATTGAATCCAAATGCTTGGTGGAAGATTTGGATCCCTTATAAAAAGTCTAGGAGTCATCCCCAAATATTTAGAACATCTTGAATCTATGTGGTCCTTTTATACCAAGATAAAATGTGACAACTCAAGAAAAATGGATTCATTGGCCTCCCCCATCGACTAGTCTAAATCTCAATATGGATGGGTCTTATAGCTTCATTATTATGCGAGTAAGATGAATTGTTTGTGACTCTTCTAGATCTGTAATCTTTTCCATCAGTTAGTCTTAAGAGTAGGGGGTTCTCTTATAGAATATTCAAGTGCCCGAAAATGTTTAATGGAATTTACTTGTGAGAATAATATTGATATTTCCTCTATCTAAATGGATTAAATGGTCATCCTTCACTCGCTAAAAAAGTGGATTTCAAACCCTTGGTCAATTATTTATCATATATATAGGTGTAAATCACTTATCAAATATCAAAATACCCTACATCACACATTAAGAGAATTGAATCAAGTAGAATACTAATTGGTTTCAAGGGTCAATATTGAAGGTACAAGTTCCATTTCTAGCTTTGGTTCACTCCCACATCGATGTCTTGAAATTTTCAAGGGTGATTATCTTGGTTTTCATAACTTCAGACACCCATGACCATATTATCCCTCTTTTTCTGGTATTTAAATTAAAACGCGTGTTTAATTTGTTATTTAATAAAACTTTATTCATTGTAAAGAATGAGGATTGTATAACTGGATCATATTCCTAGTAAAATTTATGTGACATTAAATCATGTTGTATTAAATAAAAAATTTCCTTGAATTATTAGTTTTTAAAATTTATTGAGGAAAATACACATTACTCATCAAAAATCACTTAATTAAAATACAACATTAACAAGCTATTAAATTGTAAATTATATTTTAAAATAAACATGAAAACTTATAAAGCAATCTTCAAAAAACTAGGTTGTCATTATAGTGGGAAATTTTTTTCTTGTCGTATACAGTAAACCATATATTTCATTCACAATATCAATAAAAGATAAAAGTACCTTTTAAAGTAAAGGTAAAGAATATTTCAGTAGATTTAGTTTGTTAAAAGTAACAAAAAGTAATTTTTTTAAAAAAAATCATTAGATAATAGTAGTAAAACTCATTAAAACAATTTTAGAATTCATGGACATGGAAGATAAATGACTATAGAAAGAAAATATAAATAAAATAAATTTTTATTAAGATTATTATTTTCGTATAATGAGTTATTAAATATGGGAAAATGAAATAAAAATATGTATTATAAATTAATAAAAATAGGAGAATAAAATTCCTGAGTTTATTTGGTGTAGATAATGAAATTTCATCACCAGAAACCTAATCTTGAACAATCTTCATAAATAATTTGATTGTAATAAATATACATTCTGCTTTGGTAACTTTTGGGTCTTAAGACCCATAAAAAAATAAAATTATAAAGATATTTAAATCCCAATAACATTCAATATAATCATCATAAATGAAATTCCTGGTTATTATATACACCACAAAAAATAAACAAGTGGTGAATATAGTATGTGTCACAAAAAAATAAAATTGAGAGAAAAATCCATTACCTTAGGTATGACATCATTTATACACGTTAAAACCTCCTATATAATAAATATAAATTTATCATGAATATATAATAGAATAATGATCATATATATCATACCATATATGATTCATATATAAAATTTAATCACTTTTTAGTAAAAATTCTTTATTAAAATCATGGTTCTAGGTAATATCTATTTTGTTTGTCATGTTTGTTTTGGTTAAATAGTTTTGGTAATTATAATTTTATCATGGTTCCATAATCTATAAATTTTTAATAATTATATAAAGAAAAAATATATTCATTATATATATACATCTTTAAAAGTAAGATATATCAAAATGAATTACACCATTTACGGAGATAGTAGGTTGTATGTAAGCATGAAAAATGTTTTCTCTTTTTAATAGATTGAATGAATGAAATGTAAAAAATAATTACCCATTAAATATTCATTTTTTTATCGTAAAATACTATATATTAGTTAAATAATTACTTTCTACCACCTATCTAAAATAGATGTTTAAAATGAATCACATTGCTTTGTGGTGGCTGTAGTCCACACATACACAAGTGTGTTGTTACCATTATACAATGGATTAAAAGTTAAAAAGATTTTATTTTATAATTGAAAAAAATATAATTATTTATTATTTATCTTATATAATAATCAAACACTTTATAATAAGCATATGTAAAATTTGTTGGCAGAAAATGATTTATATTGTTATATAGAGACGTTAAGATGTACGTACACATGAGCATTTGTTTCACATACCATTTTATGGGAAGAGGATAGATAATGGTGATATCATAATCATAATAAAATTTTATTATATTTATTATCCTAAATTTAGTATTGTAAAAAATATTATATATTTAGAAAATTTAAATAAGAAGTCAAAAATGCAGTGATTTGTAAATGTTATTATATCTTCTTGGAAGGAACTCCTCTCGACCTCCCCTTATGGATCCAAGTTTTGGTATTTGAGAATATAATATCATCTAGAATGTTTATAATTTATTTTAAAATTCATTTTTTAGATTATCTTTAATATATAATTCAAAAATTAGTGTGGATAAGATAAATAAGGGGTTCCATTTTATAATTGAGGTGAGGGTCACTCATTGTATTTATTAAAAGAATAAAATATAATGAAGTCATTATATAGAAAAAATATTCAAATTTTATATTTCTTAAAATATAAGATATTATGGGGTTGAAATCCCATTAACAAATACAAATTTTATAGGTTTTTATGTCATTTTAAACCTCAAATATTTAATTAATTTATTGGTTTTCCTATTTTAACCTTAATCGCAGTAACATCTCTTTTATTAAGAAAGGGTTATAATTCTTATTATAAGAAGAAAATTGGATCATAAATATAAAACGATCATATTTTGACCATTATATATTGACCTTATCCAATGTTAATATTTTTTATATTTTTATATAATTTAATAAAATATAATTTTGATTACAAATCATTAAGTCCAATTTTGAAACTATTGATTTAATTTTACTTAATAGAAATAATGACAAAGAAAAAATTATAATATAATATTATTTCAATTTAATAATATGTTATATTCATATAAAAAATTGGTGGAACACTATAAATAACTCAAATTATTTTACCTTAAATATTTTTAATATCAATTATTTTATTTTTCTATTATTTGAAGTAATATTGTTTTATCATTACACAAGAATACATGGGAACAATTTTTCCTAAAAAATTTCAAATTAATTTAAATATAGAAATTAATTTCATTTTTATTAAAATATAATTTTTTAGAACTTTATTTTTTCCCTATGTGAACAGATATGTTATATTTATAACTAAGATAGTGACAATTTCTATTTTTCTATGCTTTAAATATTATGTAGATAATTTTCATGGAAAATTTCCAACTAAAAAATAAATTTATTCAATAAGGTGATAATATTTTAATTTATTATATCAAATAATAATTATGCAGAAAATATATGGCCTTATGACATCGTTTTAAACAACATTGAAAAAATTTACCCTTTACCATGGTAGTAAATTAAACTATGATAACTATTTAAAATGCATAAAAATAAATGGTAACTATTTAAGACACTTGAGCCTCTTAATTACGAACATGGAATATATTTTATCAGATTCAATACCTAAAATTTTCCTAATTTGTTTTAAAAATAAGTGTACAAAACACAATGAAAATTGCTTTTTATAAAAATTCACTTTTATACATAAAATAATATTAATTATTATCCCATGCATAGGAAAATTATTAGATGAATTTTAAAACATTTAGTTGAATATAAAATATATGAATTTAATTAATATAAATCAAAAATATTGATTAATATAATCGATTAAGATAAATAATATAATGCATGCATAAAAATAATTGTTTCGGAAAAATTAGTTATAACATATAAAAAAGTTGTATTACCACCTTTAAACATAAAACTAATTCCAAGGAAAGGATTTGGATTATTTTAAATATAATATATTTAATTTTAATACTAAAAAATTTAAAATAACAGTTTCACTTTGTCCGTTCAATAAATAAAAATACAATTTTCATTAAAAATGAGTAGTTTTCCCTATTCATTGAAAAAAACTTTTTATAAAACACTCAAAAATTTACCCAATGTTGTTTTTGAAATTATTATTTTATTTGTATATATTATTTTACCCAATTTATTATATTATAGTGGAAGAAATAGCATATGATATTTTTCCTCTTAAAGAAATAAAAATTTTTTTTTGAAGGAAATACATTTTTGGATGAATAATATGATTTTAATAAACATTCAATAATCATTTCCCAAGAATTAATCAAATAAATTTTATTGAATAGTGACTTTATATATATCTCACAATTTAGTTAATCATATTCATACCAACCAATTCTATGGCTAGGTTATAAAGATAATATTTCATGGTTCATTAATGCTTGGTGTTTTGTATCTTGTATGCTATTAGAAATAGTATTATTTTAAACTTTTAGGGTGTTACATTCCCCCTTTTATACATTTATTCATCATATTTTAAAAATTTTATCATTAATAAAGGGATTTATGTTGAAATATTCTTTTTTTAATCACATCATAAAAAGGGTTACAAAAACATCCTCTACGAGGTAGAGGAATAGATATACAAAGGTAATTTGGAATTATACATATCTATGTTTCTGGATAGATGAACAATAGTGGGAAGTGAAAATAAAGAAATTTGAGAAATACATAACATCTATAAAATTATTAGGAGTGACATAAAAAATTTATTAAAATAAATTAATTGTGATGAGAATGTGGGAAACCATAAAACCTTAAATTGATGATGTGTGAAAAAGGAAATCAATTCATTGAAATTAAATTTGATAGGAAAAAATGTTCCAAGATAATTTTATTTAATTTTAGGAATTAATTTACAATATAGAATATGATCATGATAAAATATACTTACATATAATGTTTATTTCTATTTTTTAATAGTTTTTTACTACAATCTAATTATTTTCTCCAGACTACAGTCTTCTAGATGAATTTTTCATTCCAAGAGAACTAAAACACAAATATAAAAGATCAAAAATTTATATCACTACATTCCTCGAATCTTTTAGAAGTAATGAAAAAATTATTACAAGATAAAATAATTCAAATTTTAATAAAACATCATTCAAATAAATATTACATTAATCCAAAAACCCTTAATTATCTCAATTATCAAAACATTAAATATTTAAATATTTAATTTTGTTCTTCAAAAATAATATTTCATGTAAAATTTATTATTAATCCTAAGGGTTATATATACCTCAACCAAATGAAATATATCCCACAATAACATTATTATCCATGAGAAATCATTATATAATCTTATAATGTAGTGAACATCACCAAAATGTCCTCCATAAACATTTATATTCGAACCTAAATGGAAATCCTTGACATGAAAATAAATAACTCAGAAAATATCTATTGGTCAATAAATTTCCTTTCAACCATAAATATTATCAAAATCTCAATATCCAGTAGACCATATTTATCTTAACATTAAATCATTTAATAACCCAAAGGGTTATTTAAACCATAATATAATATTCTTATTGAATCCAAAAAAAGTTTAAAATAACCTCAAATTCCATTACATAAAGAAATAAAATGAGTTTTGATTCCATAAAACCTTTAAAACAATCATTTTATTCATAACTTTTATGTTATCTGCACTTGAAAACATATATTCTTTCAAACCTAATACAATAATTAATCTTCAAAAAACATCACAAACTACTGAATATGTTTCATTAATCCAAAAATGTTATAAATTTCTGCAGTGATAACCTAAATAACGTTTTCATAAAATCATTACCCATTTTATAGGTCACTAATACTATTCCATTAATATCAGTAATTTATTTTCCTATCTAAATATTACCCCTCCACTAAATCACTTTTAATGTATTTCAAAACTAATAAGTATATTTTTTCAAATCCTTAAATAAAACTATTTTGTAATAGTACCTATATTTTTAATTATTCTTATATCCTAAATATTGTTGGAATGATTATTGAAATCCAAAAAATAAACACTTTAACCTTTTCACTTTAAAGAGTGTAATGGAATAGGACCTTATTCATGGTGTTAACCTATAGATAAGGGTATTTTCTTATATAACTTATATATTCCCCATACATGATATATTAAAATATAAATCATACTTTAGAATGGAATTCATTTCCTTAAATATAAATCTTTTTTATTTTCTCAACAATTACATTATATATGGCCAAAATATCCACAAATAAAACATATTCCTGTAAAATTAATACATTCCCTTGAGTGCTTCCTCACACATTCTAAATATGTAGAAGGATGAATCTTTATTCCTCTATAGTGTTCATGAAACTCGTTATTTCTCTTATTATATGTGTAGAAAAACTCATTCAATCAATTTTATGTAATCATATAATGGTATTGATGATTAGTTATAATCATAAGGTGTTGTGTTACATCTCATATTTCATATGGTGTCTCATTAGTACAATCATTCAAATATTCTTCATTGTTAACAGGAATCCTCCAAGATCTCTCCATTGAATAAAACCATATTGTATAATGTGAAAAAAACTATTCACAGTTTGGAATCATGAAAAATCAATCATACTTTTTCTAAATAATGAAACCTAATTTTCAATCTATGATAAATTAGGTTTATTCGAGTTCATCGATGATTATTAGCAAAATTTTAAGAAGTTATCCTATAATTGTACTTATAACTTGGTTTCTCACTATTGTTTCATCATCATAGTTTATAAAGGTAAATTAAACTTTCATTAATACTCTCTACAGATGCCTATCATGTTAAAAATATATATCACATCATATTACATGAATGTTAATTACAAAACATAGTGATCCACACTATAATTATATAAGTCCAGTTCCATTGGAAAATATGATACATACACAACTAGATTATAAGTTAACTACATCATCTCACACTAAAATATTCATACCAATCACCCTTCATAGTTATATCATACATAGTAAATAAATTCATAACCAGGGGAAATTAAAGATAATAAATGGTGATATCAGTTGCTCAAAAAGGATAAGTAATGGAGATTTTAATGATCACTATAGCATAACATCCACAGAAGGGTATCAGAACATGATCATAAAATTTTAAAATCATACCACGCATGTCATAGATTATAATATTGAGTGATTGAATAAATATTGGATGTTTATAAGACATGAATCATATATAAATAAATGATCATGAGTCATGAGATCATAACATTATCCTAAGATTTTAGTTTGTGCTATAAATAAAAGCATAGAAAATCATTTACATAGAGGTCAAGGATCATCTTCATGACTATCATAGTTAAATGGATTTATTTCAAAAAACATCTTAGTTGTATAAAAATTCTCTCAATACAATCATTGTAGGTATAGTTAATTACTGAAATGGGTTCACCCCAATTATATCCATACTTATCTCATGAGATATCAATCTTTACCCAATTCATTAGAGGGATATATAATTCTAGTCACACCAAAAACATAGTGAAAATAATATATATCTGTACTAAAATATAATAAAACATTCAACATATCTGAACCCATAAAATTTAATGGGTTTCATATGAATTTCATCATAACATAACATGTGGAAATGAAATGGGTTTTATAAACATTCAATCAATTCATCATAGTGTAACCCGTGGAAAAGAAATGTGTTTCATAAAAATATTATCACCATAATCATAAAACATCTATATAAATAATAATTATGGTATCATTGGATCATATACCAAATAAAAAAGTGAAATTATAGCATGTCATCCCATATTATAAATGTATTTAAATGGTCAGTTGTAACATTTCTAGAAAAAAACACTTTTTATTTTGAAATAAATATTTTTAAATCAGAACATTTCCCCAAAAAATGGAATATTTTTATTTTAAAATTTCTATGAAATATTATAATGTAAAATTAAAATATTTTAGTGGTCATGAAGTTTGGATATTTATTTCTTGGCCAATATGTTAAAAATAATAATTCCTTTTACATTTTCGGTAAAAAGTCAAAAGTTCCTTGTTTGGAAAACAAAAAAAATTCTTTGAAAAAAATATGAAAAAATAATGGCAAACTTTTTTAAAAAAAAAATATAGAATAGTAAACATATTATTTAAAACATTTTTAGAAAACATGTACATGTAAAGGAATTTTTTTTAAAAGATAAATAAAGCCATTTTACTTTGAAACATTCGTTCAATATACTCAATTACTACATAGGGTAAAATTAAAGTAAATCATTTATTATTAATAAATAACCATATTGTAATAAAATTAATTTTTTCATTAGGTTTATATCAATAAACTTCAACATTTCAAACAAAATCATAAACAATCATGATAACTAATGAGATTGTAACATAAAACACTTATCATTTTTGGGATTTTGGACCACAATCCAAATTAAATAAATAAACTTATATTGATATTAAAATCATCAAATATTTCATAGTAATCATCATAACATAAATTTATGGGAATTATTTACCGCACATATAAAGATATAATTGGTGATTATGGCATGTTTCTCATAGAAATAAAAGTGAGGTGAAAATATATTGTCTCTAGTCTGATTTCATTCATATGTGTTTGAGCATCCAATATAGTAAATATTTATTTATTACACATAAATTTTTTGAAATATATCATATATTTCATAACATCCATTATTTACATGTAACCTTTTATCACTTTTTTAGTAATAATTCATTATTAAATTCACAGTTCTTGATGATATCTTCTTTTTATTTTAATGTATGTTTTTGTTTGGTAGTTTTGGTCCTTATATGTTGACCCTAATTTAATAATATCTATAATTTTAATACTGATTTTAGTGTCATGTATATTTCATATATATATATATCCATAAATATGGAGACAGAAAAATGAATTACATCGTTCATGGAGATGGTTGGCATTGGGTATACATGAACACTATTTTCACTTTTAGAAAAATTTAATGAAATTGAGATAAATACAAATTCAACATTGTCAAATATTTATTGAATAATAAAAATAATTTATATTAATCTAATGAATCCATATTACGATCCATGTAAAATTGAAATGAAAAAATAATCACATCGCTTCATGTAAGTAGTGGTCCACACATACGAACGAGAAATTTTTTCATTTTATAAGGGATTAGAAGGTAAGAAGGTATTTGTGATATTATATTTATAGAACTAAAATGATTTCATATATATTAGATATTATCATTATTCCTATAATAACTACCATATATTAAGTATGGTTGTGGAAAATGAATTTTATCTCTATATGGAGTCAAAACCCCTTATATATACAGGAATGATACATTGAAATACCATTTTATGGGAAATATGTAGGATAATAGAGATATCATAATCATTATCAAATTTTCGGGTATTTATTATATTGATTTTTTTATAAATAATAGATAATTATAAAATGTAATAAATAAGTAAAAGGAGAGTTATTGGATAAGTTTATTTCCTCTTGTTTGAAAGAACTCCATTTAATATCCTATTTAATATCCTAGGGTTGGTATTTTTTGAAGAACATAACCTATACAATGTGGATATGGAAGTTAATAAGATATTTTTTGGTGTATTATTGATATATAAGTCTTAATGTGGTTTCAATAACATAAACGTGGGGTTCCCTTTTATAATTGAGGGGAGGGACACTCTTGGGATTTCTTAAAAGCTTTATATATAATAGTCATAATCAGGCCAAATTCTTCCAAATGGAAATTTATTAGAATCTAACATGTCGTAGGGTTTAAATCCCATATAAAAATATAATTTATGCATGTTTTTTTCATTTTAAACCTTAAGATTTTTATTAACTTCTTGGTTAACTAATTTTAACATTAACAACAAAATCCTGTTTATTACATAGAAAGGTTTATAATTTTACATATGTTAAAAAGTGGTTCATAAATAAGAAAGGGAAAAAAATTATTCAATTTTTATCCAACTAATTCTATTTCATTATTTTAAATTAGTTTTTAAAAAATTCACAAAATATTATTATAATTAAATGTCATTAATGTTAATTTTCGTAATATTCTTTTAATTTGAATAAAATAAAAAAAACAAATTTTGGATTCAAATATAAACCTTATAAACATCACTAATATGTTATAATTATATAAAAAAACTCATGGAACACTATAAGTCACTCAAATTATTCAACTTCTAATATTTTTTTAAAATCATCTCTTTTTTTATCTATTAATTAAATAAATATTTTATTAGCATTCTGCATGAAATTAATGTAGTAATTTAAATGATAAAAATTAAAAATATATTTACTTCATGAAAATAATTTTATTATTCATAAAATTGATTCTTTTATTTGCTCACAACATTCCTTTGTCCTTATGTGAACATATAAGTGATTTTTAAAATTAAGAGAGTGACACCTTTTAACACTCTTTACTTTAAATATTATATAGGTCCTTTCAATGAAAATATACCCATTAAAAAATCAAATTATATACTATGGTTATAAAGTTCAATTAACATAAATAAAATAATAATTTGGATGAAAATTTATGACCTTATCACTTAATTATAATAGGATTAACTAGATTTACCTTTTACTTTGGGGATTAATTTTAAAATGGTTAATATTCATAATGGCTAAAAAGGGAAATATTTAAAAAATTAAAAAAACAATATTAAATATATCAAAAACATTTTATCATTTTAAATATATATAATTTTCGTAAATTATATTCAATATAATAATGAAAAATATGATGATAAATATTTTTAGAAAAATACATTTAAACCATTAAACTTGATGTATTATTATATCATTAATTAAAAACATATTAGATGAATTTTAAAATGTTTTATTGAATGTGTAATATTTAATTATAATTAAATTCATTCACTAGTTTTTATAAGTTTAATTTTTTAATTAAAAACACACATTGTGGGAATAAAAATAGTTTCTTAAAAAATATTATTTTACATATTATAATGGATTTATGCCAAATTAAAATATAAAAACTATTATGATTAAATTAATTTATTGTCATAAAATATAAAAGATCTAAATTTTCTTTTATGCCATTTAAAAAAATTATATTATGTACATTCTCAAAACAAAGATACAGTTTTCAATAAAAATAAAAAAAGCACTATTCATTGAATAATCAAACCATTAAAATAATTATAACAAACTCACTATAAAATAATTTTGATTTTATGATTTCAAAAATTATTTTTATTTTATAAAATAAATTTTATAAATGTTGAAAAAAATGTAATTTTATCTCACAAAATTAAATAAAAACATTTTTGAAAGAAACATATTTTTAAGGCCTCAAACCACTTTACTTAAAAATCAATTATCATTTCAAAGAATTAATCAATAACTTTTTATTATGTAGGTCCTTTATATGTGTGTATATATATATATCATAATTTTCTTAATCATATTCAAACCCTCTAATTCAACTGCAATGTTATAATTATAATATCTCATAGTTCATTTATGTTTAGAGGTGCATATCTTATAGCCTAGAAATCATAGTGTTATTTTAAAATATAAAGGTGTTAAAAAGGAGAATATATTTTCTTATTATTATATGGGGAAGTAAAATACCCATGAAATTGGTTATATATAACCTATATATTATTTGGTAGTCCCTCGGTGCTGACTAGGCGTGTGTCCCCCACATCGATCAGCCAAGCCACACGAGGCTCAGAGGATGAGATTTTTTTTAGTTCTTCAATGAAACAATGATTTTTTCAATGAATGATAATATATTGGTTAGTTTTAGTATTCTCATGATGTTTCAATAAAATACAAATATAGATTCATGTATTGAGTCTCATTATATGATGAGCTCCACTATAGCATGAGATCTTCTTAACTATATCCAAATGGTATATGGTGGTAGTTTTAGATGAGGTCGCATCATGTTTAAAATATGATATTTGATATTTTATGACGTAGATGGACAAGGAGATGGGGCTACCATATATTGTGGGATAATTTTTTGGGATTTATTTTTTTGTGTTAGAAATAAACTTAGGGAATATTTTCTTCCCCCATTATAATGGGTCAAGTGATTTTATATTTCACCACCCAACAATGAATTGACCTGTTACATGATACCCTCAATTTTTTGGGGGGGTAAATACTATATATTTTTCCACTCATATCTATATAATATATTTACCAATATAGATATTGTTTACATAAATGACACACATGTGAGTAGTGCTTATTTGGGTATGGATCTAGTCGATCAAGGGAATTGGAGAGTTTGGAGTTGTTTGTTACTATGATTCTTGAGTTAGGGATTAAAAGAAAATATTGATCCTCCTTCCCGATCCCTTTTGGATTGTTTTTATTTTGGGAGGTTGGGTATTGTAAATTTTCCTTGTATGTTATAATTTTTTTATCCTTTATTGGATGTTTAGCATGTAATGCATGCATGTTTTATTTCTGATAGTTATGTATAACCAATATGGTTGTGGATATTTTTTTAGTTATTAATATATATTTAAAAGTTCATATAAGATAAGGCCTTTAAAGGATGTATAATGTCTTCATGGGGATTTTCAATTGTCCCAAGCCCATTAGAGTGTCTCCGGGTGTATCACACTCAGCTAACTGACAACCCAAGTAGTGAACTAGTTGGTTAGTTCATGTTAAATTAAGATACAATAAAAAATGGGTGGGCACATAACATCAGTAGAGATCTCTTGGGAATATCAATGCTTCAGATGTGTGTGAAAAGCAGAGGTGATGTCCCTCATGGCGCTTCAGATGTGTGTGGAAAGCAGAGTTCGACCCTGGTGGATGTTTTTTGGTGATGAAAAAAACTTATGACTCGACATTTTACAGATCTATTTAATATCTACTGTAATTGGTGGTGTACGATGGACATATGGCATAGATGATGGCTGGATGTCGTTATTAATGAGGTGTGCCTTCCACGATAGTGGAATCAGATCGGTCCAGTGGTGGTGTTCACTTTTATGGTTTGGCTAGATCTAGTTTCAGACTAGATCTGGTGATCTGGTGCACACTGGTCTGGTTCTTCTAGCTTTGTGGAACATGATTTTCATTTCTGATCAGTGGTGGACTAGGTTGGAGCGACATGAAGTGGATTTAGTAGTGTACATCTATATGGTCCTGATGGTGTTAGAGACATGTGTTTTGTTGAGTTGTTTTGGGTGGATTTTGATTCAGTAATAGGATTTGTCCATCTGGGGATTTGGCCTAGTGTATTGGATTATGTAGTGGGTCTATATTGGGCATGATACTTCTAATACTAAGGTCTCATTAAGTGTTCTCCATTACCTAGTTCATAAGTGATTCTTGTTTTCTTTATCTCATTTAATAAAATGGGATTACCCCCAACACTTTTTCATTATGTTTCAGTAATAAAATATTAACATTTTCTTAATTAAATATAGTGAATAATTTTTAATCAAAGCCAAATGATCTTGGTTAACTTGAATAGTGATAGTGTAAAACATTTTATGGTCTATGATAACTTATAAACAAATATTTATGTTAAAAAATGTAACAAAATTTAATCGCTTTTGTCAATTTTGTTGGAAATGTTTTCGAAAATAATTTTGTTTTGAAATATAATGTCAAATTGAAATTATTTTTTAATGATTACAACATAGGTTTAATGTTTTGATACTATATATGGTTTTTTGTGATAATTTATTTTCATTTGAAATAGATACAACTATGAGTAGTTCAATGTTAAAAAAATGATTTATAAATTGGTAAATTGATAAATTGATATATTTTATCAAAAATATTTATAAAAATAGGTTTTTAAGTATCTATGATGAGGCCTTTTTTATTCATATTATTGGTTAATTATATTGTGGAATTTTGTAACTTCAAAAAATAGAAAAAAAATCATATATATTATAGAATATTTTGAAATCATTACTGGAATAAAATTAGTTTCTAAAATTGTTTCAAGTTGTTAAACCCATTTGGTGATTAAAAATAGGATTTAGAAAATTAACTAAAATAATGTTTTTTAAATTAATTATATTTAATTAATTTGAAATAAATTCTAAGACATATATATTATTTTAATGATAAAAAATGATAATTTAATTCATTGGATTCTTTTTTATAGAAATATGTTGGTAAGAAAAATATTGGATATGTAATATTGGGTTTCAATTTTTGATTTCTCATGTTTTATGTCTTAGTGAATTTTATGAATGGATTTTTCATGTTATTTAATTATGTGATTTATATTTTTATCCAATATCTTATATTTTTTCTTATAAGATGACAATTTATAATTTTTTATTTTATTTGTCTTATAAAAATATAATGTGGTAAATGTGCCTGTATGATGGGGAGCACAATGAGGTGGTGAGATTTACTTAATTATCAATGTTTTTGAAATAGGGGTGTTCTTGTACACAATTATTTATTACGGGTTAATTGTGTAGAGTAGTTTACATAATTTTGATGAACATTCTTGGATATTAAGTTATATATACTTGATGATATAATGATCGAAACACATTATTTTGATTTAGTGAGTGACTATATTTGGAAATTCAATAATAAAATTTGTTTATGATAAGGTAAATATATGACCCTATACTTCTATTGTAACTGTTAATTTTATATTTTATGTTTGTTACTATTTAAATACTAAAGTAAAACAAAATATATAATAAAAATAATCCTATCCGTAAATTAATTATTAAGTGAAAGTGTAAAATTTTCAATCTTATTTATTTTATTATTTAACTATTGTGTAATGCATTATTATTTTTTTGAGTATTGAATATTGTTTTACAATGTAACATTATTTTTAATTAAATTAGTGTTATATATAAATTTATATTGGCATTCCCAAAAGAATAGTTAAAGATCGTATTTTTTTCAACTATGCATTTTTTAATCATTAACATGTCATTTAGAATGAATATGAGATTATATGATGTGTTTGGTAATACCATATGTTGAATTTATTTTAAAATTACCATATTTGAATAACTATGGAATTCAAAATTTGGATAAAATATAAATTTATTTTTCATAAGACTCATGGAGACTATTCTATAACACTATTTTTTGTTAGAGTCATATATCCCTATATAAGAGTCATTTTTACTATGGAGTGATGATTTGGTAATAGAGTAATAATTATATAATATTGATCCAAGAATCCACAATAATAATTCAGTCTTTTTTAGTATAGTTAAAGTCTTTTTAAAGATGGTTTTCTACATTGAAAGGATTATTGTAGGAGTTCACAACTAACTCCGAATTTCAAAAATAAAAAAGGAATGGAAACATCATAATGATGATTTATTCCATCAAAATGATGGTTTATTATTTTTAAAGGATGAATCTTAAATTCTTAGGGATAATTTTCATGCTTCTCATGTATCATACATTAGATTAATAATGACCACGAAGAATTTTAATGGTTATTCAATAACTTTTAATGATGAATCATTGGTTTATACAGATGATTTTCCGAATTTTGAAAGGTCATATACTTTTAGAATTATATAAGAAGATTTCAATGGATATTAAAATTTAATAAACTTAACTGGAGTTTGAATTATGAAAGGGTATGTATTGTTGGTAAAATCCAAATTCTAATCTGTGATTATTTTTGAATTTTAATGAAGGTTAAAAGAGGGGGATTATAGGAGATATTCATTAGAGTTTAAAAAATATGATATTTGAAATTATTATTCCAAGGTATAACTATATTTTTTTAATAATAACTCAGCCTAAAATATTATTCATCCAAAAGTCATGGGGTTTTTCCAAATTTCATTATTTAAATATAATTTACACTTTTTGATGAATATAAAATAATAAAAATAAAAAAATATAATGTATTTTTGAATTAATAATTTTATTTTGTGTGAAGAGGACCTACTACTATATTTAAGAGAGAGGAATAAAATTATAATGAAATGTTTAGAATTTTCATTGAACATCTTTTTTATGAAAATCAGACATATTTCTAATCATATGATTGTTTTATCTTAAAGAGGAATGAGAATGATGTGTTCTTTCATCAACTCATGAACTAATCATGTATTATAAAACCATGAGAAGAATTTCATATACTCATTCTTCTCTATTAATATTCATATGTTCATTGATGATAATGTGTAAAAAATAATCACATTTTTATATATGGATACATTTTAAAATTCATTGAAGATTATGTCTGCATAAGGAGTACACATTCATGTTTTTGGATGCTTGGTTCTAGGATATAAAATTCACAACAATTTTTATTTCTCTACAAATATTTTATGATGGATTTTAACCACATAATTCAATATCATGTAAAAATTATTAGAGTTAAGGAAGAACAATTCCTATTTATTTTAATTAATTGAAAATTATATTGGTAATTTATGTCTTAGAAGATGAACCATATCTAGAAAGGATTTTGTTCCCACATTGGGACCAAACCTTCTAAAAATAATTATATACTATAATTTTTATATTAATATTTTATATCATGTGAGATAGTGTTTAATGAATGTGGATATAAAAAATATAAACCCCTCATAATTTATTTTGAAATTAAATTGTATAATATAAACAACTAATTCATCCCCCATTCTCAATGGTACTTTAACATACCAGGGTACTTAGATTTAATATTACATACAACCTAGTTACCTCTATGATACAATCTAATAAATTTGAATCATAGGGAAAATAAATTATGTCAACAACATAGGTGTTTTAATTATTTATGGGATAAACATTCAAAGATAGAATAATATAATAATATCATACCTTTAATATAAGGTTCATGATGTGTGTGATGTTATGATATTGAATTTTATGAAAAAAACATATCAATAATACACTTTAATTGGAAATTCATAAAATCAATGTACTCTGAATACAACCCATAATGATTGGGAGGCCTGGTGTCTTTGTGAAATTTGGTACAATACATAATAACTTAAGACATGGGCCTACCATCATTATTTAAAAACATAGAATCATTACCTTATATTCAATGGATCTTCTAAAACTCTCTTGGATATCTTGGGGATGTACATAAGAAAGGGGTATAATAAAAAGACTAGTAAGGGAATAATCAAATAATAACATGATTAAATATGTATATAAAATGAACATAAAAGGCGTGAGATCCACAAACATGGAAATCAATGCATGATATACAATGATAACACGAAGAAAACATAGGAATGTGGAAACAACATAAAACATGAATTCATAAATACAATAAAAGGATAACCACTTGGAGTTAAAAACATATAATTATTATGATAAAATATCTTACACCATACATGGAATATCCTGAGACAAAAATGTTACCCAATTCATTAGAGGGATATATAATTCTGGTCTCACCACTCATTTTTATTTATTTTACATGGAATACCACCCAATATATATTATAAAATTTTATTTTTTATTTCATAACATTTAACCCCAAAATTATAATTTGTGAGGTATATAATTGGAAATACTCATTCAACTAATTGTATGTACAAATAGTTGAATTCCTTTGAGTAGATATAGGAATGGGTTTTCAATTCAAATCATTTGAAATGTAAAATGATAGGATGATTTCGACAACATACCGTGGGTATATAAAGATTCACTATAGGGTTAAATGAGAGTGAAATGGTTCTATAATCACATGGAAATAAAAATTATATTAATAGGTATGTTAGAAAACATACCTAAGTATAATCAATTTGAGAAAAAGGTATAATTAAAATAATGTTCTTGAATAAATAGGAGTAGAGGATCCCTTACCTTGAGAGGGAACTTATAGAAAAAAGGGAGGTGATTCTTAAGATATTATGGGCACCATGAGAGAGACCTATATATGTAATAATAGAGTAAATTAGTACTCCAAGGGTAATTAGTGAAAAGTAATTAGAGTTCAGGTGGATTTATATAGAAAATCATATAGTAATTCTTTATTAATTTATAATCTTGGGTTTTGGACTCTATATAATATATTAAGCCAAACCAAAAACCATCCCATGGTTTCTTAAAAAGAGGGGTGGATTTAATTATTTTATAAGGGTATGAACTTAACTCCATAAAATAATACAATTAGTGATGTGGTAGTTATTCATTGTTTATAAAGAATTGGTTTTAAAACTTTTTAAATTAATATAGGTTTTGGTGGAATCAATAAGTTTTTATAAACAAAAAAATATTAAAAGACATATTATTTTAAAGGTTAAATATTTTTTCCTTAGATACTCTTTATAGTATTTATTAGAATAGTTTTCATCATATATGATGGCACAGTTCATTTCACATATTTATACCATATTAAATTTTTACCAAAAAATTTACTATCTCATTAAATTATGAAACATTACACATTAGATAATTTCTAGATGAAAATTTAAAAAATAATATTTATTATTCAAAAGAATTCTAAAAATATGATAATTTATAAATTTAAATCCAACATTATAATTTTTTGAAAAATAATGGTTTTTTGACAATAATATTTTCTTGACACATATAGAAATTATATTTGACTTCATAGATTTATATTGTACTATATATTTAATAAATATTATTTAATAAAAATATTTTTAAAAATATCATTTATTTTGAAAATTATTTAAGTCATCAAAATGTTATTCTAAGTAAAACATTATATTTCATGAAAATTCAATATGTTTTTCATCGTAACAAAAACTATTTTTTATCAAACTCGTTTTCTAATTATTTTAAATGTAATAATAAAAATAATTAAAAATAAATATTATTTTATTGAAATAAAATTTTAAAATTCATTGTATTAGTGTCTAGATACATATCCCTTTAATATAGTTGTGAATTCCTAAAGGGTAAGGTGAGTGATTGTGAGATTTTATTGGTATGGTTTAGTGAACATGATTTGGTTCATGGAATTAATGATCATGATAATTGGGAAGTGAGCTGGATTGGTCTTAGTCAAGGGAAAATCCCATTTATACTATATCCAATGGAAGCTATGATAAATGGGAATCATAGGGTATGATCAAAGTGGTTGAGGCTATAATTCCATCCTTCTATGTCAATTAGATATTATCATAGCCCTTAATACAATAATATTAATGGTCACTATACAATGGCTATACTATAAATTTTTATAATAATTAAGGTCCTTTTAAATTTTGATTGGACATAACTTATAACAGTCTAAAATAACTAAAAACGTGCATGTGTTTTCTATAACTAAATTACATAATAATATAATAATTCATTCAAAAAGGAAATTTCATTCCTAAAATTTCAGGTTGTTACATTCTTCCCCTAATTAAAAATTCCACCCTCTAAATTTTATGTCCATGCAGTAAAAAGATAAGTCTACTTATGTTATATCTTCTCTTATGGTTCCCATTTCACTTCCTCAAGCTTATGATTCCTCTAAAACACTTCAACCAAGTGATTTTTCTAGTTTTTGCATAAAAACATTCTATGATCTAATATCTTCAATGACTACTCCATGTATAAAATATAATTTTCTATTGATAACATCATTGGATTTAGTACATGTGAGGGATCTTGTATGTACTTTCTCTAGATGGATACATAGATCACATAATGTAATTAAAATATGTTTGGTGAGTGTGGGAGTTGATATTCCCCCACCTCAATGTGAAAAATGATAGAAAAGGGGATGATGTATCATGGAATAAGGCTGATATTATTCCAAAACACCATGACTTTCTCTTGTGGTGGTATATGAAGGAACAATTTATCTTAAAACTCAATGTCCTTGTTTTATTGATGATTATATTAATATATACTCTATCAAATTTTCACAGATCTCATATTTCATTGAATTTCTTGAAACTTCTTGGTCATATCATTGACATAATTAGTTCCCATATGCATCCCCTCTCAAAATTCATCTAATATTGTTGTAGTTTCACTCCTATTCCAAAAAAAATTCACATCTGGTTACATTTTCATGCTATAATCAAAACTATTATTATATGATAAATCCAAAAGGGTAATTTTTTGATCCCATCATCTTTGTAAATCCTTTTAACATGATATCAGTTATCCTATATATTTTGAATGTTTTTTTCAGATTGATTATTCATATAAGGGTGACAATCAGTTCTGAAGCTCAGTTCTATATCTCATTCTTATTGAAGGATTCTCAAAAACATCAATTTAAGCCTCGGATGTCAGTCATATACAAAGTAATGTATCACTCTATGAAGTATAAACAATTATCTTTTTGAATCCTGGTGATTTGTCATGAGAAAAATCTTCCATGATAACTATGAAATGTGTTATATTATTGTTGTGATCAACTATAACCCAGGTGGTATTATTTCCTTCAAGTGTTCTAGGTAGTCCTATATAAAATCCATGGATATGTTTTCCCATTTCTATATTTATATATAAGATGACTTCATCATACCCTTAGACTGTTTTCACTTCTCCTTAACTTATTAGAATACTATGAATTGATATACAAAATTTGTAATATCCCTCTTCATGTTATCCAAAAATTAGTATAGCATACATTTTCAATACATCCTAGTTATTCCTATATCAATATAGTATTATAATATATGAACATAATAAATAAGTTCTCTCTTCATCACTGGTTTGGATGGGACACATATCTGGGTTCCAAACCTTTTAACTCTATCTTTAGAAAAGCTGAAATCTGGAATACTCACTATAATTTTCTATTACTTCTCATTATATATCAATTCTTCCTTGATCCTCTCAAGAATGGACAGTTGTGAAGTTATTTTATAAAGTTAATATAATTATGTATTTATATTTCCCATTTTAATCTTTTTCATAAAAAAGAATATTATATCTATTTCAATACTCATCATGGATATGGTTGGAAAATAATTTCTACTCAGAGAATATACCACATTTGTATTGTCCCGTGATGGTAAGGGATTGAAAAATTGTAATCCTTGATCATATCTTACCACCTTCATTGGCACATATTAAGATCCATTTTTTAAATGTATATTTAAGTAATTTATTATCCATATATATGTCACATATTTCTCTACAAGGGTAATTTTTTCAAATAATAAATTTGAAGATAACTATAGATGATTATAGATCATGATATGTATATTTATTATTATTGATATGTAATTGATGAGATAATATACTATAAATTTTTCATATTGATTGAGAACACATCTCATGTTATTTTGGGGATAAATATCTATATCTAAGAAATCCATCCCCACTGGTGGTTAATGTGAGCGTTTGTGCAGTGATTACACTCTTTTTAAACTATTTATATCTTAATAGTCATTATTCCAAAAAACAATTACCCCCACCAGAGTTATATTGGTTATTTTTCATGGAAATAATAAAAAAACTCACAAATCATTGATATTACTAATATAAGTCAATAAATATACAAATTGTTTTCATAGAGGTTGATATCCGAAATCATTCAATTGCATCTATTTTTGAAGGATCCATATATATCAATTTATTGGACATAATAGGGGATAATAAGGTTAATATATATAGGTATAAACTTGAGTAATTACAAAAACTCTAGTTTGAGAATAAGTTTAGAAAATTATTTAAGGAACATATTATTGTAAAATGTATATGTAATCAACAATTATGTTTCCCTTGATATCAATCATTTCAGCTAGACTCCCTTTCTCATTAGGAAACTATATCCATCCTAGGAATGATTATTAAAAAGTAGATCTTTCATCCTCCTTATACATGTATAGAATCAGAGGGGGATTCGTGGTATGGAGGGTTAATTCATTCTCCCATAAATTTATATTGGATCTATATATAGGATAAACAATCCATAACTAAGATAGAATCAAATTTAACTAAAGGTAAATAATAATATTTTAAATAAAAACAATCCCAAAACCTTTATCTTATGATACAATAATCATATGAGTTTTTATTGATGATATCAAATAATTTTATATGGTGACTCTACATTCCTAGAAAACATAAATTATATGATAGTGTGGAATTAATTGAAATTCAAGAAGATATACATGTTGGTTTTCTATATTAGTATATGAACTTTCTTTCTCCCCTATTCCTAGAAATTTTTGGAGATCATCATCCTTGTTTTCCCTTGGAATAAATAATTTTCTTACATAGTTATAATGTTACCAACATTTACAACAATGAACATTAAGGGTATCATTGATTGAACATTATTTTCATCCAAACGTTTTTTTAAAGTCTTATTTATTCTAGAAAATTAGCTTGTTTATTCCATATTTTCCACACTTGAAAAATATTTCAGTTACTTTGTGAAATTTATCATGGTACCACTCTCCATATTTTTAATCGGTAAGAAATTGAACCATCATTCCTTTATCACCTTTACCATAGGAACAACTATTAGAGAGTGTCCTCTTCTTCATTCATGTATATTGAGATTCAACTATGCTACATTTGTTGATCAAAATTTAAGGTAACTCGTTTGGAATAATCAAAATATGAGTTAATTCATATCTTATAAAGTTAGGAATCTTAGTTGAACAATCATTAAACCTCTGATCACATTAGTTGTTCACTTATTTCTCCTATTTACAACCAATGACTAAAAAAAGGGAAAATTATGGATGATTCTTTTATACTATAAAAAATAAATAGGAAACCACAGACATTAAAGGGATAAATCATAAATGGAATATATTCCTTGTCTAATTTATTTTTAGGTTTCAATCTATGTCATCCATGCTCTATTTCCTAATATAATCTCTTATCGAAATTTTTTCAACCTAATAATTTTTTTAAAGATCTTATGAATTTACCAAGTCATATACCCTCAAAGTGTCAAATGAGGTTTGAATATAGGCCTTTTTTCATGCACCAGTTAATGATCAATCCCAACATAATTCTCAATTTTTATGTTATTTCCCATATTTATAACTATTCTAGGGAAAACCCACTTGTAATATACAATCGAGGATGATTTTTTTATCAAATCACTTAATCTATAGGTCACAAAAATTAAGGTATGCTTTGCTATAATTAGTCATATTACAATGTATTTCACTATAGTTTTCTAAATATAGCCCCAAAAATTAAATAATTTTCTCTGATATCGGCTATGAAAACCCATATCATTAATACACTTTAGTTTATGATTTATTATATAAAGGAACAATTAATATACTCCTAGAATCTTATAGTCCCTAGTGTCTTTGGAAAATTAGGTACATTATAAAATAAAATAAAATATATGGACAAAAGCCCTATTTAAAATCATTAAATAATTCCCTTATATTCCATATATCTTCTAAACCTGCATGGGATAACCTAGGTATTTATATAAGAAGGAGATAATCTATAAAGACACGTAATGGAATAACCAAATAATATCATAATGAATGTAAATCATGTGAGTAAAGAAAAATAAGATTAATAAATAAAATGGGTGAGATTCTCAAACATTGGAATCAAATCCTGAAATATGATGATTACATGATGGAAACATTGGAATGTGGAAGCAACATAAAACATGACATCATAAACATTAGTCAAGAATAACATCCAAGAAATCATAACACTGAATCATTAGGATAACCTCCTCTATACCATATATGGAATATCATGGCATATGACCATTACCCAATTCATTAGAGGGAAATAAAATTTTGGGTCCACCCATCACATTCAAATCATGTGCATGCATAAGTGTGATAAATAGATCATACAACATAATGATGTATTTCAAAAATTATAAACCCTAGATTAAGGAGTGTGGGTTATATAAATTGATAACAAAAATCAATTAATGATAGGTAAAACAAGTTGAATACTTTTTATTTAAAATTGGAATGGGTTTTCATTAAAATATGATCAGTAATAAAGATCATTAGATAACTATGGTATCATAAGAGAGGTACATAATGATTTGTGGGAGGGTTAAATGAGAATTAAAGGGGTATCTAGTCACTATTAAATAATAAATACAGTAGGATGGATGTGTTAAAACATATCTCAACATGAAAAATAAAATATAAAATGAATAATGTAAACAAGACTCTTGGATAAAGAGGATAAGTAGAGCACCCCTTACCTTTAGAGGGAACTAAAAAAATCATGGGATGAGCTTAAAAATCATTTGAGGTACCTTGGGATGGCTCTAGGGATGAAATGGTATATTAACATCATGACTTATGTGTTTTTAGGGAATAGTAATGTGACATGTGTTGGGTTTATATAGAAAAAAAGACGCTTCTTTATTATTTTCTAAACATAGGTTTTAGACTCTACCTAATCAATTAATCCAAACCCAAAACCCAATCATAGTTTTTCCAATTTTACTGAAACATAATGGTTAATTTAATTATTTTAAAATTCCATGAACCAAAAAAATTAAAAATAATACCCTCAGTGATGTGGAAGGGATTTATAAAAATAAATAAATGATTTTAAAACCTTAAAGTATTAGTCGGGCATGAAGCATGATGTAGGTAGGTGGTGACGCTGGATTGAAATGGGCCAGGTCATATATGTAGTATGATGAAATCCGATTTTTGGACTAGTCCATTGGTTTATTTATTGGTATTAATAACCAATGGACCTTCAGTCCATGTATTGAATAAATTAGGCTTTATGGGGTGGATATTTCTTGGGGGGATATAGCATACCTTCCCGGCCTATATTGTTTTTTGTCTATGTTTAGTGTAATTTTCCCACTAAGAACCTAATATATATATAACATCTCTTTTTTTCATTTTTGATTTCATAATACATACAATATAATTATATTGTGTTTAATCAAGTAACAAAAATTTGAGGTTCTCCAAAAAATATGAAAAAATCGTCGTTGGATAATATAAATTCCTTAATTTCAAAAATAATATTTATTGTATCCAAATATTTATCAAATATTAGAATTTCATATTTTAAATAAAAACTACCCATTTATTGAAAACTACTGGGGGTTTTTACCATCATTGTTTTTTGAGTCTTATAGAAATCAAATTTGGATTTACAAAATCATATTATCAATTTTACTTATTAAATATTATTTATTAATAATTTTTTATTGAAAAATAATTTATTTTATAAATTTATTGAACTCATCAAAAAGAGTGTGTTTGTTGAAATTGTATATTTCTCAAAAATAAAATGTGTGTAAAAACCATTATTTTTATCATAATCATTATCTAATCATTTAAAAAATTAATTATAATAATGAATAAAATTAATAAATATAATAATCATTTTATTATAAGGAATTTATAAAATTTGTACTATTGGGGTTCAGATACATATCCCTTTATTACACCAATGAATGTATTATAGGTATGGTGTCTTATGGTTCAAATTTCACGGGGTGGTTCGGTGAACATGGTTTCGCACATGATCTTGAAGATATTAAACTTATCCCATAATCAATTTTTCTCTTTCATTTGTTCTCAAATCATAATGTGGTCTTCATCGAGGTAAAATTCTCAAGATATTATCTCCCTATGAAGCTCTAATAGATGGGATTAATAGGGTACAATCCAACTGGTCAATGTTTTCTCTCATTTTTATATTTAAATTAGACTTTATCATAACCTTCAATATAATAATGTTAATTTTCACTATATTATATCTATACTATAAATGGTGTTGATGATTAACATTCTATTAAATATTATAGTATATAATATTTAATAGTCTAAAATAACCAAATTTGTTCATGTTTATTCTATTAATAAATTAATTAATAATGAATTTATTCATTAAAAGGGGGAATTTTATTTATTAAAATATATGTAGATGTAGGTTTTCCATCCCTTGGATCAGATGAGATTTTTTATTTTATTGAAAAAAAATATTATCGAGCCAGATGGTAAAGCCAAAAATGAAATTTTTATATCTATTTATGAGAAATTATGCACAAACGTAATGGGGATCAAGATATACACTACGATTTCCGAAATATTCTAAAAACTATATGAAGTTAATTCAAAAAATAAATATTTTAACTTTTAAATTTTTATAGATATAATGTAATAAATTAGTATGTATTAATAATTGATAATTCATGGTCCCTTCCCTAAGATTAATTTTTTATCCAATAATATAATGGAATTTAATTAATCTTTGGAATACTCTATTGAGGTAAAAAATGAATGTGGGGAAGCTTTGTCAAATATTTGAACGAAAAATATCATTCCTAGTGGAAAATAATGATGTATTTATTTATGAGTTATATAATACTCTTATTATCTATGACATGGAAAATTATAATGTTTTAAAGAAATTATAATAATAAAATCTCATCTAAACACATAAATAAACTCAATATCAATGAAGAGGGAGAGTGATTATCTTCTAAATTAGTTGATGTTGAGGAATGTGTTGAAGAACATAAGAAGATAATGGCCCATATCTCTATGAACAAAAAAAATATAAGGATAATGTAAAAAATTAAAAATTATACTAAAGTTCTATTTATGTAGTGATCTTAGATATTTTCTTTCCAACATTTATTTAAAGAAATGTTGAATTAATGAAGATAAGGAATCTAATGAAATCCCCGAAGAAAATATGTGGGGCAGAAATTATAAGGATGTTACGAATCATTGTGATAGTAAGTGTGAATTATAATAGAGAAAAATAATGGACATAGAAAACAAATATGGGGAATAATAACAAATTAATATTTTTAAATATTAATATCATGCATATAGAATTCATATAAATTTTATTGATCAAGTTGAAAAGCATGATTGAATCCCATGAATTAAAAAAGGCTGAGAACAAACACATAATGAACAGATGCTAAAATCTATTATTAAAGTGTGTCATGATTTGAAAAAATTCCAAATATGGAAACAAAATTACTAAATAAAGATATAATGAAATTGATCAAATAAAATAATTAAAATTTTAACAATAAAAAAAATAATGAGTGAATAAAAAATTTTAAATTGAGAGTTGCTATGAAATAACAAATGCTGATAGAATCTGAGAAGAAAGTAACTTCAAAATAATAATAATTGAACATTACTTAATCTTTGTATCATAAGGATGGGATGACACTATGAATAATTATTCGTGATTATGATCTAGATGGAGAAAAAAATATTTACATATTTCTGTTTAGAAATACTTTATAAAACATTAGGTAATAACTACACCTATGATACAAATGAATATTAAATATTTATCATCTACTAGATCTATTTTTAAATGTTAATAAGGGAAATCCTAGTTTGATAAATAATATAAAATTTTTCCTTATAAATCCATGAAATTCTATAGTAACTAGATAAGGAGGTATTCCTCTATTCCAAACAGAGAGATTCTATATGTGTACTAATACAACAAGATATAAATTATAGACAAAATCAGAGTCTTGTTAAAGAGACGGGGAGAAATAATAAAAGCATTTTTGAGATGGGGAGGACCATTCTATAAAAATATAACATCTCAAAGTATTGCTAAAGAGTGGTTCTTTAAATAAATATGTATATAAATAGTTGGGGATGTGTATCAAGTTTCTTAGATTGTATAATATATGGAGTTTAAATTAAAATAATTTTACTCATACCATGAAATATTTTGAATAAAACATCATTATTTTACTATTTATACACCGTAATAAAGTGGAGTAGTTGGTAGAAATAATAAAATCATTTTTGAGATGGGGAGAACCATTCTATAATAATATAACATCTCAAAATCTTGTTAAAGAGAGGTTCATTAAAGAGATATGTATATAAAAATAAGTTCTTTTGGAAGAAAATTATAATATTTCTTATTATGAGTTTTCATATAAAAATAATAAAATTATAGGCAAATTTAAGGTGTTTTTTAGTCCCTATATTATGATGATTTTAAACCAAAACCTAGAAAATTTAGTTGAGATAGTTAAGGGTGATTTCATTTTGGGTATCTTTTTAACAGAAAAAGATTCAAATTCTAAAACAATAGTGTTTATAAAGTGATGAATTTTTGTGATGTATAGATCATTGAGAAGAATCCTAACATTAATCTACTAGGTGAAACCAATTTTGAGGATTATTATGAAGATAAAAATGATATATATGTAAATTTTAGGAAAAATAACAATAAAATGATCTACATATTGTGATATTGACATAGATCATACTATACATGAATAATATTCTATTAAATATTAAAATTTTAATTATAAAAACCAAAATAAGCATGTGGAAGTATGTAATATCATGGGATATCAAAATTTAGAAATTCAATTAATAATAATATTGATAATTGATAACTATAAAATTATTATCTAAAAAAATACCCATATTCGTTTTATGAAACTATCAAGTACAATGAATGGGTTGCATCTATGAATGATGAACTAAACCAAATAGAGAATAATGCCCCACAGGATATACATTCTTGACTTAATGATAAATATGTGATTGGGTATAACATTGAGTTTAGTAATATAATTAATGATAATTGATAAGTCACATGGATTATTTATATACTTGATATGAATGTTAATTCATAAGTTCAAAGGGGTTATTTTCCATCTAAATTTTCACATGTTCCATGACTATATTCCACAAGGATAGTCCCCATAGTTGCATCTCAAATGTAGAATAAAATTTACCAAATAGATGTTTAGTATTCCTACTTGAATAGGTATATGGAGAGAAGAATTATATATTGGAAACCCAAATTGATTTTCCAATACATTGAGGAAAAAATGGTTTTCATGTTATAAAATACTCTTTATATACAAAAATTGGCAATTGGATATTGGTACTCAATTTTTGATTAATTCAAGAGAACTATGTTTTTAACAAATGTAAATGTAGAAAAAAATTACATAAGAAAAATAACGGTATGTACTCTCATTGCAATTGTATATGTTGATGATATTTTTTTTAGATATCAGGATAATACTTGAAAGAATATTCTAAAAAATGAAAAAAAATTATGTTGTCCATTTTGGGGGGGTTGAAATATTTTTGTTTTTATCGATGCTTCAAAAATAATTATTTATTTTCTTCTAAGAAAAGTATGATAAATAATTATTGAAGTAGTTTTACATGTAGGATTCAAAACAAATTTCCATAAATATACAAGTTACCTTTAAACATGGCATGGATTATGACAAATAAAATATATATAAAAGTGTATAGAATATTTATCGTTAGCTTAATATACCTCACTACATAAAGATTAGATATATTATATGTTTTTATTTTATGTCTAAGGTACAAATTTGATCTTAAAGAAATAATATTGACATCTTCTAAGAGGGTTTTAAATACATCAAACTAACCACGAGTCAAGGGATAATGTATAAGAGAGGAAATCACTTAACGATATTAGGTGTTAATAGCAATGAAATTGTATGATATTGTATCGATAGAAGGAAACCCCTCCGGTTAAATTGTCCTAGTAGATAAAATTTTTGTGGGAAGGAAATCTTAGAAGAAAACACAATAACATTATGTACCAAAGGATCTAGATTTATAAAGGCTACCCATGCATACACCATGATAATATGAATGAATGGAGATCCTTAAGACATTAGGATGAACCTTTAAGCACCTCTTATAATTTCTTCTAACAATAAATTTTCTATTTATCCTTAAAAAACAATGTTCAAAACTCAATATCTAAGTACACAAATGTTATTTTTCACTTAATCAAAGAGATGGTGGCCAATGGTGATATAAAATTTTAGTTAATTACTAACCAAGATCAAATTATTGATATATTCAATAAGAAAATTATTAAAAATATTTTTGAGACCTTAAGGATGGATATAATCAAGAGAAATAACCTCAAAGTCTTATTGTTAAAGTAAGGGAATATTATATCACCACTTCTAACATTGATCTTGAAAATTATGTGTTGGTAGGTAAGATAGATATACATTCAAAAATATAAAATTCACTTCATCATTCTAGTTCTATGCATTATTTCATATATATAATGTTTTGTAGAACTGTTTAAACACCATCTCAAAATAGGTGGGTCAATCTATCTATGAGAACATCAGATTGAGAAATTATTGCATACCAGTTGTAGAAGTACCCACCAGTCGATTTTTTAGATAAAAACCCAAAAAAATATTATCTTACTTCCTTTATTAGGGTATGATTCTGTATTAGGATTCAATTGTTTGTCTTTATATAAATCCCACATTAATTATTGTGAGAGGTATATCTCTCTTCACATCTTGAGCCATCCATTTATTTCGTAAATATGTAAGAAGATGGATGAATCTCCTTTAGAATCATATTATCTTGTGTGGATATTATTAAATTATGAAAAAGAATATAGATCTCAACTGATTAATAAAATGTATATGATCATTCATAAATACATCCCATATTTAGGTACTATAATTATGTGTTCCCTAATTTTTTTTAAGGTCTTCCACCTGATTGAGAGGTTGAGTTATCAGTTAAACTTGTATTTGGATCCCTATTCATATCCAATACTCCCTATAAAATGTACACCAATATGTTATAAAAAATTAAGGAGATTCAAGAGTATCTAGAAAAGGGTTTTGTATGAAAAAATGATACATTGTGGAGTGTAGATGTCCTCTTCATAATCAAGAAGGATGAGTCAGTGTACCTCTGCATTGATTATGATGAAGTCTAAAAAGTCATGACAAAGAACAAGTATCCCATTCCATGTCTAGATAACCCATTTGATCAAATAGATGTGTAAAATTATAGAATTATGGTGGACCATCATTTGGGATATAAAAAAATAATGGAAAATAAGTAAGATATACCAATGACTACCTTTTAAAAGATAAATAGGCACTATGAGTTCATAGTCATTACCTTCGGACTCACTAATACTCTTGATATTTTCATCGGATTAATTATTAGTGTGTTTGTATATTATATTGAAAATAGTGAGATAATATTTATAGAATATATTCTAATATAATGTAAAATAATTGAGTAACATGAGGAGAATTTTAGTAGACTACTATATTCATTATTAAAAGAGAATCTACATGAAACATATAGTAAATTGTAGTTATGGATAAATGAGGAATAATTATTAGGGTATGTAATCACTAGAAAATAGATTTATAAGAACCATTAATGAAAAAACACTTGAAACTAAAAATATATATATAATTTAATATACGTTTATTAGTGTAGGTCTATCATCCCACCACTAAATTTTGGTAGAATATAAAATAACATTGTTTCCACCCTCCTTTAATACAAACCCCCCAGTCTAAACCTTTTCCTATGAGACCATGATAATAAGTCGCTGATCCTTATTCCACAATACCTTTATTATGATCCTCTTCTCCTAAAAAACTAATCCATCTTCACCACTACTCTCTCACTCACCCTAACCCTTGACCTCATATCCTTGCTTATTTCCATTCCACATCTATGCCCCATCCCATTTCATTGATTTGTCACTACACATGATCCCTTGTTATTGAAACCTATATTCCAAGCTATAAAACCCTTTCTATTATTCCTATTAACTCTCCATTGAATCCATGATCTCTCTTTCTCCCCTTTCCCCCTCCACATTCCATATCCCTTGTTATCACTCCACTTCATCAACACCCTCCCTCACCGATATGGGGTGATTTTCATAATCTATCCCTTTAATTTTAATTTCTTTACATTAAATGTGCTGTTTTTTTCATTATTCTCTAATTTCTATTAGATCTTGAATAAAATAATGATGGGGTATTCCTTCCACTATTGTAATTATCAAATAAGGTATGAAAATTGATGGTTTGTGTTATCCAAAACTCACTTGTTTTTATTATTATACCTGAGTGGTGATTGTAAGGTTGTTGAATTATTTGATAATTTTTTTACATCATACTATCACATGAATTTTTAATTTCTAAATCATTATTCAAAATTATAGATATCCTATAATTATGTGATGAATAATATTTATTTTAATTAAAATCATAGAAATATTATGTTGTTCAAAAATGTAATCTAATTAATCCGTATAAATAGGTTTGTTATATTGAAGATTTAAATTAAACTAGTAATTTTTATTTATATGAAATGGTATTTCTTATCTGTTTTAATTTTCTATAATAATATGTATAATCGTTTTCATAGACACATAAAATTTGGATCACCTTATGTAGGAATGGGCCTCAGTATAGAATGTTTTTGGAGGTGACGTTAGATTTAGAAATTTCAAAAAGATCTCTTTATAGAAGAATAATATGTACCAAAAATGGAAATTAAGAATATGGATTAAGAGACATGATGTTTAGGAACACGTGATACTGAATTAAATCCCTTCTCAATTTTTTTTTATTTTAATAGTGAATAAATATTTATAAAAATATTGATCATTGATTTTAGTCAACCGAATGAGCTCCAAACTTTGTCAACTATAGAAAATGAAATGTAGAACCATATAAATGATACTTTTGGAATTAAGATTAACCTTCATCATATTAAAAACAAATTAGTACAACCATTTAAGGGTGATACAAATAGTAACTTGAAAAATTATATTTGTGAGACTATATAAAAACCAGATCAAGATTACAAAATATTATAGGATTATCCTCTTGATTTTGTAAAGTCTAATGTAAGAGAAGAATTTATGGACAACACATATGTGTTTAATGATTTGGTTGATGATATAAATCATGATTTTTATGGAGGATTTATAAGATATTAAAAAATTTCTTTTATACTACAGGTGTACTATTTAAAATGACATTATGGAATTAAAAATTGTCTGATGTTTATGATATTGTAATTGTTTCATGTCTTATTTCATGAATCTAATATCCATGAGTATTCTTAGAACATGAAACGTTGGTAATAGGATTATTCTAATATAGAATAAAATACATGTTTGTCCCGATGATTTGAGGCTTTCATATATAGTGGATTCAAGTATAAAAGATTAAAATTATGGTTTTAATTCTAGATGGAATCTAAAGGGTGATGTTGTAATTCTGAATCAACATACTAAGAAGAATAAGATGAAAAATAACACACCTATAAATTTTTTGTGTTATATTTCCATAAAATCATGATTGTAGGAATTATTCATGTCATAAAAAATCATCAAACATGTGAATTTGTATTCTAATGATAATAAGAAGTATGGTTTAATTCTACATATAGTAGATTCAAAATAATCAGTGACATTTGATTCATTACATCAATATATCTCATATTTTCCATGGAATGTGAGATTGGGATTAACTAATGATGGATTAAACCCATATGGTACTTTTAGTACCAGTTATAAAATTTTTATGGATATTTTGATCCCGTAAACTATACCTCCCAGGATATGTATCAAATGGTAATATTTTAACATTTAAATGATTATAACTTTATAAATTATTCCTATATATGATATTTATGTATACTTTTATACTCGAATTAAATAATATTAGGAGTTATAGGGAAATAGTGTTGTGACATATGATGTGCCTTCTAGAATAATGTTCAATATGCAAGATTATATAATGTGGTCGATTGGGAATATCCATAGACACTGTAACTTATCTTGTTATAACACCTACATGAGTTTTCCTTTTACTATTTGTAACTTTAACTTTTTTCCTTAATTATTACATTAAAGAAAAAATGTGTTCTTCTTATTTCATTTCATATTTCTCGATGTAACTCATAGATTTTGGTTGAACAAGTAAATATTCTATGTGTCCATTGATCGTAGACCACCTCTAAAGTTTGTGATTGGTTTTATAATATTGTAATAATAAGAAAATTATAAAAGGGACTTTGGGTAGGTGAAAATTTTTATTGAAAGTGGTAAATGAGTAAAATGTGCATCAATATTCAAAATCAGATCATATAATTAGATGAAAAAATTATATTCATTAAACTTACGTACTGGGAATTTAATTCCTTTCATCATAATATTGATGTTATACATATTGAGAAAAATGTTTTTGAAAATTTTCTCTTCATATTAATTAATTAACATGGAAAATAAAATTACTATAACAACCCGATATTTTATGATAAGTATTCTTTGTAATTTATTTGATGTCATGTGTTTTATGCTACATCAAGATTATCATGTGCTATACGCAACACCGTATTAGCTTGCAGTATACGGAACACTATTCTTAGATTGTGTTACGCACAATTTCAAGTTCGTTTGATAATAGTCATTCTATGCAACATTGAGTGTATATATATATATATATATATATTCAATGTATAAATAAAAAAGGGTAGGATTCTATTAGAACGAAAAAACAAATGAGTCTTGCACGATACGCAACCCTAACTTGGATTACATTAGACCCAATCGCGACCTTCCTCGATAGCGTGTGTTTTATGCAATACCGAGTTTCACTAAACAACGATATGCTATTAAAATATTATTAAAACTAGCCGTTATGAATAGTATTAACCACTTTTTTAAATTTTTTAAATTTAATATGTCAAAATGGACTTCATTTTTGGATTCGGAATATCTAAATTAGCCTAGGGTGAAATTTTGGTATTTTTCTGAAAACATTCAATTTTTAATGAATATTGAAAATACTAGGTTACTATTTAAAAACCGAATTTTTATTTAAATAATTATTTATTTTATTTAAATTTATTTTAGGTCAAAATTGATACATAATACCTATATAAGTTCAATACAATTCATTAGAGTCATTTTATAATAATTTTAGATATATAAAAAGTTTATTGAACTTTTGACCGTCTTTTACCCACCTCCTAGGAGAATTTCAAAATTCACAAAAAATAGAATTTTACCACTTCTGTGAATGGAATTTCAAAAATCTGAGAGACACGGTTGATTTTAGTATGTAAAATGTGGTTCAATGAGATGAAAATAATTTTTTGTGAATAGTAACTTTTTACATTGTTTACCACGATTAAAAGTAAATAGGTTATTTAAGGGTAAAAATGATATTATTAATACCCTAAAACATGTCCTAATTCTATTGTATGAGTGTAATTCGACCAACAACAACCTTAAGAATAAAATATGACCATTTAGGCCCACTTGGATTAGATTAGGACATTTAATATTAATTTATTTAAAGAAGGGTTTAAATAGTTAAAATCAATGTTTAATAAGTAAATCATTTTTAATATGGGGTTATCAATAAGATAAATTCGACTATAAATATTCATTAGAAAGATAAAAAAAATTTCTGCATAATGTTATTTTATTTGTAATTTTTAGTCTTTATATAATTAAATTTATTTATGACACAATGATGATGCATTAATTATCTTATTAATGAAATATTGACATAATTGATGTTATAAATACCCAAATAAATGTAATTTGAGAAATTTTATGAATTAAAATAATTTTATATGTTAATATGATATGTTAGTATTGATTTAATTAACTTTTTCGAACTAATATTTCTGTTATGATTTTCACAAAAATAAATTACCAAATAGAGTCAAAATTGATATAAAATAGTTTTTTTAAAAATATTATATTATTAATTGTTATTTTATTCATAAAAATATAATGTTCGGAAAAATGACTTAGATAAGGTTATATATATTAATAATAAACAACTTGGTGTTCTTTTTACTTATTATGGTAGGTTGATCAACAATATAGTGTAAGAAAAAAAGAAGACACGGTAAAAGTTAAATTATATAACTTAAAGTTAAATGTAAATGATAAGGTTAAAATAGATACCTAAACTCATATAAATTATATTGGATGAGAGTATTTTGACCCATCCCTACCTTATCTTTGAAATAAATTAATTTTGATCTATTAAAAACCTAATATGACTTTATAATAAAATAATATTTTGTGTTTTTCCAAAGGTGACCCTCTCCTCCCTTATAAAAGGGCACCTCCTCCCTCTCTTCCTCACAACACTTTGAGCCTTCAAGCTCAGCAAAACCCTACCAAATTCTATTCTCCACTTCCCTAGAAACATCCTGGAGGTCCTGGTCTTCTTCAAAGACCAATTTTAGTGCACTAAGTTGAGGTCTCAAATAGGCGCTTCAAAGAAGAGGATGTTCGGATCCATACGAAGAATATCAGACCTAAGTTAGGGGATAATTTTGCAAATCTCATTTTAATCTGAGATTTCTTATTCATAAGTATTTACTGGGGTTATTTCTATCATCAATGTCCATGTTTTATAAAAGTTTTTTCATGTATGTTTAATGTCCTTTTTACCCATTTTTGACTTTTACTACATGGTATTTAAGGAATCTTTCTTTTGTTTACATTATGAGGGAATTTTTGACTTTTCCGGCAAAAGTACGAGAAGAATGTTTTTTTAAATTATATGACATGAACAGTTTTTTATGGTTTTATAAAGCCTTATTTTCATGAAGCTTCCTCCATAATATTCCATGACTATTTTCAACAAAATTTCTTTCTTTTATAATTGCATAACATTTTCTGAAAAGAAATTTATTTTAAAGAAGTATGGATATTTTCCTCAAGAATTCATTTCAAGTGTTTTATCAAAACCATTTTTTCATCTAACATGACATTATTTCATATGTTTATGTTTCAAGTATAATGTCCCTATGATTTACATAGTTTCACTTTTCTTATTATGAAATGATATCTATTTATTTTATATGGATTATGTGATGATGGGATGATGTTTATGAAACCCATTTAATTCTTTGGGTTATGATGAATGTTTTAAGTTTATTTTGTGGCACATGTAAGAATGATTTCATTATGAGATGGGTGGGACATATATCTCCCTCCAATGCATTGGGTAAAGATTTATATCTCTTGAGATAGACATTTCTGGAACGGTTAGTTAATCTGGTTTAGTGTTATAGGACTGAAACGAGGAGTGAACTCGATTTAGAAATGGACTTTGTCCACTAAGATTGTCTTGTAAGCAATGCCTGGGATACTATGGAAATAATAACAAGTGATTAATGGTTTCCACAATTACATGATTTATTCCAATGCAAGTTTATCATGATTAATGTTCCTTTATGATCTATGCTTTATGTACTTCCATGATTTATGTCTTTGCTCAAGATTTTGATGTTTTAATTTCATGTTCAAGTTTTCGTATTCAAATGTTTATGGATTGTTTCTTGTTCTCTATGTTTTCCCTTATTGATCATTTGTGCTCACCCTTTTTATGTTTTCTTTTCCCCAGGATATAATGAAAGGTTTTAGGTAAGAAAAAAAAGAGAAGATCTGTATGGGAGATATTGAAGATCATTCACCATGATTAGAAGATTATATTCCGAGTTTCCAAAGACACTAAACTATTACGGTCCTTGTGTTTCTATTTTTGTTATGTAATAACTATTCCGCAAAAGTAATGTAATGTCCATGTACGTCAGGCTTGGGGCCTCTACAATTACTATATTAATAATTTGACGTACCTACAAACAATGAATATAAAACATGATTTAGGGCTTGATGATAATTGAAAGTATTATCCAGCAATATTTTCAATGAAAATGGTTGTTAATGATATATTCCTTGAAATTATAAAACATGTGAAACTATATTACGGATATTAAAGTAAAATATCAATATTTTTCGACTTAAATCATCATTGGTTACATTGAATTAAAAGTCATGATTCACATATTTTTTTATAGTAGATACTGACATTATCATTGTGTTCTTTATTAATTGAATGGTTTACTCAATTTGTACTCTAATTGTTCAAATTATTTAGAAAACTATGTGATAAAACTGTAAAACCTTATTATCTTGAAAATTATCAGGTTATATTTTTACAAGCAAATTGTGTAATATAGTTTATCTTTCCTTAGTAATTTTTTACATTCATGATGCATTTAGCTTTGAATTTGGTGGATAAAACTAAATTATGATCTATTTTACATTATTGATGGTTGTATCCAATTGAGCAGTACCTTATTGATTTGTTTTTAATTCTAATTAAACCATTATTGACAATTCATTAAATATGTCACTATTTTTTTATTTAATAGATACATTTATTATTTGAAATCATACTTGACAAATAAATCTCAACATGAAGGATGAATTTATAAAGGATATTTTTAAAAGTAATATATTACCTATTGTTTTAAATACTTGGATGATATCAAGACAATATTTAATCTGTTTGGATGTGTTGATGACATATCGACTGAATCTTAACTGAATGGGAAATCATAAAATATTTATTACAATTGGATGATCAGTTGGGAGGATCTCATATATCATACTAATGGAAATGGATTTATTACAAGCACATAGATTTGTTCTACTGAATAGTTAAATTATATACTAATTTATAAAATAACTCAGGAGACAGATAAAGAGACGCATAAATGGTCGAACAAGAAAAGATATATATATATATAACAAAATATTTTAATAAAGATCTTATAGAATGTTTTTCACATCATGATAGTTCTTAAATAATAAAATAAATAATGATATACGTTTCAAACATATATTATGTAAATATAGTGATATATATATATTTTTTTTTATTATCAATACTAATACTCTGGATGATTTGTCAAAATATTTAAGGTTTATGGCTAAATTTCATCTAAAATAGGATTGAAATTTTTACACTTGAGAAGTGAATGTCTTGAAATTTCATAAAGTATATTGGGAATATATTTTAAAAACATATAATAATGTTATATTTATAGTCTATCATTTTGGATAATATGAAAATTCGAATGATATTATCAAATTAAACTACCAGAGCCATTTTTTAGTTTTTTTATTCAAATGAATGTTGGTCGATATTACCCGTGATATTAAAATAGATTCCATGAAATTTACATCAATAAACTTTTATATCTTTAAATATGTAAATGATCACGAGTTTCCTAATCCAAATATCTTCCCATTATAATAGAAAATGGTTTATTATGTGAAAAGTATTGTGGATGGGGGTTAGAGTGTATTTGTTCCCCTTAAAATAAAGATAATTTTTTTATATGGTTGATGAAGAGGAATATTTGAACTCTGATATTCAATCCCATAAATAGAAAGAAGTTTACTTATTTTTCAATATGGATATTGAAAATATTAGTCTTGTAATGGTGTATAAGGTAGAATAATTAATGATGGAGTAGGATAATGACATGATTTATGTAAAATATGATTGTATGTGTAGTCCTCCATTAACATATCAACCACATATGTCATACATTTTTTATTTTTAGTATTTTAGATATATGATCATTTTTTGTTTTATTTATTTAATTTGGAAAAACTAAATTTTACATTTGTTTGTATCTACATACATTCCTTATCATACCTATGTATATATTTTTTTTATTTGTTGTGTATTTGTTAACATTTTTAAATTTATTTTTATACATGAATCATTAAAAATATATATTCTAAAGTTATTTTCCTTTTTAGTCAATTTAATGTCAATGAATATGTTATTAACTGATCTCAAGAGACTCCCATTTGATGTTCCCCCATCCATACAGACGTCATAATTGTTACCTGATGATCCCATAAGAAACCCCTTATAGAGTCTAGGATTCCCCCAACCCCCACCCTTCAGTTTCTTACAAACCCTCTAAGAAAATACCATCAATATCCCAAATATCTTATGTTTCCCTCTCATCAGTATCTAGCATACTTACTCTGGATTCAGTAGGTTCAGAACATGATGAACCTATATCTAGGGAAAAGGTGGTCACACTTATTTCTTCATGTGGATGTTGGAGTGCAACAGATATAGGTATAAATTTTAATGTGAATAAATTTATTGAACTTTTTAAATATTAACTACAATATTTTCCATAAAAGATGAAAATAATTTTACTATCAAGAAAAATATTAAGAGTTCAGATGTGTGGAATTTTAGTGGATTGAATAGAGTTATCCCATTATATTTTTATGTGGTTCCCATATATGATGTTATATGATGATATTGGAAGATTCCAGGATAGTTGGTGGATATACCATTTACCCTTCCGATTACATATTCTAATTGGATTCAAACTCCTCAACCTGTGAAGATTGAAGTTTCGGAATCCCATATAAAGGTAATTTTAATACATTTTTTCTCAATTAAAAGTAATTATTTATTTAAATTATATTATTTTAAAAATTAATGTATTTATAAGATATTATTCCTCATTACAATTGTCGATATTATCACACAAAACTATAAATTGTAAATTTTCTTAACAAATGGAATTATTTTAAATGGATATTTTTTAATTAATTAAACAATATATCATTGAACACTCAGAATTAGTAAGATATGGTACCCGAGGGTACCAAGAGAGTAGTGGAAAGTGTTTTTTGATAGAATTCTTCCTGATAAGTACATGATATTAAAAAAAAATATTTTTATATAAAACACATTTCACATATATAAATTTTCATTTCAAGGAAATGGTATTTCATAAATTACTATTAAATTTTATGTTATTTATTTCAGGAAGTTTCTAGAAAAAATGTATCAAGTCGAGTGAAAAATATTGTTCCCCACATTGTTGTTTTAAATGGGTTTTCATGAAAGAGATCCTATATAGAAATATTTTCCTTAGTTCAAATATTTATATGACAATATTATATATTTAATATATTAAATTGTAGATTTATATTATTATAATGTAAAAAAATAATACAGGCCACTCATTTTGCCATATGGAACTATGGTTGTATTTTCATGTGAAATTTGATGGGAGTTATGTGAAAGACCCTTCCATAGAAGTTGGGGTATGAATTCCATTTCCTAGTAATAAATTATTTTTGTTTTTAGCATCGTTTAAATTTATTAGTTTTAAATTAAATCATATAGGATTTATATATTTATATAAAATAATTCGGGAATGCTAATGTTGAATAATAATTATCAGTCCCCCAAGATGATCCATTTTTTAGGACCTTGTAAAGGAGAATCCTGGTCAAGTGTGTGTGATTTCTTCAAGACCATTACCATTAGAGGTTTTTGGAAGTCCACTAGAGATTTTGATAACATCTACCCTAGTTTTATGTTATTCCTTACCTCTATATTTTTATAGGCAGTTTATTACAATGAAAAGCACAATTAATAAACATGGGATAACAAAATATGAGCATGGGATATTTTTATAGTTTTAGGATGTGATGGAAATTTCACTATAGAAATAATTGTTGAATTATATCATAAGATGATTGTACGTGTCCTTAGTGACATTACGTTAATGGGTGTGTTGAGTGAGTGTGTAAATCATATAATTTCATAATCATTTAGTACATTAACTTATATTGGTTATAATTAGAAATTTAAATATATATCAGTATTTAATTTTCATGAACACATTCATACATGTGTTGAGAGAAGGATGTGGAGAAAGAGATGGAGAATTTTATGATCTTTGTTCATCAAGTAGTGATGGGGGTTGAATTTGTATTTGGTGGTTTTGTTCTGTATGTAAAATCATGACAAAATAATATAATGATATGGTTATTAAGAAACAATGTTTTCAGTTGGAAGGATTTTTCTATTTGATTGAGGTAGGGTATATCTGTATTTCTATTCTATTTCATGAAATTTATATGCTTGGTTAATTTTAAAGGTTTTCTTCCACAGTTTCCCTTTTACTCATCAATTTTAGGCTCTTATTATGTTTTAACTGATTTTAATTCTTCTTTTCTAGATAGGTGACTTTTTTTCTCTAATTTTACTAGAGTAATAGGATTATAATAGGATTCAGATGTTTGGAGTTGGTGTGTAATTATTGATATATGGTAGGTACCTCTTCTTGGGGGTTTGTATTGGAACTTTTCTTATTTACTTTATTTTATCTAGACTAGTAAAATTATTATGATTAAGGGATATCTTTATATCTTTATGTTAGAGAAGAGAGGTAAAATAGAGAAATGTGAAGTGGTTGGTAACCTACTAAAATGATGTTGTCGCATCTTGAGAGTTATGTTTTTTATTGTTTTTTATTAGAATGTGTAATCCTTATATTCTTTTCTTAAAAGATACATTATAGTTCATATGGGTTTCATATATTTACATTGATGTTTTAATAGATCATAGTAGGATAATTTTAAAAGGAAGAGTTGTGTTGGACCATATATTGAGGAGGTTAATAAGTAATTCATTGGTGTATAAGTATTGGGGTTTCTCCATTATTTATTTTATTGCTTTTTTATTAAATTTTTTGGGGGTGTTGTGTGGTTTCTAGAATGAAATTGGGGTTGTGGTAGAAATTGTTTTTCTTATATTATGTTTTTAAATATTTTAGGGATTGATGGAGGAAAGGTCTATGAGATTATGGGAGAGTAGTTCACTGTTGTCTAGTAATTTGGAAGACTTGTTACAATAAAATTATTATTGTAATTGATTATAGGTTATTTTTTTATTTTTCATGTGTTTCAAGTTGTTTGGTGAAGGTGTGGTAAATGTTAATGAGGATGTGTGGTGGTGGTGGTACACACTGATGTGTTGAAATTGTGACATGTACAAGTGTGGGTTCTATATCTATAGTGGGGTTATTTGATTTTGGGGCGATATGCATTAATGTGGTAATGTTGGATAATTTTGATATATGTAAGCATGAATGAAGTAGTAATATGATGAGGTTATTGTGTTATAGAAATATTTTCATAAGAGGATGTGGTGGTGTGTTTTTTGTTTTTTACTTGTGTTTTTATTAATTTATCTATTTTGTATTTTTTGTCGGATCTAGATTCTACAGGTTTCAATTATTTGAACAACACTATATAGAGGCCATTTAAACCACCACAAAACGTTTTTCACTTTTGATATAAAAAAAATACCACAAAAACATGATATAACCACAACTAAATGAAATTAATACACTCCCCAAAAATTACCACTATAATGGTGAAAATGATTATAGTTGATTCTTGATACCAACATTAGTTGTGATTTACAGAAACTATCGCAAAAACATTATCCATGGTTTAAAACATTTATAGTCCCCTAGTTTTTTAAGTGTGAGGACTGGCCTAAACTAACATATGTAGAAGATATTTGAAGATTTATTTTTTTTGAAATATGTGTATTACCACTAATTTGTTAGATATTTCTCGCACCTATCAAACCGGCTAACATATCTGACTCCAAAGATAGAAAACTTTTTCATGATAGATGAATGAAAAAATATATTTATGGAATTTCAAAATTGGTTAATCATTTCATCATTCCTCATGTTTCATTCAATTATATAACTTTTCATGGTATATGTTGATACCTCAAACAAGGGCATCGACTATGTACTGATTCAGAATGATAAAGCGGTATCATACACCTTAAGGTAGTTGAATGTTCATGAGTATATCTACCTAATGAATGATTTGGATTTGGATGTAGTGATCTTGATGTTGAAATTGTTTTTTCATTATCTCCATGTGGATAAGTTTGAAATATAGTTGGATCATAAAATCCTCAAATAAATGTCAACCCAAAAGGAGTCTAATATAAATCATTGAAATTGGTTAGATATGATCAAAGATTAATACTAATCAATACACTCTCATTATATGAAATAAAATAAATAATTTGATTCTCTAATTAGAAACAATTTAGATACTATGTTAAGGATGATAATATAGAAGCATCCAGTCTCTTTACACTTAAAAAGGATGATCATGGGATTAATAATGAAAGGAACATAATAATTCCTTTCTAAAATTATTTATCAACAATACATTATAGGGAATATAAAGGATTATCAATTATATGATGTGGAAATTCATAATAAGGGGGAATCTATAATAATAGGGAAATCACCGTAGTTAAAAATTTATTAAGAAATTTTTTTTGAATTGGATCATGAGTATGTGTACCATAAAATCAAAGATAAAGGATAAGTTATTGGATGATTCACATAGCTCAAATTCTCTATCCACACATGGTATGTGAATATGTATTGATATCTCTTACATCACTATTGGGTCGTAGTATGAAGATGGTGATCACAGAATTAATATCAAAATACCTTATTTTTTAGAAAGGGAAGGATAAAATTTAAATGTCTAAGAGGATGATGCCATCATTACCCATACCAACATGAAAATTATAAAACATCAACATGGTTTTCTTCATAGTTATTATAAAGATATCAAGGAGGAATACTGTTATATGGGATTCCAGGGATCTCTTTATAGATTCTTCTAATTTCATTGATATTAGGGGATAATTCTCACTCAAAAAAATTTCAATGATATACATCAGAAGATTGTTTAGGATGTTTGGAACACCACAATATTTTTATCATATCAAGATCCATGATTTAATAATATGTTTTGGAAAATTATCCAATATGATCTATACACCAAATTTTACTTCAATAAATATTATCTCCCACAAACTGATGGCCAATATAAGTGGACTATCTTGACACTTGAATACATGTTAATATAATTCTCAATGAATTTTAATGTATGATGGGATCAACATATTCCTTTGGTTATGTTGTCATAAATTAATATTTTCCCTAGAATAATTCAAATGGATCCATATAAAGAGCTTTTTGGGAAGATATTTAGAACACTTGTGTGTTGGGATAATTCTTGTGAATGAAAGCTAGTGGGTCTTGAAATGGTTGAGGAAATGGAAGACAAGGAAAAACCCACAAATAACTACATTAGTTCTTATTAAAGACAATATCAGAGCTATATTGAAACTCATTGATTAGACCTTGATACTGAGGATGGAGATAATGTGTTCCTCTATATATCCCCATGGAAAAGATTCATAAAATTTAGAAATAAGGGAATGTTACATCCTAGGTATGTCAAACCCTTTGAGATTATCAATTTCATTAGAGATGTGGCCTTTCAACTAGAACACCTGAAAACTCATTTTCAAGTACATGATCAGTTAAATGTATCCCTCTTTGGGATGTACATTCTATATCCCTTTCATTTACCAAATAATTAGGTGGTATAAAAATAAAATGATCTCTCTTGTGAGGAGGATCTATTGAAGATCTTAAACCAAAATGATATGGTTCTACACAATAAGACAACTCATATGGACATAGAACTATAGAGAAACCATAAAAATATGGAGGAGACATGAGAACCAAAGGAATCCATGAAGTATAAGTACCCTCACCTACTTTCACCTTAGTATGTGAATTGAAATTTCAAGGGAGAAATTTCGTAAGTGTGGAAGAATGTAATAACCTAGTATTTTATCAATAGATTTTCCCTTCTCATACTCGTTTAGTATTCGGTAATATAAAATTATATAATATATTTAAACAACACGATGAAACTATGAAAATATATTATACAAATTTGAACATTATATTTAGAGAAGAAAAATTCCAATAATAGTTGAAAATATTACAATTTGATAAATAATATAAAATAACATGAATAAAATATAAATATTTGGATATGATCAATCTAAGATAATATTTGAATTCATGAAAAATTTTGTATAAATGAGAAAACATATTAGTAATATGGTCTTTCTCTTCAAAATAAATATATATAAACATTAGAGATAAAATATGTGAATGTTGAATGAATGAAATATGATTTACTTATATGATGTAGAGAGCCTATATGACTATCACAAATCATATTATTGGAAAAGTAATCTAAATGTTGGAATAGTATCTTAGTCGTTATAATATTAACCCCACCTATGGAATTTTAAAATAACATTTAGGCATTTAATAACATGGATACATGAAATATTTATATGATGATTTAAGTAAATAAATATTTAAAAAATGATAAATTAAGTGTTTGCATTTTTTTAAGATATTAATGTTTTAATTTCAATTTAAAAGCGATTTTATTATCATAAAATGGATTTATAATTTAATATTATGTTTTTATAAAATAATAAGATAATTTTATGAAACCATAAGTAATTTATTAATGTCCCTTAAAAGTGATCATAATATAAAATTAGATATTTTTCAAAATAAGTGATGATTTTATTTAAAAATTTAAATTCCCATGTTTTGAAAAATATTACATAAAATTTATTAAATATTATAAATGTTCATGTTGAAAAATTATTTCGGTGAATTTTTGGTATTTTTCTAAAATAGATGAATATTTAATGAATAGTAAAATTCGATACTTAACATTATAATCTAAATACATGAATTTATGAGCCAAGGATGATGTAATCACACATTATATTGAACTCATATGAACTATTTATTTTATATAGTCAGAATAATCAATATTATTTATGGTATTGGGAAAATATAACAAACTGATGAATGTAAAATTCAAAAACACCCCTCTCATCCCCTTATAAACAGAACCCATCTCCACACCTTATCCTTAAATATTATAAGTCCTGTAGATTGAAAAATTTATTCCCAAATATCTTCTCAATTCTCTCCACTAGGTTTAACAATTTTTTTGTATCATCAAAATGCCTACCAAAGGTTCTATAAGTTAAATCCCAAGACAAGACATCCAAAAGAGAATGTAATACCCTCCATCAAATCTATTATTCTCCTCTTCCCATTAATCCTCTGGAAAAATTCCATTAAACATTCCATAATAACTCTATAATCATATATATTATTTAATTTTATTATGAATCTTCCATCATTATCTCTTATCATCTTGTTTAAAAAATGAATATATTATCCATATTATTTTGGTTCGTCGCCTTTGTAGATGATGAGTTTTTGTTTCCAAATACCACCTTAATGGAGAAATTAAATTCTCCTATAATTATTTAAAATAATGTAAGTATGTACATTATATATTATCACATTCAAGAATAAATATACGGAAATAATATTAAATCAAATGAAACTGGTTTGTGATTCTTGTTAAAACGACCAAAATAACCAAACCATTTAATGATAACATTTTTACTAAGTGGATTACCAATATATTAGAAAATAAAACAATATTTGGGACCATTTAAATTTATATAAGTAAACTAATATCATTTCAATTAACTTTTTAGTTTATATTACCATTTTAAAAAAATGTAAATAATTACTGACAAGTGATCTGATGTTCGAATCATGAAATGAATGCACTCATAATGATAAAATTAAACATTATATCTCATAGAAATGTCTATAAATAAACATTATAAAATTAAAATTAATCAATCATAAAGGTAAATGTTTCAAAATTAAGTAATAACTTAATCTAGTTTGATTATCTAGGTACTTATGTGTAAGTTCATAATAATTAATGTATATAAGGTATGGTTTTCCTCTTGATCTCCCTTTTTATAAAATATTTTTATATATCTTACATATATAACTAGAATATTATCCCTACATTTTATGGGGTATTAAATTCCTTAATATAATTTCTAAAAGTCCATCATTATGAAATATCATTTTCTATGATATGATGTAAGATTATGTAACCCACTTCATTCTATAGAGTATTATTTTGTTTACACATAATTATTGAATTTCTATTAGGACACACAAAATAATTTACATGTTTTTAGGGGGGATCCTTGACATTTATCCAATGTATTTGGTAATGTTTTTATCTCATGATATTGTATGTATGTGATTATGGAGTAAACCTAATCCATTATGGGAATCTATCCACCATACGATGTTGCCTTAGTGGTTATTCTTGAATTATTATTATTCCATGTTTAATGTTTTTCAGACTTTCATATGCTTACATGATCTTATGATACTATGATTTCTATGTCAATCTTCAATGTGAATATTCATGAGTTTTATCTTTTATAATATCATGTTAGTTCATTTGACTCATATTTTAGGATTACTTGTCATGCGCATTCCATAACTATGATTTATATATCCCAAATTTTGTTTATGTATTCCCAATTATATCCTATAAACCATTTGGATATCAGATGGAGTTAGTATCACATTATTAAGAATAAAATGATGTCCTTTGCATTAGTTTTTTTGAGGTATTATGATCATTTTGTTCTCCAAAAACTAGGGATTAGGATATTTGGGATTTTTTTAGATGTTTATGTAAATAAATCATGTAGTGATATGTGTAAAAGGATTAGTTATATATACTATATCTTCCATATTCATGTAAAATACTATGTAAACCGTGAATAGATTAATTTCATCCATTAATGGATAAGTGAATTCCACCCTCACTGAAAATATTGGATATACTATTATAACTATATCTACCAATTATTTGATAAACCTCCCCATCTTACATAACATTAGTGATATTTATACTATGAATGTATTAAAATATATTCGAAGGGAAAGGGGAAAGTGGATCACTATGATTAATTCTGTGAACTGACCTAACAAATCCAATTTTTTCACCATGAGGGAGGATGAGAGCCACATATACAAATATTATTGAATGAATAGGTAGAAAACCCACTTCAAAATACTATATAATTTCTTGACTACAAAGAAACAGTTCCATTATAATCCATAATATTAATTTACCATGCCATCATTCGCCTTAATTTTACTCTAGAAAACTTTTTGGTCGAGGTATTCAATCATTTATTGAGAAAACATTTACATACTCCCATATTTCTTCTATTTATAAATCAATTTGATTCCATTAATATCATGTTAGAGAGAAACTATGAGTGTATATTATTTCTTATAGAGGAAAAAAATTTATATTAAAATTTTCTTATATTTATTACTTGATACTAGTTGATGGAGTTTAGTTGCACATATAAATGTATGTTTGATTTTTATTACACATAGGGACTCACAGAAAAAATACCTCATAATTTTAGTATTAATAATTTTTTAGGTTGTTAATAGGATCTGTATTAGATTATATATCCTTTAATAAATTATATTCGGGAATATTAACATCAATATAATAATTTGAGAGAGAAAAATTAACAACTTACAGAAATTGAGGAATAAAACATTCTTATCAGATATCTTTCTAGTGAGGTATTCAAGAAAAATATTATTTATGAAACAAAATTTGATATAAATATTTTTCGGGAGAAATAAATTCAAAATAAATGGAGGTGAATATAGTTGTGAATTCCATAATAAGAGAAAATTTCAATTTTTGTGATAATATGTTTTCGGTGAACAAAATTGGGGAAACATTCCTTAGGTTAAAAGATAATAATACAAGGAGAAATAATGAAAAAAATATATTAAGAAAATAGACTCTCTTATACTACAAAATAATTTATATTACTTTAATAATTATAATTTTAATGATGTTTTGGTTAAACATTTCAAATTGGTAAAATAAGTATCGCGCATAGAATTTTATGTAGATGTTGATTGAATTGACAAAATTGAAATGATATCAAGTCATTAATCAATTTGATATTCATTCAGAAACCAAGATGAGAAACAATCCATAAATAATAAGTTTATACAACTATGAATAATTTATATGGTGGAAAATCATTTAGGGTAGATTTGGCATTGAAAAAAATAATATGAAATAAAATATGTAATTTCATTAAAAAATGGAATTATTAAAATTGGGGAAAATGTTGTGATGAAGATATCTTCCTAAACAATTTTCACTTGGTTTTGGAGATTAAATATACTTGTATAATAAAAAACATAATGTATTATCCCTCTAAAAAAAGTTTAATTGATTACAAAATCTAGAAAATAATAATTCTTAAGGATATGTGATATGAATACTTTGTTGATGAAGAATGATACAGAAATTAAGGATCTCAAAGAGAGATTGATATCCTCATGTAAAAATGTATATATCCTTCTCTTGGAAGAATTATTAATCGGATTACATAAAGATTAAAATGTTGAGTAAGTGGGGAAATGGGAAATTATTGAAAATTATGAAATTCTTAATATTTAATAAATGTAGATATAAATTAAAACATTTGTGGAATAATGGGATACAAATTGTGTTTGTGTCTAAAAGACCAAGGGAACAATGGTGTAAGAATCTTAATATAACATAAAAATTGGGAAAATGATACAAGACGTATGAATTTATTATTTTATATTTGATATGTTCCAAAAAAAATATGGAAAAGAAATGTATCAAGAAATACAAAGTAGATTAAAATAATTGAACCCTAATTCCCATGTCAATGTTTTGGAAATAACAAAAAGGTAAATAATATGTTACATTAGGGAGTAGATTCATCAGATAAGAATATATAATTAGTGTAATGCTAAAAAAAGTACCTCAAGAAAAATAATATCTTATTCTTATAATCCCTCATTAATATAATGAAGGAAAATATGTTTAAGGAAGAAAAAATACACAACCATAGGGAAAAATGTGGATGGACACATAAAGAATGTGTCAATAATAAAATTAAATAATGAATATATTCTAATGTCTCTTAAGGATAAAAAACATGAATCGTGACTAAGGGTTTTCATAAAATATACAACAATGGTAGAGGAGAATAATATTTGATGTCCCTATAATGTAAAATAAATAATGATAAAGTATGCCATAATTGATAATTTAAGGATGAAACTTGTATAAGTATTATTAGAATCAAAATGATGTTGAATACCAAGATAAAGAAGATAGTTAAATCAAAAGTAATTATTTAGAATAAATTTTTTTAAATGTATTGTTCAAAAAGAAACCACTATGATATCACGGAGTTGATTTCAATGAAGATTCTTGGTTCTTAAAGACCGACCACATTCCTCAACATGAGGATTCCATGAGGTACCCCTCTCCCTACACGTTTTTATTATACATGATTATTAGTTTGATATAGATTTAAAGGTGGAAGTATGATCACTATGGTAATCTGCGAGACTCTGGTGTGTCTGTTGAAAGGAGAAAAACCCAAAAAATTGATTCATAGTAAATATCAAGGATTTAAAAAAAAGAATAATAAGTGGGAACAAAACAATTAGAATGGTTGCTTTCTAAATAATTAATTTCAATTGGTTATAGTCCTAAATAGAAATTAAATTGGGTTTAAAAACCTATAAATGTTTTGATTTATTATAAACCAAAAAATTGATGATCAGTAAGTAATATCAGTCCTATATTATATGACCTTGAAATAGAGATAAGACAACTCAATAATTAAGTAGACACATACTAGGTTGAATGTAAGTTTTATTGATGTTTAAGCTAACAGTGTGGTACCATCTAAATTTTTTCATGATATAAAAAAATATTAATTTCAAATACCATGTTTTATATCAAATATGGTACCATATTTTTGAAATGGTATAAATTCTAGAGGGATTTAATGGTAAGAGTAATGATTAAAATTCAAAAAATTATTGTTTCATATCAAAAAGAAAAGTGGACTATTTTAAGAGAATATCATGGATATAATGTGTTATCATGATCATATCAAGACATGTGGTGTCAATTAGAATACACGTTTGTGTGAATTTAATGAGGTATGTTTCATTTATTATTTTTTATGATCATTTGTAAGTGTGATTTTGATCATAGGAAGAAATATTGGAATAAGATAAATATTTTTTTCATCAATTTTAGTGTAGATGGTTAATGTCATTGAAAATATTGATATTTTTAACATAATCTATATTTTCCTAAATCGATGTCTAACTCAGTAAGATTAGATTATTTTATAATAAAACATTTCAATGTGGAAAATTCACCTAACGAAATCATCAATAGAATTTATCTTCAAGGTAATGAGATAAATTTTAAAATAAAATACATAAATATTCTTTAATTAGTGATATCAGTTAAAAATATAATTTGGTTTTAATAACTGTGTGAAACCAAAATATTCAATGATGACATTGATTTAGGAGTTATTTAATTAAACTAATGATTTTAGGGCTCTCATTGTAGTTTTTGAATAATTATATAAGTTTTGGATTTCAAGAAGTTATATCATAAGGTTTTCTAGAGATGTTTTATACCAAAGTGATTTTTCCTGATCCCTTTAATCTGGAATGATTGGTTTGATCTATAATTTAATGGATATTTGAATTATATGTCCAATAGAGTTATTAGTATCTCTAGATCTAGTGTTTTTTCTAGTTTTAAAATGTATCATGGCTTTAGGAGGATTAAGAAGTCTGCATACTCAAAAATCTGGTGCAATGATTATGTTAACAAATAACAATATCTTATTTGATGCTAATGTCAATTATTTTAGTGATAAAAAATATAATGAATAAAAAAACTATTAAAAGTGACCCATTTCATTCTATTGAAAATTTTTTAGTTGGTATAATACAATATAATTCCATAAATTGTTTTCAATGTTTTTAGATAAGTTCTGTACTTGTATTTTCATAAGTGTTTTTAAAAAATGGAATTCATTAGAATGTTGCAAGTATTGGGTTTTGATTTGATTTATTAACATTAATTTTTGGATTTTTATTAGTTATGGATGCTTTGGGATTACCATGAAATATACTGTTTTGAAGTAGTAAATCTTGTATTGTGGATATATGAATAAAATAGATACATTTATAGTTTAATAAATCATTGAAATCACCTTCTGAACATGAAAATAACTTAATATGGTTTATAAGAATGTTCGATAAGGTAAAGACTATATATTTTGGTCTACTAAGGTACTGGGAGAACCAAAAATAGGAAATGAGTTATGTGGAAAATGGTTTTTTATGTTATCTGAAGGATAACATCATCTAAAAACATTCTGTAAAACATTTTTTATTTTAATGTATGAGTAATAAATAACTAAAAAATAGGACCATGCCATAGGCACTTCTATATAATAATAAATATGGAGTAACCGATAGATGGATTACTATGAACAATAATTCCTTGTTACAATATTCTTGTATAATATTAAGTTAGGGATATGTAAGAATAACCGATTTAAAATCACATCATGGTTGCTAAAAAAATTCTCAAGTGGTGTCATGTGTGAATAAATAAATCTATATAGGGATGAGTTTTACATAGTAACAGAATATATCATACTACAACCAGTCAAGTTCCATAGTAAGACAAGTCTATATATTATTAAAACATATCACAACATTTCATGTGTAAAATAAACTAATGTCTATATAAGAATAAACTTTGGAGTTTCATGTCACAACATTAATCATTAGGATATAGTCTCTAATGAAGTCAAAACAATGGGATAAATCCATAACCGAGTCAGAGGATATAAAAATATTATCTGAAATTGGAATGTTATGGTTGTATGGATGATACTTTGAATCACTAGGACCTAAAATTATTGTAAAAGATGAGAACATCAAGTCACATCAGAATAGACTACACTATGAGAAGAATAATTTTTTTTAAGGATATAAATATTAGTTAGAATAGATTGAATGGATTTTCTCCATTAAAAATGTTGTCACACTAAAAACTATTCAATATTCACGGAGATATGTAATATTACATTATGATTCCCGGATATTTTAAAATGATATTCCAATATATTTTTTTTGTTCTAGATTTTGATTAATCATCACACCATAATAGATCATTTTCATTCCATATTGTGGGAAAATCCATGGTAGAAAACACCACCAAGAATAACATCATCCCATGGATAGTGGATTTATAGTAATTAATGAAGATTCAATTTTAATTTAAAAATGGAAATTCTTTTGATTAATATTTAGGGAATTAATCTACTTGAATAGGTATTTTTATGCCAATTGAAATGAATAGAACAGAAGACAAAATCTTGGGATAGTAGAGGAATATAATTAATCCAACCCATTTAGAAAATTGTGGGAATTTGGAATATATTTATATATTCTTCTATAATAAAACTAAGTAAATAATTGAAAATATTTTAAAAAGTACATCATTACTTAATAAAAATAATAATATATTATAGGTATAGTGGATTTCCAATGAAAATTTAAGGTTCATTGAATAAATAAGTTTTAAGTTAAAAAGTGTTCCATTTCCATATCTAGATGATTATACTGATAAAGCAGTAATGAAACATAGATTATTATAGTATATAATAATATATATCTAAAAGCACAGAGAAATTACTTTTTTATTCATTTAGAAGAGAAAGAATCAACCCTCAAATTGAGAGTATGTCGTCATATGGAATTAGAATAAAATGAATCAACTCTTTACATAATGTTGATCTCATATAACTTTAGAATATTATAAACACATCACAGTAGGTCATAATCGATACTTTATTCTAGAAACATAAATTTAAGTTTAATGATTACCTTATAGTTATATGGTTTAGGTGATAATATGATTGAAGTGATTCTTTGACCTAGCATTTTCAATGTGTTTCGTATGCGGTGTCTATTTCTAGGAGATATACATTATAATAATTCACATGTGATGGGTGGTCTTAGGGTGTTATGTGTCTTGTCCATGTACAAGACCCATAATTTGAGAATGTCTATAAATTATATGAATCAAGGAATTTGGAGTCATGTATCGGTGGCAGTTACTAATATTTCATAGAAATAAAAATGTCAAGTACATGTTTGAGGCGTGTAGTGCTACTAAGGTGATGTGACCGGATGGTTTAGGAGTGAGAAAACATATTTTTATTATAATAAAAATGGTGTGTGAGGTTTATGCACCAGGCCTTTCATTTTTGGTTTCATAAAAACAACTGCATATGGGTGTGTGGTAAAACATTCATGTCATGGAGGACCTCGAGTGATGCAATGGTAATATTTTCATTTCAGGTATTGGATCGAGACATGTTGATATATAATTTTAGGAACATAGTGGTTTCATTAAAAAAATTCTGATTGAAGGGAGTTAAACACTTCGTTTCTAATGTCTTTGGGGTTGGATACCCAGATATTTTAGTGTGAGTTGCGGTGAATCATTATAGGTGTTGGGGGTTCTATAAGAGATCAAGGTACACTATCACCATCAACCTTAGTTTATCCTGAGGGATGAGTTAGGGTGGGTTTATTTGGAATAGTGTTACTTAATAAAACCATAACATATGTTTTATGGTTAATCTTATGGATATTTTCCCTTATTAGGTTTATCAAAGAATCATGGTGGTTAGTGTAACACATTCTGTTTGTGTGGTGAAACCCCAATATAGAATGATTTCTTTCTAAATGATGTGGATGAAATTTCTATAAGATAGGGATGATTGGCGGTTGATGTATTTTTTTTGGTTCATAGAATAAGGCAGATAGTCATATAGGAACATTGTGTTATGTGAAGGATGTGATAGGATTTGGGGAGATCATGTGATTTTTTTCATTCGGTGATGATAAAGAAACACCTTGAGTTTTAGAAAGAAACTAGCCATGAGTGGTTCAACCATTTGTTAATGTACTTATGGTGTGGTGTGACTACCAATTGAGATGGTGGATTTTAATAATTCAGATTTCATCATGAATTCTATAAGTAAAATTCGTTGTACCCTAATATGGTCTTCAATTATTTAGGTGAGATTGAGACATTCTAGAGAGGGTTTGAGGGTAGCTCTGATCGATGGGGGTATTGATGATCATGGTATATCAGGATAATTATTTCAGTTATGGGTGGTTAATCTATGAATTTTTTTACCTGATTTTACGTTTGGATGTCAGGAATATTATTTTGTATATTCATGGATTGTCTCTGATGTAAATGGTGTAGTGATCGTGTATTTTGTTGATGCATTGGTAGGAAGAACTGAGAATTCGTAATGGTCATATGGTGAAGGTATATTGGTTTTCTTCATTTTTAAATAGAACTCAAGAGTTTCAAACTACTTTATTTAGAAATTAAATATGGGAGAAGGTTAAACTTGTTAGTTTGATCATGGACATGTAACAATGAGTTCTACAAGATTTTGTCTATTTTCATCTATGATAATCAGATGTTGCATGTTTGATCACTGGGTATAATAATATAGGCTAAGTGTCTTAGGGTGGTTGTTCCTACATTGGGATGCAGTTGTGGGGGGAAATTATATGTTAATTAAACATGAGTTACGCTTTGGGTTGGTCACACAATGATGTGATCTGAGCGAGACTATGAAAATCGAGTGATTTTCAATAAGTATTTCTTATGGTAAGGATTACACCATATACTGGTTGAGAATTTGTTGATTGTTTCACTGATATAATAGGGAAATTCAGTAATAATTTGTTGAATAACATTGTGGGTGAGGTTTTGGTTATAGGATAATTACCACATAAGGGTGTTAATTATCTTTTTGGCTTAGAATTGGTTGGTTTGTGGTTATTTAGTGGTAGTCATGGAATGTTGGGAAGGTTAGTGGACAAGGTGTAAATGTTGGGAGGTGATATTCCTTTATGACCTATTTATTTATAATATAGTGTTTTCAGGTGTCATGTTGAATTTAGTTTTGAGAAGAGTACTCGTGTCGGTGCTCTCAAAAGGGAGGATACATTATTATGATATGGTTTAGAGTGAGCATAATCTAGTATAGACTAGTGAAATCATACTATAAGGTGTGATGATATTTAGTAAAGAGTTTGAGGATTCCACTAGTATTATGGTGTCACGTTCAAATTTATTATTTTATTACAACCACATTTCATAGGCAAATGTGTTTTAAATATTTTAATTTTTATGACCATAACTCATGGGATGTGTGTGTTTCGTTAATGTATTAATCAATAGTGTTTCTTGTTATTATGACTCTTGGATGATTTTTCATATGGTTTGTATAATTTATGCATTCCTGTCATAGTGAGTGGAAGAATCAATTTTATTTTACTTGTGCAGCACAATGGCTGACCAGGGCCGTCTCACTAGAGGATCTTTTTTAGATCATTCACTCACTTAATCTAATTCACCTTAACTACATAATTTTGGTTGTTTTTATTTAATCTTGGAATGTAATTTAATTTAATTAAAATAAATTTTAAAACTAACATGCAATGAAAAAATGTAATTAATAATGAAATAATGTGGCCCTTATGGGTTGGTTTGTGGGTTCCATTATTCTCCTTGTTGGGGGTTTAAATAAAGTTTGATCATTCAATTATGAAATCTAATTCATTAATTACAATTATTTAATTTATTGTCGTCAAATATTGAATTCATTTAGCAATCTTAACTTCACCACCTACTATAATCAAGGTTGATGGCACACCTCGATCGAGAGTGTGACATCTTCAAAAATGGGGCTTCATTGTATTCAATTTCAAACACTGAATGGCTCAACTCCATTGTATAAACATATTGTGTGCAATAGAAGGGAGAGAAAAGGTTTAATAAAATAATAGAAATGAGTTTTAGTTCAGTGTCCTGGTGGATGATCACCACACCCATGAATGACTCTCTTACTCATCACAAACATAAAAAAACATATCAATTTTACCCACAAATTAAGTGAAATCGACACATAACACCTCGAGACCAAGACTTGAGGCATCCCCTCCTTCATTAGGGTAATAGTTCATGGTGTATAGGATAATAAGAATAAAATTATAAAATAAAAAGGATGGATAAGAAGAAAAACGGGTGGATGGGTGGTCAAAAAAATGAAAACATTAAATGAATTTATTAGACATATAAATTACAATTTAAAACAATAAAAAATGAATAAAACAAAGAAATTAAGTATAAAAGGGGAATATTTTTGGCTTACCTCCCTTAGGGGAGATCTCCTCTATGGTTCCTTGAATGAATGGGATGGAAAAGGAGATGATTTGAGTGGTAGAAGCTCCTCTCCTTTTGTAGGAATATTTATGTACTAAGAAAGATGACGTATTTGGGACCCATTAAATGGAAAATTCATGCGTGGTCCCCAACATGAAATTTTTCCACATTTTCATTATCATCATTTTCAAAATTTCTGCCTATTCGGCCACCGTATTTAGGAGTTATGAATTCATTATTGGGTGTTACTTTTTCTGAACGATGGTTCTAGGAAGATTCCTTGAAAAGTATAACATCCAATGGAAAAATTAATGATTATTATACTTCCTCTAATTAATTTTTAATATGTGACTATGTTTCCACATTCTATTCCATTAGAATAAAGTCAATTAGATGTGTTTAGGATGAGATTTGATTCCGTTATGGTGGTGGGGTCCATGTTGTGGGCCTGAAATATTTCCCAAATTTATGAATATCGGACCTCTAGATGCTCGAATAAGCCCCTAGTCCCGAAGAAAATGTGGAAGGAAATTAAATAACTATTTCAAAAAAATTCTATCAATTTAGAAATCTAGTTTTTAATAAATGACTAAAATACCCTTGATGTGAAAGTCTATAAAAAATCATAATTAATCACTTTTCACCATTTTTCACAAAACACATCAGAAATCCAATATTGATCTGTATACTCTCAAATTGAAAATTTGGGAAGGTTAAAAAATTAAAATGAAAACCAAAAAATGTGGAAAATATTTTTTTCTCTCAATTCCCCTACACTTAAACCATTGTTTTCCTCAAGCATAAAATCTCAATAGTAAATTTCAAAGGGCACAAATTTTACTAATATTAAAATTCCAAAGTAATAAAATCATAAAAATTTCAATTCCAAATAAAATTTTCAAAAATACATATGAAGTATCAATTTATTTTCTCATTTTTCAAAAAAACAATCAACTAATATTTTTTACATTTCCCCTTTGAGAATGATGAATCTTCTCCTTTAATTATTTCAAGATCCTTAATTCATTATTATCAAACATTCCAAATCTATATTTACCTCACCTTTGAATATTTCCTCACATATATCATGATAAAAATAAATTAGAGTTATTATCATATCCTAAGAACATTATCTTTACTTATAATCTTTTAAAAGAATTTCTTTCTCCACTTTATAAAGACTAAAGGCACATAAAATCATGAGGAGATGTAATAATGGTTCAAATAACTCTGTGGATTAAGGTTGGTAGGATTTGATACATTAAAATTGTAGAGGCTCGATGCTTGACGTACATGGAAATTACATTAATTTTGCGGAATACTTAGTACATAACAAAAACACACACACAAGGATCGTAATAGTTTAGCGTCTTTGGGAACTCGGAATATAATCTTCTAATCATGGTGAAAGATCTTCAACATCTCCCATAAAGATCTTCCCATTTTTACCTAAAACCATTATTTATATCCTGGGGAAAAGAACACATAAAAAGGTGAGCTCAAATGCTCAGTAAGGGTAAACAAAAGAAATATCAATCACATCATATTCATAAGAACATAACATTTTGGAAATCTTAACCTGAAAAAGAGAGCATAATTTCATAACCTGGGATAAATCATAGTAGTGAAATGAAATCCCAATAATCATAACTTAAAACATGAAACATTGTGGCATACACACATAATCATAGAGAATCATATCTCATTAGTCAAGACTCATTTCCAAGACTAACTTAGTGGACAAAGTCCATTCCTGAACCGAGTCACCCTCGTTTCAGTCCTGTTTCACTAAACCGGTATAACCTACCATTCCAGCCATGTCTATATCATGAGATATAAAATCTTTACCCAATTAATTGGAGGGAGATATAGGTCCCACACATCTCATAATGAAACCATTCTTATGTGTGGCACAAAATCGTAAATCATACATCATTTCATAACCGATGTAATAAAAATGGGAATCTTAAACATCATGACATCATAAAACAATTCATATAAGATAAAGGAATTCATAAAAATAATTCCATCACAACATAATCAAATCAATGTAATAATAGTGATAAAAACAGAACCCTTTATTATCTTAGATGGAAAATAATTTTGATAAAACACTTGAACTCCATTCTTGTGGAAAATATCCTTTCTTCTTCAAAAACATTTTTCCTTTCTTAACATGTCATACAACATTAAACTAAAAGAAGTTGATTAAAAATAAACATGAAAACTTGTAATGTAAGCTTCTTGGAAATAATGTTTTAAAAATCCATTCATTCCGTATAAGTTAAAAAAACATTCTTCATACTTTTCTCAGAAAAGTCAAAAAGTACCTCGTACGAAAAACGACAAAAGATTCCTTTCATATCTTTTACTAAAAACTCACCAAAGGAAAAAATTGGATTTAAACAGTTGTAGGTGTATGGAAACAATATTACATATTGATGAAACATGGATGTGGATGATAAAATACACCCCAGTAAATACCAAAGTATAAACAATCTCGGATAAAAATGAGATTGTGATATTTCCCTTACCTTAGGTCCGATTTTCTTCGTAAGTGTCCGAACCTCCTGTATAATGATTTAAATAATGTCATTGACTTATTACAGAATCATATTCATTGTTATGATATCATATATGGTTCACTTATGACTTTATATTACCCGTTCTTTTGTAAATTCCATGTTAAAGAGCGTTTTGGGTAAAATTGTTTCATTTATCGTCCGTGTTTTGACTTGTAATTATTCATATGATTTCTTAGATCATAATTACTTAATTATAGAATATAAATCATGATTTATATATAATATATATTCAGAATATACATATATATAACAAATTAGTAAATGGAAAGAAATAAACCGTTCATGGAGACGGTAGGCCGTACGTACGCATGAACGCTGTTTTCGTTTCCTTATTGAGTTGAACAGAATTAAGTAGATGACATACATATATATACACATAAATCTAGTATCATTATTATGTCATATATTTCATTATTACTTATTATATATACTTTATAATCATTCATGAATGGTTAAAGTGGAGAATGAATCTCATCGTGTCGTGGAGACGGTAGTCCGTACGTACGCACGAGCGATGATATCGTTCTCATTATCGTGGGACTGTATTGGAGTGTATGTATACTATTTCAGAATCAATATCACTTTAAAATAATAATATATAGTTATTATTTACACCATTATACCCATCCAAGTAAGGTGGTGGTGGAAAATAGATTTCACCACGGCGTGGAGACGGTATTCTGTACGTACGCACGCGCGGTGATTTCGTTTTCCGTAGGATGGATAGATGGTGAAATAGGGTTGTTTCATACTTATAATAACATATCAGTATATGAGTCATACGGATTTTATTACTTCATAATGAATCAACCTGGGAAGAAGAAGTGGAGGAAGAAATAATGGTGAAAGAATCCGTAACGGAAATTACCTCTTCTTTGAAGCTCCTCTTTGAGACCTCCTCTTAGGGCACTAAAATTGGTCTTTGAGGAAGACAAGAACATCTAGGATGTTGCTAGGGAAGTGTAGAGGAGAATGTGGCAGGGTTTGGATGAGCTTGAAGGCTCAAAGTGGTGTGAGGAAGAGGGGGAGGAGGTGCCCTTTTATAAGGGAGGAGAGGGGTACCTTTAGAATAACTAAAACTATAATTTTATAATAAAGTCAAATTCGGTTTTAAATAGATCCAAATTGATTTATTTAGAAGCTAAGGTGGGGATGGGTCGAACTCCTCTCGTCCAATAGAATTTAGACAAGTTTAGGTTCCTATTTTAACCTTATCATTAAGTTAAATAATTTTACTTTTACCGTGTCTTCTTGTGTTCTTATACTCTAACGTTAATAAACTTACTATATCAAGACAAACGAACCCCAAGTTGTTTATTATTAATATATATAACCTTATCTAAGTCATTTGGCGGAACCTTAGATTTTTAGGAATAAAATAACAATTAATAATATAATATTTGTTTTAAAAACTATTTTATGTCAATTTTGACACTATTTAGTAATTGATTTTTTTAAAAATCATAACAGAATGATAAGTTCTAAAAAAGTTAATTAAATCACTAATAACATGTCATATTAACCTAGAAAATTACTGGAATTCATAAAAAGTCTCAAATTATATTTATTTGGGCATTTATAACATCAATTATGTCAATATTTCATTAATAAGATAATTAATGCATCATTATTGTATCATAAATAAATTAAATTATGTAATGTCTAAAAATTGGAAATAAAATACCATTATGTAGGAAATCATTTTAGATTTCTAATTAATATTTATAGTTGAATTTATATTATGTATAACCCCATATTAAAAATGATTTACTTATTAAACTTTGATTTTAACTATTTTAACCCTTCTTTAAATAAATTAATAATAAATGTCCTAATCTAATCCAAGTGGGCCTAAATGGTCATATTTTATTCATATGGTTGTTTTTGGTCGAATTACACTTGTCCAATAGAATTATGACATGTGTTAGGGAAATAATAATATCATTTTTACCCTTAATTACCCTATTTACTTTTAACCGTGGTAAAAAAAAGTAAAAAGTTACTATTCACCAAAAAATTATTTTCATCTCATTGAACCACATTTTACTTACTGAAATAAACCGTGGCTCTCGGATTTTCGAAATTCCACTCACAGAAGCGGTAAAATTAAGTTTTATGAAAAATTCAGTTTTTTAACTACCACTTAGTGGTTTCACTATTTATCAAAAAATGAAAGTTTCCAAAAAAATACCAAAAAGTAGATCTAAGATATATTTGATATTATGAATTCAAAAATGATGTCTATTTTATCAAATTCAAAACATATCATTTGCATTAATTAATTTAAAAATTATTTCCCGTCGTCAAAACAAATAGCGTGTTCTTAAGAGACAATAACTATCAAAAGATTGACACTTGTTTATGACTGGTTTAAATTTGAAATTACATCCAATGACCAACATTTTATTAAATTGTAAAAATATATTCTAAATATAATTTAAAACCACTCAAATTAATAATTTATCTCTATTAATTATTTTGATTAAAAAAGTTGTTTTTAATTATAATTTAGTAATTTTCACTATTCGTCAGAATATGAAAGTTATCCGAAAAGTACCAAAATTTCACCTTAGGCTAAATTCGATACTCTAAATCCAAAAATGAAGTCCATTTTGAGAGCTAAAATTTCTAAAATTTTAAAAGGTGGTTATTACTATTCATAACGGCTAGTTTTAATAATATTTTAATAGCATATCGTTGTTTAGTGAAACTCGGTATTGTGTACTACACATGCTATCGAGGATGGTCGCGATTGCGTGTAATGAAAGGCAAGTCAATGATGCGTGTTGAGCAAGCTCCTTTTGGTGTAGCATACAACACAAGACATTAATGAAATAAAAAGTATATTTTTCATAGAATCTCGGGGTGTTACATTCTACCCCCCTTAAAATGAATTTTGCCCTCGAAATTCGTCTGGGTTATAAATGGTTTACTATTCGAAAGTTTATTTAATAGAAACCCACATCGTAAAAAGGAATACCAAAACCAATCTTTAAAAACAAAAGTATGAAACGTAACGGTTACCCAAATAAACTAATCACTGGGTTTCCACATAGGTGAAAATATGGATATGGAAGAGAAATATAACCATCATGTTCTGATGGAGAGTGGTAGAGAACATGGCTATGGAAAAGCAAACAATCACAAATCCATAAATTTGTGATGATCTAAGGTACCATCTGATTCATCAGATATAAGAGCACTAGGACAACATTTTTGGTTTTTAAGATCATTTCCCTAAAGTTGATGAAATTAGAAGAAATACTTTCGTGATTTTGGTATAGTCTCAATGTTTGTCGTTCTTTAGACAATTTCCACTTCATCTCTTAATGAAATGAAGTTGAATTTTTCATTCATGATGTGTTAGCAGATCATGTGATAGAATGATGGGTCATTCCATCTGTCTCAAGCAAAAGGTTAGAAAAGTTATCAAAAAAATACATAAGTCCATCTATAGTGAGATTAATCATATATTGTTCCTAAAATGAACTTATACTTCATATATCATACCGCTTAATAAAATAAAACTAGTTTATACTAACCAGGGACTTCCTGTAGGCCAGTGGTAGGCGATAAAGGCCAGTCGCACATCGGTTGTGGGTTCAATTCCTAAGACCTTGTCCGACGCGATGGGCTATCGCCCGTCCTGCAGGTTGTCCTTTTTTCTAAAACTATATTACTATAACATCCCATCAATAATATAGAAAAACTTATATCCTTAAACAATACTAACTTATGTCCAATATAATCCATTCTAATCTTTAGGCTTATCCATAATTCTGCAGTCCACTCTCATAATATAGTGAAAATGATTACCAGAGATTTAATACCATCGTTGATCCCCATATATCATAAGATATGTCTTGTTGGTCACATTCCAAACATTCAAAGGCCTTAATCATGTATTCTCTTGAATACCCATTGAACCTTAGTGAAAACATGAATGCAGTTAAAAGTTAACACTTTCCACATACCAAAATCCTCAAAATTTTATATATTCAAACCATGATATCACTTAGTCCTTATATCAATCATGAGCTCATGAATACTATCAAACATATTAGATTCTCTTTATCCCTTCATTATGTGCATATCATCTGCTTTCCAAAAATATCTAAATAACATTCCATGGTTACTGGTACCATTCAACATATACTTTCAAATACTTTTAGGAAAAACAATAGTGTAACAATCCATAGATGATTCTTTATTCCATAGTACCATTCACTATACAACATAGCTCTTGATAAACATACAATCATTCCACTACCTTCTAAAACAACCGACTGAGCTTTAACACTTCTTTCAGCTCATATATCATTTGTAGTCTCCTCATCATCATCCACATAAATACTACCCATATGACCATGCTGATTCTCTTCATGAGATTTTCCATTAGGGCATTGGTTTGCATAATTCTTGTACATTCCACATTTAAAACATTTAACCATTGTTGATGTCATAGCAATACCATTATCCTCATCCCTGGTGTTAACTGAACCTTTTCCTTTGCACTTACTAGCTTTATGTCCTTCTTTTCCACACCCAAAGCATTTTCCAGTTCCTTTGAAACATTCTCCTTGATGCCTCTTCCCACATGATTTACATAGGTGAAATTGAACTTTCTTTCCTCTATGATCATCATGAAACTCCATCTTTCTCTTATTAGCCGAGTCCGGAAACTTACCAAATTTTACTTTATTGATCATATTATGAGATTGCTGATTCGGCATAATAACGATGTTTGGACTTCCAGATCCCGTTTCATTTGGTTTATCATGAAGAAAATCATTCCATTGTCTATCATATCCTCCATTATCGGGAATCTTCATGTTTCCATCCGTTTTCTAAAACCCAAAAAGAATAGTGGGAGAGGAAAAAGTCATGCTAGGGAAAACAACATAGTAAAGGGGTAGTACACTCAATATCTAACATCTTAGGTTAAATTCTAAGATAGTTAGCGCAATTCTACAACTATAACCTATACGTATACTTAGCCTTAGAGACATCCCTAGACATACCTTAGAAATATCTCTAGGGATCTCACTAACGTTCTCACATCCTAGTTTCCAAAGGTTGACTAAACCTTTCCTCTGATACCAAGTGTAGAGGCCCGAAGCATGACGTACATGGACATTACATTACTTTTGCGGAATACTTTGTACATAACAAAAACACACACACAAGGATCGTTATAGTTCAGTGTCTTTGGAAACTCGGAATATAATCTTCTAATAGTGGGGAAAGATCTTCAACATCTCCCATAAAGATCTTCCCTTTTTTTACCTAAAACCATTCTTTATATCCTGGGGAAAAGAAAACATAAAAAGGTGAGCTCAAATGCTCAGTAAGGGTAAACAAAAGAAATATCCATCACATCATATTCATAAGAACATAACATTTTGGAAATTTTAACCTGCAAAAGAGAGCATAATTTCATAGCATGGGATAAATCATAGTAGTGAAATGAAATCCAAATAATCATAACATAAAACATGAAAATTTGTGGCATACACACATAATCATAGAGAATCATATCTTATTAGTCAAGACTCATTGCCAAGACTAACGTAGTGGACAAATTCCATTTCTGAACCGAGTCACCCTCATTTCAGTCCTATTTCACTGAACCAGTATAACCTACCATTCCAGCCATGTCTATCTCATGAGATATAAAATTTTTACCCAATGCATTGGAGGGAGATATAGGTCCCACCCATCTCATAATGAAACCATTCTTATGTGTGGCACAAAATCGAAAATCATACATCATTGCATAACCCATGTAATAAAAATGGGAATCTTAAACATCATGACATCATAAAACAATTCATATAAGATAAACGAATTCATAAAAATAATTCCATCACAACAAAATCAAATCAATGTAATAATAGGTATAAAAAAAGAACCCTTTATTATCTTAGATGGAAAATAATTTTGATAAAACACTTGAACTCCATTCTTGTGGAAAATATCATTTCTTCTTCAAATACATATTTCCTTTCTTAACATGTCATACAACATTAAACTAAAAGAAGTTGATTAAAAATAAACATGAAAACTTGTAAAGTAAGCTTCTTGGAAATAATGTTTTAAAAATCCATTCATTCCGTATAAGTTAAAAAACATTCTTCATACTTTTGTCGGAAAAATCAAAAAGTACCTCGTACGAAAAACGACAAAAGATTCCTTTCATATCTTTTACTAAAAACTTACCGAAGGGTAAAATTGGATTTAAACAGTTGTAGGTGGATGGAAACAATATTACATATTGAGGAAACATGGATGTGGATGATAAAATACACCCCAGTAAATACCGAAGTATAAACAATCTCGAATAAAAATGAGATTGTGATATTTCCCTTACCTTAGGTCCGATTTGCTTCATAAGTGTCCGAACCTCCTGTATAATTATTTAAATAATGTCATTGACTTATTACAGAATCATATTCATTGTTATGATATCATATATGGTTCACTTATGACTTTATATTACATGTTCTTTTGTAAATTCCATGTTAAAGAGGATTTTGGGTTAAATTGTTTCATTTGTCGTCCGTGTTTTGACTTGTTATTATTCATATGATTTCTAAGATCATAATTACTTAATTCCAGAATATAAAACATGATTTATATATAATATATATTAATAATATACATATATATAATAAATTAGTAATGGAAATAAATACACCGTTCATGGAGACGGTAGGCCGTACGTACGCATTAACGTTGTTTTCGTTTCCTTATTGAGTTGAACGGAATTAAGTAGATGACATACATATATATACACATAAATCCAGTATCATTATTGTGTCATATATTTCATGATTACTTATTATATATACTTTATAATCATTCATGAATGGTTAAAGTGGAGAATGAATCTCATCGCGTCGTGGAGACGGTAGTCCGTACGTACGCACGAGCGATGATATCATTATCATGATCGTGGGACTGTATTGGAGTGTATGTATACTATTTCAGAATCGATATCACTTTAAAATAATAATATATAGTTATTATTTACACCATTATACCCATCCAAGTAAGGTGATGGTGGAAAATAGATTTCACCACGGCGTGGAGACGGTATTTCGTACGTACGCACGCGCGGTGATTTCGTTTTCTGTAGGATGGATAGATGGTGAAATAGGGTTGTTTCATACTTATAATAACATATCAGTATATGAGTCATACTTATGTTATTACTTCATAATGAAACAACCTAAGAAGAATAAGTGGAGGAGAAATAAAGGTGAAAGAATCGGTAATAGAAATTACCTCTTCTTTGAAGCGCCTCTTTGAGACCTCCTCTTAGGGCACTAAAATTGATCTTTGAGGAATACCGGAACCTCTAGGATGTTTCTAGGGAAGTGTAGATGAGAATGTGGCATGGTTTGGCCGAGCATGAAGGCTCAATGTGGTGTGAGGAAGAGGGGGAGGAGGTGCCCTTTTATAAGGGAGGAGAGGGGTACCATTGGAATAACTAAAACTATTATTTTATTATAAAGTCAAATTCGGTTTTAAATAGCTCCAAATTGATTTATTTCGAAGCTAAGGTGGGGTTGGGTCGAAATCATCTCATCCAATAGAATTTAGACAAGTTTAGGTTCCTATTTTAACCTTATCATTAAGTTAAATAATTTTACTTTTACCGTGTCTTCTTGTGTTCTTATACTATAAGGTTAATAAACTTACTATATCAAGACAAACGAACCCCAAGTTATTTATTATTAATATATATAACCTTATCTAAGTCATCTGGCCGACCCTTAGATTTTTAGGAATAAAATAACAATTAATAATATAATATTTGTTTTAAAAACTATTTTATGTCAATTTTTACACTATTTAGTAATTGATTTTTTTGAAAATCATAACAGAATGATAAGTTCGAAAAAAGTTAATTAAATAAATAATAACATGTCATATTAACCTAGGAAATTAGTTCAATTCATAAAAAGTCTCAAAGTGTATTTATTTGGGCATTTATAACATCAATTATGTCAATATTTCATTAATAAGATAATCACTATATCATCGTTGTATCATAAATAAATTAAATTATGTAATGTCTAAAAATTAGAAATAAAATACTATTATGTAGGAAATCTTTTTAGCTTTCTATGAATATTTATAGTCGAATTTATCTTATGTATAACCCCATATTAAAAATGATTTACTTATTAAACATTGATTTTAACTATTTTAACCCTTCTTTAAATAAATTAATAACAAATGTCCTGATCTAATCCAAGTGGGCCTAAATGGTCATATTTTATTCCTATGGTTTTTTATGGTCGAATTACATTTGTCCAATAGAATTATGACATGTGTTAGGGTAATAATAATATCATTTGTACCCTTAATTACCCTATTTACTTTTAACCGTGGTAAAAAAAAGTAAAAAGTTACTATTCACCAAAAAATTAATTTCATCTCATTGAACCACATTTTACTTACTGACATCAACCGTGTCTCTCGGATTTTTGAAATTCCACTCACAGAAGTGGTAAAATTAAGTTTTATGAAAAATTCAGTTTTTAACTACCACTTAGTTGTTTCACTATTCATCAAAAAATGAAAGTTTCCAGAAAAATACCAAAAATTATATCTAAGCTATATTTGATGTTATGAATTCAAAAATGATGTCTATTTTATCAAATTCAAAGCATATCAGTTGCATTAATTAATTTAAAAATTAATTCCCGTTGTCTAAACAAATAGCGTGTTCTAAAGAGATAATAACTATCAAAAGATTGACACTTGTTTATGACTGGTTTAAATTTGAAATTACATCCAATGACCAACATTTTATTAAATTGTAAAAATATATTCTAAAAATAATTTTAAACCACTCAAATTAATAATTTATCTCTATTAATTATTTCGATCAAAAAATTTGTTTTTAATTATAATTTAGTAATTTTCACTATTCATCACAATATGAAAGTTATCCGAAAAGTACCAAAATTTCACCTTAGGCTAAATTCGATACTCCAAATCCAAAAATGAAGTCCATTTTGAGATCTAAAATTTCTAAAATTTTAAAAGGTGGTTATTACTATTCATAACGGCTAGTTTTAATAATATTTTAATAGCATATCGTTGTTTAATGAAACTCGGTATTGCGTACTACACACGCTATCGAGGAAGGTCGCGATTGCGTGTAATGCAAGGAAAGTCAAGGATGTGTGTTGAGCAAGCTCCTTTTGGTGTAGCGTACAACACAAGAAATTAATGAAATTAAAAAGAATATTTTTCATAAAATCTCGGGGTGTTAAAAAAATTAAGGCAAAAGTAAGAGGTTTATCTCTTAAGTACAATTCATGATATCAAATACTGTAATGAAATTATCCCCTTCAAAGTATCGACACCACCTTCCCCCAAAACTCAAAGTATGATCATGATCAATGTAAAGAATAATGAATGATTAATTCACCATCCTGATTTTTTTAATAAAAATTTATATGTTTTTTCTTTTTTTTAAATTATGATTAGATAAAACTTCACATCCATCACTAAACCATATACAATTAGATGATCGTCTGTCCAAAAAATGGAGATTTTTTTTATCTTAAATCACAACCCATTTTTCTCTTTTTTTGGTTCTTTTTTTAATTTTATTCCCTCTTTAATGCAATTGGGGTAAATAATGAAGTACAACGAATGATTCCACATCCTCTTAAAATTCCTCTAATATCACCCGCATACTTTTTCCTTAGAATGTAAATCATACCTTCCACCATGAATCCCTTCACCCCCACACTTCATCTTTAAAATATCATGAAAATACGAAGAGTAGGGTTGGAATGGAAAAAATATATTGAAACGCAAATCATCCCTATAAATTTAATTAATGGTCCCTATGAGATAAAATAAGGATTGATGTAATGGTTATATTTAAAAATATATTTTTTCCAAATATGCCTTGATTATTCTAAATGTGTTTTTGTAGAGTCGCATCTTTGAAAAGTTCCAAGGCATGTTCTGATAGGTTACAAGTCCCAAGATCACTCAAGAAATATGCTCAAGATAAAATAGGAGGTACATGGGTCTAAAAATCATCTCGCGAATGAGACATATGATTTATATAAAATCACTCAAGGCATGATCAATAATAACAAATCAATTCACATGAATTTTATAAATTCAAAGCATGAAAAATGGAAGAGAATTTTAATTTACATGATTCAATAAACCCCCAAAAATAATGAGTCATCATTTCAATATCCCTAATTTTATTTAAACATTCAACTTTCCATTTTACTCATCAAATATAATTAACATTGAAATCTAAAACATGGAATCACTAGATTCCTAAGAAAATCATGTCTCCTAGATATGTGAACTGGAGAATAATTGAAGTTTGGGCATGAAATTTTTTATTTAAATATGTAATCATGATTTGTAAAAAGATTTAAGGAGTTTAAAAGTTAAAAATTTAAAGTGAACTCCCTTTTGAAATAAATCTTTAGCCCTATTCCACCAATTTTTTGGGCTTCCTTCTGCCATCATGATACTACAAAAGAAAATTACCCAATTAATCATAAGGATCATTTCATTTAATCTCAAAATAAAAATACGAAGTGGGATGCATGCTAAAAAAATCATAAATATTTAATTTAATTTAAATTCATTAAAATCATTTTAAGAAAATCTTGGTATTATCCCACAAATGGGACCTAGATTTTTACTACCTTCAGGGTGCAGTACCGGTTCTTATCTAAAGGTAGATGGTGGATGAAACATCATTGAATTGAACCACCCAATGCGGATTTTACCAAATTTTATTTATTTTCATGTTGATCAAAACTCAGTGGAAAGATTACACCTGATCTTACCCCTTTTCAATGTTGTACAAATTTCATGGTGGGGGTAGGATAATATATGGAACCTCTTCATCCTTCGTTGCTACTTGGGAAACATTTTCATTCTCTTCTTGAATTCCCTGCAATAAATATTCGATGTATATTTGGAGCTCCATGTGTCCCTCAATAGGTGCATCATCTTCTTTCTCATCATCCTCTGGCCATAATAAGAGTCATCATATTCTAAAAATTCAAAATAGTATAGATTCATATTCAAATTATATTTAATAAAATAAAATTAGTTGGAGTTCATGAATGTATAATCTACCTGAGGTGGTTCATCTTTAATCTTTTCTTTAGTGGAGTGGTCCTCTTGGAGTTGATTATCACTAGATGGAGGTCGTTATTTGGGCTCCTCTACCTCTAGTTTGGCCTCTACATCTTGGATATATTTAATGAAATCATTGAATACTGGTGGCACTTCTTTCATGGCCCTAAATAGTTTCCATTCAGTTTAAAGTTCATCAATCATTCTAATCAAAATTTGTGGTGAGATCCATGTATCATGGAATTTTTTAATCTATTTTATCCTTATTATACCATAGACTACCTTTTTCGGAGTTCCTCCTTTGTATAATCTATTTCCTTTTATTTTACCCTTCATAAATCATTTCATCAGTCGAAAATATGGTCATTTGAAAACATAATGGGAAAATATAAATTTTTATAATTTTTTAATAAATAAAATGAAGAAAAATATTAAAAAAATGTGAATTTTGAAAAGGTGATCGAAATAACTATTTAGATCCCCAAAAATGGTGCTAGATTTTACGCACGTCTGTGTTAAGGCGGGGTAAAAGACATTTAATTTTCCTAGTGCACCACAGTGGCTGATCGAGGTCATCTCACTTCAAGATATTTTTTCACTCCATTCACTCACAAAATCTAATTCACTTTAACTTCTTCATTTTTCATGTATTTATTTAATCTAGTAAAATAATATACTTTAATATAAATAGATTATAAAACTTGCGCGAAATGGAAATAAGTAATTAATGAGGAAAGAACATTACCTTTATAGAATAGTTTGTGGGTTCCATCATTCTCCTTATTGGGGTTTAAATTAGGTTTGATAATTCAATTATGATATCTCATTATTGAATTACTGTTATTTTATTTATTTTTGTGAAATCTTGAAAGCATTTAACAATCTTAACTTCATATACTCCTATAATCAAGGATTTTGTAACACCTCGATCGAGAGTGTGATATCTTCAAAGACCTATCTCCATCGTATTCCATTTAAACCACTGAATGGATTAACTCCATAATATTAAGGAGATTTTATCCAATATAAGAAAGGAAAAAGGTGTAATAAAATAATAGAAATGAGTTTGACTTTAGTGTCCTGGTGGAAGATCACTACAACCGTTCACACCACTCTTTCTCATCACAAACATAATAAAACTTATTAATTTAATAGTAAATTAAATGAAATTTCCACATACCTCCCTCAGTCCAAGCCTCAAGTCTGCCCCTCAATTTTTAGTGTATGTGGTCACGGTTAATAGGATGAGAATAAAATAATAATAAAAGAATATGAAAATATATATATATGAAGAAAAGAGGGTGGATTGGTGGACACAAAATTGAAAATAATGACTAATTTTATTAGAAATATAAATTAAAATTGTAAAATAAAGTATTGATGTATGCCAGTCGTGGGGCATCAAAAAAAATATTTTAATTACCTATATATAGTATAGTAGTTGATCCTATGTATTCTCTTAAAGAGGAGTTAACACACAACAAGGATGTCTCTTTTTAATTGGTTTTCAAATTGAATTTGGTATTAATTGAATTTTAATGATGTGTGAGAAATAAGAAACATGATTTGATCAGTTTTTAAAAAAATGAGAAATATGGGGATCAGAGTGAGTTTGTATAGACCTAGTGTTGTGCTAACATGGTTTCCATGTTTTTTCCCTTTTTTCCGTTGTCACGTTATAGGGAGATTCATCTACCGAGTTCTCTCTCTCCCTTGGAAAAATAATTACGAAAATAATATTCCTAAATGAATCCACAAGTAGGCCTATTCACCTTCCCATGCATGTAACGATCATCAAACACTCACCACCCAATTTTATTCTATTCCACCATATATATAAGAGAATTTAGTGGAGGTAGATAAAGATTATTAACCAATTAAATTAATGATATAAATTTTAAACCTAATTCAACCACAATCATAATTTAAAAAATAATTATGAATTGAAAAAATATTTATAAATAATAATGGAAAAAATTAGATTGAAACACAACAACTCAAGAAAACCTCATTGATAGAGCTCCCCCTTTCTCAATGACTCATTGAAACCACCCCTCCATGGATGGGGAAGTTTAGATGATTCCAGAGAGGGGAGACATTATAATAAAATAAAAATAATAAAAAGAAATAAATCTAAACAAGGCCTTCATCCAATGATTCCTTTACCGGTCAATTAGAGGAAGTGTGGATGGAATTGAATGACTTGATAGGTGGTAGCTATTATCCATTTATAAAAATAATATTTCCTCCAAATATTGGCATTCTTAATCCCCAATTATTGATCAAATAATGTGTTTTAACCTACATGAATGTTCTTCATTTTTCCCTTGGCCATCCTCCCTTAAACTTTCAGAGTATTTGGATGCTTTGTGAGGGTGTTATGACCTTTTTAATCAAAGAATTTAATCTATCTGGGAAGACTTTCCACATTCCATATATCACGGATTAATGACCACGAAAATGTTGTCTTCACACATTTTCCCATTAATAAAATATATTTACATTTTCTTGGGTGGGCACCCTCTAAATTCTGGTCTAATTGGCCACCTCATGTACAAGTTATAAATTTTTTATTTGGGGTTTCCTTTTCTATATGAAATTTGTAAACATATTCCTTCAATTGATATTGGTCAAAAGCCCCCACAATGGATTACAGACTCCATGATATTTAATGTGTGCATTCACCTTTGAGATATCATTCATATCCAAGTGGAATCACCTCAATTAGAGGTGTGTAGGTCGAGATATGATTCTGTTACTATGGTGGGGTCCACATTGTCCTCCCAGAAATATCTTCAACTTCATTGATTTCTTAAGGCTCTAAATTCATGAATTATCCCCTAGTCTAGAAGATAAATATGAAAAAAAATAAATCAAAAACTCGAAAAAATCATTCAATTTTGAACTATATTTATAATAAAATAATCAAAATTCCCTTGATGTGAAAATCTATCAAAAATCCAGATTTAAGAAACATTCCATTTATATTTCTACACACACAAAACATATTAAATTCATGCAGATCAACTCAAATTGACAAATTTTATGATACTAAATCATTAAGAATAATATAAAAATAATGAAAATATTATCGCTATCAATAATGTATAACATTGTGTCTATATATTATTTGTTTATTTTTTAAGAAATGTTATTTTTTTCATTTAATAGAGCGTATGGGTTTTCTATTATAATTTATATTTGAGTTTTGATCATTAGAAACCCTCAAAAGAGATATTTTGGACTTTTGTTGATATGCTCTTAGGTTTTGGGATGTATCAAGTGTTTTTGATATTAGTGGTATTTTTCATTTCATACAATAAAAGGGATATAGAAAATCATGCTAGATAAATGAAGGCCACTGGCCATCCAATGGCTATCCATAAGGAATAAGGTTCTTCCTAGGCTCACCAATTATCATATGAGTCCAGCATTGTCCACCAATGGTCATATACTTTCTTTTTTGAGTAAAATTATCCTTTAACCCCTATACCAACTACTTTCTTAAACTAAAAATTCCCATGTTTGAGTCCATTTTCTAGGTGTGTAGTGGGATCCCTCCCCTATAACATTTCATTGTGGTTCTCAGACAGTTATATCCATTTGTTTATTGATGGATGATTTAGAAATTTAGATATGATTTCAAGAGCACTCTTCCCTCCTTATTTTTCATTTTTTTCATAGTTCTCATATTTTCTTTATTGGATATTCCTTATTTTCCAGGAATTTGGATTGTTCAAAGAAATATCCTATTTATGTTTAAACTAGGGGATGATATTAGATGAGTGGATATTTTGAGGTTAATGTAGGTGGTATATTTTCAAGTCCCAAAAATTATTTCCATTTTAATGTGTTTTTGTGTTGTCTGTTCAGTCCATCTTATTGAACCCTCGACTAATTAATTAAATTAAAATTTAAAATTTGTCTCATTATGATTTATTTACCTCCCTTATACTGAGTAAAATATTTTATCATATTATGAACCCTTAATTAAGATGTTAAATTATCAATATTGGATATTCCTTGAGAAGAGAGTGTTTATCATGGGTTGTTTGGGGATATACCTTATAATGGTATGGTTTATTTGGAATGTTTGTTTCCCAGGTTGAATCATTTGAACAAAGAGTTCTTGTGGACATGGAAATTATTAATTATATTTTTGAAATAAATAAAAAATGTTTGAATGTACTAAAATGATAAAATAAAATATTATAATTGACTTATATTATGTGTCATTGCATGGGATATAGAATTATTTTCGCTTAATTTTGAAGTAATAGAGTTTTTGATATCATTATAATTGAATGTGATAATTTGAATTACTTGCGAAGTCCTTTGGATTCATTTTGGAAATCATGGGTTTGTAATGAATTTATGTGATTCCTTGTATTCTAAATGATATGAATTAGAGTGTAATTTCATAGATGAGCCACATATTCCACTAAGGGATTCATAATAATTCCTCGAGTAAACACTTCCTTGGATCCAATGAGGTCCAATGTTATGGAATGACTCATGGGAAATAGGGAATCATAATTATATTAATTATTGTTAATTTTTTGCGGTATCACCCCCTTTGATATGGGTAATTTTAAAATTTTCTGAATTTCACAGGTTAATGTTGTGGATTCTTAAAGGCACTTATAATTGAATATCATGTTATAATCACCCAGGATTCAAATAGATTAATATTGGTATGGAATACCTTCGGTATGATTCAATATTCCATTTAAACTATAAATATTAATGTCAAGGGAGTTCCAATTATACTATATTAAAAAAATGATCTATCTTGGATATTTATGAGAGGAAATTCACAAACGATCTATGTGGATTCCTCTTTTCCCTCTTGGTTAAGGTTTCCTTGAAAATGAATGTTGAAAACAATTTATAAAACGTTTCTTCCACCCTAATTAGAGATACCAACAATGGATGAAGTATGATACGTTAGCATGGGATGTCCCCTTGTGACCCAAAGGCTCCCCCGGGTTCTATTTATTTTGGATTCTAACGATTACCATTTCCCCATTTATTTAATATAGGCATTTATTCTTTACTCGCATGGAATGTATTTTCAACAGACTCCTTTGGTGGTGACCTACTGAATTTTATTCACACCCTACTCATGCCAATATTTCACTTGGGTACCTAAGTAGATACTTCATGACCTTGGGTTATTGGTTTTTGGAATTACGCTTTATAGATGTGTAATGATATCTTTTCTTTTTTGTGAGTATATATCCATGATAGACATTAGGAATTATTGGGGAGATGCTGCCTTTTTTGTCTTCATAATTTATTTACATTTATTCTTCATGTTCTTTCCTAGATTATTATATAAATTATATTTCATGGGAAGAATTTAGGTTTTTTAAAATCTATAGTATATTACATAGATGTGGTGTTTTATTTAGTTTATTTATTAATTATTAATTTTTGAGAATTGGTAATAAAGTAGTATTGTCCTCATAGTAACCTCATAAGATATCACCAATAGTTATAATCATATAGAATATTAAGAGGAATTCTTGAATCCATGTGGCTTGTTATCTCAAGGAATTGATATAGTAGCATCCAAGATGGGGCTTTACAAATTTGTAGAAGGCACTGCACAAAGCTTTATGTCATTTTTGAAGTATGACATGACAGATTACTAAAATTTTTATACTCATGTTAACTAAATAATAGTCATATTGAAATACTAATGGAAATAAGAAGGATTGGTTTCGATGATATTTAAGAGATATAATTACAATATTGAAGTTTGTGCAATTTTTTTACTATATAATAAATGTATTGACACATACATGATGATTCTATATAGAGGAAATGCATATTTAAAGTAGAATAAAAATGGCATGATATTTCTATATTTATTTTACAATCACAATTTATAAATTATGAGTTTTTTTGTGGGTGTTATAGGTAATACCATATCTATGAATTCTTTAAATTTTAATTTAGAGTATTTATATGGAGTCATATGTTTTTGAATAAAGAAGAAAGGGAAAAGAAACTATCTCTGAATGATATATATTTTATTTTTTTTAATCAACTATGGATTAAAAAAATTGATTGGAAAATTAATAGATAAAGATGAGAATTTATATGTGTTTTTATTGTAAAAAATTGAATAATAATAAGATATGATTGGTATAAGGAAAGTGTAATTAATTCATGATTCATAGTGGTAATGTGTTGAATTTTTTTTGTAAATCTTCATCCCATTACTGAAAATCATATTTTATCGTATTATCTATTCGTGTATCTTATGAAACATTAATAGACTATAGTAAAATTAAAATGAGGAATATAAACTTGTTTTAGAACAAAAATGGACTATTTTCTAGTGGAAAGTGTGATCTAAAATTGTCTCCATATCGTTACATGGACTATAAAATATTATTAGGTAGTGAACATTTTATGTTTATTTATTCATGTGGGTGTATTTGGGTGTTTTTTTCAATAGAGTCATTACTCAGTTACTATAAGAGAAAGTTGTTATAAAAAATTAAAATATAAAAATATTGACCCCTAATTCTCCCACCCCCCACCCCAATGACCATACAGATCCAAACCAGTCATTTCAATTGATATAAACTGGAGGTTCCATAATTGAACATAAGTTGTTGGAAGAATGATGAAAAAAATATATCATTAACATTTAAAAAATAGTTAATTGAAATTGTATTATTATCATAAATGGGAAAAAAATTCATATATTGGAGGAAATAATTTGAAAGATATATTTTTCTATTATATATAAGATTTAGAAGCTATAGTAGATAGTTTTTCTCCCCCATCTGAGTGTTGTCCCTTAATATATATAAATAATAACGATTTATAGAAATATGGATGATCCATAAATTATATTCCTTCCTCTCTCAAAAAAATTCAACCCTTACTTGTTAACATAATTGGGTCAAAAAAGGAATTTAAGATAAGCTAATTAATATATAATAATAGAAAAAAAAAGTGATGAAAGAAAACTAATAAATTTATATATTGAAATTTTATGATATTAAAATTAGTGATTATGAATTTTATGGAGAATTATTCAAAATGTATAAGGAAATTAAAATCACAATAACATGTTTTGGAAAACATTTAATGTCCCAATAGGTGTTTAAAAGATATATGTAATTATTATTAACAAATTTGATTACAGGGTTTCATATTTGGATGATAAAGATCTTATAATATTCTCTCTAGATGATTTACATAGTATTCTAATTACATATGAGATGATAAAAGATAATTATATCAAAAGAAATGAAAATATTGATCATGAAATATCCTTAAAATCAGCTAAAAAATAAATATCAAACATTTTAAAAAAAATTGGTTTTTGACTTTAATTTTTAGGATCAATTGAGTAACTTGTTTGGTGAATTCATTTATTTATGTTCTAGAAATGTGAAGACATCATAAAAAATTATAAAGGAAATTTACCATTTATGTTCACTAATATTGAATTTAATGGATATTATATAGAAAATTATCCAAGACTGGTGGAAGATAAAGGGAGGATAAGAAGACCATTGATGATGAAGGTAGAAAAATCTAAATATTATTATGAAAGAAGGAATTTTAACTTCTTTAAATATAGAAGGATTCATTTCTTGACAAAATATGAAGAAGATGTTGAAAGTGAATAATAATTTAAACATACAAATTCAAATAATGAATGTTCTAATAAGATTCTTATTATGATAGTGAATGATGATTTTTTTAGGGATGAAATTAGTAGCTCTAAAGATGAAGAATTACAAGTTGAAACTGAGAAATAGTTTATACTAAAAATATTATTGAACGAATATACCTCAAAAATTATAAATCTTTGGACGGAGAAAACAATTAATAAATATGTCAACCTATTAATATTCAATAAGAAATGGATAAAGAAGAAAATTATAAATTGTTAAAAGTGATTGAAACCCTAAATCATTTACATTATGAAGAGAAAAATCTCAACATGAATATTAAAGAAAATATGAGGGGGGAATGAGAAGTCTGAAACCTTATGTAAGTTAAATAATCAATATCATCTCTTATCATATTTAGTTTTTAAATAATAATATAAAATTTAGTTGAGGATGGAATTTTGGATATTTATAAAAACATCTATTTTTTATGGAATAGTGAAAAATACTAAAATGGGGTTATGTTTAGATATAAATGGTTACATAAAAGATAAATGACCAATGTTTTTCAGGGTAATTTATTCTCAATTTTTAGTAATTAAATAAATACCTCATATATTTTCACAATGCCTGCATATTGTTTACGTAGGGAGTACAAAAATAGAGTAAATGATTTTGAAAAACCTAAATGTAATATTTTCTGGTGAATTATATATTCCTAATAATTTTATAGATCAATATATCTTATAAGGGGTTCTTATAAGGTTTTTATTTGAATTATATTACTATCTTGATGTTATTAAAGTCAAATTAAATAAATAGTTCCAAAAAATGACATTAATGAGGTTATATAAAAAACAATATTTTATTAAGTGATTTAAATTTCCCAAAAAATGTAATTTTTCTCCAAGTGAATGTGATATTTTTGATAATATCATTCACGGTATATTTATGAGCCTTTTTTAAAAAATTTCATAATTTATTTTTTAAATATTTTTTTTCCTTATTCATATTATTTAAATTATTTGATCGATGTATTTATATGGACATTACTTTATTATAAAAAACATTTTTTGTATCTTTTTGATCTCATAAAAATGTTTTTAGATGGAATATTTTATGTATTTTATATATAATGTTTTGAACTTATTTTAAAAAGAAAAAAATGAATATTATATTTAAACATATATAATTTCAATGTATTATTACACCATCACAACAATTATTTGAGGTTTTTCATCAATTATTTTCTTCCATTTATTCTTCAAATAAAAATACATCATCCTTTTTTGTGTGTATTTTAGTTCTGAATATGGGTTTTTAAAAATGAAATATTATTTTGATGTCTATAAGTGTTATACATGTGGGTATAAAAAGAGTTTTTTAAGGTTTTAATGATGAAAATATTCAAGAATAAAATATTCTATTCATGATATTTTACATGGGAAATATGGATAATGATAAGTGATCTTGATACTGATTTTATGAATGGGTGATCTCAGTACAACGTATATGATGGAGAATTCCAATACTGCTTATCCAACATGGGAGCCAGATAAAACATATATTATGAGTGATCCTAATAAATCTCTCTAATTAATTAGGTAATGGAGCTTGTACATAATGTCAATAAGAATGGAGTTCATTGGGGAGCTTTCTTATATGTATTTAATTGGGCTATAGTAATTCCAAAAGTCAGTTATTAATATAATGAACTGCTTTTCCTAGAAGGGTTTCTATTTTATTTATAAAAGTTTTAATGTTTATCTTGGAGAAAAATTATTTTTTTCTCATGTTTATATGATTTATTTTAAATTCTCAAATAATATTTTGATAATGAAAAATTTTTATGGGTTTCCAAGTTTTTCATTGGACTAATGGATATCTTACTTTATGTACGTTAATGAAATTCACATGATCATCCAAAAATTTTAAATGGTTTCTATAGGGTTTATGGATGATTATTGGATAAGAATAAAGCAATTTTAAAGACATGAATAATTTTCATGAAAATGAAATATATTTCACTTTAAAATTTTTGTATTTTGGGAAATATATATTTCAAGCTTAAGTTTACACATTGTAATATATTGGTTTGTTATCTATTATTTATTCCCTAGTTATATAAAACCCTAAATAGTATAGATCCTAAAAATATATGAATAATTGCTTTTGACTAAAAAATAAATATTATGTAACTTTTTAGGGTGGAATCCGTATAGTTTGTATCATGGGAATGGTTTACATGACTTTAGAGGATATGATATTGTTAATATAATACACTTGAAATTTATTACTTTTTAGTTATGTTGTAATGATACATTATTTGATGATTAAAAAGTTTCTTCATAAAATATATGTCTGTTCATTATAGTTTTCTATTGAAGAAATAGGGAATTTGAAATAGGAAGGTATCAAGAAGAAAATATTCTTCCAAGTTAATATCCTGGAATGGTTTCAATTAGAAGTGATAAGTTTTTTTATAGGGATAAATAAGTTGAAATAGGAAATAAATGTTGGAAGCAAGGTTGTCCATTACTGGAAATGGAGTATGGTTTGTGTTTCTTGTCAATATACATTGTGTTGATCAAGGGTATTTCAAGTCATGTGATCGAACAGTATGCAAAATAGGTTTTTCAGGAATAGTTCATGGATCATGAAATATGGTACGTAGAATAGAGAATTGTGAACCACGTATCAGGAACGGTTCTTGGAGCAGAAAATTGTACATAGATTTTATATGAATAATGGTTTGTGGAGCAAGTGATGTTTGCGGGAAGGGATGAAATTCGTAGAGGGTAAAAAATTCATGGGATAATGTGTCATTTTTGAAATTGATGTTGAGTTTTGAGATGTCGTTAAGGGTTTCATTTTCATAAATGAGGTAGTAATTTGTGCCGCTGTATATAGATAATGGTGGTATGCAGACCCTATAGAGAATATGGTTCATGGTAGATGCATGGTATGTGGAAAAGGTGGTGTCATATCAATGATTTTATAAATATTTGTTTAGTGGATTATGTGGATCTATTTTACTATATAAGGAGAATTAATCCCTTCATTAGTGAATGATGCTAATATTTAAAATCCGAGATGAATCTTGTGAAATCCAAAAGTAGTTTTTGGGAAGACAACCCAATAATGAATTTAATTTAAAATATGTGAGGAAATCCGTGAAGTCTAAAACAGTTCATAGAAGAAAGTATGCAGATGAAGAAGGATAGTTTGTAGAAGACATTTCAGAGAGGAGAATTTTGATCTGTAGAGAAGAGGCAGTACGCGATCGTGGTTTTCAGAGGATGTAAGAGGAGGAAGCATCATGGTACATGGAGTAAGGTAGTACATAGAGAAATCATTGTAGTATGAGGATAGAGGTATTACGTAGTGGAAGCTTTGCAGTACATGGAAGAACATGAGAAGTTTGTGGAGAAAACATTTATGGATCACGGTGTAGTACGGTTCTTAGAGGAAGAAGGTCAGTGTATGGAGGAAATGTTTGTGAACTAATAGTGCACGATAATGTGAAATATGTTTATAGGTGAAAACATGACTTCTATAGATAATCTTCATATACTTGAGGATCCATGATTTAATTCCAACCCATTGAAGAAACCATCAAGTCAAAAAAATGATTTCAGATTCTTCCAAATGAAGTGAGAAAGGTGGAGTTAATGTATGTGATTTGAGGGAAACATTTTGTTATCTGTAAAACTTTTCAAGATAGTGGGCATAGTAGAGAGTGGTTGTATTAAAAAAATTACTCCACAACTAGTGAAGATTAATGGACTTTGGTACGATCAAAAACCAATTAGTGTATGCTCCTTAGATGTAGTAATTAGTGGTTAACCAAGTAAAATTTCTATGTATTCACTTTGAATGTAATTTATTTTTTTCTTCTCATTGTCATTAGACTGGTTTAACAACTTCCTACCAACATGGGAATAAGATCTATCAGTTTAAAGGACATTATTGACACCATGATTCACCCCTCCCCTATTAAGGTGTTCTGGGATCCTTCAAGTGGTAGTAGAGGGTAAATTTCACTGGTTTCAAATCATCCCTTCATTTTTATAATGGATAATTCAATAAATGACAGGGGAGTACCCCTTTTTTATGTGAGAAACTTTCAGATCTGGAAGAATATGATAAGACCCCTTCTGAGATCTCTTAGAATGGAATTAATGACTTTTAGTAAAACTGGAATACAATTCACTGATCCAACCGGGGTTTCTATATCGAATATAGACAAGAAAATGATTGATATAGATACCATATCATAGAATGGATGCACTTCAGCTTTTTCTGAGCAGATATATCAAAAGGTGATAATCTGTACGTTAGCAAAGTTTATGTGAAAAAAACTGGTGAAAATTTATGATGGTGACATCAAAGAGTAGGAGGAAAAAATACACATTTTTCAATATGGGTTTGATGATCTAAAGATGCATCCTGAATAAAATGGAGATACAATTTACAATCAAATTACTGATGTTGTTGGATCAATATAATGACATGGTGAAATAAAGGAATGGCATTGATATTTTAAAGAAAATATTGTGAATACTTCTACCACATTATAATTAAAAGGTTTCATCCCTTGAGGAAAAGGATATTTCCAAACATTTTCTAGATGATCAGCTGAGCATCCTAGTGGAATATGAGATTAGAGTCAAACTTGAAGATGCAACGACTCAGGTAAGCAAGGAAATTTCATTCAAAGCCATGGAAAAACATGAAATTTCATGAGATAGTGTTGATGAAGATAATGATTAAATATATATTATTTTTAACATTTTCATGAAATTCATGAATGGAAATTGGAAATTTGATGTAATGTCACCTTTGTATTATTTTCCTTGTGGCATAGTTTGTTGCATTGCCTCTCAGTGCACAAGAAAGATTTATGATGAAGAAAGTGAACCTGGAGACATGCAAAATCCTAGGAAAAAGTTTTTCCCAAAATGGAAACATCAATAATGAAAAGGAAATGCAGATAATGTTTTTTTTTGTGAAGAAGATGATGATGATAGTAAATTCTATGAGGAAGAAGAACTGGAATATAAATCTAGAACCCATTCATCAATGATGGATACCATTGAAAAATCATAACCATGAGGATATAAAGCTATATATAATCAATTGACCACTGATGTCAATATCAAGATTCAAGCTAAGGATTATTTTGGTAATCTTGAGAATCAATTTAAGAGATGAATTTTTTTTAAAGAAATTGTGGAAGAGTAATTATAATATATTGATATAATGGAAGTTTGAATTGATAGACTTGACGAAGTTTTATAGGAACACTAAATAACCATTGAAAGGTTAGAATATATTTTTGAACTAAAGCTTTGAATTTAAGAACATAAAATGGTCATTAATGAACTTTCCATGAGATTGGAGAAGAAGCCCAAAACTATTAAGGGACAAGAAGAATAATTTGTTACTAATAAGAGTAGACATGAAATTGAATCAATTCAAATTAAACAAATAATAAAATTCAGTTTGAAAAATTCTTAGATGCTAAACTTCTGGAGAGGGCTAAGCATGGTTTTGATGGAGTTGAAAAATAATTGAATGATCAAGGAATCACATGAATGTGGAACATATGAATTGGTTTTTATGCTGAACCATCAAATCCATTATGTAAAACAAGCCAAAATAAATTAAAGTTAAAAGTCGGAAATATCATAAGGACTTCTTAAGTCTAAACAAAAAAGGCACAAATCAGACTAAAATAAGGACTAAGAACCATTCTCGAGTTTCTTGAGATTATAAAAAGTAAAACTATCCTCCTATGGAAGTTTACACAATGTGTAATAGAAGTGAAAATACATTTCCACTTATGAAATATCAATTCTATGGATATCTATTCCATAGTATATCATACAGTGAAGAGGTAATGAACTATTTGAATGGGTAGGATCTAGGAAGTTATCAAAGGATAATGATTTAATATCCTAATTCTTATAAAATATACTATTTCTTTGGATATTATTTTCATTATTTTAAATTTGGGCATAATGTTGTTGATTATAGGTAGAGGAATGGAAGGAACATTTAATACAGAACCCAGTGAAAATCCAATAGTCATCAACCACATGGTGTTTCTCTTAGAAATAGGTTTCCTCAACTAGAAGAAGAATATGAGTATAAATAACCTTCTCACATTAAAGATATTTTTAAAAGAAAATATTTATCCTTCACTCAATCAAGTATTTCATAGAGGGAAAAGATGAAAATTGAAAATTTCATCCTTGAAGAATGTGTTCTCAAAGCTAACAAGAATAGAAGTACATGGATTTTTGATAATGGATTCTCATATCATATGACAGGAAAATTAAGACAAAATAAAAATATCAATAAAAATGTCGATATAAGAGTGAGATTCAGTAAAAATTTGTCCTTAGAGATCAAAGGTTTTGGAAGTACTAAACTATACAATGGTGAGTTGAAGATGAATGAAGTTCTTTATATAGATGGGTTGTATCACAATCTTCTGAGTGTGATCTAACACAATTACTCAAGAAATATGGTGAAATTTAATCAAAATGGGTGCACTATGAAAGGAATAATAGGGAATTATCTCATGAAGGTATGGAAACCAAATGATGACATATATCAAGTTAATAGTAAAGAGAACATTTGTTATATGACAATTAAATAAGATAAAAACATGTGGCACTGGAGGTTGGGTGACATCAATAAAAAATACAAGGAAAATATATCTAAATTGAATATTTTATTGGAATAAAAATTTTAAATAATGGACGGGATAAAAATTGTGATGCTTTCATGCGCGGAATTTTTATTTGCAGTTCATATCATCCAATGAAGAAGGAACCATGAAATCTTCTTAATCTTATTCATACATATGTATATAGTCTAATAAATATTTCTAGAACTTATAGTCAAATGCACTTCATCATTTTCATTGATTATTATGGAAGAATTTCTTGTGTGATGGTTATACCTAAGAAATAAAATGTGCTTGATTGTAAGAAAACATTACATTGAATAGCCAAGAATGATACCGGAAGAACAATCAAAGTTCTGTGGTATGATAATGGAGGGTAATACACATCCATTGAATTTGAAAATTACTTAGAGAAAAATGGAATACAATATGAGGTGGATACTATGAGGACTCCACAAGAAAATGGAGTTGTTGAGCAATGGAATCGATAGGTTAATATTGTGGGTATAAAAATACTGATTGAGATTTGTATCTCTCTCCATTTCTGGAAAGATGTTATTTAAGCTGCAATTAATATTCAAAACTAAACATGGACTTATATGGGGGAAACCATCACATACTAAGAGATATGGCATGGATGGAGGCCATCTTTAAATTATTTTCATGTTTTCATATATATATTATTAATTTGAAACAAATAATGAAATCAAGGAAGTTATGGTGATTCTGAAGATGAAGGAATATTCCTAAAATATTCAATGAATAGAAAAGCCTACAAATTTTTTAATAAATGCCTCAGAAAATTTTTGGAAAGAAGTGATGTAAAGATCATTAAAGATAAAACTAGAAATTACTCAAGAAATTAGACTACTGATGTGATTGAAGATGAGGAAGAATGTGTAAATTGAAAATATCCAAACATAGAAGTATAAGAGGGTGTGTAAAACACTCCAGAATCTCATCATGATGTTGACTCTGAAGAAGAATCAAAAGAAGAAACCATGGATGATGGAAATTCATCTGAACCTCACATGAGAAATCAATGAGAGAAATTGACCAATCCAACATCATTGGGGATTAGATATCTCTCAAATAGACAATTAGAATGAGTAATAATGCCTAATCAGTATTCCTAGTAATTGTGTAACAATCCTCATTTGATGAAGCTGCAATGGATGAATTAGGGGTTAAATATATGAATGAATAGTTGGATCAGACCGATAAGAATCAAACATGGGATCTAGTTAAAAACCCAAAAAACCATAATGTGGTTGGTACAAAGTGGATTTTCAAAAAAAATTATGAGTATGGAAATGTGATAAAAATTAAGGCATGACTTGTGTATAGAGTAAATTCCTAGATTTAAGTTGTTGATGTTGATGAATAAATTTTGTCATGTGGATAGTCTAGAGTCAATAAGACTATTTCATTCCTTGTAAATTCAAATAGGATAAAAGGTTTATCAAATGGATGTAAAGAAATATTTATTAAATGTCCTTCTCGAAGAATAAGTATACATTGAACAACCAGTGAGTTTTCTACTTGGTAATGATGGAATGAAGGTCTTCATATTAAAGAAGGATCTCTATGGTCTAATGCAGGAACCACGAGCGTGGTATTCTTAGCTAGATTATTATTTAAAGAAGGTCTAATTTAAAAGAAGAGGGTTTGATCACGTACTCTATGAATAATTCTCAGAAAGATAAGCTCATAGTTTTAGTGTACATATATGATATTATATTTGGTGGAAGAAGGAAGGTATTACTGAATGAATTTTCCTATTATATGAAATAAATATTTGAAATGTCAATGATTCTTGAACTAACATACTTTATGAAGATCCTGGTGATTTATAGGAAAGGCTAAACATTCATTTCTCAACACAGTTATACAAGAGAATCGATGAATAAATTCAATATGCAAGATTCAAAACCAATATCAACTCTAATTGAAGTTAGGAAAAAATAAGGGAAGTATGAATACCCGACATCTTTGGTTCCCACAATGTAAAAGAGAATCATTGGAAGCTTATTGTACTTGACTCCATAAAGGATAGATATTTTCTTTGAAACATTATTATCTTCTCTCCTTCAAAGTAATCTAAAGGCCATAACCTATTGAAGATTTTGAAAATCTTGGTTATGAAGATTATGCGGATCTATTTTCCTCTATAAGGATAATTAATCCCTTCATTAGTGTGTGACTCTGATATTAAAAAACTAAGAGGAATTTTTTGAAATCTAGAAGTAGTTCGCGGGAATATAACACCAAAATGAATTTAATTAAAAATATTAATGGAATTTGGTAAAGTCCAGAATATTTCACAGAAGATAGTACACAAAAGAAGAAGGTCAGTTCATGGAGGAGGATTTCTTCTATATAGAAGATCCATTATGTGGTCATGGTTTGTAGAAGAAGTTTTTGGATGAATCCTTGTAAGAATGTAGAGAAGGGAGGTGTATAGAATAATCCTTGTAATAAGTTGATCAAGATAGTACATAGTAGAATCAATCAAATATGAAGTGGATTTGGATCAGTTCCTGGAGGAATCACTTACAGTATGCGGCACAGTACATTTCGTAGTGTAAGAAGGTTAGCACACTGAGGAATAGTTCACTTACTAATAGTGCATGGAGAATTGAAATATGTCTACAGGTGAAAACATAAATTCTAGAGATAATATATCTATATTTGAGGAATCATGATTTAATGCCCAACCATTGAAGAAACCTTTATGTCAATAAACTAAGTTCATATTCTTCCCAGCATAGTGAGAAAGGGGGTGTAAATCGAAGTGATATGAGGGATGTAGTGTGTTATCCCTAAAACCATGTAATGGTAGTGCTCTTGGAACAGGTTCACTATGCTAAAATTTTTTACTCTAAGACTACTGTAGATTAGTGGAATTTGGTATGACCAAAAAATATATACATATACTCTTGGGATATATCCCTTTGTATTGAACCAAGTAAAATTGTTGTATCTCCACTTTGCATGTGATTTTTTGTTATCTTCTCTTTCTCATCAGATCGGTTTACTAGGTTCCTACAAACACAAAAACATGATCCATCAGTTTAAAAGAAAAATTTAATACCCACATTCACCCCTCCCCTATCAGGGTGTCCTGGGTCCTTCAATAAATGGTTTTTCCACCCACATTGGAGATAAATTAGGTTTACCAAATAGTACCATGTCTATATTTTAGAATTTTATGAAATATAACCCTCTGAATTGTAGTTAAACCTTACATCTAGTGGTAGTCGAAGGATGGATCAATTATTTGGAAAATATATTTGATGTCAGGTGATTTTTATAATGTTGAAATTTTTATCTATCAATTTATAGTTTTGAATGTTATGATGATCGATGGTGGTCATTGGTTTGGAATTCTAGAGAGAGATGATCCTGATCCATGGAATTGTATAAATTTAATAACATTTTCCTTGAGAAATTTTCCATTAAAGATAGTTTCAATCATGGTGGAGAAACAATTTAGGGAATTGAAAAAATTTATGAAGAATCAAAAGCCATGTTTGAAGAAAATTTTACAATATTTTTCAGGTATGCATGGGATTTGGTTTGAGGACCTCATTGTAAAATTGGTATATTTTATAGAGGATTGAAATGAATTTCATGAAGATATTTTTATTCAAAAAAAATTAAATGTCATCAGAAAATTATTTGATTTTTATAAAAAAATTTGGATGGAGTTTTCCAACACTTATATTCCTAGATATGATAAGAGTAAAATATGGTCAATATGGTAAGTAATAGAGGATTATAAAACTAATAATCCTCTAGGTATTTCCCCAACATGTTCCAATTGTGGTAAAATCATTTCAAGAAATGTTTGATAGGATATAGAAGGTTTTTTCAATGTGGTATGATTGGTCACATTGCTCATGAATATAAAGAAAATATTCTTGAACAATACAAGAATGTGGTGATATGAGACAAACCAATAGTGAAATGTTTTAATAGAAATGACTTGTGGAATTATGATAATGTGGTTCCAATGTTATTTACATATGGTGTAAATCATCATGTTCAATAGTAAAAAATAAGTGGAAGACCATCTACTACAATTATGAATGAAATGGGGTAATCTAATGAATTGGTAACAAGTACGGTAATAGTTTATTCTGAATACATTGATTGAATATTTGACTCTGGATCATCACATTTCTATATATATAATAATTTTTAATGTAAATTGGGAATATTAACTCAAAGAAATTTGATATAAATGATACTTAAAACTCAGGGTGTAATTATTAAAGCATCCAATATTTATATGAATCGTCAATTATTCTTAGTGAGATGGTTGTTTCCTATAAATCTTGTTGAACTATCTATAGTGTAGTTTTATGTTATTCTAATTATGGAATATATTTTATTTTATCAAGATAAGCGGTATTGAGGGGCAATGAAATTGATATCCAATTATTTCATAACATTAATAAAATATCAGGAAGCTATGAAATTCATTAAATATGGAAGTGAAAGTAACATATTAAATGTTTTTTCAAAGAAATAATTATTCAGATTAATGATTTTACTATACTAAAGGAAAATATGAATTTATTTCTAGATGATATTCTTGGTGCTATAATTTATAGGCTAGTTTAGATTAATATTGTACTAGTTTATGATGGAAATATAATTTAAAAATTCCTTTATCGAATGGATCATGTTATAATTTTAGAAATGAAAATTTAGTAAGAAGAGTTTCTAGATAATTGTATAATTCATCCAAACACTTATTCATGGGTTTCAATAATTTTATTTGTCCAAAATAATGATATTTCAGTGGTCTTTTATTTAATTATAAATACTTTAATAAAAATCACAATTAAGATCAAGTATTATTTTCCTAATGTTGATGATTTTTTTTATCAGCACGATGATAATCATAATTTTTTAATGATCGATCTCATGTCAGGAGACCATCCATTGAAGGTGAAGGAGGAATCTATTCTGATGATATTATCTCAAAATATATATAGGTATTATGAGTTTTTAGTTATACCAATTTTTCTGTGTAATGCACCAACTATATTCATGGATCATATGAATAGAGTTTTCCATAACTATTTAAATAATTTTGTGTTTTTTTAATTGGTGATATATTTATATATTCTAAAGATCAATAGAATGAATAATAAAACCTATGTTTTTCTTAAAAAAATTAGAAGAAATTAATCCATACTGATAATTTAGTATGTCTGAATTTCTGTTGCAACAGATTTCCTTCCTAATGAATATTGTTTAAAAATATGTAATAATCGTTTTTCATATTAAAACTAATTATGTTTAAGAATATAAAATACCTAAAAATATAATGGAGATGCATATTTTTTTGGTATTTTAATGTTATTACAATTATTTGTTTTGGAACATTTTCTCAATTATCTGGCTCCTTGATGACATTTGCTTGAAAACGAGTTAAATTCATTTGGATAAAATGGTGTGATTATTTTTTCAAGAACTAAACAAATATTAGTGAATGCCCTAGTTTTTTTTCACCCTCTAGAAATGTTGAATTTCTTATATAAATGTATGCATCATTAAAGGGACTTAGTTGTGTTCAGATGTCGAACGATCAGGTAGATTCTTGTACTTCATGTCAATTAAAATATCCAGAGTAAAATTATCCTACACATGATTCATCATTATCTATAATTTTTTATTATAAATGTTTGGATTAATCATTTATATATTGTAGAGTGTGAAATATACATTGATGGCAGAATTTTTAGCTACATAGTCACTCAAAAAGATTATAGAGTGGGGAAAAGAAGATGTCTATAACTAATTAATGATTATAATTTCACGATTAATTGGAATCATGGGAAATAAAATAAACTAGATAATTCTTTGATTCATAAAGGTAATTCATCCTTGAAAATACTACATTTGTAACATGATCCACTGAAAAATTATTTAATGTGTTATTTCACAGAAATATTAAATATAGGAACTTCCGCTTTTTTGTTTTAAGTTTCATTTTAGTCGACATTTTTGGATACAATTAAGTATTCTTATAAGGAAGAACATGATTAAAAAGGAATGGAATAACATGTAAATAATGTTAGGTTACTTAAATTTAACAATGACAATGAATTATTTTTATGATTTATGAAAAGATAGTTTTTTAGCAATCTCTCAGTTCAAAAATTAATTATTGATAGAACCCCATAACTCTCACATTTTTATCCATTATGGAAGTACTATGATGTATATAGACCATCAAGAGTATTACAAGTGGGATGGAATGAAAAAATAATATACTTATTTTCCAATAAAATTTTGACATTTCAATAGGTTAAAGATTAATGAAATTTGATGAAATGGATTCGTTAGCATTTTCCAATTTCATAGTAGAAAAGGAAAAATATATCCATGGATTTCAAGGTGGGATTATGAAAGAAGTCTTTATGTAATAAGGAAGTCTGGGTTATTGTTAATCATCTAACTAATTCATCACATTTAATTCCAACTCAAGATAATATGTCTTTAGATCATACTTCTCTATTGTAAGTCATAGATATTTTTTTTGTTACAAAGAGTTCCTCTCTCAATTGTATCTAATATTGATCCCATATTTAATTATATTTTTTCGAAGGGCCTTTAAATATAATTTGGTACTGAATGATATTTTAGTACTACTTTTTATCCCTAATCTAAGGGATAGTAGAATTGGATGATTAAGACTATGAAATAAATAATTCATCTTAATTCAATGGATTAATAGTGTAGTTGGAATAAAAACCCATAATTATATAAATTTTCTTATAAAAATAGTTTTCATTCCAGTATACATTTGGAAACCATTGAGACATTATGTGGAATATAGTTTTATACTCCATATTTTTATGAAGAAGTAATAAAAAAGGATGTTTTTGGGATAAGAGTTGGTGGTATAAATTGAAGAAAATGTGAATATGATTTAGAAACCTATGTGGAAGCTCACATAAGGCCTAGAAATTATACGGATAAACAGACAAAAGATATTTCATTTTAGGTACATAATTATGTTTTTTATAAATTATTTCTATGGAAAATTGTTATATATTTTGGTAATAAAATGGAAGTTAAATCTATGGCTCTTTTGATCATATAATATCCTATATATAATTATTTTATTTTCTTATTAAATGGGATTTCTTTTGATTTTGTCTTAGGTAAATGAGGTATTTCATTATTCATTGTTAATAAAATATGTGTTGGATACATCTCATTTTTTGAGTGCTGATGTACTTAAATTAGAAGAAATAATTTCTTATAAAGAATAGACTATACATATTCCTATCTAGAGAGAGAAACCACTGTGTAATAAGATAATTCATCAAGTAAAGGATTTTCGGAGAACCCATATGGTTGAAGAAGCAATATGAGAATTAGAAGATTCTGTAAAGGCAAATATTCCCACCTGTTTAAGTAATGAATAAACTTGTAAGGATATAATTTCGAAAATAGTGGAAAATGTCACAACCCATGTAAATTTAATAATCAGATTCATTCCTTATTAATATTCGTTAATTTTATTTTATATATTTATATTCACTATAAATATATTAACAAATTTTTCAATTAAAAGGGACATAGTTTTATTCTTAAAAAATCATTCCCATGCATAATTAGGTTTTATTTTAAATATTAATTTCTAATATTTAAAATTTAAAATTTAGAAAATGTACTTCATTTTATAATAATAATATCAATGTTATTTTACGGTGAATTTGTTTCTAAAAAATCAATTTTTCATTGAATAGTGAATATATATATATATATTTATAAAACAAAGATTTCATTTCATTATATAAAGTAATTTAAAAGTCCCATTTAATCATAATAAAAAATAATTTTACATTAATTTCAAATAATATAATTAATTACAAATAAATAATTTTTATATCTAATTTTGGTATAAGTTCATTTTTGGACATAGAAATGAACAAGTCTAACGAATATTTTCGATACATTTTTTATATTAAATAAATTTATGTCTCATTTTGAAAATGAATCATCAAAAATAGAATAAATATTTGGAATGAGGGGATCAAAATTAGTTAAATATTTCCCTTTTATTTTTGGATTTCATGAATATTAACTGTAGAAAAAAATTTGACCATGGTAAAATTAAATCGGGTAATTAAGATTAAAAATAATGTAATAAAGCCTAAAAGTCTCTCTAAAGCATATAATTATATTACTATATAAGATTTTTTATAACATGATGAAAAAATATTTTAAAGTTATGTAATTTCATTACAGTTTTCATTTATACTTTAATTCCATTACTATCTTTATGTTATTAAGTTCAAATTTAAAAAATAGCACATTAATGATATTTAACGACAAAAATTTTTGTATTATATCATTTAAAATTCATATAATATCTTTTCATTAGTCATGTGAATGGAATATGGTTTAAAATATAAAATATTATCTATTTATAGGCCACTATCCCTTTTATTAAAACTTATTTGTCTCTTATAGTGCAAAAACACATTGATGTTAGAATTATCATCAAAAGAGTAAGTAGGGGTTAAAACAAAGAGATAGGGTGAAAAAATAATCTAAACAGTTATAAATTTTATTAAATGAGATTATTTTGAATCATCAACATATAATATTGTAAATATATCAATTTGGTTCCATTTTTTAATGAAAATAATTTATATAAATTTTATCATTTATGTAATACCTTGATTCCCCTTACATAGAAAAGGGAACCTCATCTCCTCTCATTCTATAACCATTTGAGGCTCTAGTTCATCCAAATTCAACCCAAGACTCTCCCAAACTTCACTCCCCACATAATAAAGGTACTAGTGATAAGAAAATATTAAATCTAAAAGGATTAAAGTGTAATCAGAAGATGTTATCTAAGGAGAAGTAAGATAACAAACAAACATGAAATGTTAGGCACAAGGTAACATACACCTCAATATAAAACTTTATTTTGATTTATTCTAAATATTTATTTTCTAAATATTTTTTTTCTTTTTTCATATTATAAAAAATATTTTCTTAAATTTTTTAAAATGAAAAAATGAATTATAAATTATATTTTTTGTCCCATTTGAATTTCATTCAAATGTTTTCAAAATGAATCCTTTAATGATCCTATGTGTAATGATTCACATTATTTAATAAATATAAGGGAATTATAAATTTTAATGCATATAGAATAAATTTATTCTCCCATCACCATAATTATTAATTTATTCTTTTCTTATTTTATAAGCTTCCATGTTTTTTTCAAATAAAATCATTTCCTCCAATTCTTCTAGGTTTTTAGATATTGTAAATTGGTTTCTAAATGGAAATGGTATATTATATACAGATGTTTTTTTATATGGGTTAAAAATAGTTTTTTAAGTGTTTAATAATTATAATTATTAATGATAAAATGTTTTATTTAGCAAATGTTTTATGAGAATTATAAATTATAATGGTTGATCTTGATAAATCTTATATGAATGGGTGATCCTAATAAAAATTATATGATGACTAAGCCCTAAATAACTTATACAATGAGTGATCTAAATACAAATTACATAATGGGTGAGATAGATAAATATATCTAATTAAATAGGGAATATTACTTATTTACATAGAAAATACCGAGCGATATAACCAAGGATATTTCACATTTTTAACTAACTACATTCCATTCATTTCTAAAATGAGTTTTTAATATAATTTTCTATGTTTACTAAAAGGGTTAATATTATATTTCTATGGGATTTAATCTTTTTCATTATGAAAAATGATTTTCAGGTTTATATTATTTAATCCACATGATTAACAAAAATTGACCAAGGTAAACATTTTACAGTTTTTCATGTTATTCACTAGATAAATGTATTTCTTAATTTTATTATCCTTAATAATTTTTTTTCTCATCCCATTTTTATAGTTTTTTTATATTGTTCGAATATATTTATGAATGAATTATAAGGAAAGATAAATTTCATTTATATTATTCATGAAAGTAAAATGTTTGTCACGATAAAAATTTTATATTGTGTGAAAAATGGATATTGGGAAGAACTATCCAATTTCTTAATATGGGTTTGTTAGGTATGATTTTTGACCTAATATTATAATCCTATACAATGTAAATATCCATTAAATGAAATAAGTTAAATTATTTACTAAAAACTCAAGATTATAGAAAATTCTAAGGTCGGGCCGTTATAAGAAGGAATTTGGAATTGTTCAAAAAAACACAATGATGTTTAACAATGGATGTTTAACTTCAAAAATATAATTCCAATAGTTGGTAAAATATCTATGGACTATAAATCACAAAACTTTTAAACAAAAAATTAATATAAAATTTTATTAATAGGGTTTAAGAAGTTAAAAATGGGTAATAGAAGAAGAAGAAATTCAAGAGGACCATGTTTCTAGCTAAAAAAGAAAATTCAATAATTCAATAATTTATAAGTAATAAAACATTGATGAAAAAACTACTAAAATAGGTTACTATTACTACTAAGAAGAATTTTAATATGAATAAGTAGATGGTATGAGACTAAAGAAATCGTATGTAGGATCCAAAGTTTATGGTTAAAAAGATGTTGGCATATAGTTGAATAAGTATGGACCTCATACAAATTACAATGGAAAATATGTTTTTATGGATATTTCTAGTGTTATAGAGGATTGAAGAAAATAATGAAGATTTATTAGTTCCATCATCAATAATATAATGGATGTAGGAGGAATTAGAGAAAGATCTTTTGGGGAATTCAACCAATTCAAAAAATACTGACTCAATAATAGTATGAAAAACTAATTTAATGATTGAAAAGAATTCTAAATTCCAAAAACTTCTTGTCATTGGTGTAATGAAGATATAAACCATAAAAAATGGTGTCTAGTGATTCTACCATAATAATCATAATTTAAGAAACATCAATAGAAAGTAAAAAAGGGAAAAGAAAAGGCTCATGTAGTTGATGATACACTCTTGGATAAAAATAGATATTGACATAAAATTCATGATAGTAGGTGTTTTTTCATATGACCAGAAATTTAAAAATATTAAACAATTTAAAAACTATAAATAAGGGATAGTGATTCTTGTAAAAGATGTGTCTCACAAAATAAAAGTCATTATATCTTCATTAACTATAAAAGAAAAGTTAAAATCTATAAATATCTTATTTTTTGTAGTCTAAACCAAAATATATTGAGTGTTTCTTAGATTTTTGATGATGAAAATAATTATATATTAATATGATATGGTTTTATAGTGAAAATTGTTTAATATGGATATGATGTTATAACTGAATGAAATCAAATGGAAACATTTTCCAAATTGGATATTCACATAATTCAAGTTGTATGAGTATAAATGAATAAAATAAATTATGCCATAGATGTCTTATAAATATGTTAAAAATTATCATAAACATGTTAAAATTTTGGATATGTTTTTTGTGTCGTTGATATGACCGAAAATAATGATTGATGTTATTCTATTTTCTATATTGGGAAATTTTCAAATTCTTAAAAAAGATGGTTGATATGCATACGTATTTTCACAAGATCTTATTCATTATTCCATATGTGGTCCCATGAGAAATAAATAAAAAACTGAAATAATTATATTATTTTTTTTATTAATGAATTCAATCATATTACATGTATTTTTAAAAAAACATAAATTATAAACTCTCATCATATTCAAAAGATTCAGGAGAAGTGCTAAAAATGAATGTGACTACTCTATAAAGGGGATCTGATTAGATAATTTGTTGGATAAAAAATTTAAATTTTTATAGTAATATTATGAAGAATGTTATTCTTCATGAGTTTTGGGTACCAAAAACATCATAAAAAATAGTGTGGTTGGATGAAAGAATGAATTATTTGTTGTGATGGCTCAAACCATGTTGATTCAACATGATACTTCTCAGTTATTTTAGATATACGATATTATTTCAGTGGTCCACATTAAAATTCCCCACTTATAAAAACCAAATCTATTCAATTATGCCTATTAAATGTTTTATAAGAGGACCCCCTGAGTGAAGTACTTAAGGGTTCTTGTCATCGCCTAAATTATCCAAATCAATGATGAAAATATTATGAAGTCTTATCAAAGATTAATTAATGGTATTTTCATTGGTAACTCTCTAAATATTAAAGGATACATATTTTATAGAAAAGAAAATAGAATAATTTTTTATTCCATTGATGTGAAAGGACAAACAAAATCATGGAAAGGTCTCACAGTAAAGTACAGATATAAGAGGAAGTAATGATGAAGTAGTTTTCATAAAAAAGTGATAAGGTTTACAATAAGGTGATGATTTAGGATTTTTGTAGGATAAAGATAATAATTCATACATTTCAGGTGATGAGGGTGTATGTATATCATCTCATCCATGTATGAGGAAGAAAGTGGAGATCAAAAATATCATTGGAGGACATAGATATTATATTGAAAACAAAAAAACATTTTGGGTAGTACATACCAATTTTTTTCCTTGGGTAACCTAAGAGATATTGAAGAAGCATTGGACAATACTGATTGGGCTAATTCCATAAATGAATAATGAGATAAAATTGGGAAATTAAGTCATCGAAATTGGTAACCAAACATGAAGATAAATATTTTATTGGGTAATGGTTGGTTTTTCAGAACCATTTGAATGAAAATAAAAAATCAGTATGAAATAAGGAAAGGCTGGTTTTTAATGGATACTCCAAGGATGGATACATTGATTTCGATAAGACATTTAAATGAGTTTTAAGACATGAAATCATCATAATCATTCATGTTTTCATCTCACGGTGAAAGAAAAAAGATATTATAAATGGATTTAAGTCTATTTTTCAAAATGGAGAGCTATAATTAGAAGACAAGTGGTTTATTACTTTGAAATGAATAGAATTACGTGTTTAAATTGAATAAGGGTTTAAATGGGTAGATGAAATCCCCAAGAGGTTGTAATTATAAGAAATATTCATTTTTATAAGATTAAAATTTAGAATATAAGAGTGGATAAAAACCTCTACATAAAGGAAAATCTTGTGCTTCTTGTCATTGTAATTACTTATGCTGATTATAGAATTTATTTTTTATAAAAATGAATAATTTTTTGAATAGTTACCTAAACAGATGAAGTTGTTGTTTGAGATTTCTATACTAGGATAAATGCCATACTTTCCAATATTATAAATCCTTCAATAGATATTAAATTTTCCTATCACAAGAAGAATTTTTTTGGGAACTACATTTAAAAAATCATGGATGGTTCAAAACTTATTTCCACACATATAGTAGTGGAATAAAGTTGTTTATTAATGATTTTTGGAAATGTGTTGATCCTACTGGATTTAGAACCTTCATTTGAAGCCTATTATATTTAACAGTATCTATACCATAACTTTTTTATGTTTTCACCCTTTACGATAGATTCCAAATTTCACCAAAAATATAACAAATTTTCACTTGAAAAAAATTATAAGATATATTAAAGGAACTAAATATTATGGGACAATGTATGACTTCAAGTGAAAATTGAATCTATTTATCTATATAGATTTTGACTAGGAAAATATCATTGATGAGAGGAGATCCACATCAAATGGATATTTCATTCTAAGAGAAATATATGACTGATAAAATAAATATAATAAAAGTTTAGTGACTCACATAACTATAAAATTAGAGTAATTAGCTACCGAATCGGTTACAACACAATTAATGTGGATGAAAAAAACAACTATAAGATTTTCTATTTTGTCTAAAGCTTCCAATTTTCTTTGGTTTTGGTAAACAAAGTATTATAAATATTTTAAATAATATCATAAAAAATTAAAGATCAAATGACATTTTTTTTAAATATCACTTCATTAAGGACATTGTGGAATGATATTAACTAAAACTAGAGTTTGTATATATAGGGGAAAAATTGGATGATATTTTCCCTAAACCACAACTAAATGATACATTTTAGAAATTGGGGTTTATAATGAATTTATAATATAATCCTTTTCGAAGATAAGGTATATCATTTATATCCCCTCTCTATTCTATTCTTTGGATAGTTTTTCAAAGGATACAAAAATATGATCATATAAAATTGCCAATTATTTATTATTTACCTATAAAGTTAGATAATATTATTGGGGAGTTTATAAAAGTTGTAATATATGCTTTCATAATTTATGAAATACATTAGTTTTATGTTTTATTAAGTGAAAAAACTATTTATTTTTAGGTTTAAGTCAGTTTCAGGTGTGAATATGTGATGATGAGAGACATTTGGAATGATTAATGATCACTATTTTATAGACAACATGGTTTAATAATTAAATATTTTTTATTTACTATACTAGGATTCTGATATTTGTTTAGAATTCTCAAATATTGATCCCTAGATTGAGTTTTATATCTTCAGTGATTTACATTCATTGGTTGAAAAAAAATGGGGAGACTATAGAGACCTATAATTTTTTTCTTGATTTTTTAATGAGGGTTAGAATATGATGAACAACAAGTATAATGGATTATGGTATTGTCTATTTTTTTAAAAGAATAAATTATTAAAGATATATCCTTGATATTTAATGATATGAATGCAAGTTACCCATTGAAGGAATGTGCTTCGACACAATAAGAGTAAAGTTACCATGTGAGGAGGATAATAGACCATATGCATGGTTGAGAAACTACATGTTGAAATAGTGATCCTAAATTAAGGGTTGAGTCATTGTATAAAGGATCCAAGTGAACGAAAAATAGGATAGAGAGACTATACGTTATATGGTGAAGTCATTTATTGGTGTGGTGTGATCACACAGTGGAATAGTGTGACTTTATGTTAGAATATCTTGACTTTATAATGGTTTTTAAGACTAAAAATTAGATTCAAGAAATCTCATAATGGGGAAAACTAACTAATTTTTTTAATATGGTTCCACATGAATAAAATTGATAAAAGGTTAAGTAAAAACTAATCTAGAATGATTTAGGATTGATCATGAGTCATAATGTAAATGGATAAACCATGACTTAAATACAGAGATAGAGTATAAGGATATATACTATTGTAAAAATATCCTGATAATTACTATCATGAATATTTCAAAGGAACAATTGGATAAAAACATAAATGGAAGAAAATATATCAAGTGTAATTATTCTAGTGCACTAAATAAAAAATGGAAATATGTGTTTTTCATATTCAATTACACATTAAGAATAATGAAGACTGGATAAGTTAGTTATGATGATCTCATTTAAGAAGTGGTATTTGATTATATTTTTAGGAACACTAAATAAAGGTGTCATGGAATCTCTTATCTCATGTATAAAGGATGACATGCCAGAATTCATGCATTCATATACACATGTTAAAAACATGGGATGAATTATTAAAATTGGATGGAAATTAGAAGTATCATTTTTAACGTTATTTATGAGTTATAATTCCTATATAGAAGTTCAAATGATCCTATAATTTTATAATATGTATATTGATACATATGTGGGGATTTAATGTTGATAAAATTAATGACTAAATGATAATGAATATTATATGATATTTCTTCTTGTTTTGGTGAATTTATAATTGGTGAAGTATGTGTTTTCTTATAGAATATACAATGAGGATTGTATGGGATAATTTATGTAAGGTGAATTCAAATGTATTTAGGTATCCTATTAAATATTTTAATAAAGGAGAACGATGAAGGTGATTTTCACTATTGTGTATATAATTTCTAGTATTTGTAGATTGGTTAAGCAGTGAAAGATTTTAGAATAATATAGAGATTAGAATGTGAGAAGAGGTCATTTTCTGATACAATGAAATAAATTTAATAAGATAACGATATGACATATAGAATGGAAATTGTGAAGAATTAAAGAAGCGAAATAAAAATGTGTTGAATCCTATTGGTGACGGTTCATTACATTTTCCTCAAATATTTTTTATCATACAGTCTATATAAGGATTTCATGAATTTTCATTAGACTATAGTGAAATGTAATTGATATATATACCCTACTAGATGTATAGCAGAATGAATATTTTTCTAGTGGACATTGAGATCTCATATTTATTCCCAAAGAAAAGAGAGAGCTACTCATATTGAGTAATGTGCCTTATATATTTTGTGTTCCTATGGGTGTGATTCTATGTTGTGTTTATATATATTCATTATTCATTATATGGAAGAGAATGTTGTTTTAAAATAATAAAACATAAAAATTCATATCACTGATTCACCCCCCCCCCCCCCACCTCAGTGGTCACACATATCCAAACTATTCATTTCATAAAGAACTTTGGACGAGTATCTACCTCTGATCAAATTTTCTTAAGATAATTTCATTCATTAAACAATTATTATTGAACCATATAAAACTTTTAGTGAGAAAATATTTTATTGTCCAACATTCTATGAGAAAATATAGGAAATAAAGGTTTTTAGTTAATATCTCATTGAGTGAAAATGAGGAATGTGTGAGCTATCAAGAATAATATCAAGATAGCTCAATAATGACATGAAATTTGAACTGATGATCAAAAGGAATAATTTGGATGTTCACATAAGAGATCCTATTTTATTGAATGTATCTATATAACACCCCAAATATTTTCATATATATTTCCCTTAAAAAATGGATTTCAATAACATTAGTCGCATTCCACACTAAACTAAAACAATCCAGGATATATTTTATTTTAATTGGAAAATATAATTCTTTAAATTTAGTTGTTATATTAGAAGTTATAAATATAATTAACCACATTATTAAATATATGATGAAATAAAAACAATTATTCGCTTTTAATATTCAATTAGTGTTACTAAAAAACTTAGAAGAACATTTAATTCTTAAAATTCATTTTCATAATTATTCCCTTTTTAGGCACAAATTATTTTTATTTTATGAAACATAATATATTTTGTTTTAATGATAATAAGTTTTATTTCTCATAGGAATAAAATATTACAACTAATTTAATTATTAATTGGTTTGAAATAAGAATAACAACAGTTATTATATTAAAAAATTATTATATTAAAAAAGTTATATTAACATTAAAACAGTTTTCATAAGGTTTTTTATTTTTAATGAATGTTAAATTAAAATAAAATTATAATTTTATTTCAACTAACTAAAATTCATATTTTCATGAATAAAAACAAAATTATCATAGAATGGTTTTTTGAGTTTTTGATGATCGAACATATTTTTATTGTAATTATAAAAACAAATATTATTTTTACTAAAATCGAATAATTGGTGACTATATTAAGAATCAAAAATTGAATCCTTATAAGATAATTTTCCCAGTAAAAGATATATTTATGGAGTAAAATTATGAACATAAAAATAATATTTTTAATATATGTAATTATTGGTTAACATTTTTCAAAATTGAGAAATATTATTTCTAATGAAAACTATTTTTTGTATTTCACTTTTAATTATGTTTTTACTATATGAAATTTGGTTTTAAATTTTAGAGTAAAATAACTTTTATTTGGATACTAATAATTCAATTAATATCATTGAAATAAAAAATATTGATAATTATATCTTAATCATTATTTTTAATCAAAAAATACACTTTTTCAAAATAAGTTGTTTATACATGTTCTGTGTGTTAATATTAATATTACTTTTTATCACCCATTAGTTTTAAATTTAAAAAAATATATTTTAAAATTTTGAATAATTATGTTTAAATTATTTAAATAGTCTATTTTTAGGCTATAAAATTTTATTACTTCACTACAGACTAGTTACCGCAAAAAAAACAAAATATTGTAAAAGTTAAAAATCTAAGAATAAAATACATAAAACATATTAAAACATGTTTTAAAATGAATGGTTGTGGATTTACCGACCTTGAACTTTCTTTCACTACATTATTATCCATTATTTGATCCATTCTACTATTTTATTGTAAATGTTTCTTTTAGATTTTAAAAATTTCACACATTCCCTTATAAAATGATGCACAACCACCCCGCATATCTCCATAAGTGACTCAATTTTTTTTTCATAATCACCTTAATAATTTAAATATAATACGGAATTAAATGAATAAATAAAATATTTATAATCTCTATAATCTTTATAAAATATAATATAATTCCTACCTCCCATATATTCTTTGTAAAGGAATTCCCCATATGTACATATGTGTAGGCTACCGCCTCCAAAAAAAGTGATGTATTAAATTTTACATATTATTTGTAAATATATATTCCAATATGATCAAATTCCATAAACACAGCTTATTAATATCATTATGCTATTAGAATAATGATATTATTCTACAAAAATCACTTTCGTAACCACACCCACCCATAAACATTAGATTTTTTCCATTGGGTTGGTCTAACCACCTACTTGATCAATGATATAAATTTATATTATGGATGAATATGGATAAATAATAACTTGTGTTATTATAAATAAATGGTGTAGTAAAATTTGGATAATGGTTCTAGAAAGCTTATATTATATATATTTTATCGTTATTATACCACCCATTGTTCATGGAAATTATAAAAACAAGACTATCACTGACATCATTGTAATGAATGATACCTAAAATTTAAATGAAATAGAATTGGAATAATATAAATCCACATAAAAATATGTAATTTTATTTTAAGGATATATTGATTATTAAAATTGAATCTATGGACATGAGTTAGTAACTCCATTATGAAACTAGATATAAATAACTAATTGAAGCTAATAACATCAGATGATGAAAATAAAATATAAATAACTAATAGAAAATTATAATAACTAATCATAAAATATTTATAGATATTAATTTTGGTCTAAAATAAGTTATTTAGATAGTTATTTTTTTATATATAATGTTATCAAAATTTTATATATATGAGATTAAGGGAAAGGGTTTTTTGTATCTCAATTTTTCTTCATGGATATATGATGTGTATTCATAGTTTTTTTCCATTTTTGGTGTTTATATTCAAATTATAATTATTTTATCACTATTTTTCCTAAAATATAAGGGAAATAAAAATCCATCACATGTTCTACATATCATTGGTTTTCAATTTTAATGATAACAATGATGAAATGGTTTTTTACTTCAAACCCCATTTATTTATGTAATAATGTTTCATCATAAAATTATCACTACTATGATTTGTTTTCCATAATAAGATTTTATATTGAAATTTTTCTTTCACTCTAGGTAATATGAAACTTTTGGTGCAAATATTACTCTTGAAACATTTCTATCACCATAAAACATGAACTTGGTAAGAATAATTCTCATCCATGCCAAGTAAGATATATGTCTTCCATATCATTGTTTTTTATTCCAAAAAATGTTTTACTTTAAAATTAGAAACCAAAATAAACTCTATGTATTTTAATATTCACATTTTTATTTTATTCTTTTAAAAAGAAATTTTTTTCCCTTTTTATGATATGGGATTTCAATAAAATAATATAAAAAATTTACTTATATGTTTCTTTGTTTTCATTTCCACAGAAAATTTCTTTAATAAATTCATTAAGTTTTTTTAAAGTTTCCACTATTGAATATTCTTTTGAATGTAAATGTTTTCCAAAATCATTCACATCACCTTTTTAGAAATGACTTTCTAAAGTGAACATTACTTTATATTTTACCCCAAAGATAAAATTATTCTCTAAAAATATTTTATGAATTCACTTATACTTTTTGATTTATCTCTAAAGGTGTTATTTCCATGAAAATTATTTTCAATGAATCACCTGATAAATGTTCTTATAAAATAACGTTTTTAGATGATTAAAATTTTGGTATAAAACATTTATATTCATGAGGAATAAATTTTTCAAACCATCATTAAATGTTACAATACCCATTTTTCTTTTCAGAGGTTCCTTATTATGTGATGAATTATTTTGTTCAACATATATATATATATATAATGATAGATGGGGACCTTTATCAAACTCAAATTAATTTGTTATGATTTAATATCACATTAAAATATTAAATTTTTCACGAAATTGATATAGGTATCTTTGCCTGCCGGGTTGTTGTATGAATGTGATGTGAGTATAATTTTTAAGAGGTTGTTGCGTGAATATAATGTGGGTAGGGTTATTCACAATATTTTATTATGAACAATATAAGGCTATATTTTTTCATAATGTTTTCATGGGAACATATTTTGGGTAACATATTTCACAAATTTCATATATTAACATGATGTGTGTAGTATTGTTCACTAGGTTTTTCATGAATGTAATATGGGTAGATATGTTCACAAAAAATAATATGATTATATTTTTTCTATAATTATTTATTATGTTATGTTTTAATGATATTTCCTATTTTTGTATTCTTATGATTGAATCCCTTATCCCATGTTAATTTTTTCACTCTTTTTCAATGGTATCTGTTTCTTGATTTTAGATTGCATGTCATTCTCTCATCACTGGTAGAAAACTATTTTTTCCTTGTTCATTATACATAATATATTTCTCCTTTATAATTTTTATTATATGCTCATGATCAACCCCATGAAATCCTGTTTATAATTTTTTCCTTACTGTGCATTTTAGATCCCTCATTTCATATGTTTCCATTCCCACAGTAATAATGAATAATATTACTTATTTTAATTCTATAAAGGATTCTAGCGTGGCTCAATTACAGAGAAATGTACAGAAGTACTACAAAATAAGTCACTTATGTGGTTGATGCTAAAATACACTAAACCTTCTATTATTTAGATTATGTGATTATTTTTTTAATTTAATATTAACTAGTGGAAATTATATAATATTAATATATATAATTTTTTTTCTCTTTAATTAATATAAAATACAATGTTTAAGGAAAGATTTGTTAGCTCAAGATTTGGTAGAACATGTTTAGGGTGTCTTTTTTGGTATGAGATCATAAATAAATTATTTTCTAGGATTATTTTAGTTATTTTGTGAAATATTATGGGAGAAATTTTTTGAAACCTCTAGTGATAATTATAAGGTATATGTATAATTATATTATAGCATATGATAATTTTCATAATGTTTTTAGTATGATATTATTTTAGAAATTACCTTCTCATTTAGATATTAGCAAGTGGATGTGGTTATTGGATAGATTCTCTTAGAATAATTAGGCATTAAAATGTTTTATGAGTATCAATTGAATCCCTAATTTATGTATGACTATTGGTATTAAGATTTTACAAAATTCTAGACACTCTCATGTGATATGTTTTGAATGATAAATTTATATTTAAACATGAGAGGGTTTTAATATAATTTTAGGATTAAACATATAACTATATAGGTTAAAAACCTAATAGTAAAATGTTAGGGATCAACCTAAGATATATCTAAATTATTGAACATTGATCTAATTGTATCATACTTGAACCAAAGGTATCAATAGTTAAAATTAAGGTTTCATTAGAGAAGGTATCTCTGAATTGTGTTGTCATATTCATACGATTATTTACTCAAAAATTATTTGATATTATCATTGCCATTTTTGTTTCAAAATTTAGTTAGAAATAGGATCATGAAAATGAATTTATGAATGGTATTTTCCAAGAAATTCTATTAAAAAACTATGATTCAAATTTGGTAAAATGTTAATGGGATAAAGTAATTTCTCATTTTGTGTCTATTATATGGGAAAGTTGAGCCTCTATGTATCTAAGATATCAGGTTTTATATCTTATTTGAAATTATGTCATGATATTCTTTTGGATCCCTTAAATATATGTTATTATTTAATTTTAATTAAATATTCTAAAGTTGGAATTTAGTTAAAGGGAGAGAATGTAAATCCCGTAAATTTTAGTTGTTATTTCCCTTCAAATAAATACAATTTTGAATAACTTTTCTTTAAAGAAACAACTAAACAAAATAAATTGATATATATTTTATTATAAAAAGTAAATATAACCCTTATGATGCATTTTTTATGTTAGAGGGTATAATTATAATAAATCCCATTATGAAATATATTAAGAAATAAAAAATAAAGTGTCATTTTTTATTTACAATTAGATTAACTTAATAACTAGTAAGAATAAATTATTATAGAGAATATATTTCCTTATAAATTTTCCATTAACGCGCTATATATTTTTATTCTATGATACTAAATATATTATTCTATAATAATTATAAAATATATTCTCTATAGTATTAATAAATTATTATTAAATTAAATATAAATTAACTAAAATTTTGAATACGAATATTTAGAAACTCATAAAATATTTTCCATTATAAAAAATTTATTTATGTAGTGTATTTATGAATTTAAAAGTAATGTGTTAAATTTAGAAAAATTATTCTAAACATTTGGAAAATTAATCAATATTATCTTTAATTAAAAACGACTTTTTAATATTTCTATTTTAACTCTGTTCTATATAAGTTAAATTTTCTTGTACTATTTCTTTTAAAGTCATAAAAATAACATTTGGATAATAATAAACTAATAAATTTCACTAAAATAAATAACATTCATTATTTTATGTTAATAATAAATCATGAATAAAAATAGATTATGTCTACAAATGGGTTTTTTTGAATTTAGTGTTCTATTATTAAAATTGATTTTTATAACCCTTAAGAATGTTATTTTAAAAATGTATTTAATATTTTGGATCATTATTCAAAATCCTTTAATAAGTTCAATTGAATTTTTAGATATTAAAAGTAAACTACACAGGTAAAAATTAGTTACCACTTCAAAAATAAAAAAAATTATATAAGTGAAAAATATAAGATTTAATGTCTTAAAAACACATTAAAATCATGTTTTAAACTATATGTTTGTGTCTTGGTTGATATTAACACTTACCCTACTCCATTATGTTACTATATTGGATCCATTTACTATTTTATATTGACATTAGATTTTTTTTTAAAAAAAATGAAACTCTTTTCCCTTCTAAAAGGAGCAATAATCACCCCACTTATCATCACACCCCATGCCTCTTACACTCAAATACAATCTACCCAAATGTCTATCCAAAACTAATACCTATTTTATAGACATTATATTTCTCTAAAAATACCACCTCTAAAATTCTTAATCCATTTTAAAAAGGAGCACTTCCATGGAGAAAAGTAAAATTCTCAATTACTCATTTTTTCATTTTAATTTCATGTTTATTGTATCTTATATGAATCTAATCAGAAAATTTTGAAATTATTATGATATATCATAATTATAATTAAATTTTATATTGTTTATATAATAATATTTTTTACCCTCCTCACAACCATTCAAAAATTGAACATGTCACATGATTGACATAAGGATTATCAGCCCCAATAACTGATGTGATCTTTTTGTCATAATCACCTTACAATGATAGTTAAAAAGAAGTATTTAATGAGTAAATATTATATTTTCAACATAATTAATATTTCAAACATGTAAAAAAATTCCTAATTTTTCATGACCCAGCCTTCCCTAGACTATAAACCTAGTCATCTGACTCTATAGGTATCCTATAATTCCTTGGTTTCCTTCCCAGTACACCATAGGATATTACTCACTATGGTTTCTTATCAGAAAAATGAATATCCCCATAGTCCAACACAATTAATTTTATTGTGTTTTGTCTTCACTCTCACACACCATAAGAAATATCCCAGGAGTTCGCCCATCGTGCTCACTAGTTTATGCACAACATGCTTAAATGTAATGTTCCAATCAGACAGGCTCCCGAAAAACCAATTTTCCCCGTATTAACTTGGATGGTAACATTTATCCTATTAAGTCTCGCATTTTTTGGGGTGTTACACTCTCCATCCATTTAAATAAAATTCCATCACTATGAACCCCAAACCTCAAACCCAGGTAGTCCCTCTGCACTTCAGATTGGGTATTGGCTTTGATATGATTTTTCATGACTTGGCCTTCTACAGGCCATGAAGCTAGTCATCTAAACACATGGTTCTTCAGTAATAACTATGTTTCCTTCCCATTACACCAAAGGGTATTACTCACTTGGGTATCCTATCATACTAGTGAATGTCCCTATAGGCCAACACATGTTATTTTACTATGTTTTGTCCTCACTAACACACACCCTTGGAAACCTCCATGGAGTTCACCTATCATGATCACAACTCTATCCCAAGAATGATTAACTATGGAGTTCTAATTATAGTGGATCCTGAAATGAAAGTTTCTCCTTGTTGACATGAGTAGTAACATTTATCCAATTAATTCTCACTTTCTCAATGGTTTTCCACAAATATGGGTCTGACTCACTATATAATAATTTCATATTTTAATGAAGTCTCAGATCGATATATAATAATTTCATCATGTCTCGGGGCCTATACTAATATATAAGAATTTCAGTATGTCTCACATTATTCATTTATTTCTTTATCGGATTATTCAGTTGTCATTATTATTGGTTTTTCGTTGTATCATACTTCATCAAATATTTTTTCTACTCTGTTATTAATTCATTTATATAAACTTCTTAATTTTAGTTTGTTGTAACTCCGTAACCATGGGTTATGTTCGGAAAACTATAGTCATTTCACCCCAAATACTAGTGAGTAGCCTATAGGGTATATGGAGACAAGTATGAAGTTTCAAAACCCACCCATTTCATCCACGTGAGAGTATGAAAGATCAGGGGATATTAAAATTCTGTATCAGAATAGATTCTATAAATGCATTATTGGATAAGGTCCAAGGACCATGAGATATATATTTTCCTTGTTGGATGTATTGTGTCCTAGAGATGGGACCGACATGGGATTTTGGAATGAGGTATTTTGAGTTTGCTGGTCTTTTATACTATATTACATCTATAATTATATTTACTCACATTCTTGTATGTTATTAAATTATTCTTTTATTATATATTGGATTATTCATTTGGAATAATTTTTGGATTTTCACTATGTCATATTTTTTACCTTTTTTCTTCTACTCTGATATTTATTCACTTATCTATTCTGTATAATTCAACTATGGTGTAACTTTGAAACCAGGGGTATAATCTACCCATTATATTCCTTACACCAGCACCACTACTTGGAAGACTCTTAAATATGGGTATCCATGATTGGTGTCTCATAACCAACATTTTTGAACACATGATATTGTTTCCGTTTGGGAGATGTTACATAATTCCTATTTATTCTATGTAAATGAATGCATCACCCCTACATATACGTTGACTAGAACCGCCAAAAAAGTTACATATAGCATGTTTCATTAAGTATTTTATTCATTATGAAAATCCATAAAAATTTTATTCACCACTATAAAACATATAAATAATTTCATTAATCTTATTATAAAATGATATTATTCTTAAATAATCACTTTCTTAACCACACTCACCCATAGATTATTGTTTATTCTTATTTTGGTGACTTTTACCAACTACTTGAACAATGTTATAACTTTTTATCATGTATATATGTGGAAATTTAACTACTAATATAATTATAAATTGATTATAAAATAATAACTATTTTGAAATTCTATAAATTTTATATTCATATTTAAGCTTTTATTATTTTTTCACCCATAATTTTTGAAAATTACCAAAAAAAGCATATAACCCACTTAATTTTCTAAAATCATAAGTAAAATACATATAAAATAAACTTTTAAAGTTAAAAATCATTATAAAAATTATATTATAGTACCAATTATTATCTCTCAATTATGATCTTTGAATCTATAAACAATAATTGGAATAGGAATTATAAAACTAGTACAAAAAAACAATCAACGTTAATAACATCTGGTATGGAAGTAAAACATAAATTACTAATATATTTATAAAAAAGACTATAAATTAAGTTTATAAAAGTTATTTAAGTATTAATAAGGTTCCTAAATAATCTATTTTTATATTTATTTTATTTGTATATGAGGTTAGAACACATTTTTCTAAGCAATATTAATAGTTGGGGTTTTTTCGTCTCAATTTTTCTTCATTGAGATATAATGTGTATTCACCAATTATTTCTGGTTTTGGTGTAAATATATATATATATCAAATATTTATTCTATATTTTTTATCTACTAATCTAAGGGATTTAAAATCCAAATCATTTTATACCTTTTATGATTTTTCAATTCAAAATATACTGATGACGCATGGGTTTTATTATCTCAAACCTCCTTTCACTGATTTATAATGTTTCAAATTGAATTATCTATATTATATAAAATAATTAATCCACCATAAGATTTTATATTAAAATTTATCATTATATCCTGGAAAATTTACATTTTTAATCAAATTTTCATCCTCAATGAATTTATTCCCTAGAAATGTATGGATTGGTAAGAATACTTCTCTACTTATTCGGTAACATATTTGTCTTCCATATCAAGGCTTTATATTACCTCAAATTTTCTAATTTATTTTTTGAAAACAAATTAATTAATTTCACTTTTTATCTTTATATTCCCATTATAATCTTTTCATAAGGATATTTTATCACCCATTTATTATGAATTAATTCAATAATTTTATTTTAATATGTCAAAATGTTTTTCCTTCAGTGTTCCATATATTTATTTTACAATACACATTACAGTGACATAGTCTTTGTGTATTTTTCAATGATTAAATATTCAAATATCTTTTTAAAATTAAATTAACTCAAAATTATTTACTTCATCGTTTTGGAAATTAATTTTCAAAGTGGCCATGAGTTCATATTTTATGCCAAATAAAATAGTGCTCTTTAGAAACATGTTAACTATTTCACATCAATTTTAATATTTTAATCTTAATGATTTATTTTATTTGAAGATATTTTTCATGAATCACCCACTAAATGATATTATAAAATAATATTTGAGGGTAATTTAATTTTTTGTTTCAATGGTTTGAATTATTGTGGTCAATTAACGTGATACCATCAAAAAATATTAACATAATTTTTTTTTCATTCCATTAGTTCTTTATGAAATTATGAATATTATTTGTCAATTGGAACACATATATATTTTTGATGATAGGTGGGGTCCAATATCTACCTCAAATTAATTGCCTACGATTTCATATCATATGGGATTATTATTATTGTATGAACATGATGTGGGAATATTTATTAGTAGGTTTTTTGTTTCAACATGTTATGGATATCATTGTTGACATGTTTTTATGAAGAGACACAAACATTAAATACATTAATATTATATATTATTATAAAAAACCATCATGTATATTTATGATAAATGGTAAATATATAAATTTTTTGTTTCTTTTCGAAACTAGTTTCACAAAAATTTATTATATAAAAGTTCTACATCATCTCTCACTATGATCTCCATAACTACAACCCTTCTTATATATATCATACTTAAATCCTATATTTATATCTTAGTTAAAAAAACCATAATATAGTGTCAGATAAAATTATCATTACAGATAAAAATGGAGATATCGATCAATGATAAATTTTAATTATAACATATTCACAATTATATGGGAACATGACCTTAACATTTGAAAATAATTCTCATCAATTCACATATCATAATCCCAAGTCATTGAATAATGATTGTCACTTCATAAGATTTGAATCATAATGAAATCGAAGAGAATAAGTTGTGGGAGAATAAATTTTGAAAATAATCATCCCATTATATAGTCTCATAAATTGTTTCATTATCATAATCACAAAAATATTATGTTAATGCTACCCACAAACAAATTCATCACAAGTTAGGCTTCATCGTAACCACCAAATAACCTGCATTGGGCTTGGTATAACCTCTCATGTACCCTCTTTTGGTATTGGGATAACCTCTTGTGTACCCTTTAATATCATAAAACATTAATCATTACTAAATTCATTAAAGAAATATAACATACCCACCCATCTCATAACCAAAATCCATTCATATGTATTATATAAGATCATGAGATCATTTATTATTTCAACAAAACCTTACCTATGAAAAATAAAATGGGTTTCATTAATACGTAATCATCATAATCATGAAATATCAAGATATATAATATGTATAGTAATATATGATCATTTCCCAATTTATTCATAAGTAACATAAAAAAATATCATCATATAAGAAAAAATATTTCAGAAAATCACTGTAATATTTCATGAGAAAAATTCCCATTTCATTTTCGAATAACATAATTAGAATAAAAAAAATATGAAATATTGAGGAAAAAAATTATTTTTGAAAAGAACTATATAAACATGTAATTTATCCCTTAAATAAAAGAGTATTCATGACAGTGGGAAATGCCAATTTTCTATTGTACGATAAAATAATGATTTCATTCCAACCTCTTAAAAAAATAACCTCATTTGGAAAATGATAAGAAGATTTCATTTAAAGTTTTCCTAGAAAGGAAAACATGGTTAAAAATTACAATAATAAATATTTTTAAAATATTAATGACATTCATGAATAAATTTTAAATAAAAAAGTACATTGAAGAAAATATTCCAAGATGAATAAAAAATAAACATAGTTTTCATTAAAAATAATCATTCAGACCATTGTGTTCTTGTAGGTAGGGAAATTAAAGTAAAACTTTTTATTTACTAAAATAAATAAAGGAAAATAAATTTCAATGATTTTTGAGTGATATATCATATAATTTCGTCATTAATAAATATAATCCTAAAAATCTTGAGAAAAATTGAGATTATAACTTAAATCCATTACAACCAGTTTGAATTTCATTATAGCAGCTCTAATATACCATATAAATTATTTAATTTTATTATAATTCTATACCAATACCATATAAATAAATAAAATACTATGCATGGTTTAATTCTAATATCTTATCACTTATTAATTAATAATTCTTTATTAAAATCATTGTTTCTAGTGAAAACTATTTTGTATTTCATATATGATTCGATTATTCTATTGAATTAATTAAATTTTTATCATAGATACATAATATAAATAATTTTAATCAAGATACAAATTTCATATATATTCATTATATTTATATTTATAACCATCTGGGAATGGTATAGGAAAAAAATTGTTACACCATTCATAGAGATGGTAGTCCATACGTACATATAAATGTTTTTTAATTTGCTAACAATAAGGATGAAAGGAAGAAAAATAATATTTTATCTTTTAGGAATCATAATTATATCATATATATCACATATAGTAATTAAATATATCATTATATCCAGAATTTTATTTTTGGAAAATAAATGATACCCCTACATGGAGGCGGTATTACACACATACGCATGAGTGATACCATTATTTCCCATTTCATAGAATTGATGTGGAAATTAGTGGAATAATACATGTAATAACATATCAATATATTTATGATGCTTTATTCATTATTTTCTAATGTATAAAATAGTTTTAGAGAATGTGGAATAAAAAATAAAATTAAAAAAGCACCTTTATGATTTATACCTTTTCTTTCAGAGACATTATTTTTATTGAACCTTAAGCCTTGAATGACTAAAATTATTAGACGACTAGGGGATCTAGAATTAAGGGAAGAAATACAAGATATTTTTCTGGTAGAGAATTTAAAACAAAATGACTAAATTTTTATGAATTGTAGAAGATAGGATATTCCCTATTATATGTGATAGAGAAGACACACACAGAATTACATTAAATATTAAAATAATATAAAGTTATTTTATTGTGAATGTGGAACATAATGGAAAATTATTTAAAGGTAATATAATATTGGGTATAAATATCATGAACTAATAAAAATGAAAATATTTTATGAAGTATTATTAACCTTATCAATTAGTTTAACCCTCCCCCAGGTAAACTTGTCTTAACCCTAATCATGGTAAAAAAATTAGTATTTTTATTTAACATTATGAAAAAAATGAAAATTGTATCATTTTTAAATTTGAAAATTATAATTAAAAATATGGAATTCATTTTTTCAATTTAAATTTCTATATGATGGTAATTTTAATTTTTAAATAAGCACACAAAACATAAAGTAAAGTCGATCATAGAGAAATACATTTTTAAGCATAAAAATGAATTTAATTCCATTAATAACCAAAGTGAAAATATAAAAGTAATGTAAAATTATTTTATAGAGTATATAATATTTTAATTAAATTAAAATTACGAGTAAATTATATTTAATTAAATTAATTATGATAAAAACATTTTGCGCACATAAAAACTGGTCTGTGAAAAATAACCCATTCTACCTTTAAATGGTATTGTCTTTTTTCCTAAAATTTATATAAAAATGAATGGATTATTATTATTTTATTAATATAAATTAAAAATATATATTGTTGAAATTATTTTTCATTATTATCTATATAATTTGTTTATATAAACATTTATAACATCTAGAAAGATACATTTAATCGAAAAAGTGACCTCTTAGTCATTAAATTATTTTTCTAAAATTGACTGATTAGTAATTTCTTTTCATCATCATAACTCATTATACATATATTTCATAATGTGATTAATTATATCAATACATACCTATCCAACTACTAGGTTATAAATATATACTATATAATAGTTTATTTAGAATCGAGGTTTAGTGTAAATCAAGATATCAAATACATCAAATTTGTTTCAATTGAAATACATATAAAATCCTTATGGGTCACACTGTAACCGAGGAAAATTTAAATTTTCCCTCAAAATTATATAAATATTACACAATAATATGGTTATATTTATGCTTCATCACATCCTCAGGTTCCAATGTATCTTTCTTTAATTTATGATTCCTCCAAATAACATTAACCAGGGGAGTATCCTTCTTCTATATAACATTATATATTTGATCCAGGATTTATAATAATTTTTATTCATAGTAAAGATCATGATACTATGTAATAACCTCTATTTTCATCGTATGTGACTGATTTTTTATGAACTTCATTGAATGTGAAACATATAACACCTAATGAACATTAAATAGGTTTAGAGGAAGTGCCAAGTCATAAGAAACCATCTTGATCCAATCAAGATTATCAAAAGGTTGATATACTAGGTACAAGTATCCCTCTAGCTTTTTAATCTCATATCATTTTTTCTGGGATTAATTTAAGGGAATACCCTCTCAAAAACATGAAATTCAATATTTAATTATTTATTGTAAAGAAAAAACTTACGTTGACTTTGTGCTACCTTGATGTGCTACTTAATAGATCTAAAATTCTTTGTAATTTCCTCAGAAAACTTAGATCCCAATTGATTTATTTCTATAATATCATATAATTACATTATAGTTTAACACATCCATCCATAAAGGCATCATAAGGGTCCATTTGAATGCTCGAGTAAAATCTATTATTAAAAGAGTATTCAGTAGGAGGAAGTTGTTGAACCCAACCACCTTCAAAATATAGAAAACGTGATCTATGAATACTCTCTAAGATTTAAATGGATCTCTAAGACTTGACATATATATAAGGATGATATTAAGTAATGAAAAAAGAGTATTTTATTCAATTCTTGCGGAAGAATTCTCTAGAACATTCAAGTAGATTTTAGATCTCGATCAGAGATAATATAATACAGTACTTCATGACACCATAACACATTATGTATTCCCTATAAATTTATGAAAGAGAGAAATATTCTCTAATAAAAATGAAATGTGATTAATTTATAAGCTGATCGATTATAACCCAAATTGAATTATGGAATTTAGATGTTTAAGGAATTCCAATGAATAAATACAAGGTGATTTTTTCCTTTTTCCATTCTGGTATAGGTAATGGTTGTAACATTTACATATAATTTTGTATCTTACCCTCAAATTGCTAACATACAAAGCACCAAGATACAGACTCACAAATATCTCTCTAACTTGTTTCCTTCGATTAGTACTCTTTAAAATCTCAATACATATTCTTTAACCAAGGATGAATAAATAATAATGAACTATAAGCTTCTTCGAATTGATATTTCTTAAATTATTATATTGATGTGACACATGCTTCACTCGTTAACCTTTTCACCCAATCAAAATTAATATTTTACTCAAGAAGATTTATTACATTCATTTTTAGTTCAACATATTCGTTTATGCCTCTTTAATGTTCACATTAATTGATATTCAAACACGCATTTTAGTAAGACAATATTTCTCCCCTTCCTTCAATATTTCTTGGTCCATATTTTGAAAATCCACAAATATTATATCTTTTTTCTCATCATAGATAATATGGCATGACCCTTTTGAATCATCAAATAATCCGCCAAATTATGTATCCCAAGGTTGTAATTTATTCATAAATCATTATATATATCCTACTACATACATCTTATTTGGTTCATATTCAATTATTTTCGGTTGAATATAAAACATAAACTTTTATGATCACCATATATATAACACATTTATCCATAAATATAATACATTTATTTCTTAAAGTCAAAGAATACCACTGGTAACTCTATGTGATGTTTCTGGTAATTATTATCTAGAATCATTAATTTATAAGGGATGTAACTTATCACCTTGTCATTATATATAATAACACAAGCTATCCACTTATTTGATGCATCATTATAAGTCATAAATCATTATTTGATTTTTGTTAGTGTGAGAATAGGTTCACTAACCAAACTTCTCTTCAATTCCTTTAAATTTTACTCACACTAATCAATCTAAAGTAAATTGAATCCCCAACATGTTAAATTAGTCAATGTATTAGATATTCATGATAAATTATTCCCAGTGATTTTATAATGTCATACCTATTCTAGAAAAATATAGATCCTAGTGAGAGTGGTTCGTCTAGGCCAATGATCAATAAATTCCATATATGATGGATCCACTAATATACCCTCACTTCAGAATATATGAACCAAAAAAATGAAACATTATATAGATAAAATTCACACTTTGTAAATTTTTCATCCATTGTTTCCTCCCTTAGGGTATCTAGTACAATCCAAAAGTTATCATCATCCTCTTAATTTATATTATAATATATAATAATATCATCTATAAATACTACCAAGAACATAAATTCATCAAGATAAAGAGGGTAATTAGAAAGAAAAAATTGATTCACTATAAATTCATAATGAAAAAACATCATTTAGAAGGATATCTTGGGTATGTATTAACATTTCACCGACAATTGATATTTATCCATATCGAAGATAAATATTATAAAATTATTTAGAACTATGTAATTGATGAAATATGTTTTCAATATGGGGAATGGGATACATATTCATGATCATGATATTTATATGTTCCCAATAACTATTGTAGATTCACATTTATCCATGTTTATTCTAATGTAAAAGAATACGTTCTCCAATTTTCAATCACTTGGATGAATGAATCCTTCACCAAGATTTTCCTGGTGTTTCATCTTTAATTTTGGAAACTTAATCAAGGTCATTCTCTAAGGAGACTTTTAAATTGTTATAAAACCATGAATGAGTATAGTTTAAAATCCAACATCAAAATTCAGAGCAATACATGGAAAATCCATTAGAAATACATCAAAAAACTCTCATATAACACATATATTTTTTATGTTAAAATTCTCCTGAATCATCAGATATAAATACCCCCTTTTAATAGGAATCAAGGAACATACAATGGATATAATTTCCATTTTTAGTAAATATTTATCCTCACACAAATAGAGTATTATTGTTTGGTTTGGATTATTAAATTTTGCTTGTATTCCTTGTAAATTTAAATGGTTTTTATATAAAAAATCTAATTCATTCCCAAAATAAAATAAAATTCAACTAATGGGAGAATAAAAGGATTTATATGTAATGTATTCCCACAAATATCAATTTGATAAGAATGATATACTTGACATGTAATCATTAGACCATTATGTGTATTCACTATGAATTCAACATCTTATTATTGAAGCAATAATGTGATGAACTTAGAAAAATCATTAAAAATAAAATAGGGGATAGATCCAATATCAAATAATACATTATACTTCTAGATTATATTATAATTGTAACATTCAACACATAATTCTCATAACCGACAATATAAATTTTTATCACATGAAACTTTCTTATGTATTTGGGCTTAATAGGTTGGTTACATTAATCATCATCAGCAACCATGGGATTCTATCACTACTTATAAAAATCACCATACTCTATATATTTGATACACTAGAGTGTAGGTGAAGAATTATACAAATATTTCTATCCAGTCACATCATTAGTAAAAGTATTCCAATTAATATGAAATTTGATCGCTTGATAAACCTTACATTCCAGGCATATAGCCGTTTGTTAGTCCTTAAAAAAATCACTCATGTTTCTTTCCACGCTTCTTCATTAATACAGGGCTCTTGTTTTTTCCACACAGGTTTTTATTATATTAATTTAATTTCAATTTAGTCTTCATTTTCTTATATAAACTATGATATTAATTGATGAATATGATCTCTGTTTTCATATTTATAGTGAATTGAATGATTTAATCATATCTATTGGGGTCTTTTATGGATAAATCTTTTTAAAGACATGGTTTTATTCTACTAAAGAATCAATCAATATTTCTTTTAGTTTGAATGATAATAACATATGTGTACCTTATATGACCTATAAAATTTTCCTCACATTTACTAATGGATTAATCATCCTTCTTATTTAGCTCAAATAATTCCTTCTCCATTTTCATATGAAGATTATAAGGAAAGAAATTATTAAAAAATTACCTTTTAAACTCATCCAACTATATAAATTAAATCACTTCATCTTTCCTCATATTCTTGATAAGAGTCCACCATTTATCTACATTACCATCAAAAAATATAAACAATCAAAACAAATTTTTCATTTCTTAATCAGTAAATAACAGAAGATATCATTTTAGTGGTATTGATTCATTTTTTAGAAATTAGTGGATCAGATGAAATGTTAAATATAGATGAATGTTTCCTTATAAAGGACTCAACATATGTTTTCTCCCTTATTTATCATTTGGGAGAATATCATAATTCATGGATTGATAAATTTTTTTATGAATAACAATGAAATTTTTTTCTACCTCCCATAACATTTTATTTATTAGGAGGAAAATAATTTCATTTTATGTCACAGTCAAAATTAACATCGTTCCTTATTATTCAATAAATGAAATAAAATAAAACAATAGTTTGATATTAAATAATCATAATGAGAAACCATATCATCCTGAAAAATAAATATTATGACATCTATATCATGACATGTTCTTTTCAATCTATGATAAATTATGTTTAACCTTGGTCATACATGGTCATAATCTATTAAAATCCCCTAAAATGGTTATTAAGTAAAATTTTAATAATCCTAGTAATATTCCAAAAAATATATCTAATCTATACCTTTTATATTTATTACTATAGGTTGCATCCGTTCTATAACAACATCCACTTGATTATATCTTGGATGGGATGTATTTTCTAGGAAATTCACACACATTTCTTTACAATAACATAGTTTTTCTCCTTTACTTATTATTTTCCGAAGGGTTATCACTAAATCTCACTCATCCAAGTTTCAAAAAACAACTATGTCTTACTAGGATACCAACCGAGGTTACCCAAGCATTACATACATAAATATTTCATCTTATTAGATGAATATTCATTACATATAATTATGAACAATGACAAAAATTTAAAGTTTTAGTTTCTTTAGAATCATGTATTGATAAATATCAGATACATAATTGATATAAATCATCCCCCACTATGTTCATCACAACTATCTCCCTTCTAAGGCAAGACATACAAAAATCCATTATTCATATCTTGAGGTAAATGAAACATAATAAAGGGTGATATCATATTATAATTAATAGTAAATATGGGAGATATAAATGAATGTAAATTTTTAAGAATAAGGTTATGAAAATGTGAGATTAAAATTCAAAAATAATACCCAATAATTTACATATCATAATTATAATTCATGGTGTAAAGCTGGCCAGTTCATAAGGCATGAATCATAAAATAATCAAATATCATAATCCATAAGAAAATGAAATTTGAATAATATCATGTCATAAAAGAGTATAATAAAATGTGTAATAATCATAATCAATGAAATATTTCTTCAAGGCTACCCACAAATATATTCATCACATATTAGGCTTGAGATAACCACCCATGTATCTGCTTTGGGATTGGGATAACCTCCCATATACCCTCTTTATGGTTTAGGATAACCTCTAATGTACACTTTAATCACAAATTTTTTTAATATTAATCCAATTTCTTTGGATGGTATAACATCTCCACATATCACATAATCAAAATCCATTCATATCTATGACACAAGATTATGAAAATATTTAACATTTAATCCATGATTAATCTATAAAAAAGAATATGGGTTTCATAAATAATTTGTCACCATAATAATAAACCATCCATATATACAATAAGTATGGTATCAAAGGTTAATACAATCATTAATATGTAAATAACATCAAATGATGTTACTATAGAGAAAAAATTCCATTAAAATATTACTATAAAATTTCAATTCAAAAATACTCTTATCATTTTTAAATCACTTCATTAAAATATAAAAATTTATAAAATAATAATGAAAATAAATTACATGAAAGAACCAAGGAAATTTATAAATAAATATTAAAATAAATATTTATTCATGATAGTTGGAAATGACATTCGTGTGGAGTATATTAAAAACTATTTTGTTCGCACCTTTATTCAAAAAGTATCTCATTTGGAAAATAACGAGAATAATCTATTAAAAAATTATAACAAGTATATAATGGGTGAAAATATATTTTAATAAAACTTTTAAGGATATTAATAACATTATATAAAACATTTTAATAAAAATTAGGACCTAGAAGAAAATATTTATGACTGAATAAAAAATGAAGTCAGTTTTCCTCATAAATACTCTTTCAAAACATTGGGTACTTAATGATATAAAAAATCAAGTTAATTTTTTTTAATAAAAATAACCGTCTATTAAAAAAAGAATTTTTATTTTTATTTTTATCATATAATTTCATCGTCATAAAATATATGAGAAAACAAACCCAGTAAAAATTGAAATTATAACATAAAACTCTTACCTCAAGTTTGAATAGCCTCATAAGCGGTCTAACCTCATATAAAATAATTTTTAATTTATTATAATTCTTTGAAACAACCGTATTAATTATTATAATACCATACAAGGTTTATATATAATATTATATCCCAATTATTTAAAAACCCTTTATTAAAATCACTATTTGAGGTTATTACTATTTTGTTTTTCATGTATGTTCTGATTTATATGTTATAGTCCTTACATCATAATTTTAGTTTCGTAATATATAAAATATTCATCATTATAATAATGTAATATATATTATTTATTTTCATATTTACAACCATTCTTAATGTTTTGATACAAAAAATTGAATTACCCTTTTTATGGAGACAGTATACCATATGAACGCATGAATGTTGTTTTCATTTTCTAATGAAAAGAAGAAATTAAATATAAATAATGTTTTATCATTAAATAGTTAAAAATATATCATTCATCCCATGTATATGTATTAATAGAATCATTATATCTATCCATGTGGGATATTTATTGAAATTGAATCATGTTTCTACGTTGAGGTGACAATCCACATGTATGCACCAGTGATACTTTCATTTTCCATTTGATAGAAATGTGGTGGAAATGGTTGTAAAATAAACTGAATAACATATATTTATATTTATTATAAAATTTTAATAATTTTATTATGGATACAATTGATTAAATTAGGTTTAAGAAGAAATAAAATTCAAAGGCCTCGGTTATGATTTGAACCTCCTCTTTGGTATAAAAACTTATGTCTTGAAATATTGGTCTTATGATAAGACTAGTGGATCTAGGATCCATATAATTAAGCTATAAAAGTTTTCATAGGTATTATCCAAGATTTAAGGCATCAAATTTATTAATAAGTGGGGATATTAGGTGCCCTATTACGAGTGCGGGAGAGAACACACATCTAATTACTTAAAATATTTAAAAAATATAATATTTTTTTACTGTGAATGTTCCACTAAATGGATAGGTATTAAAATGTAAGATAATATAGGGTTGAATTTTTTTCATATATTAATAATTAGAAATATTTATGTGTCATTCTTACACTTATCTCTTAGTTTAACCCCCAAGAAAACATTCTTTAATACTTACTATGGAGAATTTTTTAGTATTTTTACTATTCATTATGAACAAAAAATAATGTGTCCTCATTGAAATAAATTTTGAATTATTTTTATTTATATCGAAAATATTTTATTAATTTTAATTTATAAAATTGAAAAATTTTAATTTTATTATAAGTGTGAAAAACGCAACGAAAACATGTTTTTATAAAAATGATTATTTTTTAATAAGACAAAATTTAATTTCATTAGATTCCTTGTATATTATAAAAAAATTAATGACAAAATATTTTATATAATATATTATCTAAAATTGTCACTAAAATTATTAATAAATTATTATCATTTTAATTTATTATTATAGAAACACATTGCTCATATAAAAACAATTGTAAAAAAATAAGCCTTTTACATTTAAATGATTTTATCTTAATTCCTAACATTTATATTGGTAATTTATGGATTATTATTATTATTTTATTAATAGATTTTATAAATATATTTTATTAAAATAAATTATTAATAGTGATGAACATTATCTTTTAGATTAAAATACATAACATGTAGAAAAATATAGTTCTTTGAAAAATTGTCCTTTTAGTCATTAAATAACTTTATTAAAGATGAGGGTTATCAATAAATTTTTTATCATCGGAAAACATTATATATATATATATATCATAATATGAATAATAGTATTTATACCAACCAAACCAATAGATATGTTTTAATGTTATATAATATCATAGGTCATTTAGACTCGAGGGTGCGCGTAAAAAAATCAATTGAATACTTCATATTTATTTAAAATGAATATTATATAAAATCTTATTTTTTAAAAAAGTTATTTTACTATATTGTGGTTTCATTTCTTAATGGGTTTATTATTTGAAATTTTTGTGGGTATATTTTTTGATAAGTTTCTTTTATGAAAGTGATTGGGGTTTCTTTGTTAATAATATTGTTGTATGAACGTAATATAGTAATATTTTTTCAATAGTTTTTCATTTAATTTGATGTGGGTAGATTCATTCCCTATATTTTCTCTTTCTATTTGTTTTTTGAAATTAATTATTATGTTATGTTTAAATAACATTTAATATTCTTATATTCCAACAATTATGTCCCTCAACTCATTTTTTTGCCTCACACCCATTTATCATATTATATTTTTTTATTTTGAGATTACATGTACTCATATCTATACTTATAGATGAATTTTCCATTCATTATTTATTTAATGGTATATTTCTCCCATGATCATGTTTTCTCATGTTCTTATGATCTAATACTTGATGATATGTTGATAAATTTTCTATGGATAAGATTTTGATCCCAACCCTTTATTATTTTTCCATTCCACATGTTATAAAAGTAAATATAACATATGGTGATTATTGAAGGGATTGTATTGTGGATTAATTATAGAGAAATTTAAACAATTATAATAAAATAAGTATCTTGTATAGCTTATCCATAATGAAACTCAGAAATAAGTTCTTCGGATTATTTGATTATATGTTAGAAATAATGTCTAACTTATTAAAATGATGAATAATAAAATAATTCTTAGTTTCATTAATCTCAATTTATACAAAATATTGAATTTAAATAATGTGTTTTTAGAACCAAACATGGGATTTTGCATCTGGGATACTAAAGTTGGTATTATATCATGGTTTACTTTATTTATGATAATTTTAGTTATTTTGGTGATTATGATGAAAGAACCGTAGTTAAAAACAAAGAGATAATTATATGGGATAATTATAAGTTTATGATATGCTCGTGTATTTTTTATAATGTTTTGAGTATTTAGTTCTCTTAGAAATTACATATGATTATGGATACCGAAAGTGGATGTTGTTGTTTCATAGATGTACCTTAGAGTAATAACCCTAAAAATGATGGTTGAGTAAAAACACAATCTTCTCTCACGGCATGATGAGAGATCCTAACACTACAAACCTATATAGACACACTTTATAGAAATTATTTAGTTGATCATATGCCTGGTAGGAACAATTATGATGGATTTCAATCAAATTTGAGGATGTAACATATAACTAGTTGGGATAGGGAACCTAATAAGAATATGACCATGGGAAAACTGGGTTCAAACTAACGGAGTTATCGATTCATCTAACAATATCATACATGATACAAAAGTAACAAAGGTTGAAATGAAGTTATCATTGTATATGGAATCATAGTATATATTTTTAATATTCGTACAATCATTTATTATATTTTTTGAAAATTAACATAACCATTTTGGTTTCAGTATTTGGTAGTAAATAGGACCGTAAAAATTAAATTGTGAAAGTTATGTTCCTAGATACTCCATTAACATACTATGAAACCATATTTAGTAAAACATATTGATATAAATAAAATTATTAATACATTTCTATTATGATGTTAATGATGAGTTTCTTAGTATCTAATATTTCAAGGTTGATATCTCGGTAGAAAATATATCTTGAGTTTCTTATAGGCCTCATAGATATTTTTGATTAGTGAGTGATAACTAAATTTAATGAGGAATAAATTTATTTCATGTGAATAACGTAATTCCTAGATATTTTAGTATTTATATCCCTTAAAAACAATATAAATAAATTTATTCATACACAACACTAAAATAAAACAAACCATGATATATTCTATTATAAGTACTAAATAAATAAATTATAATGTAGCCCTTAGTTATGTGGGTAAAAATAGATGTAAATGCATTATTAAATATATGAAGAAATAAAAAAACAATAAATCATCTTTAATATAAAATTATTGTAATGAAATAACTTATATGTTCATTTTATCCATAAAAATATATTTTCCAAAAGAATTACCTTTTTATGTGCCATGTATTTTTGTTTTAAGAAACTAAATATATTAAGGATTAATGATTATAAAGATTATTATTGATATGAATAATATATTATCACTTTTTTAATTTGTCAATTGACTATAAATAAGAATCAGAAAAAATTATTCTTTCAAAAAAAATATTTTCCTTTTAAAACAATTTTCCTTTTATTAATATGTTTTTATTTTAAATTTAAATTTCAACTTTTTTTAATTTTGATTTTTATATATTAGATAAATTTTCACACTTATAATATTATTATTATATTGGATAATTTTTTGGGATTTTATTGAAATAATTTATTTTAAAGTTAATAATGTAAAATATAGTTTTTAATAAAATTGTAACGTTATGACTATATCAATAAGTGTAACATGAAAACATATAAAAGAATTTTTTGGACTATATACAAATTTATGGAGTGAAATTTTCTAATTGAAAATACTATGTCAAATTTATGAAACAAATGATAAACATTTTAACAATTTATTAATAATATGATTTAATAATAACTATTTTTACACTTTCTATTTTAATTAATTTCTAGTTAAGATAAACAAGGTTTCTGATTTATTTAAAATGCATATAAATATAATTTCTTAAATAATAAAATAATTATCTTTATTAAAATATAAAATGATAATTTTTTCTTAAAAGGAATTTGTATGCGTAAAAATACTCTTTTTCTAAATAAAATTCCCACACGTTGAGTGCGCTAATATTAAAATTAATTTTTATCAACAATAATATTATTTTTTGATTTAATGTATTTAATATTTTGAATAATTAGTTACAAATTATTTAATAATTCCCATTATATTATTATTTTTTATGATTAATTTACTAAGGCAAAAATTAGTTACCACGATAAAAACAAAAATCGGTAAAAATGAAAAATCTATGAATAAAATTCTTAAGAAAAGTAAAATACTTGTGTTAAAATTTATTGTTGGAGATTTCTCAACATTAACCATTACCTCATGCCATTAGTTTCCATTATTAGATCCATTTTACCTTTTAATGGTGACTTTTCCTTTTATATTTACTAAAATCCCACCAATACCTCTTATAAAAGGAATCATCACCACCCCAATTCTCTTCATACCCCATGCTTATTAAATTAAACCAAAATATACAAAAATAACTCATCAACTCTCATATAAATTTCCTAGATGTTTTTTTCATAAGAATAGTTATGAAATCCTTTATTATTTATTCAAATTAGCTTTTCTAAAATGTGAGGTAAAATTCCCAATTAATCATTTTTGTTTTTGTTTTTATTTATTTCTTATTCTACCTCCTGTTCATTTAATATACACATTTTTAAATAATTAAATCATTATCATATTTATATTGAATTTATATTTGTGTTTATGGTATAAGATTTTTCTACTCATCTCATAACTATATATAAAATTAATATTTTTCTTAGGTTGCATGCGAACTACCACCTCCATCAGTAACGTCATCAATTTTTCATAATCACATTGAAAGGATATTTAAAAGGGTTATTTATTAAAAATATATTATTTAAAAAATTATTAATATTATTTCAATTTAACCAAATTCCAACCACGTTTATATTCTATGTAAATGAACATGCTGCCCATATATACATGTGGATTACCGCGATAATGAAAGTGATGGAATTTATCTTTTGTCAATATCTATTTTTAGTAGAATGAATACTTTCCAAAAATAATGATCCTCCTTTATTAAAATAACATAATTCTACAAGTGTTCGAAGTGTGTCTCTTTTATAATAGTCATTTTTCTAAAATTAAAAGTGGTCTTCAAGAACATAATTGTGTGAGGTCAATCTATTGGCCATCACCACTTTGTTTTTCGAGACATCTGTAAAAAAAATTCGTCATGAAAGGCATGAGTATAAATGTAATTAATGGCCAAGAGAAGTTCTATTTTTATAATCCATCTGGAAATGAGTTTCTAGAAAAAATTAATTGTTTCATTTCTAATCCCTTTCACTATAGGGGTAGAGTCTTACTCAATACATAGATTGGATCATCCTTTCTATTGTGGTGCCTCAACTACATTGATGATCCATAGAATTTAATCATCCATAGATGTGGTGAGGCCACAAGGACCCTAAATACACCCTCTTATACATTTGTTGCGGTCTTTAAAGATATAACCACACCCTAATATACCTAGGTTACCTATTTAATAACCATCCATGTTATATTAGATCCATAAAAAATAAAGGTATCTATAAGAATTACAAGGTTCGTCAAGAATGATGATAATTACATATAATTAAAAAACATTTAAGACATAAAAATCATGTAACAAATTGTCACAGTGGAACTTTTGTGTGTAGATCTCCCATTTCATTGGCTTGGTGATGCGTTCAAGAGTTGACTATACGAAAAATGGTATACCATCATGAATGAGGTAGTTTCATCTACTCCGTATTATATAGAGAGTTTCCATGAAGCCCTCATGAATCAGATTCTACAATTAAATTTAGTTCTAAACATGAAGATATAAGACCATGTGTTTCTTTATCGATCCATAATGTTGGAGCCAAACTGGGAAACATCCGATATTGCAGTCTATAGGAATGAATCTATAGCACAAATACGAAAAATATTATTTTTTTCTTCTGTATTTTAATTTCATAGTATGAATTTAGATTAGATATTAATTACAATACTTTAAGTAAAATAGTAGTGGGAATTTTATAATGAAACACTCTAGAGGAAAGAGTAAATCATGGGGGTATAATATAAAGATTGTTGAGGCTTTTTTTCTGGTGTTTTTTGTGTTCAAGAGTTCTTATTCGGTAGAAAACTTTTGTGGCTGGAATTGTATTGAAAAAATTTTCCTAGATAAGGGTTTCATATCCACTAGTGAAATTGTAATTGAAAATAGTTTCATTAATCACACTAGGAATGGTGTCAAGAAGAGTCTTTGGTATCTCTTTCATTGATGCTTTAATGTCCAAAAAAATTATTTATGAGATAGAGTTATTTATGAGAGCACTGCCAGTACAATTTTATATAATAAATTGAGATAAGAGTTAATATAAACAATTCAATGAAATTAAACCATGCTTGTAGAATATAACTTCTTGAAAGCAGAACATGGGGAGGATTCCACATAATTGACATTTCTTTCCTTATTATTCCAATGATTATTGGTCTAAGAAATTTAAGGACATTATATTTCTCATTGATGAGTTTCCACACAAAACTAGCTTAAAAATCATGATTGTATTTTTGAGATTTTTTATTCCCAACCCCCATATTTGATTGGTTAGCATCATTGATTTTTGAGAACAGTGGCAGTTTTTCTTTTGAGAAATATTCCACCCCTGATATATATTTTTATATAAGTTTTGATAATTTTCGTGAGGGAATATAACTATTTTTAAACCATAAAACAGTGGAATAATTTAGCTTCAATGTTGGCTTTTACAAGACTACTCTTTCTAGTCCATAAAATTACTTTTCGATTCCATGAATGGTGTTGATTCATGATTTGACTCATAATGTGAGAGAGGGGTAAGGCTTGAGGTTCTTTTTTCAAAACATGGGGACACAAAACCATCTACACATAAGATTTCAATATCTAATACCTAACTCAGTTGTGATGATCACCCTTCTAACTAAAGGTATTATTTTTTCAAATATGAGGAAAGATTTGTTCCAACAAATTTCCTAACATGAGATTTTTCATAGTGAAAGAAATAATTTTTAATGTTCATGATTTTTATTTTTTCCCCTAGAAGAAATGAATTATGTTTTAAGAAAATAAATGATGGGTAGATGTAGTAAGACCACTACCTTTCCATCTGGGAGAAATCTTGTTCTCTTTTACCAATCTGGGATGACAATTTCTCAAGAAGTCTTAAAAATTTGAGAAAATAATAAATAAAAGGATATCAACTTGTCTGAAACATCTTAAGAATGATAAATATCCCTTAAAAGATCTATTTATGAGAATAAATATATTGTCTGAGCAAATAATTATTTTTACAAAATTAAAATGGGATTCATTGAAACCAAAATAAGTTAAGACATTATAGATGAATCCCCATTGAATAGTGTCAATGTCTTCAATTATATATAATTTAATTGCGATGTACCACCCTATAGTTGGTCTTGTGAGGATATTTATTCATTCATAATACATAACAAGACAATATTGTATAATCCTACCATTGATGAATCCAAATTTATTTGAAGACACAATACTGTTAGTAATTCCATCAAGTCTATTTTCTAGAATTTCCCCACAAATTTTATAAATGGTATTGACAAGAGAAACCAGATTGAAGAGATACACCTCATTTTCATTCTAAAATTTTGGTATGAGGATAATTGATTTTTCATTTATTCCATGATTAATCTTACCACCTTTGAAAAAATGATTAATCAAACTGTAGAAGTCATTCTTTATAATATCCCAATAAGATTTAAAGAAAGAGTATGTAAAATTTTCCCAACCAATAGAACTCCCATATTTGAGAACAAATATTTTCTATTTGGTATAAAAGTAAAGATTAATGGTATAGAGGATATAATTTTTTCCTTGTATGACATGATTTGGGATGATTTATTCCAAGGATTTAGTTGGGGTGTTGGGGCCATCAATGAGCCTCATGTAATTGGAGACAACATGTGATACCAAGTATTCTCTATTGTTAAAAATTTTTATATTATCATTGAGAATTTCCAAAGGTCTATTAACTTTAATTATAATTTTTAGAGTGTCAATCAATATAGTTTGCCTATAACCACCCTTAAGCCATTTTATTTTTAAATATTCCCTCTGCATGTTTTCTTTAATATGTAGTAGAACATTCAGGTCATGTGTGACCACCATTATTAATATCTTTTAAAATATGATTCACTAACATAAAAATTACAATAATTAATCTTATTAAGTAATGATATTATGAAAAAATAATAAATTTCATAACTATACTCACCCATTAATTATAAATTTTTTTATTTTAGGTCACATTAACAACCCATTTGAATAGTGTTGTAAATTCAGATCATGTATTACTATAAAAGCGTACCTTATATTGTTATGATACATTGATGAGAAAATTATCTTTGAATCATGGTTCTAATAATTTTATATTAATAGTTAACATATTATTATTATACCACCATTAATTTTTGAAAATTAGGAAAACAAACTTTTCATTGTCATCATCATCACAAGTCATAATGAAAATACATATGAAAAAAATGAAATATTAAAAATAATTATAAATCATATATCCTGGTGGCTTTAATGATATCATTATAATTAAATTTGAATCTATAAATATAATGTGGCACCGCTATTATAAAACTACTATAGAATAGACAATCAAATATAATAACATCAAATTCTAAAATTAAAATATATCTATCATAAATAGTTTTTAATAAATGGCAATAAATTAATTTTTAAAAAAGTTCATATTTATTAATAATGTTCTAAAATAGAATATTAGTATATTTATTTTTGTTATATATGAGGTCAGAACATGTTTGGCTTAGTAATATTATTATTAAGGTTTATTGTATCTCAACATGGATTCATTGAGATATGATTTATATTCATCATATGTTTTCTTTTTTCATACATATATTGGAAACATATTTATTTTTTCATACATTTTCAAGTAATGTATTGGATTTATTAATCCATCTCATGTTCTACCTTTCGTAAGGTTTCAATTCAAAAATATTGTGATGATGTAAGTGGTTTATAAATATAACCCAACTTCTTTGATTTATAATGTTTCATCTTGAACATATAACTTTTATGACTGGTTTCATAAACCCTAGGATTTTATAATTAAAATTATCTTTCTTACTAATTAAAATTAAAATTTTAATTCAAATCATTCACTTGAATAAATTTATTCCCCAAAACATTATGGCATTTTAAAGGATCATTCTCATCCTTCCAATGTAAGATCATTGTAGTCTATATTAATGTATTTATTTTCCTATTATTTTATCCTTTAAATTTGGAAACTCAAGTATGTGATATACCTTTATTATTTTTGCATTTACCTTTTCCAATTTTTGAATGTTTAATTTATTATCCTTTTTATAGTGAATGCTTTCAAAAAAATTAATTTAATATAAAAATAATAATTTTATTCTATGTTCCAATTTTTACTCCACTGTTACTTGAGATACTTTCATTTTCTCTTTAAAGGATAAAATATTGAAATTTATTTTTAAAATTTAATTATTTAAAAGGATTACACTTCACTATTTCTAAAATTTCCATTTAAGGTAGATATAAATTTATCTTATACCCCAATGATAAAATAATTCTAAAAAATATATTTTATGCTTTTACATCCATTCTTACCTTTATCTCTGAAGGAAATATTTTGTTAGAAATAATTTTTGATGAATCACCCTCTGAATGTCCTTAATTATAAATTTTGGGGTGATTTATTTATTATTATCAATCATTTACATTTTTCTAGGTCAATTTTGGTGATACAATAGGGAAATGTTACGAACCCATTTTTTGTTCCATGGGTTATTTATGATGTGATGAAATATTTCGTTTGATTAGAAAACATATATATGGATAATGATGGGTGCGGTATGATATTTCAAAAATATTATTGTATAATATTTCATATCATAAGATATACTAAAATACAATGTGAATGTGATGCGGGTAGCATTGTTCAATGGTATGTTATGTAAAAATATTGCTAGTATATTTGTTTGAAGTTATTACATAAACATGATGTCAGTAGATTTCATATCCAGATTATCATCTGAACATCATATGGGAAGATCTGTTCATATGTTTTTCATGATATACGATGTGGGGTGCTTGGTTAACAAGTTTTTTTGTAAACATGATGACGATATATTTTTTTAGAAGTTTGCTTCATTAATGTAATATGGGTATATATCTTAATAATATTTCATATAGTGTTGTCTATTTTATAATTCCTAACTATTATATATTTCAATTTTATTTTATATTTTTATATGTCTATTATTATGTCCCTTATATCATGTTTATTATCCCTCACTCATTAAAAAGGGTATATGTTTTTTCATTTGATATTCCTTGTCAGTTTATCATAACCTTTAGACAACTCCTTTTTTCTAGGTTCCTTTTTAGTAATATATTTATATTATTCTCATGCTTTCACATATTATTATGATCTTACCCTTGATGATATATTTATAAGATTTAAATTACATCGAATTGGATCTCACACCTTTCCTATGTTTTCGTTCCCCTTATTATGAATATGAATATAATGTTGGACAATTATATAAGGGGGTATAGTGTGTCTAGATTATATATATATATATATACCCAAAATTATTATAAAAGAAATATCTTATGTAGTTGATCCAAAAAGAAACTAAATATTGTTATCCTATAATTGCGTGATTATTTATGATATGTAATGCTTAACATATTTAAAACATGTAAAATAACGATATATTTATTTGTTTCATCTCACATTGTATAAAATCATGTGTTTAAATAAAGTAAATTTTTCACCATTCATGGGAGTATGGGTCTATGACACCTCATTTCTTATTATAGAAATATTTTCATTATTTTTTAGGATTATTTTCATTATTAAATTTATTAGGTAGCTAGAAAAATATTTAAGATACTATATATATTTCTAAGAAATAAGTCTAAGTATAGGGTAACATTAATGAATTTAGGTAGAGGTTTGAGTATGTGGTTTTCCAAGAAATTACATCCCAGTATAGATACTACATCATGGATTAATTTTCATTACAAATACACCGTGGGATAATCACAAAAAGGCTAGATTATAATCAATATAATCTTAACATGGTTTATAATAAGTGGGACTAGGACTACACATCTAGCTAGACACACTCAAGGGTTATTCTATGGTTAAACGAATTATCTTTACAAACTACTATGAATGATATAAATCAAATTTAAAAATGTACTATATAACTAGTTAGGTTATAGATCATAATATGAATATGATGAAGGAAAAACTACATTAAAATAGAAGGAGTTATAGTTTTATTCAATTATTCTATACTTTATTATAATGTATAAAATGTTTAAAAGAACTTTTCATTTGGTAAGACATCATAGGATTTAGTTTCCATATTCATATGATCGTTTACACTAATTTTCTTGGATATTGTCCTAACCATTTCATTGTTATTATTGTATTGTAAATTGGATCTTTATAATGTTGTTTTGAAATTTATATCCCATGAAACTCTGATAAATAATAATATAATAATATTTGCTAAAAAAATTGAGAAAAATGAAATTTTCAATACATTCTGATTTAGAAATAGATGATATGTCTCCTAGTGTATAACATTGAAATGTTGATATCTAAAAAGAAAATATATCTTGAGGTTCTTATGGCTCTATTAGATATTTTTCATTAGTTACTATTAATTAAAAATTCTAAGGGTTTAATTTATTCAAGTTGTAGAATCTAATATATTGATATTTCATTATTTTATTTTCTGCAAAGGACACAATTTTTAATAATTTTCTTCAAATGTAACACTAAAAAAACAAACATGACATATTTAATTACATGCAGTAAATATTTCTTTTAGAATGTAACAAATTAATATAGAGAGTATAAATATATGTAATCAAATTATGGAATATATTATGAAAGATAAATATATGTTCATTATTTATTTAATTTTTGTAACTAAATAACCAATCACATCATTTAATACATAGAAATTTATTTCCCTAAAAATATCATTTTTAGGTGCTATGTATTTTTATTTTTAGATAATGAATATATTATTCTTTAATGATGAATAAATAATTTGATAATAATAACAATATATTATCACTATTTCAATTTGTAATTTATTAGAAATAAGAATAAAAATGGTTTCTATTTAAAAAAGATATTTTATTTTAAAAATAGTTCCAATTATATTTTCCTAATTTTTAAAATGTTAAATACTATAATTTCATAATATGAATTATAAAAAAAGTTATTTCTTTTTTGGATGTAGAATAATAATTCCAGCTTAGTATAATTTTTTATTTTTCTAAAATAATTTATAATTAGTTGAATAGTGGAAAATATATATTTTTACCAAAACAATAGAATTTTTGACTATGTCAATAAGTAAGTATAACTTAAAAAATTATAAAACATGTATCAGGACCAAAAATTTATTTATTTAGGTAAATGATTAGTTTAAAAACACTATATTTAATCTATAACACCCATATTTAGACTTTTTAAAATTATTCCATAATTTTTTATAATATATCATTTTTTTAGTCATTCACTTTTATTTATGTGTTCCTATAGTAAATTTTGTTTTTTCATATATTTTAAAATTATATAACTCTTTATTAAATAATAAACCATTTAATTTCATTAAAATCAAAAATATTGATAATTTTATCATAATCATAATTTTTTGGCCAAAAAATACACTTTTCATAAAAATGGTTTTTACATGTTAAATCTGCTAATATGGAAATTAATTATTATGAATCATAGTAATTTTATTTGAAAAATCATTTCATATTTATAATCATTTTCTCCAAAATTATTTAATATTGCCGATTTTATTTTTAATTTTGAAATCTAATTTACTTTTTTTAAAATTATTTACCATGGTAAAATCTCGAAATGGTAAAAGTGAATAATCTAAGGTTAAAAGGCTTAAAAACTTGTTTCCAATTGTATTTTTTTCTTAATAAATCATACTATTACCCCCACTCCATTATTTTCCATCATTTTATCCATTTATCCTTTTAAGAGTGACATTAACATTTATAATTACAAAAATACAAATCATTTACCTTATTAAAGGTGTCACCACCAAATCAATTCTCCTCACACTAAAATCCTATTAAATTCATCCAAAATCATTAAAGATAACTCAAAAACACTCTTATCCAATTCTTAGAGATTATGATCTTTAATAAACGCACCTCCCAAATCCTTAATCCATTTTTTAAAGGACATCTTCCAAGGAGTAAGGTAAAATTCTCAATGGATAATTTTTAATTCCTTTTTCTTTATTTCTTATCCTATCTACATCAAATATAATATATAAATTTAGTTATATTTACATAATTATCATGATTATACTAATAATTTGGTCAGTTTTATGTGATAATATATTTCTACCCTCCTCCCAACCATCCAAAAATCAAAATGCTGTTTGTTTTATATGTTGACTACCACCTCCATAAATATTGTGATCTATTTTCAAAATAACATTAAATGGATAATTAAATTTCATTATTTAATGAATAATTATTATTATAAAACATTATTAATATTCCAAATATATATTCCAATCGCTAGCTCGTTTATGTTCTATGTAAATGATCACACCACTCGTGCTTACGTGAAAACTAACTCAAAAATGAAAATGATGTATTTCTCTTTTAATATATCTTTCATTATTTGACAAAATATATTATTAAACACATTTAAAAATATAAAAAATATTATTCATATTCTATAATAATAATATTATTAAAAAATAGTCAGTTTTAACCATACTCACCCATAGATTATTGCATGTTCTAATTTGTGTTGGTTTCACCACCTACTTAAATAATAATATAAATTCATATCATTGATGAATATGTAGAATTAACTAACTGTGTTATTATAAATTACTTAGAAAATAATATTTTTTTTGTGTTTCGAAGAAATTAATATTTATATTTCATGTTTTATTATTCTATGGCCCATTGTTTGTGGAAATTTCCAAAATAATCCCATCTCTGATTTAATCCTCACAAATTATAATTAAAATTCAAATGAAATAAAATTGATTTTTTATAAATATTTATAAAAAAACTATTCTTGTTCTTTTTTGGATCATTTAATTATGAAATTTTAATCTATAATAAATTATATACACCTCTATTATGAAACTGGTACTAAATAACCAATCTAGGATAATGATATCCAATGATGAAAATAAAATATATCAAACTAAGATATTTGTAATAAATGAATATAGATTAAATATTTAACAGTGAAAAATGAATACAAAAGGTTATTAAATAGGTGACCAGGATATTTATTTTTATTATACATAAGGTTAGAGCATGTTCGGTTATGTGAGATTAAAGTCGAGGGGTTTTTCTCTCAGTTTTTCATTAGTAAGATATGATGGGTATACATCACTTATTTCATTCTGATGATGTATATATTGTAAATGGATATCATTTATAGTAATTTTCCATAAAATCTATGGAATTTAAAAATATACGTCATTTTATAAATTTCACAGAATTTCAATTTGAAAAATAATGATGATGTATGGTTTTTTTAACTCAAACCCCCTTTCTTTGAGAAATAATAGTTCAACTTGAAATTGTTAATATTATTTTGTTTTCTTCCACCCAAAGATTTTATATTGATATTTCTATTTATCTCTAGAGTAAATGAAATTTTTTTATTCAAATAGTCTACCTCAATGAATTTTCTCACATAAAATTATGACACTTTTATGAATAATTCTCATCCTTATCATGTAATATATTTGTCTTCTATATCCATATTTTCCATTCTCGTCAATATTTTCCATAGTATTCAGAAACCCAATTATTTATTAAATATATCTCTAATTATGTTTCCATATTTATCAATTCAATTGATTTTTTTATAAACATTTTCATTATTTGGTATTTTAAAAAAATTATTTTAATATATTAAAAACGTTTTCATTCCATGTTCCTTTGTTTTATTTTTAAACCCCATATTTATTTGAGATAGTAATTATTTGTTTCTCAAGAATCAACTATTCAAATATATTTTTAAACGTTAATCCTTAAAAAATCACTTCAAATTTTTGGTAATGAATTTTTCTAGTGACCCTAACTGTAGCTTTTATTCCAATTATCAAATACTTCTCTAAAAATGTTTATGATTTTGCTTAAATTTTTCTATTTATCTATAAAGAATTTATTTTGTTAAAAAGATAATTTTCATAAACCACCCTCTAAAAATTATTATGAAATATGCTTTGGGGTAGTTGATTTTTTTCTATCAAATATTGAAATTCTTGAGGTTAATTTTTGGAGATACCATCTAGAAATATTACAATACCCATTTTTATTTCTTTGGGTTCTTTATGAAGGAATGATTGATTTCAATTTCTATATATATATATGTATGTATGTATGTATGCATGTATATATGTATGTATGGATGATTATCAATGTATTCATATATTATCCTCTAATGAATGGGTAAATATTTAATATCACATGATACGTTGAAATATTTTGTGAACATGATGCAGGTATCTTTGTCAACATGTTTTTTGTGTGAACATGATTTTTGTATATTTATTTGTAATTCATTGCATGAACATGATTTGTGTATATTTATTCCCATTATTTTTTTCAAAAAAAAATGGTATCATTGTTTTTAATTTCATCATGTGAATGTGATATATTTGTATTTGTTCACGAATGTTTTGTATTAATATGATACAAAAATCATTTTTAAAAAACAAATTATTTAAATGTGGTATAAGAATCTTTGTTCACATGATTTTTGTTTCTAATGCTTGTATCATAAATCATTTTTATACTATGTTTAGATAAAATTATATATCTCTATACACCAATGTTTATGTCCCCTATATGATATTTATTGTCTTGTGTTTTTTTACTATGGTATACGTGTGTCCATTTGAGAATACATTTCCTTCTATGATTACTTATGGATAACACTTTTTGTTCTGGGTTATTTTTAAATAATTTATTTCTCCCATACACATATTTTATCATATGATTATGATCTAACCATTTTTTACATGATGATATGTTTTCCATTACTGAGTAGTTGAGCTCACCCATTTATTATGTTTCCATTCCATAGGTCACACAGAAAATTATAAGTTATGAGAAGTATATAAAAGAGTCTAGTATGGCTCAATTTTGTATTTTTTTAAAAAATTGTAGCTTATATAGATTATAAAAAAGTACACTAAGCCTTATATTCTTGATATTGTGTGATTATTTTGGATATATAATGTTTAACTTGTGGAAATGATATAAAATAAAAAAAATTAGTTTAGTTGAACTCGTTTTGTATCAAACCATGTGTTCATAAAAAGGGTTTTTACCACGAGAACATTGAGCAAGGTTTTGTGGTGCCAAAATATAAATGGAGGGGATTTATACAATTCTGTTCAAATAGGATGTTGAGTATAATATATATTAAAATTTTTGAGATTTTGCAAACAATTACAGTTATGAATTATCATTTGGTTATTCCACCCAACCTCTAAAGAGTTCATGATTACTTCCATGTATCATTATTAAAGAAGTACATGAATAAACCAATGCAGGTGCACATGACAGAATAAATTGTGCTCAATAATGAATTTTTATATATTGAATATAATATCCAGATTGTTGATGCTCGAGAGAAATTGTTATGGAATTTGAAAATGAGGCTAGTGAATTTTCATTAGAGGAATCAAAAATTAGATCATGAAGAATCAATAATGAATAATTTCCTATATTTTTTCATGGGTTGATATTTTCCATTAATTTTTTATAAATAAATTATTTGAGGTTGTATGATTCAAGACATGTGGTTCTAGTATAAATATTTCATTATAAAATGTGTTCATATATCGAATCAGAGTAACACAACAAAAATATAATTTTACATTGACTATACTATAAATTACTATTAATTTTGATCATTATATGTGATTTATAATTAAAATATATAAAATTAAAAATATTATAATGGAGAAATAAACTAATGAAAAAAACATAAAAAATTTAAATTATACTGCATTCTAGTATCCTAGAACTATCATCGTTATGAACAACAAAGCAAAAACAAAATAAACTATAAGAAAAATGATTTGAATTTTACAAATGAAATGTAAATAAACATTACGTTAAGTAGAATGAATGAATAATGATATAAAAAGAGGTATTTATAAGATGTGTAAAATTATATAACCCTTTCAAGAGTAACCACTTTCATGTAATGGTATAATTTACTACTATGGTAATATATGAATTAATTTTCAAAATAATGGTTACTATAAATTAAATAAGTAAATGTAAGTGTAAAAATTCTATATTATAATTACTAAATATATGTAACATAAGATAATTAAAATAATACAATTTTAGTAAATTGGGTTTTGTATCTTTCAATAAGATATTATTTTTTATATGATAATAGTATATTAAAATTTCGTAAATTAGAAAATTATTTTTCATAGGGGATAAAATTTTTCCAATTAGCATGTTAAAATTTTTGAATCATGGTTTTTTTGAAAGTTTCCTTAATAGTTAAATATTGAGTTAAATAATAAAATATGGTAAAATATGATATTTCTCATTATAAATTAAATACATAATTAATTAATTACTAGATGATGTTTGAAACCATTATCATTGCCTCACATGTATTATATACTATATTTTGTCACCATAATCAATTTTTTTCATGGTCTTGGGAAACAATATTAAATTAATCAAAATTTTATTCTAAAACACTCTCTCTCAAACAATTATAAATAGCACCTAATCTCTCCTAAAATCATAAGTGTCTTTAGTAAAAACTATTCTATAAAGTAATCTCTATAGAATCTGTTATCCACATAATATAGGGTTCTATATTAAAAAAATTATAAAGCTCAAGTAGTATTTCAGTTGAGGACCTCTCAAGGTAGAGGAAAATTTAAAAAACCAAAAAACAATTATTTTTATTCTTCTAATACCAACTTTGGTTCTCTTCCATTCATCCTAATATAATGACATAATTACCATAATTAAACTATAATTTTGTATTATTAATTGAATATACAATATTCTACTTATTTTCATAATTATAAAATTATCACATTGCCCATATTATGGTTAGTTCACCTCCACTATGAATGATGTATTTAATTTTTCACCATTACCTAAATATATGGATTTAATATGAAATTAAAGAGTAATTATAGTATAAATTAGTAGATTAAAACATATTTAATAATCATTATAATGACAAAAGGTTTAATAAATTGAAATTACCTTCTTATAATTATGTCATGTATTATAATAATATAAAATAACAACCCAATAAAACATCATTCTTAAATGAACTAATAAATACTATGTGAACTTTAAACAAATTTTTTCCACTTATATGTTGTGAATTTCAAAAATATGACCTACACGGTTGTGATCGGTAAAAATTTTAGAGTGTTATGGGACAAACATTATTATTGGAGAATAGTAACATACACTTATGAATAGTTTTGTTGCCCTTATGAAAAGTAGTAGGCCCTTATGAATAGTAAATCTTCCAATTGAATAGTAACCTTTCCAATAAATTAATAAATACAATTTATCCATCTGATAAGTGACAATATGATAATGTTGGTATTTTTCATAATTCATAAATAGTTAATTACAATTTAATGATTAATTAAAAATTTTAAAAGAACAAATATTTACATAATATATATTCATAAAATAAAATTTTTATGTCTTATGATTATAAGATAATCTTATGAGACTATAATTAATTTTTCAAAGTGTTTGAAAAGCAATTTTAATTGTGAAATTTGTTTTTTTCTAGAAATTATTATTTTAATTTAAAATTAAATTTCTCTCATTTTTAAAATTAATCTCATAAAAGGTAGTTCATATTGGGATTATACACATATAAATGTTGTTATGGTAAATTTTTTAAATTTTCATTAAAAACATAAATTTTTTGTGAATAATGAAATATGATAATTTACAAAATATGCGAAATAAATGAATTTTTTCATAATTATTGAGTCATAGATTATGTAAATGGCCATTTTTCAAAATCACATAAACTTATTACTATTTTTGGCCACAATAATCTACACTATTTCTTGTCTTGAGAAAAATAACATACTAATAAATTAATTATTTAGAAAACTCCCCTCACCACCTCTTTTCCTCACACCTCTCAAGCCTTGTGCCTTGCCCAAATTATACTCAAATATATCCTAAATTATCTATACCATGTTTAGGATATTGTTTCTAAATATTATACCAAAAAACAATCCCTTGAGGAGGATCTCGAGAGGAAGTAATCAAGAGGTAAAATGAACTTCTGTTTTCTTTTTATTTCATTTCTGATTCCTCTGTATTATTTTCTATCCTCAACAACCCTAATAAAAATGGTGTGATTACTCCAGTACCTTAAATGGGCTATAATTTTGTTATTCTGGTTGAATAATTCATAATCATCTCTCTTTTCCCTTAATTTTATCCTAGAAATGGAAACACCATTCGTTGTTTGTTAATTTACCACATTTAAGGATAACAGGGTTTCAATTTCTACTACCATATTCAATTATCGTCATGAATCAATTTTTAATGTTGAAGCAGATTATTATGTATGTAATATAATATATTTAATTTTCTAAAATGGGTTTTTACAAATGGTATTAATTCAAAATCTAAAATGATTTTTTTGTGATCAAAACCCGCCAATAAACCCAAACGGTGATCATTAACATTTTATATAATGATTCATCCTCACTCCAAAAAAAATAAATGAATTTTATAACCATTTAATATTCTGTATGTTATCTAAAAACATATAACATAAATTATGTACATCCATCTTCATCTTATAAAATTATCCTTACATGTATATAAGTAAACCGATCATGAAAACCAAGGAAACAAATGATCCCAAACAATGAAATTAAACCTCTTAACACATCAAAAAAGCCATGAGTGACCTTTTAAGGTTATAATAAATAAATTTTATATATAATATGTTCTTAACTTATTAATTAATGAATATAATTTTATTATCTATGATATTAAGATCAAGTGAGGAACACCTTCAGACTTAAGTTAAGGGATTCTAACCAAACCTCAATTATTCCTTCGAGTTTCTCTATCTTTCATTTTAACAAAATGAATTTATCTTATATTTTTATTTAAATTTTACAAATGCTATTTATATTTTTAAAAATCATGTATCAAGATCCATTAAAGATTATTTTTTGTGGATATACATATTTTTAAGTGGTTCCCTTCTCAATTCTTTCCAATAAGCATGCCCGTTTTAAGAGAACTTCCAGAATTCTTACACAATTTCATGTTCACTATATAATATTCTATAAAAAATATATTATTCTTATAAAATCACTCATTTTATTAATAAAACCATATTTTCTTAAATCTTATTTTATATAAAAGATTATCCCCTTTTTTCTTTTACATGATCTTTAATTTTTTCCTTAAACTACACTAAAATGTTTTAAATCTAATGTTTCTTAAATAATCTTTTTACAACATATCACCTAAAATTGACATTACATATCATGATATATGACTAATATACCTTATAATTGTCCATGTATGATCTAATTACTTTCATCCAAGTACTCATTTATTATACACCAATTGGTTATGCTTTATTACATTATTATGATACCCATTTCATTTTATCGATACCCTTATGTTTATATATGTGATTATTTTTGTGGAAAACATATTCAAGAACATTTTGTGATGGGTGTTCCTAGATAGTGCTCCCATTCATTGGGTAAAGTTTAGTCTCATGATACATTATGTGCAACAGTTTTGGTAGTTATCCTTAACTCGTGCTTCGTGTTCAATGATCTTGGTTGTTAGTTGTGACTCAAGCTACTCTATGTGAAACAAGACTTGACTTGAGATAATGTCATGTTTTATGTTGCTACCACATTTTTATGATCCCATGTTTTATATGTAATTATTCCATATGATCAATCATGTTCCATCCTTTTTATATCAATATTTCATGCCTTCTCTCCCATGTATTAAAGCTTTATTATTATGTTTATTCCCTTATTGGGATATTTAGATCATACCTTTTTTAATGTTATCTTCAGGTTATCCTTTGTAGATGTATGATCATAACAGATGTTAGGATCTCAATGTGGAGAATAAATAAAATTTATTTCTATTATTTTTAATTATGTACCTAATCTTACACGACACTAGACTTTAAAATCATTTTCTCACAATATGATGATTAAATATTACTAAAATCATGTAATGGTATGTGTAAATGAATAGGTCCTCTATATTTGGTTTCAAAGGAAGGTCTAGATATTTTTTGAGATTAATAATAGATCAATTTAGTAATAACCTTATATATATGACTAAGTATAAGAAAATGTCCCTAAATTTTGGTAAGTATAGACTAATTGGTTTATCGAGTAAATACATCATTATCTGGATACTACAAGATTATGTGGTTCTGGAACAGATGTACCTAGGAGTTAAAACTCCAACAAGGTGTTTCGATCCTGACTCGGCGTAACTCGGCCCATAAAAATGGGGCTTAATATGCACCTAGTTTGACAATCCTGTGGGATATAATTTGGTAAATTCATGAGATCATTATGAACCATTATTAAAGGAACAAGAAGAAAAGAGCCCATAAGAATATATGTTAAGAAGCACATAACGTATAACCTAGATTTAAACCTAGGGAACAACACTTTTGGATATAATTTTCCTTTAATGTTTTATCCTTTTATGTTTAAGGTTTATTTTTATTCTCATTAGCTCTGTATTCAAGTCCCCTAATTGTACTTTATTTTTCATATTTAATGGTGTTAAGTAGAAGAACACATGAAAACAAACAATGTGATAGGGAATGAGAAGATTGACCTAATGATATACCAAATATAATGGGAATGGGTGATCAAAAATTTATGATAGTACTTTCTTAGCTAACTCAAGTTATGAATAATAATTTTAATCATGTGTAATTCCATCCTACTATAAGTAAATAGAAAGATAACATTGAATCTTTCATGTGGAAAACTCCTCCCATGTTTAGTGGATATTTTTATACTCTCCACATAGAAAGTGGATTAACTTAATTGAAAAGAAATTATCATTCCTCCAGATATCAAAATAAGAGAATGTTGTGTTGGTGCTCTATCATTTTATTAGGGAATCTAATAAGTGGTGGACAATGATCAAGAATGCTAAGTCCCCAGAGGAAATTGATTCTATTTATTTAGAGGAATTCAAGAAAATGTCTTCCAATAAATATTTTCCATGAGACCTCCATATAATTATGAAAATATATTTCCTCAAACATAAGCAGAAGGAAGGTGAGTCTATATGGGATTATGAAGAAAACATTACACCGCTAGCAAGATATGCTTCCAACATTTTCAAGAACACTGAAATCAAGGGTAATTTCTTCTTTAGCAGACTAAAGCTGAGCCTATGAAAATCATTATTGATTGGTGACTTCGATAGTTATGCCGAGATTTTACATTATGTCCTCAAGGATGAAATAGAGATCGGATACACTCAATGGTTTCATGCGCCTAGTGGAAAAAAATGGAAAATGGAGTCTAATATTTGTGGTTTAGAAAATAAATCCCATGATAGAAAAAACACCAAACATCCCACATGTAAAAATGTGGTAAGAAGTACCATGGGAACTGTCTAAAGGGAACCGATAATTGGTTCCCATTTTGAGGAATGGGTCATTTTTCTAAGAAATTTTGTAGGGATATAAATAATTACCATAACGTGGAGTAATAATTGAAGGTTAACATCAACACTCAACCTATAGTGCAGTGTCACAACTTCAAGGAACATGGGAATTATGCAAACAATTCCCCAAAAACAAGGGTTTTCAAAGGCAATCAACAACAACCTTCATGGAAATAAAGAAGGGATTATGCTATCACTACTACTATAGTGGAGTCATACAACGATGTGGTGATAGGTACCCTAGTTATTAATTCAAGAATCGAGAACATACTATTGATTGTAGTTCTATTCATTCTCTCATATCATTCAAGTTTAGTAGAACTATAAAAACAACACCTCAAAATATGGATGTTGAATTATATGTGAGAATAGTTAATGGGGGAATTATTGTTTCCAAGTTTTATAATTCCTCCGTGATAAATGTTTGTCGACTGAACACCCCATAAAATCTTTTCATACTTACTCTAGAAGAGTTCTATTATATTTTGGGAATGGATTGGCTATCTTTATATAAATCCAACATCAACTCTCAGGAATGGTAGATCACTATTAACCTCTCAGAGTATCCACCAATCTTGTACAAGTGTAAGGATGAAAATTAATATCCTTTAGACTCATTTCCTCATGTGTGGATATTGTTTCATTATGGAAAAGAATATCTTTTTCAAATGATTGAGACAAAGGAGAGAATCATGCTCGAAATAATGTCCATCCTGAGGGATTACACTATTGTATTCCATGAAGATTTTCTTCGTATTCCTCATGACTGAGAGGTTGAGTTCTCAATTGAAATTATTTCTGGATATCAACCTATATTGAACACACCTTATAGAATGACCACTATATATATCAAAGATTTAATGAAGTTATTATAGGAGAATCTGGAGAAGGGTTTTATATGATCAAGTGCTTCACTAAGGGGTGCATCAATCCTCTTCATTTAGAATAAGGATGGATCAATTCACCTTTTATTTGATTATTGTGAGCTTAATAAAATTATGATAATGAACAATTATCCCCTACATTAGATTGATGACATGTTCGATCATCTATGTGCGTCTAATAAATTCTTTAAGGTGGACCTTTAGTCAGGATATCAATAATTAAAGGTGAGGAAGAAATATATTCCCAATACTACCTTTTGAATGATGTATGGACAATATGAGTTCACAGTGATGCCCTTAGGACTCATTAATTCCCCATAAGTATTCATGGATTTAATTAATAGATTATTTAGAGATTAACTAAACAAATTTTTGGTAGTCATTATCGATGATATTCTAATATACTCTATGGGAAATGAGGAACATGAGGGGAATTTGAATACTATACTAATGAATTTGTAAAGGGAGAAAATTTTTGCAATGTGAAGACCTATCCCCCGGGGTCCGTATCGTGAATACCCCATGCCCGCCATCAATAGGCCAGGGGCTGGCGACTAGCACCGAAGGGGTATTCCCAAAAACTGGGAAGGCAGTGCCTTTATAACCTATAAGAACAGGCAACCAAGAACACAAAAAGAATCGAACACAAGTAAAATAAACAGTAAAAAAAAGTGAGTACAGTAATTAAAAAGGGTCCATAATATAAGCCTAACTAGAAAGTACAAGAAACTAAAAGTACAAGTAAACTGGAACATGAAGGAAGACAACTGCTGGATCATCCTCTGAGGTTCCTACTAGAAGGGTAGGTATAGATCTCCTCATTAGATCTCCTTGTCCAACTGTCTCCTCTACGTACGAACACGCCATATGTTCCACCTCTGGGCACCATCCAGTCCTGGTACTCTGAGCCTTAGTCAGTGTTGTCTCTTGTCTTCATCCAACACAATAAGCTGCGGACATAGCCTGTGCAGGGGTGAGTATAATGATAATCAGTACTGACCCTGAGACCCTCAAGGTCTCACAAAATCCACAAAGGATAAACCACAAAGTATGAAATCAATAGATAACCCTACGTAGGTATATGACCATACATATACCTAAGTTATCAAGTAATCCATCTCAATCATGAGGAAAACACAGAGGTACTGACTCAGCTCACACTAGAATTTTTTCTAGTGGTCGTATCAACTAACATTCCCAGTCACAACGTAGAAAACCTCGGTTTCTTGATAACTTATCCTCTATCGAGTATAGTGGGCCTATCTCATCACACGAAGGTGCTACCCACTAACATTGGACTGTTGAGGTACTCCTCCTGTCATAGACCGTGGGTCTGTCGGGTCCCCAAGGTGCTCCCCACCGTGGGTCTGTCGCGTCACCAAGGAGCTCCACCTTGTGGCCTGTTGAGGTACTCCTCCTATCCAGTATCATGGGTCTTCCATGTTACCAATTAACTCCCCACCATGGGTCTGCCGCATCACCAAGGCACTCCCCACTAGGCCTATCAAGTCACTCTGAGTTTAAACGATCAGTAGTCGTCAAGTCTCAGCCAGCCACTGGGTTCCGGCACTATGCTTGCTCATCTTCGGGAGGATCTTCTCCACAAGCTACTATTTGATACACCAACTACCACGATGTCCCAAAATGAATTATCTCAAAGGTCTTCCATATCATAAGGGTCTTAACGTAACAAACGTTGCGTCAATCGGATGCCTCGTCTGTGAGTAATTAGCCTTTTTACCCCGGGACCCGGTTGGATTCTTACTCGATCCAACCCGACCATACCACATCTCAATACGAATATTAGTGGGGTATTACTCAAAGATACTGTCTCTCTCCAAAATTCCCAACACCGCTGACGGTTCTTCAAACGAACATCTGGTGCCAAAGTTATTTCCCTGAAAAGATAAATTGGTCGTAGTGGGCTCGGGTCCAGTCCGACCCAGTCCGACCTACCCGGCCTGAAGTACGGTCCGGCACATTTGGTTAGGCCAAGACTATTTATTCCGGCCAAGCCCATACTGGGTGGCCCGACCCATGGGGCGGTTCAGCAGACCAAGATGGGCAGCGGGGCGGCAGTCCAGCCGCGGGGCGGCGGCCGACCGGACGGGGGTCGGCGGTCCGGTCATGGGGCGGTTGTCCGGACGGGGGTCAGCGGTCTGGCTGCGGGGCTGTTGTCGGGTAGCTAGTTTATACCGCAGCCGTGGGTCATGACGGATCCACAGACGGTGGTGGTGGATGTGGTTGGCGCGGAGGCCGTGGGGCGGCGCCGTTGCGTTGTCGCCTTCGTTGCAGTCGGTGGTGGCTGCTGGGCGGCACCGTTGCGACTTCACCTTTGTCGTGGCTGGTGGTGGTGTTGGATGCCATTCTCGTGCTCCGACCGTGGATGGTTGCCATACTCTTCCATCGTGAAGAACACCACAAGATTATGGGAAGGTTCGGGCCATGTTTATTTGGAATGTACCCTCCGTGTTAGGGTGGTATCATATTGATCAACAAGAACGTAAAAAAATAACGACAAGCTTTACAACCTTCTATAATGATTCATTCACAATCCACAATAGAAATAAACGAAAGAATATAGGAAAATATTCACACGCAAATAAACCCCTACTTAATCATTGGCTGACTTTGACGAAGAGGGAAGAAGGTGAAGTTGACAATGTTCGTCTCATCCACCACACACATACAATTCTGGGCTCGTGCATCAGTTCGTCATATTAGATGAAGTTCCTCCTTGAAGGGTGTCCCGAGGAAGAAGTTGAAGTCGGTGTTCTTCTTCGGTGGAGCATTCTTCATTGGAGAGATTTTCTCCAAGGGCTCTCCCTTTTCCAATCCTTTCCCTCAATCCCACCAAAATGAAAATATCCAACTTAATAATTTATGTTTTTCAAATTAAAGTATGTGGGAACATTTCAAGTTGGCACAAAATTAATTTGCTTAATTAATTAACTTGGTTGGCATAATAAATGTTGGAGGATTTGAAGAGGCTCCCTTACATTTAATAGGAAGTTTGAGGGTTTCTCCCAATTAAAGGGGAGTTCATGGGGGTTTAATCCCCGGTAGTCCCCACCACCATAACCTCTCATGTCATGTTTAGGTCTGGTGGTCCCCACTTCTCAACAACCACATGTGGAATGATTTGACCAAATAAAATAAAATGTGAGATTATTTTATTTTATTATTTTCCATGAAAAACACAAAAATTAACATTCACCCTCAACCAACAGTCATCGAGGAGAAAGTCGTCTTAAGATAATATCGGTGCTACAAGCTCAACGGTGCCCTCAGATTTCAATTCTGACAACCAGTTCAAATGTTAGAAAATCCAACTTGCACGATTACTGAACTTACCCAAAATATAGTTCAGAAATTCATTCTGGGCACTCCGAGCCTCAGAATCACGCACTGTCAATTTTCGCAGTCTCATAAAACTCTCATATATTAAATATATATTATAGGTAAATTCAAGGTCTTTACATTCTCCCCAACTTATTGCTCTACGTCCCCATAAGCCACAACTCAAACTAGGTGAAAAAGAGGGTATACTGAGCACGCATTTGAGCCTCCGGCTCCCATGTGCTCTCCTGGAGGTTCCCGTGCTGCCTGTGAACGCGCACCAGAGGTATCCACCATCCATGAAGGACCCACTTCTATTGATCCTCAATATCAACTAGATCCTCCATAAAAGTGGAATCATCATTGAAATCCAGCTCGCCATGGTCGATGACGTGGGAATGGTCATGCACATATCTCTTTGGCTGGGATACGGAAGACATTGTGCACCCGGTGCAACTGAGGTGGAACAGCTAAGCGGTATGCCACCTCACCAACTCCACTGAGGACATGAAAAGGTCCGATTAATCTCAGAGATAACTTTCTACCTATTCTAAATCTCTACAAACCTCGTCAAGGAGTGACCCATAGAAACACGTAGTCGCCATCCAAGAACTCCAGAGGTCTCCATCTCTTGTCGGCATACGACTTCTACCTTCTTTGTGTAGTCTTCATCTACTCCTGGATAATCTACACCTTCTATGTTGTAGCATATACAATCTCTGGTGCCACTAGTGCTGACTCCCCTGGGTCAGTCTAGCACAAAGGTGATCTGAAATGTTTCCCGTATAACACCTCAAAAAGTGGCATTCCAATTGTGGAGTGATAGCTGTTGTTGTATGAAAACTCCAACAAAGGAAAGTGACCCTCCCTGCTACGACTGAATTCGAGGACACAAGCACATAGCATGTCCTCGAGGGTCTGAATGGTCTGCTCAGTCTGGCCATCTGTCTAAGGATAGAAGGCGGTGCTCAAATGAAACTGTGTCCACTACTGAAAAATGATCATATACCCACGGTTAAAAACCGTGGGTACAGACCCCAAAACCTTGGGTATAGGCTATTCCCACGGTTTGAGGAACTGTGGTCATTGGTGGTGTCAGTATAGGTCCATGACATATACCCATGGTTTGGGAATATAACACCCCAAGCTTCCACGGTATGCTTCTCTTTGAATAATACATCAGCGTGTGTTGTATGCAACTTCAAGTTCTAACACACCACAACCAATCAAACAAGCCATTATGAAAAGTAATACCCACTTTTTAAAATTTTATACATTTTATCTTTCAAAATTAACTTCATTTTTGGATTTGAAAAATTGATATTAGCTTAGGGTGAATTTTTTTTTCAGAAAACTTTTAATTTTTGATAAATACTGAAAAACATTGAGTTATAGTTTGAAACCGAATTTTTATTTAAATAATTATTTATTTTATTTAAGTTTATTTTAGTTCAAAATAGATACATAATACCTATGTAAGTTCAATTTAATTCATTGATTTCAGTTTATAATAATTTTAGATATATAAAAATTTTATTGAACTTTTCACAATCTTTTACCCACCTCCTAGGAAAATTTGCAAATTCACATAAAACATAATTTTACCGCTTGTGTGAGTTGAATTTCATTAATCTGAGAGACACTATCAATTTAAAGAAGTAAAATTTGGTTCAATAAGATAAAATATTGTTTGCTGAATAGTAACTTTTTACTTTTATTTACCACGGTTAAAAGTAAATAGGGTAACTAAGGGTAAAAATGATATTATTATTACCCTAACACATGTCCTAATTCTGCTTGATAAGTATAGTTCCACCTAAAAAACTAAGGAATAAAAATGGAACATATTTGGCCCACTTGGATTATATTAGGACACTTATTATTATTTTATTTAAAGAAGAGTTAAAAGAGTTAATATCAAAGTTTAATAACTAAATCATTTTTAATATAGGGTTATAAAAATATTAATTCAACTATAAATATTAATTATAAAGCTAAAAATATTTCCTAAATAATTGTATTTTATTTATATTTTTTATACATTAAATAATTTAATTTATTTATGACACAATGATGATGCAGTAATTAACAAATTAATAAAATATTAAAATAATTAATATTATAAATATCCAAATAAATGTAATTTTTGAATTTTTATGAATTACACTAATTTTATAGGTTAATATGACATATTAGGGCTGGTTGTGTGAATTGTTTTCAAAGTAAAATTTTTGTTATGAATTTACCAAAAACAAAACAACAAATAGTGTCAAAATTGACATAAAAGAGTTTTTTAAACAAATATTATATTATTAACTAAAATTATGTTCCAAAAATTCTAAGGATCTCCCAAAAGACTTATATAATGATATTTGTATCATTAATGAACTATTAGGGGTTCGATTAGAAGTATATAGTTTGTTTATTAACCATGTAACATTATAATAAAAGAGACATGGTAAATGTCAAACTATTTAACTAAGAGTTAAATCTGAAAGGTAAAGTTAATATAGTGACCAAACATGTCTAAAACCTGTTGGTTGAGTGTTTCTCGACACATACACACCTTATCCCTTAAATAATCCATTTTGGAGCCATTATAAACTGAAAATGATTTTATTATAAAATAATATTTCTTGTTTTCCCTAAGGTTCCCCTCACCCCTATTATAAAATGGCACTCCCCTTATCTCTAATTCAAACCTTCAATGCCATTTGGCTCAGCAAACCTCTACCCAAATACCATATCAACTATCCTCTCTTCATTCCAGAGGCCTTCATTTAATTATAAATCAAACCTATGGAACCCTTTTGATCAAATCAAAAGGAAGAACCCGAAGAAGAGGTAAATATTTCATCACCTCTTTCAAGTTCTTTTCTTCTTCCACTTCCTTTTTATTTGTTTTTTCCATTATAAAATAATAAATCAAGTATCTTCTATATACTATGATGTTATTATTAATATGGTACAACCAAATTCATTATTATATCCATCCTTTGAATGACATGTCACCATACGTGTGTACGTACGGCTTACCGTCTCCACGTTGTGGTGTAACTATTATTCAATACATTATTATTTGGATGGGTATAATAATGATGTGTAATTGATGTAAATAATATATAAATATAATGATAAGGATTCTGTATATATGATATAAAATCCAATTATATATTATTTTAATGTCAAAATAATGATATTGTTGCTCGTGTGTACGTATAGATTACCGTCTCCACGAACGTGACGAGATTCATTCCCCATCGTATCCATTGAAACCTAATTTTCATTAGATGATTAAAAATAATTATTAAAGACTTGGTATAATTATGGATATGAATAAGATACATCCCATCCATAACAAATATGACTCACATAAAAAATAATATAAAAGAAAATGAATCCGTTAACACCCAAAACAATGATAATACTAAGATATTTTTAACAAAACAATGTTAAAAGATCATATATGATATCATATTAATGTATATAATTCTTTTATAATTTAATAAAAATTATTTCACCATTATATGGTAGGTTAACCTACCCTCGACCAAGGAGAAAGTACTGAGTAAGGGGTTTCTTATCTAACTTTTAATTCTGTGAGATTTCCATTATTCACCACTTATTTATTGCATGTGGTGTATTGTGTGCTGAAATTTGATATATATTATCATGATTCTCTTTATATTCATGATATTTTGTGATTAATTTGGTTATTATTGACTATTTTTCATATGACTCGATTGATTACAACAAGGTATGGGTTTATTTCCGAATCTCTCAATTATCCAAGGTTGTTTATATGTAATTATCTATTGGGACATCTTTATCATATACATCCATGTTTCTTAAAAATATATTTCAAAACATTCTTACTATTTTATATAAAATGGGTTAAAGTCATTTATACCCTTTTTTGTCCTTTTATAAGATGTTTATAAAGGAATCTTTCTGTCATTTTTAAAACAAGATCCTTTTGAACCTTTTCAAAAAAAAATTAAGGTAAGAATGTCTTTTTTAACGTATAAGATGGGTGCGGATATTTACCACCATTATAAAATAGTCAAAGCTTACCTTACATGCTTATAAGAATATTTTCAAAGTAAATGTTTTATTTAATAATTATGTGACATTTAAATAATTTCAAAAAAAAAGAGATATTTCCCTCAAATAGTTTTGATTTCATCTATGTCAACATCCTATGAAGGATTTTAAGCTTATTTGATGTTGAATTATTATGATACAAAAAATCCATATTTTATTGAAGGTTTTGTGATATGTTTGACTGTGGATGTGTTATTTTTATACCATTCATTATTTATGGATAATGTATTAACATTTCATATGCTAGTTTTAATAGGAATGTTTATGTTATGTTTAAACATGTTCATATGTGGAATGCATTGGATTTAGTAATTGATGGGTGGAGCCCGCTATAGCTCCTCGATGCATCGGTAGGTCTCTTGAGAAAAACTAGTATCTTGGCACAATGCCTTGAAAAAATATTATTTGTAGTCTTGTAACAAGGCCTTGACTATGTGTTTATGATAGTCTGGCATTATGCATTCCCTCATTATGAAAGTGGTTATTGATATTGCATGTGATTATTCAACTAGTAGAATATCCATGTGAATAATTAAATGGAATTATTTTATTTTATTTTATTGATATTATGCTGAAGTTAAATTTTAAAAGGATTTTTGTGTTTTCTAAACATTTCCATCAATGTTTACGATTATTTATGAAAGTTTCTGCTATATTGTTATCCTTACTGAGCATCTGAGCTCACCCCTTTCTATGTTTAATTTTTTCCCGCATGTGAAAGAGTATTTTATTAATGACCTACAGGGATAGTCTGAGGGGATATGAGTGTGTAATATGGAGACTATGTTGTTGTAGTGTTTCACTTTATAATGTAATGTAAGACTTATGAATGTATCTAGTGTTTCAAAGGCTACTAAACTAATCGGTCTTTCGTGACTTGATCTTTTGTGATCGTTCCAATGTTATTTAATAATGCACTGACTCTGGATAACTAGGGTCAGGGCGTTACAGTTGGTATGGTAGAAAGTTTATTACAGAACTTGGAATCAAGATTTAGAAAAACTCTGATTAGATCACAAATCCCTAAGATAGTCTTTGAGGATTATTATAGAAGAACTTCCTAGAATTTTGGTATTGTAGAGATTTTGTGAGTTTTCCAAGCAATACATCCCTATTTGTATATGAGCAGGTAGAGGCGGCTCTAGCAGAGATGTACCTAAGGGTAAAACCTGAAAACACCGATTTGAGTTTTACTCGAATAGGAACTGGTGCACGACAATGGGACTTGTTGCACTCTGGGTTTTGACACTCCCAGGGGATATGCTTAGGATAATTCTCATTTTATTTAAAAACCATTATGAAGGGATTATGTGTATATACTTACTCAAAGAAAACATTTTTATGATTATGGATTATATCCATAAACTGTTCAATTTATGTTAATTGTTTTACAAGTTTGGATTTATGTATTGCGATTCACAAACTAATCTAGTTTATAACATTGTTTATAAATGGTGCATAGTGGAAGGAATAGAAACTTTATCAACTAATGCATTCCATGTAGGGATTTACCTCCAGCTCAAGATAATTATAGTGGATATGGTGATAAAATGGGTGTTGATCAGCATATCACCATACTGGGACAACTCACTCGGGTTATGAAGAATAACCTTACCCGTATGGAGCACCCTGATCCACAGCATGGAGGATCAATGTTAGATCGCTTCATGAGGAAACAACCTCCAACATTAAATGGGATTAAAAATCCAATAGTAGCTGAGCAATGGATAAATTCCTTAGAAAAATATTCCATGCCTTGGGCATTAGTGAAAGGGAAAAAGTTATCATGGCAGTTTACCGCCTCACTAGAGATGCTGATCAATGGTGGTCGTTAATTCAAAACACAAAGGAAGAATATTAGGTATCAAATATGGAATTTAGGGTGTTTAAAGATATTTTCTTAGAAAAATAATTTCCTCGTGGCCATTGAGCATATATGGAAAGGCAATTTTTGAGTTTGAGGCAAAAGGAGGATGAGAATGTCACAAAGTATGAGGATAACTTTAAAAGGTTAGTGAGTCATGCTATAGATTATATACATAACACAAGAAGTAAGATTTTTCGTTTCGTTGATGGGTTAAAACAGTATCTCCGTCGAGCATTGGCCTCACAATCCTTCTCGTCGTACGACGATATTGTCTCATGTGTGATCAAGACAAAAAAATAAATCTCTAGGTCTTACGAATTTAATGCAAAAAAAGAGAATAATATATCGATTGAACACTCTAGAAATGGAAATAAGGGAATGAAAGGAAAATTTGAATATCCATATTGCAGTAAATGTGGGAATAAACACCTCAGTACTTGCCTGAAGGGAATGGGAGTCTATTACAAGTGTGGTGAAAAAGGCCACCAATCTCATGATTGCTTGGGGAAGAAAGAGGTTGTCGATGTTGAATGCACCAATTGTAGAGAAAGGAGGAATTATACGAATGAATATCCATAGCGCCAAGGGAAATTACCTCAGAAAAGGATAAGGGATAAAGGACAAGCTTATTTTATCACTACAATTGAGGTTGAAGCTTTGAAATATGTAGTGGTAGGTAATTTAATGGTTTCCCCAAGTTTAGAAATGCTTTATTTGATTCTAGATCATAACATTGTTTCATATCTTCCTATATTGCTAATAAAATTACATATTTCCAATTTTATTTAACAAGGTAGTTGTCAGTTATAACTCCTAAGGGGAGTATCATCGTAACAATGTTTTGTGAATCTGTTACCATTAGATCATATAAATGTGATTTATCTGCTCATCTCATCATCATACTTATGATTGATTTTGATATAACCCTCAATATGGATTGTCTTTCAGACCGTGATGTGAAGATTTATTATAAGAAGAAGGAGGTTACAATTTTTGATGATGGTAATAAAGAACACCTTATTTTTAGAGCATAAGCATCACCACCTAATGCTTATCTAGATCCAACCTCAGTAGATCAACTAAATTAAATTATCGGGGAGGAACAGAATGAAATAACTATGGGTGAGGAAAGGAATGTTCAAATAGAGAATGTACCTATTGTGAAAGAATATGTTGATGGGTTTCCCGAAGATTTACTTGGACATCCACCAGAATGGGCAATTGAGTTTTCCATTGACTTAATTCTTCGTTCAAGGCCCATATCGAAGACTCCATATAGAATGGACACTGTAGATTTAGTGGAATAAAAGAAATAACTAGTGTAATTGAGTAATAAGGTATTTATTTTCCCTAGTGTTTCACCATGGGGATCCCCTGCCCTTTTTGTTAAGAAGAAAGATGGATCTATGAGGTTATATATCGACTATAGGGAGATCAATGCTAAAACAATAAAGAACAAGTATCCCCTACCTTGTATTCATGATTTATTTGACCAACTGCATTGATCTTAATACTTTTCAAATATTTACCTTCGATCTGGATACCATCAGTTGTGTGTGAAGATGGAAGACATTCCGAAGACAGCATTTTGAACTAGGTACGGGCATTATGAGTTTACATCAATGACTTTTGGAATGACTAATGCACCCTCTGTCTTCATGGATCTAATTAACAGAGTTTTCAAAGAATATATCAATGATTTTATAGTGGTATTTGTTGATGATATCTTCATATACTTCAAAATGTATGAAGATCATGAAAATCACTTGCGCATTATCCTGAATACTCTTAGAAGACATGAATTATATGGGAAGTTTAGCATGTGCAAATTATGGCTTTAGGTGATTTTTTTTCTTGGTCATATTGTCTCTAAGTATGGAATCTCATGTTTAACCTTCTATGACAGGAGAAATCCAAGAATGGCCATCACCGACGAGTATAACTATGCTACACCGTTTTATTGGTCTAGCAGGTTATTATCGATGTTTCGCCCAGAATTATTCCCAGTTGGCTAACCCATTAACAAAGATCACACGAAAAGGGGTTAAATTTGTTTCGAAAAAAGAGTGTGAAGAATGTTTTGAAGATCTAAAGAGAATATTAGTCAATGATCCTATATTGAATCTACCATCTAGGAATGATGGGTTTTTATTTATAGAGATGCTTTAAAAAAAGGATTTGGTAGTGTCCTTATGCACAATGATAGGGTTATTGTCTATGCATCATGACAGCTAAAAATTCATGATAAAAACTATCCTACTCAAGATCTTGAGTTAGCAGTTGTAATATTTTCCTTGAAGATATGGATACACTATCTATATATGGAAAATGTGAGGTTTACACTAATCAAAAGAGTTTGAAGTTTATTTTCTAACAAAAATAACTCAACATGAGGCAAAGGAGATGGCTTCAACTATTCAAGGATTATTATTTCACGATACACTACCACCAGGGGAAGGAAAATAAGGTGGAAGATGCTTTGATTAGAACGGATCATGGAGTTTTTAACAAGATGAGAATTGAAAGGGATCGTATTTTCATGGATCTAGTGTAGATCGATATGGGAATTACCATGGAAGGTGAAACATCAATACTTTTTCAAATGGTTTCCAAACCATATTTACAAGAAAGGATAAAGAGTTCTCAGACCAATGATGATGAATTTCAAAAGAAGATTAAAGCTAAGAATGATGGTAGATTGAGTGACTCTGTGTTTGAAGATGGAATTTTGAAATTTGTGAAGAGACTTTGTGTTCCCGATATACTTGATCTAAAAAGGGAATTGTTGGACGATGCTCATAGTTCTAATTTATCTATACACCATGGTTGCACCAAAATGTATTGGGACTTGAAGGAACATTTTTGGTGGGACAACAAGATGTGGGAGATTGCTGATTTTGTGTCAAGATATATGGTTTTTCAACAAGTGAAAGCTAGAAGGAAATAGCCTGGGGGAGTCATGAAACCTCTTCCCATACCTGAGTGGAAATGGTATAATATTATGATGGACTTTTTTGTGGGACTACCAAAGACTCCAAGAAGGAATGATGCAATATGGGTTATTGTTGATAGTCTTACCATGTCAGCTCATTTTTTTGATATAAGTGAAGATTTACCACTTGAACGTTTAGCATGACAATATATTAATGAAGTTGTAAAACTTCATGGAGTACCATTATCGATTGTTTCTGATCGTGATCCATGTTTTACATCATGATTCTGGAAAATTCATCAGAAATATTGGGATACTAAACTTTGTTTGAGCACTGCCTACCACCCCCAAGCTGATGGACAATTAGAACAGACTATTGAAACCTTAAGAGATATGTTGTGATCATGCTCACTTGACGTTCAAGGTATGTGGGATCAATATTTAGATTTGGTAGAATTTTCCTATAATAATAGTTTTGATTCAAGTATTAGTATGGCACCATATGAAGCGTTATACAGAAAGAGATGTCTCACACCAACCTATTGGGATGATGTTGGTGAAAGAAAACACATAGGCCCAGAACTGGTGGAGGAAACGATGGAAAAGGTGAAGGTAATCCAAAACTACATCAATGAAGCTCAAAGTAGGCAGAAGAGCTATGCCGATAATTGAAGTAAGGATTTTGAATTTCAGGTAGGAGATCATGATTTCTTGAAGGTATCTCCATGGAATGGTGTTATAATTTTTGGTATGAAAGGTAAATAGAGTCCCAGGTACATCAGACCTTTCTAAATTCTAGAACAAATTGGGGTTGTAGCTTACTATTTGGAAATGATGCCAAGTCTCTCCAAAGTTCACGATGTGTTCCACGTATCACTATTGAGAAAATGCATGCCAGAACCAATGCATTTACTCACCGATGAGGAATTAGAACTATAACTCGATCAGTCTTATTGTGAAGATCCTGTCAAGATTCTTGATACAAGAGAACAAGTGCTGAGGAACCAGATGACTCGTCTGGTAAAAGTTCTATGGAGAAACCATAAGATGGAAGAGGCAACATGGGAACCTAGGGAACTTATGATGAAGAACCACCCGATTATTTTAATGCATTAATATTCTAGAAATTTCTAGGATGAAAGTATTTGGAGGAGGGGAGAATGTAACACCCCACGCTTTCACGGTACGCTTCTCTTTGAATAATACAATAGTGTGTGTTGTACGCAACTTCGAGTTCTAACACACCAAAACCAATCAAACTAGCCATTACGAATAGTAATAACCACTTTTTGAAATTTTATAAATCTTATCTTTCAAAATGGTCTTCATTTTTGGATTTGTAATATCGGATTTAGCTTAGGGTGAATTTTTGTTATTTTTCAGAAAACTTTCAATTTTTGTTGAATAGTGAAAATCACTAAGTTATAGTTTGAAACTGAATTTTTATTTAAATAATTATTTATTTTATTTAAAATTATTTTTAGGTCAAAACAAATACATAATACCTATATAAGTTCAATTTAATTAATTGGAGTCAGTTTATAATAATTTTAGATATATAAAAATTTTATTGAACTTTTCACCGTCGTTTACCCACCTCTTAGAAGAATTTGAAAAGTCACATAAAACATAATTTTACCACTTCTGTGAATAATATTTTGAAAATCTGAGAGACATGGTTTATATCTAGGAGTAAAATGTGGTTCAATAAGATAAATTTTTTTTGGATGAATAGTAACTTTGTACATTTATTTACCACAGTTAAAAGTAAATAGGGTAATAAAGGGTAAAAATTGCTATTATTATTACCCTAAAACATGTCCTAATTCTATTGGATAAGTATAGTTCGACCAAAAAACCTTTGGAATAAAATATGAACCTCTTTGGTTTACCTGAATTAGATTAGGACACTTATTATTATTTTATTTAAAGAAGAGTTAAAAGTGTTAATATCAAAGTTTAATAACTAAAACATTTTTAATATAGGGTTATACATAATATACATTTGACTATAAATATTATGTAAAAATCTAAAAATACTTCATTCATAATGGTATTTTATTTATATTTTTTAGACATTAAATAATTTAATTTATTTATGACACAATGATGATGCAGTAATTACCTAATTAATGAAATATTAAAATAATTGATATTATAAATATCCAAATAAATGTAATTAGAGACTTTTTATGAATTACACTAACTTTCTAGGTTAATATTACATATTATTTTTGTTTAGATGAATTGTTTTTTATGTAACAATGCTGTTATGAATTTATCAAAAACAAAACACCAAATAGTGTCAAAATTGACAAAAAAGAGTTTTTAAAACCAATATTATATTATTAATTGATATTATATTCCTAAAAATATAAGGTTCGGCCAAAAGACATATATAATGATACGTGTATCATTAATAAACAATTTGTATTTCACTTGGAAGTATATAGTAAGTTTATTAACCACATAATATAATAATACAAAGAGACATGGTAAATGTCAAACTATTTAACTAAAAGTTAAATCTAAAATGTAAAGTTAATATAGTGACACAAACCTATATAAAACCTATGGTTTGAGTGGTTTACGACCCATCCCAACCCTATCCTTTAAATATTCCATTTTGGAGCCATTAGAAACTGAAAATGATTTTATTATAAAATAATATTTCTAGCTTTTCCAAAGGTGCCCCTCACCCCGTTTATAAAAGGTCACTCTACCTTCTCTCTAATTAACACCTTAAAATCCATTTGGATCGGCCAAAATATACCCAAATACCCTCTCAACTGTCTCCCCTTCATCCTAGATGCCTTCCTTTATCCATAAATGCAACCTAATGAGCACTTTTGATCAAATCAAAAGGAAGAACCTGAAGAAGAGGTTAATATTTCATCACCTCTTTTGAGTTCCTTTCTTCTTTCACTTCCTTTTTATTTGTTGTTTCAATTATAAAATAATAACTAACATATCTTCTATATATTGTGATGTTATTATAAATATGTTACAACCAAATTCTTTATTCTATCCATCCTTTCAATGACATGTCACCATACATGTGTACGTACGGCATACCGTCTCCACGTCATGGTGTAATTGGTATTCAATACATTATTAATTGGATGAGTATAATAATGATTTATAATTGATATAAATAATATATATAACAAGATAAGGATTATGTATATATTATATAAAATCCAATCATATATTATTTTAATATCAAAAGAATGATATTGTCACCCGTGCGTATGTACAGATTACCGTCTCCACGAACGCGATGAGCTTCATTCCCCATCGTATCCATTAAAGACTAATTTTCATTAGATGATTAAAAATAATTATTAAAGACTTGATATCATTCTGAATATGAATAGGATACATCCCATCCATCACAAATAAGACTCACATAACAATGAATATAAAGGAAAATGAATCCGTTAAAACCTGAAACAATGATAATACTAAGATATTATTAACAAAACAATGTTAGAAGATCATATATCATATCATATTAATGTATATGATTCTTTTATAATTTAATAACAATTATTTCACCATTATACAAGAGGTTAACCTACCCTTGACCATGGAAATAGTAGAATGTAAGGGGTTTCCTATCTCACTTTTAATTCTGTGATATTTCCATTCTTCACCACTTATTTATTACATGTGGTGTATTGTGTGCTGCCATTTGATATATATTATCATTATTCTCTTTATATTAATGATATTATGTGATTAATTTGTTGGTTGTTGACTATTTTTCTTACTACTCAATTGATTACAATGAGGAAAGGGATTATTTCACAATATCTTCATTATCCGAGGTTGTTTATACGTAATTATCTACTAGGTCCTCTTTATCATCCACATCCATGTTTCTTGAAAATGTATTTCAAATAATTCTTACTATTTTATAGAATATGGGTTAAAGACATTTATACCCTTTTGTAATTTTTATAAGATTTTTATAAAGGAATCATTCCATCGTTTTCCAAACAAGGTCCTTTTAACCTTTTCGACAAAATTATGGTACGAATGTCTTTTTTATCTTATACAGTAGGTGCAGCTGTTTTTTGCCATTATAAAATCATCAAATAATACCTTACAAGATTATAAGAATATTTTCAAAGTAAATGTTTTATTTTATAATTATGTTACTTTTAAATGATTTCAAAAAATATATATTTCTATCAAATACTTTTGATTTCATCTATGTCAACATCCTTTGATGGATTTTAAGCTTATTTGAAGTTGATTTATTATGATAATAATCATCCATATTGTGTTGAAAGTTTTTTGATATGTTTGACTATGGATGTGTTATTTTTATACCATTCATGGTTTATAGATAATGTATTGATGTTTAGTATGCTAGTTTTACTACGAATGTTTAAGTTATGTTTAAACCTTTTCCTATGAGGAATACATTGGACTTAGTATGTCATGGGTGGAGTCCGCTATAGCTCCTGGATGCATCGGTAGGTCTCATGAGACAATCTACTATCTTGGCACAGGGCCTTCACAAAATCTTATTTGTAGTCTTTACACAAGGCCTTGACTATGTGGTTATGATAGTCTGGATTTATGTATTTCTTTATTATGAAAGTGGTTATTGATATTGCATGTGATTATTATACTAGTAGAATATCCATGTGAATAATTAAATGAAATTATTTCATTTTATTTTTTCCATATTATGCTGAAGATCATGTTTAAAAGGATTTTGTTTTAGTTATACATTGCATTAAATGTTTATGCTTTTTTTGAATGTTTTGGCTATATTGTTATCCTTACTGAGCATCTGAGCTCACCCCTTTCTAAGTTTTATTTTACCCAGAATGTGAAGAAGTATTTTAGGACTCACTTGTCGGGATAGTATAAGGGGATATAAGTGTGTAATATGGATACTATGTTGTCGTAGTTTTTCACTTTATCATGTAATGTAAGACTCATGAATGTATCTAGTGATTCCAAGGCCAGTAAACTAATCTGTCTTTCGAGACTTGATATTTTGTGATCATGCCAATGTTATGTAATATTGCACCAACTCTCGGTAACTGGGGTCGGGGTGTTATTGGGAAAACCATGGTTATAGGTTTTTCCACTTTTTCAGAACTTTATACCCACAGTTTGGGAACCATGGGTATAACGTATTTTACCAAATAGCGGCCCGCAGGATTCGATGTCGCGACCCCTACTCCATTCACGAGCGACCTTACCACTACCCCATCACCACTTATATGCATGTATATATCTATATATATTTAAATATATTTATATAAACTGTGGGTATAGAGGAATAAACCATGGGTATAGAACTCTCGCCAAATTTGTTTTGTTCCCGCGGAAAAAATAAACTTCTCACGCACACGTCGGAAACCCATCCCCTTAGTTTTTCAAAACCGTGGGTATAAATTTTTCTCTCCGATGACTATACCCACGGTTTTGGGAAATACCATGGGTATAGGTCACCTTATCCCCACGGTTTTGGGAAAACCATGGGTATAGACATATTTTGATACCCAATTCCCATGGTTTGGAGAAAACTGTGGGTATAGGGTAGCCTATGCACACGGTTTGGAGAAACCGTGGGAATAGGCTATCAAAAAATGCCTATACCCACGGTTTTCCCAAAACCAGGGGGATAGGTTGACCTATACCCATGGTTTTCCCTAGAACAGTGGGTATAGGTCCATTTTTTAGTAGTGGTCTTGAAAGCCTCCTACAACTCCTACCATAACCGGGAAGTAAAACATGAATCATGATCAAAGATAATCGTCAAAGGTACTCCATGTAACCGCACAATCTCATTCACATAAAGGTGTCCCAAACTCCATACTAAACCCTGCTATCTGATCGGTATTAAGTGGGACGACTTGGTGAGTTGGTTGATGATCACCCAAATCAAGCCATGACCTCTGAATGTACGTGGAATTCCTGTCACGAAGTCCTTGGATATCCCATCCCACATCCACTCTGGGACCTCAAAGGGTTGAACCAAGTCTGCTGGTACCTAATGCTCTACCTTCCCTTGCTATCATGTGAGGCACCAAGACACATAATCTGCAACTACTTTCTTCATTCCAGACCACCAGTTCTATCGACAGAGATCTTGGTACATCTTCGCAACTTCTAGATTTACCACTAGAGGGGATGTGTGCAACTCCCTCAACACTTCCTCCAGAAGTTACACGGGTACTGTGGTATGTACTCAGAAGAGGATTACATGCTCCCCACCTTTAGAAAAACTATCTGGTTCATGTCCAATCGATATCTGAGCACATCATGTCTCGCAGTCTGCGTCCCCACGCTACGCCTCCCTGACTCACTGAAGAAGTGGGGGAGTGAGTATAAATGACTGAAGGAAATATGATCCATCTCTATCTATAAAGGATATCTTCAAAGCATCCAACTACTCTTTCTCCTTGCATAGTACCTATATTCCAGACCTCTTATTGAGTTTATCTTCTAAAACATTCCCTTTCCCAAGAGTATATACTATCTCGAAGTCATAGTCCTAGTGGAACTCAATCCAATGTAGTTTTTTAATGATCAGGTCCATTAGAGAGAAGATATACATGAGACTCTTGTGATTAAATTACATTGTAAAATTCTCTCCCATCAAGTAATGTCGCCACATCTTCAAGGTGAAGACCATTACTGCTAACTCCAGGTCAAGGGTATCGTAGTTCTTCTCATGCTCTCTCAACTGTCGAGAACCATATGTGATCACATATTGCTCCTACATCAGGGCACATCTGAGTCTGGTCCCTAATGCGTCATAGTAAACTACGCACCCTACGCCCTCTTCTAGAAGCCTCAAGATCGGGGCACTAGTCATCTTTTTCCTCAGATCCTGAAAACTACGCTGTCATTTCTCTGACCAAATGAAGGGTTGACCCTTCTTCGTCAATACTGATAGTGGTGCTGCAACTCTAGAGAAGTATGGCACATACCTCTGGTAATATTTATCTGAACCCAAGATACTCTGCACCTCAATCACACTCTTGGGCGGCTCCTAAGCAAGTACCGCATCAATCTTTGCTAGATCTACTGAAACTCCAACCTCCGATATGACATATCCTAGAGTGTGTCCAGTACTACCCGCAAATGATAAGCATTCTCCTCCTCAGTAGTTGAGTAGATCATAATCTCATTGATGAAGACTACTACGAATCGATCAAGGTACCGCTGAAAGATCATGTTCATGAGTCTCGTGCACACTGTTGGAGCGTTGGTTATGCTGAATGGCATAACCAAGAACTCATAATGGCCATACCTACATCTGAAAATCATCTTCTTCACATCCTCCTCTCATACACTAAGCTGTTGATAGGCATATCTGAGTTCTATCTTTGAGAACAACTATGTTCCCTTCAGCTAATCAAAGAGGTCATCAATCCTCGAGAGTGGGTACTTGTTCTTCACGGCCACCTGGTTTATGAACTGATAGTCGACACAAAGTCTCAATCTCCCAAATTCCTTATTGGTGAACAATATCAGGTCTTCCAATGGAGAAACACTGGGCCGGATGAATCCCATCACCTATAAGTCCTTCATCTTTACCCGCAGCTCATGAAGCTCCGCCAGAGCCATCTGATATTTTGGTGTTGATAATAGATCCATCCCGGGGTACAATTCAATGTAAAAGTACACCTATCTACGAGGAGGTAGACCTGAAACATCATCTGAGAAGACATCTGCATACTGGTCCACCACTACAGGATAGCTCGGACTCTCCACATCAATAACTCCGAGGGTAAGGCTTTCCAACTGATAAGTTATAGGCTACGCTCTCTTCCGGGTAAGTCCATCCTATGCTATAAAGGCTCCCTTCAAGCCGGTGAAGGAAAACCTAGTCCCATCAATGGGGACACGCTGCAGCTTGAGCCTAATTTAGTCTATCTATGCATATAATGTAGATAACCAATCTATACCCAAGATAACGTCGTAAGGCCTCGATGCTGCTACTAGGAGATCCCAGCCAAAGCTCTCACCTCCTAGAGTAAGCTCTCACTATCAGCACCAGTGCGTAATCGTCGAATCTGTAATCGTAGAAGTATATATATGTATGGATCAAGCCAACGGCTCCATCAATCTTCGAGCTTCGACAGAGGGTAGTGGAAATGAATGAATGAATAGAACCTGTGTTTATAAGAACTAAAGCTACGGTGGAGTATACACAAAACATACCTCTTATCATCTCTGGAGCACCGTGATCATAGGCATCAGCTTCCTGGAGCTGAGATCTCCCCTTTCCACCTGCACCCTATGGTCGGGGTGGTCCTCCAGGTTAAGGTGGCAGTGACATCTTGAATCGTGACTCACCACTAACTACTCAGCCAGCTCTTCTGCCACATCTGTCTGCTCTATGCAGACCTCCTTGGTTGAATATATGTCTCTTCCTGGGCGGTCCTTCAACCATCTACTAATCATCCATATGGAGGGTCAGACAATCATGAGCCACGTTACCCTACCCACTGCATGTGAAACACTACCCGCTCTTGGCATGACTGGATCTGCCTTGGGTGCCCCGCACAACTAACCCTGAGTCATGTGGTCTTCCACCTATAGGTCTGGTCCTCTTGGACCTCTGTGAAGTCTATCTACTACCATCTGCAGAAGAATCTGCTACATGATGACCAGTATTGGGTCACATTGTTGTTGACTACTCAGCAAGGAAACTGTCAACCAAGAGGGCTCTCTCTTACACCCCTGCTTGTGTCGGGATGCTGAGTGAGATCCATGAAGCCCTGATCTCCTGCCAGAGTCCCTGCTTAAAGGTCTAGGACCTGAATAATGGGTCCTGCACCATATCTGTGGAGTTTCTTGAGAGTTTATTGAATCTCGTTGAGTACTAATATACTATCATGATACCCTGTTGCAGATGAAGTAGCTCCTGAATGCACACTGCATGGAAAGTCATTGGGACAAACTCTACCCGAAACAAGCTCTAGAAGTCTACCCAGAGAAGTGTCACCTCACCATGAACCTAGAGAATCAAACTCCACCAACTATCTACTGCTTCCTGTAGAAGGTTGGAGGAAAGTATCACCATGAGATCGGCTGGTGTCTCTATGAGACGGAAGACTCTCACCACAGCCTCCAACCAATCCTCAGCCACCTGTGGGTCCATCTCTCCCCTAAACCTGGGTGGCCTCTGACACAGGAAGTCATGAAATGTGCTCAAGCGTAGTGAACCAAGGCTTTTTCACACGGTGGGCTATCAGTGTGTACAAATCTTGGTACCCTAGCTGGATGTCTTCATGGAGGAATCCTAAAAATAAATGGGTGATCCAGGTTCAAAAATTTATACCTGGTGAGATGACTCAAATAGATCACAAAGAAGAGTCTTCAAAACTCACATGCAATCAGTTTTTTCATGCATTGAGTCAGAAATCAGAAGTCAGCGTCCTAGTTTATGGATACATCAGCTTCCACACCAACACTGGACTCCCTGAACTGGAAACCACACTCACTACAGTTAACAATATTTCCATTAAAAATATAGATCAGAGTCCTATGTTCAGCGATATAACCGACTCCTTTGATACCAATTTATCACGACCCGTCCCCCAGGGCCAGTGTCGTGGCTACCCCAAGCTCGCCTTCTATATCCCTGGGGTTGGTGACTAGCACCGAATTCATATTCCCTGAAAACTAGGAAGACATTTCCTTTATAACATGTAAGCACACGCAACTAGGCACATAGCAAGAAATTAACTCAAGTAAACTAAACAGTAAACAGAGTGAGTATAATATGAAAAAATGGCCCAGAATACAAGCCCAACTGGAAAGTACAAGAAAATGAAAGTACAAGTAAACTAGAATAGGTAGCAAGACATCGTCCGGATTGTCCTCCAAGTTACCTACCTGAAGGGTAGGTATAGATCGCCTCCTCAGCACTCCTTGTCCACTCATCTCCTCTTCGTACCGACATGTCGTATGGTCCACCTCTGGGCACCATCCATTCCTAGTACTATTAGCCTTAGTCAAAGTTGTTTGTCATATGAATCCAACACAACAACGTGCGGGCATAGCCTGTGCAGGGGTGAGTATAACAATACTCAGTAGGGACCCCGAGACCATCAATGTCTCAAAAAATCCAAAAAGGATAAACCAAAACGTATGAAATCAACATATAACGCTACTTAGGTTTATAACCATACATTTACCTATGTAATCATGTAATCCATCTCAATCATAAGAAAAACACAGAGGGCCTGACTCAGCTCACACAAGGATTAATTCTAGGGGTAGTATCAAGTAACATCCCCAGTCACTACGTCAAACACCTCAGCTGTAGAAGAAATCCTTCTATATCAAGTACAGTGGGCCACTCACATCACACAGAGGCACTTCGCACTAACCTTGGACTGCTGAGGTACTCCTCCTGTCGAATACTGTGGGTCTGCCACGTCACTAAGGCTCTCCCCACCGTGGGTCTTCCGCGTCACCAAGGTGCTCCCCCTCGTGGTCTACTGAGGTACTCCTCCTATAGACTACTATGGGTCTGCCATGTAACCAAGGATATCCCCACCATGAGTATTACATGTAACCAAGGCGCTCCCCACTGGGCATTTCAAGTCACTCAGAGTCAAAATGGTCAGCTGTCATCAAGTCTCATCCAGCCACTGGGTTCCCACACTATGTTCGCTCATCTCCAGGAGGATCTTCTCCACAAGATACTATTCGATACTCCAACTGCCACGATATCCTACGAAGAAGTATCTAAAAGGACATTCATGTCAAATGGGTCTCAACGTAACAGAAGACGCGTCAATCAGAGGCCTGGTCTGTGAGTTATTATCCTTTTTTCATGGGGGCCCGGTTGGATTCGTGCACTATGCAACCTGATCGTACCCCATCTCAATCCAAATATCAGTGTAGAATCACTCAAATGTACCGTCTTGCTCCATGGTTCTGAATTCCGTGGAAAATTTATCAAACCGACGTCTGGTGCCAAAGTTATTTCCAAAAAAAGATAAATGGGTCGTAGTGGGCATGGGTCCGGTCCGACCCGGTCACACCGACCCGGCCAGGGCCGACCTGGTTCAGGTCGCCCCAACCTAACCTGCTGGGTCTGGCCCATCCCGTAGTGTGGCCCGACCAGTACTGGATGGCTCGGCCCATGGGGGGGGTCTGAAAGGCCGTGAGGGGTCGTAGGGTTCGGCGGAAAACGGCGCGAGGCTGCAGGGCGGCTCCGACGGGGCGGCTCGGAGGGCCACAGGCGACTCAGCCTGGGGCGGCGGTCCAGCCGCGGGGCAGTGGTCCGGCCGTGGGGCGACTGTCCCACAGTGGGGTGGCGGTCCGGACATGGGGCGGTGGGCCCGCAGTGGGGTGGCGGTCCATCTGCAGGGCGACGGCCCGGCCATGGGGCGGTGTGGATCCACGGACAGTGGTGGTGGCTGTGGTCGGCACGGAGGCCTCGGGGCGGCAATGGTTTCCACGGGGTGGTATCGTTGTGCCACCACCTTCGTCACGGCTAGTATTGGTATCTACCGCCATTTTCGTACACCATCCATGGATGGTTTCTGTCATCCTTCATTGTGAGGAACACAAAAGGTTTGTGGATGCGTCAGGCCATGTTTTTTTGGCCCGTACCCTCCGCGTTAGGGTGGTAGCATATGGCTCAACAATAATTGAAAAGTAGAACATCATGATTTACAACCTTCTGCAACAATTCATTCCCAAACTACAGAAGAAATCAAGGAAATAATATGGTAAAATATTCATATGCAAATAAACCCCTACTTGATCATTGGCTGATGTCGACGAAGAGGGAAGAAGGTGAAGTTGTCGACGTTCATCTCGTCTACCACACACCTCCAATTCTGGGCTCATGTGTATGATTGTCGTAATCAAATAAATTCCTCCTTGAAGGGTGTCCCAATGTAGAATTCAAAGTCGGCATTCTTCATTGGTGGAGCGTTCTTCATTGGAGAGATTTTCTCCAAGAGATCTCCCCTTTGCCAATCCTTTCCCTCAATCCCAACAAAATGAAAATATCCAACATAATAAATTATGTTTTCCAAATTAAATTATGTGGACACATTTCAAGTTGGCACAAAATTAATTAGATTAATTAATTAACATGGTTGGAATAATAAATGTTGGAGGAGTTTTAGAGGCTCTCCTACATTTAATATGAAGTATTAGGGTTTCTTCTAATTAAAGGGGAGTTCAAGGGGGTTTAATCCCAGGTGGTCCCCACAACCATAACCTCTAATGGGAGGTTATTTTTCTGGTGGTCCCCACCACCATAACCTCTCATGGGAGGTTATGTTTCGGGTGGTCCCCACCACCATAACCTCTCATGGGAGTTTTAGGTCTGGTGGTCCCCACTTCTCAACATCCACACATGGGAGGATTTAACAAAAAAAATATAATGTGAGATTATTTTATTTTATTATTTTCCACGAAAAATCCAAAAATTAAATTTCACACTCGACCAACTATTGTCAAGGTGATAGTATTATTAAGTGAATACTAGTGCTGTAATCTAAAAAGTGCCCTCAGATTTCAATTATGAGCACGGATTCAAAAGTTAGAAAATCAAGCTCGCACGATTACTGAACGTACCTGAACAAAAGTTCAGAAATTCATTCTGGGCACTCTAGGCCTCAGAGTCACGCAGTGTCAATTTTTTCAGACTTGTAATATTCCAATATATTTAAAAACAATTACATGGAAATGCTGGGTATTTAAATGTAATGTATAGTAAATGTGAGTTCAGGATGAAGGAACTATAATTCTTGTGGAACGTTGTCACCAGAAAAGGAATATATGTGGACCCTTCCAAGGCAAAGGCAATTAATGAGTGGCTCAGGACAACATTTGTAATGGAGATCCAGTGCTTTCTAGGTCTATATGGTTTTTATCGATGACTTATGAATAACTTCTCAATGTTTTAAAACCCAATGACCATGAAAACAAGGAAGGGATTGAATTTCATCAGACTCAAAAATGTGAGGAAATCTTTAAAGAGCTAAAAAATAGGCTTATCACTGCATGATTACTCATTCTACCAATAAGTTAGAACTATTTATGGTGTATATTTATTCTTCCATGAATATATTTAGTTGTGTGATGATGGAAAATGGTAAAGTGATATCCTACGCCTTAAGGAAGCTAAAAATCCATGAGAAATGCTCTCCCGTGCATGATTTGGGGTTGGCGGTTGTGATCTTTGTGTTGAAAATATGGTGGCATTATCTCTATGGGTAGAATAGTGAAATATTTACTAATCACAAGAGTCTCAAATATATATTCACACAGAAAAATATTAATATGCTCTAGTGAATATGGTTATATCTCATCAAGGATTATGACTGATCAATTCACTACCATCTCGGTAAGGAAAATAAGGTGGTGGATGCTCTATGTAGAAAGGATCCTACATCTTTAGAAATGATGAGAATTGAAAAGGATCCATTAATTCTAAATTTTTAGAGGATATACATGGGAATAATTAAGGGAGGAACATCATCAATCCATTCTAAAATGATTACTCAAACATCTCTCATAGAGAAAATAAAGGATACTCAATGAAATGATGTGGAAATTCAGAAAAGGGTGGAAGCGATCAAAAATGGGAAATCCTCCAAGTTCAAGATTGATAATGATGGAGTCATAAAATTCATGTAACGATTATGTGTATCATTAAATCTAGAGATAAAGAAGAAGTTTATTAATGAAGCACATATCTCACCCTTATCTATTCACCCAGGGAGAAAAAAGATGTATCGAGATCTCTAGAAGAATTATTGGTGGGACAAGATGGACATAATGATTCTTAGTATACATCAAAGCACCCAGTATGTCAGAAAGTAAACACTAAAAGCAAAATTCTAAGGGGATTATGCAACCACTACCCATAAAAACATGGAAATTAGAGGACATCTCCATAGACCTTTTCACTAGACTTCCAAATACATCTAGAAGAAACAATGTTATATGGGTCATTTTGTATCGTTTTACAAAGATACCTCACTTTATCACAATTCAAGAGTACATATCATTAGATTAACTTTCATGGATATATATCAAATAGGTGGTAAGGCTACATAGAGTACCACTCTCTTTTTTAAACGATATATATACGAGATTCACCTTTCTGTTTTTAAAAATTATTTAACATACTCTAAGTACTGAACTGAACTTCAGTATGACCTATCATCCTCAAATAGATGGCCAATCTCTGTGAACTATTCAGACACTGAAATTAATATTGAGATCGTTTTCTATGGACTTCAAAGAAGGATGGGACCAATATCTTCCACTTCTAAAATTCTCCTACAGTAATAGTTTCCACTACAGAATCCAAATCTAACCATATAAATTCTTTTATGGTAAAAAGGTGTTAAACACTAGTGTGATGAGATGTATTCAGTGAGAGTAAGCTGTTGTGACTTGAAATGGTTGAAGAAATTGTGCAGAAGGTGAAAACCATTTACCAGCACAACAAGGAAGCACAAAAATGAAAAAAGAGCTATGAAAATAATAGTTTATGAGACCTTGAGTTTAATGTTGTAGGCAAGGTATTCATATGCATCTGTCCATGGAAGAAGGTCATGAGATTTGGGAAAAAAGGAAAGCTATGTCCCAGGTACATCGTCCCCTTTGAGATTCTAGATCTTATTGGAGCTATGGCCTATTGTCTAGAACTTCCACCTAACATGCATAAAGTACACGTTGTCTTCAATGTATCCCTATTAAAGAAGTACATACTATATCCTTCACGTTAATTGTCTTCAAAGGTGGTATACTTGGAAAATGATCTTTCTTACGAGGACAAGCCAGTGAAGATCTTGGATCATAGAGATAAATTTCTATGTAACAAGACTACTCACCGGGTCAAAGTACTGTGGAAGAATAATAAGTATGAAGAGGAAACATGGGAACTGGAGGAAGTGATGAAGGAAAATTACCCACACCTGTTTTTGACATAGAATGTAAAAAACAATTTGAGGGAAAATTTTCATAAGGGGGGAAGAATGTTATGACCCAAAGTTTAATCAATGGAAATTTTCAACTTATAATTATGTCATATAATATAATAACATAGAATCACAACATAATTCCACATCATTATTAAATGCACTAATAAATACTATGTGACCTTTAAACATAATTTTACCACTTCTGTGTATCTAATTTAAAAAATCTGACATACACGCTTGCGATAAGTAAGATATTTGGAGTCGGATATGAAGAAAAAAAATTTGGTGAATAGTAACATTACCTTATAAATATTAAAACAACCATTATGAATAGTAATTTTTCTATGTGAATAGTAACCTTACCAATGAAAGTACAAATAAAATTTATCCATCTTATAAGTGATAATATGATAGTATTGGTATTTTTGGTATGCCATAAATAGTTAATTGCAATTTTATGATTAATTTAATAATGTAAAAAAAGATATTTTCATAAGATGTATTCATAAATAATATTTCTTATTTATTATGATTATAAGAAAATTTTATGAGATAATAATTAATTTTTCGAAGTAAAAGAAAAGAAGTTTTAAATTTAAAATTTGTATTTTTCATGTAAATTATGATTTTAATTAAAAATTAAATTTCAACAATTTATAAAATTATATTCATAAAATTTATTTCATTTTAGGATTCTAAAAATCTAAAAAATGGTTAGAGTGAAATTTTAGGTTTTTTCTAAAATACTGAATTCTTGGTGAATAGTGCAATTCGAAAATTTATGAAATATGCTAAATAATTAAATTTATGCAACATGATGGAGTAATTGATAATATAAATTGCCTTTTGTTCAAACTGAAATGCACCTATTACCTTTTTTGGTCACAAGAATCACCATTATTTCTTGTCTTGAGAAAAATAACAATCTAATAAATTAAATATTTAGAAAACTCACCTCTCTTCCACTATAAAAACACCCCTCACCACCTCTTCTACTCATACCTCTAAATCCTTGAGCCTTGACCATATTCTACTAAAATTTCTCACTGATCCTCTCTCCCACGTCCAAGAGATTTTTTTCTTAACAAAATATCAAAAAAATCCATTATGGAGGCCCTCAAGAGGAAGGAATCAAGAGTTAAAAACCTCTTCTGTTTTATTTTAATTTCTTTTCAAGTTCCTTTGTATTCTTTTCTATCCTCACATATACTCATCCAAATGGTTTTATAACTCTAGTACATTAAATGTACTCAAATGTTTTCATGGTAATGTAATAATTCACCATAATCTCTCTATTTCCCTCCTTTTATTCTATAAATGGAAACACCATCTGGGATGTGTTAATTTATCACATTCAAGGATGATGGGTTTTTATTTTATATTACCATCTTAAATTATGGTCATGAAACCATTTTTATTTTTGACCTAGATTATTATGTATGTAATATATCCTATTTAATATTCTATAATCATTTTTTGCAAATTTTACTAATTTATAAAACAAAATGACTTTGTTGTGATTCAAAACGTCCTATTAACCCAAACAGTTATCATTAATGTTTTATATAATAATTCATCCTCACTCCAAATAAAAAAATTAATTTTATAACTATATAATCTTTTGTATGTTCTCTAATCAAATATAACATCTATTCATGATATCTTTTATCAACTTACATAATTATTTGTACATGTATATTATTAAACTGATCATTAAAACCAAGGAAACAAATTCTCCCAAACAATAAAATTGAACCTCTTAACCCATTAAAAAGTCCATAAATGAACTTAATAAGGATATAATAAATCATTTAAAGGTATAATTGTTTTTGTAATTATGAATTAATGAATTTTATTTTATTTTTCAATACATTAAGATTAATTTTAGAACTCTTTTGGACTTAAGGTAAGGGATTCTACCTGAGCCTCCATTATTCATTCGGGTTGATGTATCATAATTTTTACCCAAATAAAGTTTTCTTTTATTTTTATTTACATATTATAAATTATTTGTATATTTTTAAAACTCAGTTATCAAGATCCATTTATGATTATATTTCAAGTATATAAATATTTCTTATTGGTTCCCTTGTTAATTCTTCCCGATAAGCAAGCCTGTTTTAAGGAAACTTCTTGAATTCTTACCAAATTTCAAGTGATATCAATAATATGTTTTAAGCCACCATTATACATATAATGTTGCTGATTATATTTTGAAAACCTTATTTTTAAATTCTAGGTTTATATAAAACATTATTACACTCTCTGTTTTAGATGATCTTTGATATATTCCATAAATCGCACTGAAATTTTTTAAATATAATGTTTCATAAATACTCTTTTTACATGATATCACTTAAATTTGACAGCAATTATCAAGATATATGCCTATTATAACTTATTATTTTTCATGGATGATCTAATTCCTTTCCATAAAGTACACTTTTATGATACACCCATTAGTTGTTCTTGATGACATGTTTATGCTACTCATTTCATTCCATGGGTACCCTTATGTTTATATGTATGATTATTTATATGGAAAAAATATTCAAGAAAATATTATGATGGGGGTTCCCATAAATCTCTCCAATAAATTGGGTAATGTTTAGTCTCATGGGACATAATCTGCAATAGTCTTGGCTGCATGCCTTGGCTCATGCTTCATGTGCAACGATCTTGGTGGTTAGCCTCGACTCGTGCTAATCTATGTGAAATAAGCCTTGAATAATTCTAAAGTCATGTTTTATGTTTCTGCGACATTACTATGATTCTATTTTTTTGTGATTCCATGTATTATATGTTATTATTTCATTTGATCACTCTTGTTTCATTCATTTTGATATCATCATGTTATTCCTTATAACCCATGTGTTAAAGATTTATTCTTATGTTTATTCCCTTACTCGGATTTTTAGCTCATCACTTTGTTCATGTTACCCACAGGTTATCCTATGTAGATGTATGAACACAATGGAAGTTAGGATCTCAATGTGGAAATTAAATAAATGTTGTTTCTATAATGTATAATTATGTACCTCATCCTCCAAGAAACAAGACTTTATGATCCTTCGCTTGTAATACGATTATTAAATTTTCAAGAATCAAATAATTATATGTTTTAAAGGCTAGGGTCACTGTATTATTTGATATAAATTTTAAAATAATAAATTTAACACAGTGGTTATTTCATTTAAATAATCATCTAGTCATGGGTTTTTCAAAAACATATACGGGTTTTTCTCTTAAAAATGATACCACATTAATTGATGGTTATAATAAATTATTTTATAATTAAATTTTATTATAAGAATTTTAATATATAATAATTCATATTCATTAATTTATATACAATCATAAAATTAAATAAAAAAATTATGTTCCTCATAGCATGTAGAACCAACGAAATGAACATACCAATGTATAATAACGTTTATACATAATAAAATGTCCTTAAAGTAGAAATTTTATTTATATGGGGAACCATTATAAATTTATGAAATAAATTTACTCAAAATAAGAAAAATATATATTTTGGAACAATTTTTTGAAAAAAAAAACTAACTATTTATAATATACCAACGTGATTTTGGAACTATGGACCAAACAATCCCAACCAACAATCACGGAAACAATAATAAAATAAATGGATTAAATATGATAATAAATGTGGAATGGTGTATAAAAAATTATTAATAAGGCTCTTAATTATAAAATTATCTTATGTAATATTAAGATTCATGGGGTAATAATAGCATCCAAGTATGTCAATACTCCAGGTTAGAGTTTCAAATTCTCTTCCTCTTTTAATTACAATCCATTCACTATAACATACGTCATAAATATTATTAATATAATTACATGTATATATTACAATTATATTACCATGATTATGTTTTATTATTAATTAGACAGTATCCTTTATTTCTCACTATATTCATCCCCTCACTAAATATTATGTAGAAGTTAGGGTTACTAATTCCCTACCTCAATTATGAATACTACTTTTATAATTTATTTTAAAATTAATATTAATATACTGAAATTTTTATAATTACATGCTATTATCAACCTTTTTATGTATTTCTCATGACATATTACCCAATCTCTCTCTGTATACCCTTTTACTGAGCCATAATTTTATTAGTTTAAGGTTTTCTCTTCCAAATCCACTTTAATTTCGAACATTGATTGTTTATAGAGTATGTAATCTTCTATTACATACCAAAAATGTATTTAAATAATTCCTCTTGTTATATACTAATTTGTTTTATCTACTATGGTCTTGTTATATATAATTTCTATTTAAGGGATCTATTATACATCTTTCATGTGACAATTTTATATATCACTCTTTATCTTCCATTATCGACTTATCATTTTCTTACATGTCCTTGTTTATTCTCAAACAGATATATTTTATAAATTTTCACCAACATTTATTTTCTACCAACTACTTACCTTCTAGTATACTCTTCACACTGTATGGTGTGAACACTCTATATTTCTTACTCTAAAATGAGGGTTTTTTTACCTAGAAATTTTTTATATTTATTTGAATTGCGTTATATTGAGAATATTTTTTCCATTATTTCAATAACAAGAACTATAGAGTGTGTATCATTTTTTATGTTATTTATTCCTTAGTAAAAAAACTTTATTATTTTGGTTGATCATTTATTGTTTCCATATGATGAATACATTGGATATATTTCAATCGTATAAGACTATCATAGCCACCATATTAATCGTCTGGTAGCCTAAAATAAACTGAAATCCATTCATGTCCTTAATAATTTAATTTCTTCTACTCAACTTTTTAGGATAATGACCTCATTATATTCATTCAAGGTGATAAAATTGATATCCTTAGCTTCAAAACTATGCTCTCACACTATAAAGAGGTTTCTGGTCAAACCATTAGTTGGAACTAATCCTACATCTTCTTTGGGAAAAATCCCCCCCAATCATAAAAGTATCATTATCAACGACCTTGACCTTAATAAAGGTGTTCTTACTTTCACTTACCTTAGAGTACATATATTTTAGGTCAGGCCAAAATCTTGTCATTTTCCATCTATTGTTGACCAGGTTCTTAAAAAGTTAGCTTTGTGGAATGGTAAGGCTCTTTCCATGGAACGTAGGGCCTATCAAGTTAAATCATTTATTGTCTCCAAAATGGGTTACTAAATGAGGGTCTATAAATGGACTATTGGTCTTATTAAAAAATGAACATCACCATTAATAATTTCATCTTGTATGGTAGTACCTTGGAATGAATTCTTGTGTTTATTCCCCAGTAAACCTATTGCAAGTCCATTGAGAACGGTGGTATTGGTATTAAAAATATATAAATCTTCAATGAAGCCCTTTAGGATAGACTTACTTGGAACCTTCTTCATAATCCATCACATGCTGTCACCTTTCATAAAAATAGATTCCCTACCAAACATAAGATGGGAAACTCTAGATTCATTAATTATTCAAGTTGGTCTTCCTTCATACACTCCTTTAACAAAATTATGAGTATTTCCAGATGGATGGTTGCCCGTGACTCTTCCATGAAATTTTGGCTGGGAAACTGGGCTGGAATATCATTAATTTCTATGATTTCTTGGGATTACACTCCTGAAAATAGAAACTAAACTATAAAATATATTCTAAATTCCAAACATGATCACCTCCCTGACACTATTCTAAATGTTATTGAAAATTACGCTTTTTCTCACACTAAGGATTTATTGGTCTGGGAACCAGCTCACAATGGTATGCTCACCTCAGAAAACTTATACAATAATTATTCCGATGATTCTAAGATTGATTACAGCTGTCCCAAACGTTTTAGAAAACCTTGGATTAAACCTTTAAGATTCAATCTCATTTGGCATCTTTCTCTCAACCGAGTTCCCGCCTAAATATGCCTTCAATACTTTGGTGTCCAACATTTCTCTAAGTTTTGAATATGAAATAAATATAGGTAATTTTTCAACCATCGTTTTCTTTCATGTGCTACTACTTCTGCTCTTTGGAACTATATTCTTGACTTTTTTTATTGCAGATGGTTTTTTTTGACTCTGTTGGAACTCAACTAAAGAATTGTTCAAAAATGGAAGGTTCTCAACAAATCAACAACCTTTTCTTCTCTGCAGTTACTAAACTCCACCATGTGATCTGATATGGTCAAAATGTTATTATCCATCCCAATTTCTCACTCACTATAAATTATGGACGGATGCATATCCTTATTGCTATACATGATGCTTCTTTATTACAAAAGGGTAATTCCCAAAACACCATACAGGACTTCAGTATCTTGAAGCGGCTATAGATAAATAAAAATTTATATCAACCACATCGCACTCTAGAGGCTTTCTGGCTGGACCCTCTACCTGGATGGATCAAAATCAATATTGATGGTGCCTCCAAGGGTAACCTGGGGCCTGTAGGTTGTTGTGCGGTTTTTAGGAATCATATCGGGCAGATTCTTGGATGTTTCATGAAAAAAGGTACCTATAAAACCTCCCTAGAAACTGAGATACTAGGTTTGATCCATTCCATTGACATTTCCATCCTTTTTGGTTGGAAAAATATCTGGATTTAAAGTGACTTGATGACCATCGTGCAAGAGATTTGGAATGGTGTAACTCATCTTTATTGGACAATTACTACTTGTTGGATAGATTGAAATATTTTTCTTACAGATATCAACTATATCATCACACTTGTATATTTTGAATCCAACACGGTTGCAGATGGACTTGCCAACATGGGGGGTCAATCATGAAAACACCTGGTTTTATGGCCTCCCTGCTAATCTAATTTCCTTTCATGAAAAATATTGTAACATTATCTTCTACTTTAGACTCTTGTAATATCTTTTTTCTTAATAATTATGTTCTGTTCTACCTAAGAAAATACATTGGACATATTAACTGATGGGTGAGGACTATAATTATATACCCTTATAACAAATAATTAGGTATTTTTCGATAAAATAGAATTTTTATTTGGTTTATACCAACCCATTTATGCATCTTGTCTTGGTCAAGGGCATGATGGAAACGTTATGATGTCGGACAGAAACCATTTCATCACTATAAGATGATGAATTGATATCTATTTAATTATTCAATTTTCTTGTTATTTCATCCATGGATACAATATGACCTTATTTTTAGTTTTATAGTACTCTTTGATAATTTACACTCACCATGTTGTGTATTTCGTTTTTATTTAAGGATAGATTAAACTATACGCAAACCTTTTCTAAGAGTTTGTATTAAACAATTTCTATTGTTTATCATTCTACCTAGGAAACTTTAAAGATCACTTTGAATGATGAAAGGATAATAAAATGAGGTATAATAATATTTCATGATTTATAATTATATTTCATGTGTAATTTAAAAATGGTTCATGTGTCATGTCTCTTATGACAAATAAATTTTGGATCCTTTGGATTTTCAATCTATGTATTCTGTACTAATGTTATAAATTTCTATCAACTATGTAAATACATTATATTATGTTACACCCTATATATAATAGATATTATAAATATTACTATAAATAACATTTTATGAAAAAAAAATCATAAAATATTAGAAATAATTTTGGTTAATGTTTTAAGAAAATTGCCTCTCAAAAAAATATGGATTTATATAGTGTAGGAAAATATGATATTTTATATAAATGGATTCTAGTTTCTTCATTTTTTATGATAGATCTAATTATAAAAAAATTTGATTAAATCTTTACAAATACAAAACTATTAACACAATGTGATATAATTTTACAATGATAATCCTTCTATGGTTTGTGTTTATTGAATTATGTGTTCATATAGTTTTTATAATTTTTTAAATTTAAAAACATTATATAATTTTTAGTGGATATTATATAGGATACAATAATAATTTAATGGGTGTTAAAAAGGTTTCTCAATCTTTATATGTAACTTTTGGTTAGTTCAGGACTATTTGAGGAAAGTATTACTAAAGGAAATTGAGGATTAAATGATCTTATTTAAAAGATTTCAGTATAATTTAATGAATATTAAAATATATATTGATTTTATGTAATATTATCTGGATAAAATTTATTTAAAAATTAATTTTTTATTGTAGGAAAGAGATTAAAAATAGCTATGAAAATCCACATTACATAGTGTTTAAAGTATCTATATGTGAGTAACCATTTCAAGGTCATATAGTACCCCAACATTGGGTAATTATTAAACCTTAACACCTAAAATATTTTTTTCCATACATTATAATTAATCATTGTAATTAGAATGGGGGAAAATAATTTCAAATTAATGAATAATATTCCAAGTAACCTATATTACTACATGAATATTTATATATTCATTTAATTTTAATAGATAACCACGAGAACACAAAAAGATAATAGGATCTTCAATATGGAAATTTATATGGGGATAATGTATTCCTGAAAGAAATTTTGTGACTTCTTCATAAAAAAAATCAAAAATACAATTAGTATGATATGTATTGGAATCCAATTCATATCTTTTTTTTATTATACTCCCATTTATATAATATCATGGAATCTTACATGTTTTAGATATGATTCAAATTAGTTTTTAATACTGAAGATAACTTAAATTATCCAATAGGGTATGTCCTTAAATTTATCCAATTCTATTTTATTAATAATTAGATATTTCTATATTGAAATTAAATTTCATGAAAAATAATTCCACTTCAAATCGTATCACATTATCATATAACATGATAATTGGTTAAATACACCATTGGATAACTTATATAATGTACTGAATGGAATAAGAATAATACCCACTTAGTATAATTTAAATTATATTGATATTATCTATAAATTTATTTTTGATAATGTGATGTTTAAAATATGGAATTAAATATTTTTAGAAGAAGATAAAATTGTCTCAAAGGTAGTAATTATTGCTGACTTAAATATCATACTACTTTATCAATTCTCTCATAACATTCATAATTTTTCCAAAATAATTAAAAATATATTGAAATGATTTATTCCTCCATAATATCCTATATTGGTTTCAAATATATGACTAAACATATTATTCAAAAATAATAGTATACATGTTTTCAAGATTCAAATTATATACATGTTTTATCAATTTTACAATAATGCCAGATACTCTAAACACATACATTAAGAATTGATAGAGGTGATGAAAATATGGTATTTTTTTATGTATTTTAATTTAGTTTCAACTCCAAAATAATTTTTTATTTTTTAAATATCATTTATCATGTTAATATTTTCCTATACATATAAAGATATATGATTTGATTTCATGATCCCTAATATAACCTAGAACACTAGAGGGTAAATAAGGAAGATGGTATATTGTGTGTTCCACCCCAATCCCACCTCTAATTGTCCATGAGCTACTAACTTGGATCAAGAAGGAATAATGATCATGGGAGTAATTATCCTATATAAACCTTTAACAAAAATTCATTACTAATACACAAATATGACCAATAATAATTTTTTTATATACTATCAACTATATTTTATAAAATTCATGTATCATATGTCTAACATAAAGTAAAACTCCATAATGAAAAAACTGAGAAGGTAAAGATACATTAGATAACATCACTAACCATAACTATCATGCTATTGGGAAAAACACATCCACACTCCAAGAACTCATTATAAATTACAATAATAGTAACCATATTTAGTTTTAACCGCTATAAAACAATATTATCAAGCTATACTATCTATATTTGATCACAATTTTCTGAATACACCATTAAACTATACAACATATGCATAGACACACCACATTTGAACATATGGACCATGAATGAGTGACTATAAGCACAACCAATCGAACACCTTGAAGGAAAAAAGTAAATGTGAAATAATAATTTGACTACAAAGAAATGTGAAGTAAAATAATAAATATACCAAGGGTGACGTATATTCTCTAGGATTGTAAAAAATCTAGTCAAAATTGAAATCCAAATCTTATCTTCTATTATATAATAAGTAAATAATCTCACTAACAACTTAATATTATCATAAAATTTAATGTATCATGGAACTCTATGATAATATCCAAGATTTATGATGTAACTAAGAAGTAGACACATAGGTTGAGGCCTTAAAATATCCCTGACTCTAGAATAAAACATAATCCCATCAACTCTGAAATCATAACCTCCGAGATTCCACCCTACATCCATATTAGTGGACATAAAATTTGTTAAGGAGTGTATATTATTTATGAGGTTAATGAACTCTGACAGATCAAGTAATTATAAAAAAAATATGTATCAAAAAACAAATCTCTGTAGGTGGAGGACCCATGCCTCAACACACTAGGGATATTGACCCCACATAATATGTAGGGGAACCACACATTATCGAGGTCTAGGGGGTACTTAACCCAATCCTTAATAAAGGTATAAAAGACAATGAATGGAATGCCTCACCTCAATACCCAAGGTGGAGTACACGAAACCATAATACATTTGGGGAACTTGTGAACTATGATAAGAATTTTTTTCAGTGGTATTTAATTACCCTATTTATACTCTTTATATTTCTTCCATAGTCCAACATAATCTCCTCATTACTATAGATCATAATCAACCTTAAACTCTATTATAAAAAACCACATTATCAATGAGATATAAATTTTCATATTCTATGTGAAAAATTATTAGAATAATCTACCTATGTGTATGATTCTTTCACGTAGGAGAGATGATATAAAAGATATTAATAATTACCCAGTACCCAACATGTACTCAAATTTAGACGGTGTGTAAAACTTGTTCAGTAGTCGAGAATATTCCACTTATATCTAGAATGTGAGGGTGATACTTCATGATATATGTAATATAGTACATAGTTTATAGGATTTACTACTTTATTTGTGCATTGACTTCACCTGAACATCAATTTATGACATTAGATTAAATAATATATGCATATAAGTACATAGGGTATATTTTTCTTCTAATCAAAAAAATGTTACATCCAAAAATAATATTTCATTAATACAGTAAATTAATTGTTTGACCCAAAAAAAACTTAGTTATGTGCATCCATAGATTTATGAGTTAGGTCACAGAGATACATGGTACATATTATAGACCACATAGCATGTGGGGCTTAATAATTTGGTATGAATGTACTCTTTTATCTAGCCAGTTTTTTGAAACCTAAAATATATGGTTTTCTACATAATGTCACACCTAATAGAAAATCTATAACCCAAAAAACCGAAAACCTAGGTGAGAAAATCATCAACTATCTTTATTTCATAGGAATACACATCGTGTAGTTAAAAAAATTCCAAATCTAAAATTATTGTCACTCATTGGATTGTTGTTGAATCTTGGCGCACATTTATCTCCACTTTGGTGCTTCCTAACAAACAACCTATACCATTTACAATTATTATTCCTCTATTATATGTTTGTTACTACTTAATCAGTATCACTTCTTTTGATCTGAACCATCACTACTTGATCCATTGACTTCTGATGAACTACCTCAATACACATCTTCTTCAACATGCCATCCTTATTGCTTTCAGTTACAAGCTTTTTTTCCATCACATGTATTCCTTGTGAAATAACTATCCAACATGAGGGATGATCATGATCCATCAATCCATGAGACTAAAGGAATATGAGACTTAGTTTGAAGGGGATACTAGTCACCTACAATATCATTAAGAAATGATAATTTTTAATAACATGAGAAGAATGATAAATTCCATGAGTAAAACACAATGATGATAAAAGGGAGTCATTGGGTATAAAAACACTTAAATTTTAACCCATATTGATCATTCACACAAAACTGAGTAAACTTATTAGTTAAAATAATTAATTAAATTACATAAAAAATGAAATATCATAGTTATTTCTAAATCATTATAAATATAACCATTAATCACAAATAATTCATAAGTTATTTTGATAAAAAATAATAAATAAATTATTAAATAAAATTAAATCCTTTTATAAAAATATAATACATTAAATATAATTTCAACCTTTATAATTCCCTATAATTTGTAATTTCATTATCTTAACTGGTATATTCTTCTTTTGGAACATAATTTTAATATCAATTGGGTAATTATGAATTTGAAAATTCTGATGATTTAATCTAGTTCCATATAATTATGTGTTATTCAAACATGATAGGTAAAGGATTGAATCACATGTGAAACAATGTGTATGAAATAGAAATGTTTCTTATATATAGGTAAATATGGCATCACAACAATATTTCATTTTTATTGACATGAAAATTATCCTCCACTATTCTATATAATGTTTACTCAACCACAAAGGCCTCTCCATCACCTAGAGGGGTATATGAACATATAAAAAAATAACCCAAGTGAAAAAATATTAACATGATATTTATAAATTCAATAATAGATCAATAAATTAAAATAATTAAATACCTAAAAAGGATTTTATTGGAGGGCTCAAAACCCAGACATAAATTGTATAAATTGTTATGATTAAATATACCATTCCAAACACAACTGATATATTTAAATTTATGCCACAACTTTTATTAAGGTGATACCAATGTTCACACTCACAAGATAAATATTTATTTATTTAATAAATATTAAAGATCCCTTTAATCCATTTGTCTTATAATTTCATATTAATTGAACCTAAGGGTTACTACAATGCCTCAAACTCAACCAATCCAAAGAAAACTATTTTGATATTATCCCATATGGTAAATTTATCATTTTAAACCATTTAAAGTACCCCAAGTATTTGAATCAAGGAAATTAGATAAGTTTTAATAGGTAAATGTGGAATCACTGTATCCTTAGCACCATTAAATAGTTTCATACCCAAAAAGTATGCAAGAAGATCATCTAAACTGATAAGATCAAATAAAACTCATATAGAAAACAGGTCATCCTAGAACACACCTAATACCCCACATAGATAAAAAATTTACTTTTATATGAAATTCATTATAATAACCTTCCTTGGATTTATACATCCTCACAAGGATTTTTGGTTCAACACCTCTCTGAAATTAAAAAACTAATTTTTCATTACAAGACTCTCTACATGATTCCATACTGAAAAAATTTCCATATTTAAGTGACCCATCTTAATTATAAGATGAAAAAACAAAAAAAATCATCAGCTTAAATTTTGAAAATATTTTTTACAAAGGGAAAACACAATGTGGGAAATATTCTCATCCCCTCAAATGATAAATATGAAACCATCTACATGGAAACCATCATTCCTAATTAAAATCATAAACCTTTTTATTTAAAAAAACATTCCACACCAACCCTAAAAGAGCCATAAATGAAAGAATATTTGATGTTTTCTACACCTTATCATCATCACATGATAATATGGGTGTTCTAGTGTCACTAATATCAATCCTAGAGGCATCAAAAAATCAAAATAATCATAAAACTCAAACTTGGTTTTGATATAGTTTCTCTTTATTAAATATATTAAGGATCACATCAACATATAACATCTACTTACTCCATCCAAAAGGTAATGAACCCCTAGATATATAGTGGCTTGTTCCACCATAATCTAAACAATACAATCCAGACTATTTAAATTACCCTCATATAATATCTCCAAACTCTAGGATAAAACATAACCATATTTTAGAAACCAAAAACATGAATTCACGGAGAAACTGCCCTCATAATTATGCTAGTGTCACCCCAAGATGAACATGAATGATATATTAACCCTACCAAATATGTTTTTTATGTTTTTATAGAATAATATTGTAAAACCATAAGGTTTTATAAAAATAAACTGAAATGCAAGAATCTTTGATTTAAATAGATATATTTAAGTATCCTTTAAACATAATTTTTCTACTTTTATGTTATGAATTTCTGAAAACAGTCATCTAAAATTGTGTTGAGTATGTTATTTGGAGTCTTATGGAACCAACTTGTTTTTTTGTGAATAGTAACATTGCCTTATGAATAGTAATATGAATAGTAATAGTACTCTAATGAATAGTAAACTGTTTTATTATTTTATTTTCTTAATGATTTCAGATAATGACATCTTGTTTTATTTTCAATATGATATAAAAGCAATTATAGTTTTAAAATAGTAAATTTTTTTAATAAAATATGATATTATTTAAAAATTGAGTTAATAATATTTAGAAAATTATTTTCAGAAAATTGAGTTCATTTTTCAATTCTATACATCAAAAAATTTGTTATGGTTCATTTTTTGAAGATTTTTAAAATTCTATAATTTTTTAGGAATAGTAAAATATGATAAAATACGATAAATGCTAAATACTTGATTTACTGCATCATAGGTGAAACAAAGCTGATATAGGACCACTTAGTTCAAACTCACATGCCATTATTACTATTTGGGGTCACATGAATTATGACTATTCATAGTCTTGAGAAAAAATATTATAATAATGATGGAAATAATGTAAAATACCTTTTCTCATCCACTATAAATACCACCCTCACTTCCCTCTTCCTCCCACACCTTTCAGGCATTGATCCATACTTAATTTATACCCAATACTTATCCTAATACTCTTACCCATGTCCTAGAACTTCTGGTATCACCAGAAGGACAAATTCAAAGGCCTTAAGATGGATCTCAAGGAGAAGAGATCAAGAGAAAGACATCCTCTTTTGTTCTCTTTCTTTTCATTCATTTTAGGTTATTATTTGTAATTTCCTTTGGATTATTTTGGGATATGTCATTAAATTTCTATTATCTTACATATTCTGTATTTCTAAATTTTTATGGAACACTCCCCAATATATTTCTTCTCCTCTCCCACTTCTTTAAGAAATTAAAACATCATCTGTGATGTGTCGAATTATCGACATCATTGACGATGTGATTTCAATTTATATTACTTCTTTTAAGACTGGTCATGAAACCATTTCTATAGATGAACCATATTATAATTTATCTATTATAACTTATATAAGGTTTTGGAATATTTTTATACACATGTAATTAGTTTATAAGACAAATGAATTCATTACGATCGAAGAATCGCCAAAATTACCTAAACAAATATCAATAATGTTTTAACTTATGAATCATCCTATAGTAGGAATTAAAAATGATAAATTGTATAGTTTAGGTTTATGTTATTATTTAAATACCACTACATTCTAATTCTAGAGTTTCACTGCCAATCGACATGAATATCCATCATGAACTGATCATTGAAATCATGTTAAAAACACATCCAAAACAATGGAAGAAACAAAATACTAACAATTAAAGGGAAAAATGATGTAATGAAATGAGAATATACAGTATTATAAACTTGAATATTTTTATTTAAGATATTAATAAAACTATTTTATCCATTATACAGTAGGATTAAATCAAGTTTTAATTAAGACAAATCTGAGGTAAGGGAATTCATAACCTGATTTCCATTCCTTAGGTTAACCATAAACTTTATTATTCCTGTGGTATTAAAATTGTTAGTGTGATGAAAATTATTTATATTATGATTAATTATGTGTATTTATAGTGTATATACATATCGCATTATCTATATTAAGTCTCACTTCAATTATATGATATTTGTAAGGGAATTCGTAACCTAATTTCCATTCTTTGGGTTAACCTTATACTTCATTATTTATGTGGTATTAAAAAAAATTTGGGATTAAAATTGTTTATATTATGATGAATTGTTTATATTTAAATTTTATATACAAATTACATTCACTCTATTAAGTCCCACATCAATTATATGGTATTTTTAAGGGAATTGTTAACCCGATTTCAATTTTTTGGGATAACTTTCCACTTCATTATTTTTGTGGTATTAAAATTGTTTGTGTGATTAATTTTGTTTATATTATGTTTAATTATTTTTATTTATAGTTTATATACATATTTCATCAACTATATTAAGTCTCTCATCAATTATATTATTTATTTAGTGGGGTTTTCATTGATAACCCTCTTTTAAAATTCTACTTTACAAAATTCAAAAGCAATGTTTTTATGTAATCATTCATGTTGTTTAATTATGTTCTGGTTCTTGAGAATCATTTATGATGAAGGTTGATACCCATATCTCCCTCAAATTAATTGGGTTTGTGTAATTTGGCGGTCATCCTTATTATTACTCCAACTGTAACTACGATGGTTATATAAATTGTAAGGCAGCTTTGAGGGTTACAAATTATAAGGTAGCCGAGAGGGTTACAATTTTGTGTACGTAATTCCCCATGATACCTTTATGGTTCTATTTATGTTATTGTGTTTGTGGGAGTATTTCAGAAATATCATGTTTCACAAATTATGTATATATGGGTGACCAGTATGTCTTTTGAAAATTATTTCATACGTTATAAGTATTCATGGAATAATGTGCTCTTTCCTTCTTTTTATGTCCCTTACTGAGGTTTTTGTGCCCATACCGTGTTTTTAAATATTTTTCATAAGTTATAAGGTTTTTTAAGAAAAATAAGTAATCCAAGTTAAATGTTTTAATGTTTTTCAGTGAAATCATATTTTATTTGAAAAATTTTATATTTTGGAAGAAATGACTACTTTTTTATGGTATACACTCTATATTAATGTGTAATGTCATGAATGTGTTATGTACCTTTTCCGTAAATCTATAATCATGAAAATATCCTCAATGATAAATTAATTTATTTCATGACTAAATTCATGATTATGTAATGTAATAAGGTCAGGTCCTTATAATTGGTATCAGAGGATGGTTTAAATAACATTAGGGGACATGATGATATTAATATAATAACATTAATGTTTTTTTACTCTATGGTGAATATAAAATGTTATAAATTTTTGAGATTACCATTTGGGTTTGACTAGGATATGTTTGTTCCTAATAGTTCTCCAGTTTTGGCCTTGCCTTCCCGAAATGGTGAGTTTGTCGTCTACAGTGATGATTCTTTGAAGGGACTTGGTTGTGTTCTGAAGAAAAATGATAAGGTAATTGCTTATGATTTAATACAACTAAAACCTCATGAGTTAAATTATCCCACACATGACTTTTAATTGGTATATGTGGTTTTTTCAATGAAAATTTGAGGCATCACTTATACAGAGCCAAATGTCAAATATATAATGACTATAAAAGTATGAACTATATATCCACTCAAAAGAAATTAAACATGAGGCAGAAGAGATGGCTTGAACTGATAAATGATTTTGATTGCATGATGAATTACCATCCAGTAAATGAAAACAATATGATGGATGCCTTGAGTCAAAAACATCATGCATCCATAACCATGATATGTTTGGTATATTATCCCTTGATTAATGATTTGATGAATGTTGGCATGGAATTTGTTGGGGTAGGAAATAACCCCCTTTTGTTTTAAGTTTCAGTACAGACGTCATTATCAGAAAGAATTAAAAAACACAGAAGGAAGACCATGATATATAGAAAAAGGTAGATTTGGTTACAACGGGTAAGTTTCCAGAATTTAACCTTGATAACAATTGTGTTTTAAGATTTGGTAAATGGTTTTGTGTGCCTTGTGATACCTAGTTGAAGAAATATTTGTTTTTGTGAAGCTCATAGTTTTCCATTTTTACTTCATCCTGGAAGTATTAAGATGTAAAAAGACCATGGGGAGTATTATTGGTGGGATGGAATGAAAAGAGATATTGATGATTTTACCAGGAAATGTTTCTCATGTCAAAAGGTTAAAGCAGAGCATTAGTTACCGTAGGAGATGCCTCATCCTTTGTCAGTTCTAGAGTGAAAATGGGAGAATGTATCCATGGAATTTTTGGTGGGACTACTAAAGACATATTGAGGTAACAATGATATTTGGGTTTTTGTTGATCGGTGAGAAAATATATACATTTTATTTCATTTAGAGATACAATGTATTTGGATCTTCTTTTTAGACTATAACTCAAATAGATTTTCAGGTTATGTAGAGTTCGTCTTTCTATTTTATTTGACCGGGATCCCAGGTTCACTTCTAAATTTTGGAAGGTCCTTAAAAAGTCGTTGGGCACAGAATTAAATTTTAGTATAGCTATTCATTCTCAATCAGTTGGGAAGTCAGAATGAATGATTCAAACTTTGGAGGATATGATTTTAGATTTTTCAATGGACTACTATGGAATTTGGGATCAACATCATTCTGTAGTTGAGTTTTCTTATAAAAACATTTTCCATCCCAGTATTAAGGTGGAACCTTTTGAGGCATTGTATGGGAAGTGGTGTTGGACTCCAATGTTTTGGAATTAATTAAGTGAAAGAAAGTTTACAAATCCGTAATCAGTAGAGTAAGTGGCTGAGAAAGTAAAGATGATCCAGAAGCACCATAGGATAGCTCAGAGTAGGAAGAAAATTCATACAGATAATAGAAGGAAATACTTTTCTTTAGAGGTAGGTAACCATTTTTCCCTTCAAATATCTCTATGGAAATGTGTGATGCATTTTGATCAGAAAGAAAAGATAAGTCCGTGGTTCATCAGTCCTTTTTAAATACTAGAGAAAGGTGGACAAGTTTCATATCATGTAGATTTTCCTCCGAGTTTTTCATAGTTACACAATTTTTATCATTGTTCTATGTTGAGAAAGAATGTGCGAGATTCAACTCTTGTTTTGAGCCCAGAAGCAGTTCAGATGGAAGAGAACCTTTCTTATGAAGAGAACCCAATTCAGATTCTTGATCTAAGGGAATAATTATTTCAAAATAAGGTAATCCACCAGGTGAATGTTTTATGGAGAAACTACAAGGATGAAGAATGAACATGGCAGTCTAAAAATGTTATGAGGGAAAGTTACCCTCACTTTTTTAAGAAGTAAATAAAATTTCAATGATGCAATTTCTAGATGGTGAGGATAATGTCACACCCCAAGGTTTTCTAAAAATAAATTGAAATGCATGAAACTTGGTTTTATGTAGATATTTATAACTATCCTTTAAAGATATATTTTCCACTTCTATGTTTTGAATTTTGAAAAATGGTCATCTACCATTGTGTTCAGTAAGTCATTCTGAGTCTGATGGAACCAACATGATTTTTTTAGTGAATAGTAACATACCCTTATGAATATTAATATTAATATTAATATTAATATTAATATGGACCTAATGAATAGTAAATTTTATTATTATTTTATTTTCTTAAGCCTTTAAGATAATGACATCTTGGTTTATTTTTCAATGTAATATAAATGCATTTATAGTTTTAAAAATGTTAATTTATAAATAAAGTATGATTTTATTTAAAAATTAAATTAATAATATTTAAAAAATTATTTTCAAAAAATGGAATTCATTTTTTAATTCAAAATATCGTAAAATGGTTTGGATCAATTTTTTGGAATTTTCTAAAATTCATGATTTTTTTATGAATAGTAAAATTAGATAAAATATGATAAATTCTACATACTAGATTTAATGCATCATAAGTGATGCAGGACTGATGTAAGACCACTTTGTTTGAACACATATTCCATTATTACTATTTTTGGGTCACATGAATTATGAATATTCATAGACTTGAGAAAAAAATTATAATAATGATTAAAATAATGTAAAATACCTCCTCTCCTCCACTATAAATACCACCATCATTTCCCTCATCCTCCAACACCTCTCAAGCCTTTAGACTTACCTAATTTCTTCCCAATACTCCTCCCAAGAATCATCCTCATGTCCTAGAACTTCTTTTCTCACCTAAAGGCAAAAAAAAGGCCTTAAGAAGGATCTCAAGGAGAATTGATCAAAAGGTAAACATCCTCATTTGTTTTTCTTCATTTTCATTCATTTTATGTTATTATTTTTAATTTCCTTGGATTATTTTGGGATATGATATTACATATCCCCCTTAATTCCCATATTATGTAATAATGATGAGATAACCCTTTTATCTCATAAAACTATTTTATGAAATATTAAGCGATGTTGTTAGGCTGCCAAATTTTCTTAAGGGATTTCTCAACTTCTCTTCTATTTTGAGATTCATTTATTTTATTCTCCCTTCCTGAACATCCCTTATCCAAGAGGAATGAATGATCTAGTATCTGTAATATTCTGTATTCCATAATATTTATTAAATAATCACCATTATATTACTTCTCCTCTCCCAATATTTAAGAAATTAAAACATCGTCTGTGATGTCTTGAATTACCAACATCGTGGACGATGTGATTTCAATTTTTTTACTTCATTCAAGGCTAGTCATGAAAACATTTTTATGGTTAAACCATATTATAATTTATTTATTATAACTTATATAATGTTATAGAATATTTTTATACACATGTTATTAATTTTAAAAACAAATGAGTTCATTACTATTGAAGAATCTCCAAAATGACCTACACAAATATCAATAATGTTTAATCTTATGAATTATCCTTATCTCATAATTCAAAATGATAAATGGTTTAATTAATGGTTATGGTAATTTTTAAATACCTATTCATTAAAATTATGGATTTTGACTTCCAATCGACAAAAATATCCATCATGAACCGATCATGAAAATCATATAAAAACATACCCAAAACAATGGAAGGAACAAAATACTAACAATTATAGGGAGAAATGATGTAATTAAATGATAATACAAGGTATTATAAACATGAATATTTTTATTTAAGATATTAATAAAACACTCTTAACAGTTATAAATGAGTATTAAAACATTTTTTAAGTAATAGAAACCCAAGGTAATGGAATTCTTAACCCGATTTCCATTCTTTTGGTTAAACTTGTAATTTGATATTTATGGGCTATTAAAATTATGTTTTTGATAAAAAAAATTTATATCATGATGAATTCTGTTTATTTATAGTGTATATACATATTACATTAACTCTATTTGTTCTCACTTTAATTATATGATATTTGTAAGGGAATTATTAACCCAATTTCCATCCTTTAGGTTAACCTTCTACTTCATTATTTATGTTGTATTAAAATTGATTGTGTGATGAAAATTGTTTATATTATGATTAATTGTGTGTATTTATAGTGTATATACCTATTAAATTCACTCTATAAAGTCTAACTTCAATTATATTATATTTGTAAGTGAATTCATAATCGGATTTCTATTCTTTGGGTCAACTTTCTACATCATTATTTATGTGGTATTAAATTTTATTTATGAATTCTGATATAGTATGTTTAATTAAGTGTATATATAGTGTATATACATATTAAATCCACTCTATTAAGTCTCTCATCAATTATATGATTTATGTAAGGGTATTTTCTTTTAAAATCATCTTTTAAATTTCTGTTTAAAAAATTCTATAGAAATGTTTTTATGAAATTATTCATATTGTATGATTTTTTTCTTGTTCTTGGTAATAGTTTGTAATGAAGGCTGGGACCTATATCTCCCTCCAATTAAATGGGTATGTGTAAGTTGTAGGTCTTCCCTATGGTTACTCCAAGTGTAACTGCGATGGTTACACAAATTGTAAGGTAGTCATGAGTGTTACAAATTATAAGGAATCCAAGAGGGTTACAGGATTGTGTAAGTAATTCCCCATGATACCTTTATGGATATATTATGTTCTTCTATTTGTAGGAATATTTTAGTAGATATCATGTTTCCAAAAGTAAGTATATATGTGTGAAAAGTACGTCTTTTGAAAATGATTTCATACGTTGCATGTATTCATGGAATAATGCACTCTTAACTTCTTTTTATATCTCTTACTGAGTTTTTTGTGCACATACAAAGTTTTTATACGTTTTTCATAGGTTATATGGATGTTTAAGAGAAAGAAGAAATTCATGTTAAATGTTCTAATATTTTTCAATGAAATCATGTTTTATATGAAATGTTTTATATTTTGGAAAAATGAGTACTATTTTTATGGTATCCCCTCTGTATTAATGTGTAATTTAATGAATGTGTTATGTCCCTTTTCTATAAATATATAAATTTGAAAAGATCCTCAATGTGATAGGTAGTGATCTCCTGACTAAATTCAAGATTATGTAATGTAATAAGGATGGGTCCTTATAATTGGTATCTCATGATGGTTAAGATAACTTTAGGGGTTATGATGATTTTAATATAATACCATAAATGTTTTTTAATCTATGGTTAATTTGAAATGTTATAGCATTTAAATATTGACATTGTTCTTTGACTAATATATTTCTTTTTTTTTTTAATGGATCTCTGGTATTGTCCTTACCTTCCCGAAATGGTGAGTTTTTCATCTACAGTAATTATTCTTTGAAGGGACTTGGTTGTGTTTTGATTCATAATGATTAGGTAATTTCTTATTCCTCAAGAAAACTAATACTTATGAGTTATATTATCCCACACATGACTTTGAATTGGTAGCTGCAGTTTTTTCATTAAAATTTTGGAGGCATCGTTTATACAGAGCCAAATGTCAAATGTATACTGACCATAAAAGTCTGAAGTATATATATTCTCTCAGAATGAATTAAACATGAGGTAGATAAGATGGCTTGAACTGATAAAGAATTTTGATTCCACAATCAATTGTCATCCAGGAAAATAAAACAAAGTGGATGATTCCTTGAGTCGAAAAAATCATGAATCATTAACCATGTAACATTTGGAACATGATCCCTTGATTAATGATTTGATAAATTTGGGCTTAGAAGTTGTTGGTGCAAAAAATACCCCTGTTTTGTTTCAGGTTTCATTTTAGTCAACATTTTCAGACAAAATTAAGAAAGCGTAGAAGGAAGACCATGAGATACAGAAATAGGTAGAGTTGGTTAAAATGGGTAAGTTTCTATAATTTTACATTGATAAATATTTTGTTTTAAGATCTGGTAAAAGGTTGTGTGTGCCTTGTGATTCCTAGTTGAGGAATGTTTTTTGTGTAAAGCTCATGATTCTCCATTTTCGGTTCATCCTGTAAGTAGTATGATGTACATAGAACTTAAGATGTATTATTGGTGGGATGGAATGAAAAGATATATTATTGATTTTACCATGAAATGTTTGAAATTTCAATAGGTTAAAGAAAAGTTTCAGTTACCAAAGGAGATGTTTAGCATTTTCTAGTGCCAGAATGAAAATGGGAGAATGTATCCACAGAGTTTTTTGAGGGAATACCTAAGACATATCGAGGCATCAATGGGGTTTGGGTTATTTTTATCGGCAAACAAAATCTGCACATTTTCTTTTTCTTCGAGATACAATGTCTTTGGATCAGCTTTATTGACTGAACCTCAAAGCGATTATTGGGTTACATGGATTTCCTCTTTATATTTTATGTTATTGGGATCCTAGGTTCACTTATAACTTTTGGAGGGTCATTTAGAAGTCATAGAACTCAAAATTAAATTACAGTACAACTTTTCATCCTCAATCAGATGGGAATTCAGAACGAATGATTCAAAATTTGGAGGATATGCTTGAAGATTTTTCAATAAACTAGTAGCGAAGTTGGTATCAACATCTTTATTTAGTTTAATTTTCATATAATAACTGATTCCATTCTATTATGCAGATGGCGTCGTTTGAGGCATTGTATGGGAGGTGGTGTTGAACTATAGAATTTTCGGATGAATTTAGTTACAGAAAGTTGATGAGGCCAGAATTAGTAGGGAAAGTGGCTGAGAAATTAAAGATAATTCAGCACCACTTGGGGATAGATTAGAGAAGGTAGAAAATTATTATATACTACATAAGGAAAGACTTATTTTTGAGGTAGGTGACCATGGTTTCCTCTAAATCTATCCTTCAAAAAGTGTGATACATTTTCGTAAGAATGGAAATCTAAATCCACGGTCCATCGGTACTTTTGAAATCCAAGAGAATATTGGAACAGTTTCATATCAAGTATCTTTTCCTACAATTTTTTCTTAGGTGGACAATATACTTCATGTTTTGATGTTGAGAAATTATGTTCCATATTAGACTCGTGTTTTGAGCTCAGAAGTAGTTCAACTGGAAGAGAACCTTTCTTATGAATAGAAAACAGTTTAGATTCTTGATTGAAGGGAACATGTATTGAGGAATAAGCTAATCCACAAGGTAAATGTTTTTTGGAGAAACAACATGGTTGAATAGGAAACATGGGAGTATGAAAAGGCTATGATGGAAAGGTTCCCTCACTTGTTCAATAAGTAAAGAAAATTACATAGATGCAATTTCCAGATGATGGGGATAATGTAAAACCCCAAGGTTTTCAAAAAATAAATTGAAATGCATGAAACTTTGTTCTAAGTATATATTTGTAACTATATTTAAACATAATTTTTCCATTTATATGTTTTGATTTCAATAAATGGTCATGTACAATTGTGTTCAGTAAGTCACTTAGAGTATGATAGAACCAACTAATTTTTTTAGGGAATAGTAACATACAATTATGAATAGTAATATGAATTTTAATATGACCCTAATGAATAGTAAATTGTATTTTCATTTTATTTTCTTAAGGCTTTAAGATAATGACATCTTTTTTAATTTTTAAATGTGATATAAAAGAAGTTATAGTTTTAAAACTGTTAATTTTTAAATAATGTATGATTTTATTTGAAAATTAAATTAATAATCTTTAGATAATTATTTTAAAAAAATGGAGCTCATTTTTTAATTCTACACATCGAAAAATGTTTATGGTGAATTTTTTGTATTTTTCTAAAATTCTAGAATTTTTATGAATAGTTAAATACTATAAAATACAATAAATGAAAAATACTTGATTTACTGCATCATAGGTGATGCAAGGATGTTTCAAGACCACTTGGTTCTAACTCACATTATATTATTACTATTTTGGGTCACATTAATTAATATTATTCATATTCTTAATCAAAAATATTATAATAATGATTAAAATAATGTAAAATGTTTCCTATCCTCCAAGATAAATACCACCATCATTTCCCTCTTCCTACCACACCTCTCAGGCCTTTATCCTTACCAATGTTCTTCTCAATTATCATCCCAAGACTATTCCCCACGTATTATAGCTTCTAGTCTCACCAAAAGGCCAAAACCACAGGCCTTAAGAAGGATCATAAAGAGAATGGATTAAGAGGTAAACATCCTATTTTGTTTTCTTTCTTTCATTTGATTTTTGGGTATTCTTTTTAATTTCATTTTTCTTATGTTGGGATATGTAATTAAATATCTCCCTAGATTCAAATATTATTTAATAGTTATGAGAGATTCATATTATCTCATCCTAATATTTTATGAAATTTTTAGTGACGTTGTAAGGCTGCCAAATGTTCGTAAGGGATTTCTCCACTTTTCTTTTATTTTGAGATTCATTTGTTTTCTATTTCCTTCCTCACATCCAATTATCCAAGAGGAATTAATGATCTGGTATCTTAAATATTAAATATATCATCATGTTTATAGAATAATCACCATTATATTTCTTCTCCCCTCCCACTTATTCAAGAAAGTAAAACACCGACTATGATGTGTCAAATTACCGACATTATGGATGATGTGATTTAAATTTCATTTACTTACTTCAATACTGGTCATGAAAAAATTTCTATGGATGAACTAGATTATCATTTATGTATTTTAATTTATATATGGTTCTTTAATCTTTTTATAAACACATTATTAATGTATAAAACAAATGAGTTCATTATGATCGAAGAATCGCCAAATTGAATAAACAAATATCAATAAGGTTTTAACTTATGAATCATCCTCATGTAAAACTTCAAAATGATAAATGGTATAATATATGGTTCTAGTAATATTTAAATACCAATCCATTCCAATTCTGGAGTTTCACTTCCAATTGAAAAGAATATTCATCATGAAATGATCATGGAAATCTTGTAAAAAACGCACGCAAAACATTGGAAGGAACAAGATACTAACCGTTAAAGGGACAAATGATATAATTAAATGATAATATAATGTATTATAAACATGAATATTTTTATTTAATATATTAGTAATATCATTTTAACTTTTATATAGGAAGATAAAAACAAGTTTAAAGTAAGACAAACCCGAGGTAAGGGAATTCTTAACCAGATTTCCATTCTTTGGGTTAACCTTCTACTTCATTATTTATGTTTAATTTAAATTGTTTCTTTGATGAAAATTTATTATATTATAATTAATTGTGTATATTTAGATTTTATATACATATTCAATTCATTCTATTAAGTCTCACATCAATTATATGATATTTTTAATGGAATTCTTATCCCAATTTCCATTCTTTTGGTTAAACATGTACTTCATTATTTAAGTGGTATTAAAATTATTTTTGGGATGAAAATTGTTTATATTATGATTAATAATGTGTATATACAGTTTATATACATATTCCATTCACTCTATTAATTCTCACTTCAATTATATGATATTTTTAAGGGAGTTCTTAACCCAATTTCCATTCATTGGTTTAACTTTCTACTTCATTATTTATGTGGTATTAAAATTAATTGGGTGATGAATTTTGTTTATATTATGTTAAATTATATTTATTTATAGTTTATATACCTGTTACATCCACTATATTAAGTCTCTGATCAATTATATGACTTATTTATGGGCATTTTATTTTAAAATCCTCTTTTAAAATTCTATTTTACAAAATTCCAAATAAATTTTTTTACGCAACTATTCATGTTGTATGATAATGTTTTGGTTCTTTGGAATAGTTTATGATAAATGGTGGGACATATATCTCCCTCCAATTCATTGACTATTTTTATGTTAGGGATTGGTCGTATGGTTACTCTAAGTGTAATTACGACGGTTACACATATTGTAAGGTAGCTGTGAGGGTTACAAATTATAAGGTAGCCGAGATCTTTACAAGATTGTGTAAGTAATTACCCAAGATACCTTTATAGTTCTATTTATGATTTTATATTTGTGGTAATATTTTTGAAATATCATTTTTCACAATATAATTATATATGGGTGACAAGTATGTATTTTGAATATGTTTTCATACGTTACATGTATTCATTGACTAATGTGCTCTTTCATACTTTTTGTATCCCTTACAGAGATTTTTGTGCTCATCCCAAGTTGTTTAATGTTTTTTCATAGGTTATAATATGTGTAATAAAAATAAGGAATCCATGTTAAATATTTGAACATTTATCAATGAAATCATGTTTTATTTGAAACGTTTTATATTTTGGAAGAAATGAGTAATACTTTTATGGTATCCAGTCTATATTAATGTGTAATTTCATGAATGTGTTATGTCAATTTTTTCTAAATCTCTAAACTTTAAAAGATCCTAAATGGTAAAGTAAGTGATTTATTGACTAAATTCATTATTATGTAATGAAATAAGGCCATATACTTATAAATATAACTTATTAATTCTCATAATTACCCTCTAAATGTACTTTATAGGGGAACCAATATCCAAACTGGAGGAATGATTTCATACTATGAACCATTTGGATAATTTTTCTACTATATGATTTTAAAATACCTAATCACATATTATCCCACAATCAATGCCTATATAATGTATCCCTCAAACATATTGAGATATCAAGGAAATATAAGTTAAAGTAAGATATACCATATCTCATTCTTCAATAAAATCCAATTACACTAAGGATTTCTTGTCAAGCATCTCCTCATCCTAATTAGTAGTGAATTTATTCACATGAATGTGCTTTAAAACCAATGATATGCCACTGTAATCATGTAATCTATCACAACCTTAAGCATTATGAAGAATAAATACTAAAAAACATTAAAATATATCATTCGTAAAGTGATGGATCACTCAAAAACAAATATCCCTATTCAAGAGACAACAGAAATGATAGTTCTCTCTAAGTGATGCAAGATCAATATCCAATTATTCACAAAATTCGCCCTCATAATCTTCTTAAAATTTTTTACATCAACATCAACTATGAAAACAAATCCATGGTTCATAAACTAACATAAAATAATGCTATTAATCCTATAGATATCCCGATTATTTTAATATTTCCCTAGTGATATTTAAATTCTACCCTTGTATTTTAATTCTAAAATAAATAACTAATTTTGATACTAAAAATACTCACATTTGGCCACCATGGACCCATTTTTTCATTCCCAAAAGTTATAAAGGTCTCACTAATCCCACAAATAAAATTATTGAATAGGTTTCTAAATTATACCATCAACACCCAGATATGAAATGGGACACATGATAAATAGTAAGAGATATCAGTATAACCCAACAATCAAGATATAAGATAAATTCTTTGTAGGGATAAACTTGAAAAATTCATTGCTCACATCCCACTCACTAGTTATGGTGAAAATGAACTATTTTCCAAACTACAAATTATAACGCAATAAATCATGAACCTTCCAAATCATAACCTGGATTATTTCATAATGTCTTATATTTATATAACTTAATAGTATAAAATATCTCTCCCATTGTATGAAAAATAATATCCCATGACAACATAAATGAGTATAAATATCAATAAAGAATTCATAAATTGTTCCTAAAGTCATGTCAGGTCCAACATAATCATCACCATCATCGACACACAACTATATAAAACCTAACCATATACACTCTAATTGATAAGGATTATGTATAGTTGGTGATGGAGATGATATGAATAATCACTCACCCTTAAATACTTTTAAACCAACATCTCTACTATGAAACCCACCACTATGAAGGATACAAAATATATGAAAGGAAATAATGTGATCTTAAAATTTTATTTATCATGGACACATTTCCATGATATTTCTCTAGATAACTATAGGGAAACACTAACTTGATCTGATGATGTGTGATATTTTTACAAAAAAAACATCCACATTTAATCCCTCACTATAATTCATTATTTTAGATTTCAGAATGTATAAAACAATATTGGAATAATGTGTTTCTATGAAACACAATTATAATATTGATTTAAGATATTACAGATAAAAATATTGTATCAGTTTCATGTCATCGAAGTGCTTGTATAATTAGACACAAACAAAAGTTTCAATCTTGGTGCAAGACAAACATACCTCAACTATTTTGTAGGAACAGATTTGGACTTTCCTTCATATACATATTTGAACCTTGAATATACTAGTTTAGGATAATTATCTAATGACTCATATTTACCATAATATAAGACACAAATTATAAGAACATGAAATATCCTTCTAAAAACTATGTCCCAAATTATTGGTTAAATTCTTCCTTTTATATAAATTTACTAGACAATTATTTACCTTAGGTAAAAATGATTTAACTAAAGAAAATATTTTATTGAAATAACTATTTAAAAAGAAAGTATCTTATTTAATAGCCATGAATTTTTTAATAGTTTCAAATTTTCTTATCTTACATTCAGGATATAAAGAATCTTTTATGAATTTTAATAGCACAAAAAATCGAGATTGTTTAAATTCGGGATTTGAATAATCATTCTATGTTTCCATTTTCTGAAAATATAGATTAGAAACCTCATGTAATAAATTTTAAAAATATTAAGGAGCATGAAAAAAAATCAATCCTTTTTGGGAATTTATTTGATCATGTGGATACAATAAAAACATAATATTTATAATAAAATAACACAATATATGGACTCCAACATCATTTAATGTTTCAAATCTCTATAGATCACATTTATAACATTATCACATAATTTTCCATTTTAAAAAAAATCTGAATTTAAGGATGAAAATTGTATAAAAATTTCATCACCCTTAATATTGACATTATTTATTCTTGAACTGTTTGGGTTTCTATAATGATTTATCAATTCATGATATCATAAAAATTACTAGTTATTTACATGAAGGATCTATATTATTCTAATAATTGAAGTTTGATTAATATATAAAATATGTTAAACTAATTATTAAATATTAATATAATTTATCAATGGGGTTTTATTCAAGTGGTTACCATTAAATGATTATAGTATCAATTCATCAGTGTATCAATGTTTAAAGCTTGATGGCCTCCATTTTTGGGGATTTTTGGTATTGTGTTACTGCACATCAATAGAAGAAAGAGTTTACCACTACGATCCTCATTTTCAACTAGGATATGTAGTAGGATCATTGTTTTATATGTCGATGGAAGGGATACTATAGTGGATGATGATGGGTGGTGATGAACAAAGGAAAATGGATTGTGGTGGTCAATGCTAGCTTGGGTGATTGAGAGTGCTGTCAGAGGGCTACAAGCTTTAGGGACTCAAGATCTGGTGAAGGTAGGGATCAGTTGAAGATGGGAAAAATGGAGGTGGTGAGGATCCTTGAAAGCAGCCTTGGTGGAAGGGGATAGTTCAGGAATTCAAGGCAAAAGACCAATAAAAATGTGACATTAGGTCATGTCGACCACGAGAATTTGGTGGCTTAATTGGATGGACCGATGGGTTTGGGAATTTGGGTGATGTTTTCATGAGATTTATTGTACATTGGGAATACATTTTATATAATGGGATCCATCTACCTAGAAAGCAGAGAGGGTTTAATCTATTTTTAAAAAATTGGGGATTCTCCCTAATTGTTCAAAAAACTAATAAATATTATTTAATTCTAATTAACACTATTTAAGACCAATTCTTATAAATTAAAATAATTTTTTAATAATTCTATGTAGTTGTCACGATTTTTCAATAATAATTAATAAATTTCACCATTTTTTACTATTTTTTACTAATTATCTATACTTATTAAAAAATAACTCTAGAAAATGGTAATTAACACTTCTTATATTTCATTTAAAATAAATAATATTAATAAAAAATATAATATTGGAAAATTAATATTAAATGTTGGTTATTATTAAACTGATAAAAATCAGGGATAAGTTGAGATATATTATAGAATTATATATAAATAAAAAGACATTTAACACAAAATATATTAAAATAACAAAGTGAGTTATTCCTAAGAAATAAATCTTATGATTAGTAAAATTAATGGGAATGACTATGGAAAAAATTATTATCCAGAAATATTGGTTATTAAAAATTTCATGTGGCTGGTTAATGATTATAGTTGTGTCTGTTGTCATTATATATGAACGAATCAATATTCAATGTATAATGAATCCCTATATGATTAGTGATTAATCATGGATTGAGAAAGTTAGAATGATTTTGATAAATATTCAAGAAGATTAGTGATGATTCTTGGAAGATTGTAATGGACTCATTCGTTTCCATTTGGTAATATAATTCTACGTGATTGGTGATGATGCCAAGAAAATTTTTATGAATTCATATAATTGAATTGGATTTCATTATTGGGAAATTATATTTATAAATATGTTGATTGATTGTTCTAATATTAAATTTCAAAGACATTTTATATGGAGCATTCACATTATTTATATAAAAGCTAATAAAAATATTAAAATTATGAAAAAATTTATTTTCATGATGAATTTTTTAGAAAAAGGTTTTGGAAAAAACGATTTATTTTTTTTCATGAAGAATTTTTTAGGAATTATTATTTCCAACCAACAAAGAATTTATTTCATGAGGATGTTAAAAAGATCCCTGAAACATTATGTGAACACCAAGAAATTTAATTATTATTTCATGATGTTTTGAAGATGGTGTCATAGAAGAACTAATGTTTCCATGAAAAAAAGAAATACTACATGAGTAAGATGGAGTAAAGGGATTTAATAAGGCTTGGAATTTGGTGATCTGATAAAATTGGCTTAATGTCTGATTTATATTTTTTACTTAGTATTTAATAAGTATATTATATGGGTTCTTTAATAAAAATATATCCAACCAAAAAGGAAGTCAGGCTGGCTCAATTGATGGCTCTTATGGGACCAAGGAGGTCTACCATGCCCAAGGGATCTTCCCTAGATAGCCTATGGGTGTAAAAGAATAATGGAGCATAGTTCCCACTAAGTGCAACAATACCATTGGATTGGGAATGTATAATAGAGTGTTCCATGAAGGGTGGATGGTGGGAGGGGAGGCGCCACCGTGTTGGGTAACATGGTTGTAGGGGGTATTGGGATTTTTGAATCACTACCCGCACACCTTGAATGATATATTGTGATCTATATGTATGGATGATTTGATGTCGAATGTGGTGGTGTCTAACATACTTCTTCCATAATTAAGAAGATATAAAGAATTTTAACCATCCAATTGCATTGATCTAGTCCATTTGATCTCCTATTCCAACTAATTTAACCAGTGATATCAAATTCCACCTCCCAACATTCAATGATGATATCTATTCATGTTATGAGCTCTGATTGGTCTAATGATTTCTAACAACCATCTCTAGTGATCATCTCATGTAGAAGATATTTATTGAACCAAACCAAATCCATAAATTAAAAATTTTTCTTTCATGTATGATAATAACTTAAATATTATCTAGTCCAAACGTATAGTTGATTTTTAGGAGTCCATTTAAATAATTAGTGAGATCGAGCTTCAAGATAATTGGGAATCATGAATTCCACATTACATTCACATGATTATGTCACCACAACGGAGGTTTTTGAAGCCTATATGCCATTATTTTTAGTATCTATAAATATTAAAAAAATGACAAATTATAGAATTTAAATGGTCGAGACACTGCATTATAATATGTGTTTTTAATATGGGCTCATCATGGAATGAATATTAGAGGATTGTTAGTGCTCATCTCCTTTAAATATAGAGCAATAAAGGTAGATATGGGTTGATACTACTTTTGTAAAAGAGATATCATTTCTGAAAAAAAAAACATATCATCATGAAAAATATATATTTGAGTATGAGGTTCTACAAATTATTCAGTTTCATAAAGAAGGAGTAGAAGACCATGGACTTTAAAATAATTATTAAACACTCTTGAAGGTTTTATTTGGAATCTGTTCATAAAATCCACTTAGGGAAACATGATTCCTAAAATGTATTCCCATTGGTTTTCATGAATCACCAAGAACCCATAAAGAATATTATTTTTTGATAAAGATAAGTATAACACAGGTATTCTATTTTTTTTATAGAAAACTTCAATAGGTTCCCATAGAATTGGGTTCTATGTTGAAAATGAAAATTGTGTGAATGTCCATGTACATGTTAATCCATGAGAAATATGAACGTATTCTAAAAATGAGAATTGAACTCGATATAAATAAGTTACTTGTTGATAGTACATGTTTTTATACATGTATAAATACATAACCATTTGAGAAATACCAAAAACTATACATATATACCACAAAAAGTAATTAACAAAGAATAGATAAATGTGCTAATGTTTTTGGATTCCATGAAACAATTGTATAAATTGAAAATGATTTTAATTTTTTCAGGTATTTTTCCAAAAAATATTATTTAATAAGAGTGTTTCCTTAAATTTCACACATAACTGATGTTGGTAACTTTATTGTATATGGAGTATCTTCCAAGTCATTTAATAAATTTAAGGAATAATTCAACATGATGTATAATGATAAGTTCATTAGTTCTTCATTCAGAAAAATTAATTGAGTTAAAGTGGTAGATTTTTTTCCACTTACGGAAGGGTACAAAGCCTAAATTCATATTATATTTTTGATATAGTTACCTTCAAAGTCCTCTGGTTGAAGAAACATATTATTTAGTTGATGAAAATAAATTTAGTAAAGTAGAGAAATCTTGTTAGAAGATAATTTAATGTCTTAAAATAATGAATGGTTCTAGTATGAAAAACTCCATTGAAGATTGGTGGTACCAATATATAAAATTTCATTCACTCAGGAATATTAATTAGTTCTGTATAAATATTGTAAACCAATTCTAGGAATTTGTAATAAATTTAAAATAATAGTGATAAAATAGTTCATGAAATAACCATAGGTTGACAACGACAATGATTAGGTCTTCATTCTAATCCTTGTAAAAATATATTTTTGTTTATTTTTTCACCATTATCTTCATTACATGTGTATGTGATTTTCAATAGCACATAAAATATCCATTTAAATTAACTTGGGGAAGTAGTTCAAGAGTAAGAGGTGTTAATTGAAAGAATGTAAAATTCATTAAAAAATAGGGTACACTAATTCACCCTCTATCAGTGTCCCAAAATGATTAATATAATCTTGAAAAGTAGTATCATAGCATAAATCTACATCCTATTGGATAATATTTATATCCCCAATTGTTTTTACAAGGTTTATATAAACTGTATATTTGTAGTTTATTTTGAGGCACCTCGTGTGGAAAATTTTATCTCTGCTCTTATTGAAGAAAATATGAAGATATCTAACAAAGAAATTTAAAATTAGTAAGAGGTGGTATGAAATTAGATTGAGAAAAATCTCAAACAAAGAAGAAAAGTATCAATTATCTTATATCAAATTATTTTACAATTATCCTTTTGATATCTAAAACTATTGAGAATATAAGGAAGATAAATCTATCGATATTTTGGAAGACTTATAATCTAAATTTTAAAAGAATATGAATAATGTTACAGAGTAATTTATTTCATATATACATTGTTGTTTCAAAGATATTTTTGAAAATAGAGAAAACCTTGAAGATGATATAAATAAATAAGAGGATTCACATATAATTATATTCAAAAGGGGAAATGTTCTCAGAGACCTCATTGATGTAAAGGAAGAATCTTTTACAATTTGAAATAAATATATTTCAATAATTTAGGAATTATTTTAATGTAATTTTTATGATTGCACTGTAAGAAAACATGTTTATGGGTTTTTAATACATTCACATAAAACATTTTTCGATGTTTACATGAATGTTATATATGATCATCATGAAGAAAAAATCATATAAGGTCAAGGAGCATGACATGTTTTTGAGGAAAATAAAATTTTCATGATGATAATATATAGAAGATCCATTATATGGAAGAATTTTATAAAGCTAATGTCATTGTCAAGGAATCCCAATTGGATGTTAAATCTAGAAGAATCAAATACCTTTACAACTCTATGATTGAAGGTAGTAAACAAGATGAAGAACATATTATTAAACTGATAAGAGAATGAGAAGAAAAACTGATAATGGTTTTAAATAATAAATTTTACCTCATCATTAAATTTCTATAACTATATATTTAATTTATAAATTTGAATAATACAATTGCCGGAACTACCCAAGTTGTTGAGAAAAAGACTTATGCCACCCAAACATATGAAGATAATAAAACTCCAAGAAGGTATGTTGCTATAAAAACTATTGATGAGACTCATGTCTCTGAAGATACTCATATTGGTGGAATGAAGAACTTAAAATCAACTCTTGATCAACCTTCTAAAAACTCATGGAATATGGAAAATCGTAACCCAGTAAATTCAGTTTATACTAATGTAGTCTCATCTTCTAGTGCAGGTTCAAATCCAAAATATGGGAAAATAATGGTTTAAATTTTAATATATCCACCTAAATAGAAAGTTTCTATTATGGTATTATCAAGATAAATTACTCCTAAAATTATTCCCCATATAATTAAAGACAACCCCAAAAACAATCTAGAAATAAATATTGTAAGACTTGTACGATAAGTAAAATAAGGATATTTTTTACTATTGTTGATTTTGATGGAAATTTGGGCATCATTCCACTGATTTTGGGAATAATTTATTATCATATGAAAATTTTGGAAGGACTAAATTTAGTGGTAGAGGTGAAGAAATTAAGAAAACTATAAAACTGAAGATTAAAACACAAATGAAGAATAAACTTTCTATTAAGAACATATTTGGTTATCTTCAAAAAAATTGTTGTTGTTTCAACATAAGTGGTTATAATTTTGATGAGTGCTATTATATTCCAACCATGCACTATTTATATGTTGTTATGAAAAAAAGACCACAATAATATAGAACAAAAGAAAAAAAGATGAAAAATATTCCTTGTGGAATAAGTAATAGAATGAATTCAATAAATCTATGAAACAAGACACTCCTAAGAAGGATGATAAGTTGGAATCAAATAATTTCATTCCAACTAATAAAATATGCTTCTACAATACAATGATATGTAACAACCAGGAATACTACAGAAAATCCATGGAAGAGAATGGATGCAATCTTAAATTAATAAGAGAGTCATTAAAAGAGAGAAACTAGAAGATAGGATTGATTGAAAATATTATAGAATAATATTTTTATAAGTTACCTAAGAAAGGTTGCATAAAATAATTGAATATTCCATCTGTAAAATCCATGACAGAATATGTTAAGAATGAGTTATTAATATAATCCACTGGCCAATTGTATCTTTCTAGAGATATATAGAAATCTGAGCATGAATCCCATGATAGAGAAAAGGACAAAAGAAAATATGTATTTTCACATTAAGATCTTAAATTTCATGAGAGGTTGTCAACAAATGAAAACTCTAGTGTCTCCCAAAAATTTTGTGAAGTTTTAAGTAGGTTGAACATAATGTAAATAACCTTTTAACAGTTATACTTGCACAAGAGGAGATGTTTAAGATGATAAACAAAATAATAGGGGAAGATACTTCACTAATAGCATAAGTGAGAATAAGAAATCCACACAAGATGAAGTTGAAGTTAATTAATGATTCTATACTATGAATAAAAGATCAAGATATCAAATGTAATGGATACACAAGAATCATGAATACCAGACACTTTAGAGTTACAAGGAACAGAATCTTTGGGTTGAGAGTAAATTTTCAACCCTATTACACTTATTAAGAATATCATAGTTTTTCTATCTTATTCCCATTATTATGGTGTAGTATTTGTGCTTACATAGTCAAGAAATAAAGGTGAAGTTCATTCTTAACATTATAAATGAGTTAAAAAAGTTTAAGATAATGAGTTGTGATACATATTCAAGATCTGATAGAAACTTGAATTATTCCACAATGGTGAATTATCTGTGTGAATAACTTGAATATTATTTGATAAAATTCTCCACTAGATCATATGTAAGGTAGTTAATCACTTAAGGGTGATAAAAGATAAAGGATAAAATAAAAATGTTTTTTATGAATATATTTAAATACATGGTTTATCATAGAAGTTCCAAATGGAGGTAAAATAATCACACTTCATTCCTTTATCTTGATTATATAAAATGCTAGCATCAAGGGGGAATGTTGGATCATGAGTAAACTCATAGTAATTGAGAGTAAAATATTCCTGCATTTGAAATTTATGAGGTGTTTACTAAAGTGTCATGGATAATTTATTACTTGATAAATCTATTTTATACAACCCATACCCTTTGAGAAACTAATATAATCATGATATAACATGCATGGTTGTTAATGGATTTCATAGAAAACCTGAGTTGTATCTTTCTTGTTTTCTACACTGGGTTAGACTATTTAGACATAGAGTAGACCAATGGAAGGCTCTTTTATATGTGAGATATTTGGTACCATCATTATTTAATAAAAGGATAAGTATTTTCCAAACTCCTTAAATAGAATAAGAAAACCCCTGTATTAATACATTGTATTTATTGTCAATAAGGGGGATAAGGGACATTTACTTTGAGGAAATGGTATTTACAAAAAAATCCAAAGGAGTTATATTGAAAAGCCCATGTGCATGGTTAATGAGTATGGTTGTTTTTTATCAATACATAAAAAGACACCAAAATTTAATGTATGATGAAGTCATCTATGATTAGTGACTAATCATGGAATTAGAAAGTTGGAAGGAGTTTTATAAATATTCAAGAATATTGATGATGATTCCTGGGTAATTGTTATGGACTCATTTGTTTTCATTTGGTAATAAAATTATCCATTATTGGTGATGATTCCTAGAGAATTATTATGGATTCATCTAATGGATTTGGATGTCATACTTCAAAAATTATCCTTATTAATCTATTGATTTATTGTGATGATATTTAATGTGAAATGCATGTGCTATGTATCATTAAAATTGTTTAAAACAACACTTTGAATTATTTGAAGACCATGAAAATATTTATTTTTAAAAATAATTGTTTAGAAGAAGGTCATGACAAAAAATTGAGTTCATTTTCTTAGTAAAATATTGTGAAGAATTATTATTTCCATTCAGGAAGTAATTTATTTCACGAGGAAGTTCAAAAGTCCCCGGAAACATTTTGTTAATTCAATTAAATATAATTATTATTTCATGATGGTTTGAAGATGGTGTAATAGAAGAATTTTTGTTTCCATTGAAAATTAAATATTACAATAGGATGATAAAGATATGGGATTTAAGGAGGATTGGAATTATTTGATTGGATTAAATTGTCTTAATTTTGAATTTATATTTTATACTTTAAATTTACTAATTATAATATATGGTTTCTTTATTAAAAATATATCCATCCAACATGGAAGCCATGCCATCTCAACTGAGGGCTTGGGTGAGACCAAGGAGGACTAACACGCCCAAGGGAACCATACGAGATAACATGTGGGTGGAAGAGGATAATGGGGAATAACACCCACTAAGTGAGGGTGGACCCATGAATAGGGATTGTAGAAGATAGTGTGCAACAAAGGGTGTATGAAATGAGAATCACCACCACCTTACGGGTGGCATAGCGGAAAGGGAGTTCAGGATTTCTGAACCCCTACTCATACACCTTGAATGATATATCAAGCCCTAGAATTATGAAGGATTTTATGCGGGACCCGGTGTTGTGTGTAATTATTCTTCTGTTTTAAAATAAATTGACAGAACGTGGACTGTATTATTTTGTTGATCTTGGAAATTTTATCTCCCATATCCTGCAGGTTTAAACTAGTGCTATCATTTCCTTCCTCCCAGATTTTGATCATGATCTGTCTTTAAGAAACGATCTAAGATTGGACTAATGACATCTAAAAACCATCCCCAGTGATCATCTCAATTGAATTATATTGATCAAACCAAAAAAATTTCATGCATGCAATGTTCTTTTTTCATGCATGGAAACAACTCGAAGATTCTCTCAGATAGATTCATACATGAGTTATAGGAGGACATTAGAATAAGTGACATGTTCAAGATTCAATGTAAATATGAATCATCCCATACACATTGAATTCATGTGATGACATAATTTAATAGAAGATTTATAAATATGAGATTTCATCATTTTTTCATCACAAAAAGAATCAAATAGCCTAAGATCTTATGGACTTTAAATGGATTAGAATAAATCTTATTCAAAAATATCTAAATATATAATCAGAATGAAAAGAAAATAGGAGGATATGTTATTATAATTTTGTATAAATAATGGCTAACTGAGGATGGTATGTTTTTATTCCAATAGTGTAAATGATCTCTCATATCTAGTAGAATAGAGAACGGTGAAATGACTACTTCATAAGGAGAAGGTACCATGAATCCTTGTCTTTCGCAGTGAAAGAGGATAATACCATGGTATTTTAGAAAGTGTTATGCACTCTTGAGGTCTTCAAAAATCAAATGTTCAGGCGATTCCCCATGCATATGCATCATGGTTTGTGCGAAGAACCAAGAACCCACAAATAATCTTATTTCATGAAGAAGATAATTATACCGTGAGTGTTCAATTTGTGAAGATAACACTTGAAAAAATTCAGTAAGAATTGATTTCCATGTAGAAAATGTAATTTCTTCCAATGTCTATGACCACATGAATCTTTGAGACATCGAAACATCTTGTTCAATGGATAATTGAACAAGGTTGAAAGAAGTGACTTGTTGATAGTTCATGTTTGCATTCATGTACTGTAAGTTCTAGATGAATCAGAATAGTTGAATGGGTTGTGTCTAACATTGAATTTTCTTATGATCAACAATCAATATGAGAACTATATGACAATAAATTTTGTGATCAATGTAATTGGATCATATAAAATAGACAGTGGTAAAATGTTGGAACAATAGAGAGGATCATCATATATTATTTATAATTAATTTAATAAATTTAACAATTAATTTGAATTAATTATTTCTTTATTGATGGATTTGATAAAATATTTGTTTTTTATCATTATTTTGTTTTAGGAATCAAGAGTTTATTACCTATAGCGTGGATCCACACTGGTTTCGAAAATCTTCAAACATCACCATAGGAATCTCTATGTATTAGAACTGTAGATCCTATCTCTTGTTTCTTTCACAATTTATCACCATAAGAATCGTTTCAAAATCATTCTCCTTGATCTATAAATATTTTAGAGTGTGTTATGGAGGAATATCACTTAATATTCTTAGAAATATTCTTAAAGAGGGTGCTCTATATGCCTTGAGAGGATTTTCTCTGGTTGTCATTGTGCACAACAGAAATTAGTTGGTTCTCCTGAAAAATAATATAATTGGGTTTATATACTGATATGGTTTTGAAATTAATATTTGTACAAGTTACCTTTAATATTTATTTTATCCCTTGAATACACCCAAGTCTAATATAATAATATTATTATTATTTCCTTGACATGCTCATAACTTGTGAATTAACTTAAATATAATTTAATCAAATAATATTTAATATATATTATTCTCAAATGACCTAAAAATCAGTCCACCATTCCTCAAAAATATTTATCGATCCTTGAATAACGAATTTTTTTAGTAAATAAATATCATTGTATTATTTTGTAATAAATAAATAAATAATATATTCACTAAAAAGAAAATAAATATTTATTAAACATCTAGCTCACATAATATTCTCTAGAATATCTGCTAATAGAATATATATGATCAAGAATAAGTGAATAATTATTAAACCATGTGTGGGAATAGTATTAATTAAACATCTTGAAAAGAAAATAATAATATATTATTTAACTGAGATTCTCTATACAGTTACTATGTGCCCCTTTAGGACTCTATTAGTGGTATTAGGTGAATCATCCAAAATTCTCTGTTTAGAGTCTAGCAACATACCAACAAACCCATATAGAATTAATTTAATTCGGCAATGACATAATAACATATACAGATGCTTACTATGTAGAATAATCCGTTTAATACACTATCTCTAATCAAGTATGTTTCATTTTGATTCCATCGACCTATGTGCTCAATATAACTTTCTTTAACATCCTGAAATTGAAGATTCCTATAGAAAATCATGGCCATGTATGTTTATAGGCTATATCATTTCCATCAAATTTCCTAATATATAAAATTCCATTAAATATCATAAGAGAAAAACCCTTTACTGCATTATTCATTAATACAATATTACATGTGACACACCTAATGAATTTTACCTCACCGTGAAGATATTTTATCACATTTTTCATCAATACATAAAAATACATAACTTATAATACTCATAAATAATAATTTTAATTTATAATGATCAATACACACTTCTGTAGATAAAATAATACAATAGCGCATAAAATTGTGGATTTCCTAATGGCAGGACTCGTTCTCATAATATCCTACATTGTATATTATCCGTGTTGTACACCAGGAGGATGTGGATCAACGTCCTATGAGTCTCCACCTATAATATCATGTATCATTTGTTTACCTCAAATGATATCATCTTTCTATAGAAAATATTTTTGATAATAGTTATGTATCACTTATAAGTTGTCATTATAGAGGGTAACATCCATGAAATTTTAGTGGGAAAACTACTCTTAAAAAATTATCTCATTCTATGTTACATAGATGAACAAACATTATGTGATAAGAACTTTATTAATATTGAAAAATATTAATACAGTTTAACATAAATAAGATAGAAGTTTTTTCTAGGGAACAAACATTAACATACTCTTACATGCACTAGAGACAACTAAAAAAACATACAGCTTTCTATCTCTCACGTGATATGCATGTTTCTTTAGAGACATGCCTTTATCAAAGGGGTCTACCATGTTATCTTGCATGGGTAATACAATTACTGAAACTTCATGCCATTAATAAAAATTCCTCAAGAGGTGATACTTATTGAGTATATTATTTTTCTATTGGTGTGACCTTGGATATTTTTAAAGATCCATTGTTGTAGTATTGTTACAATATAGTGTGATAGGGTGTTTGTTGTTGTGTGCCACCTTAGGATCCTTGAAAAATATTCATATCAAAATTGATTATTTGGTTTCATCAGAAGCCTATATATACTCATACACCACTTTAGAATCTGTGAAAACAGGGATCTTTGAACTCTTCCAGTTCAGAACTCCCCCGTTTAGACTGAAAAAATATCTTGACTGCAACATCATATCATTATAATCAATTTGAATGATAGAATCAGTATAACCCATGATTACCATCTCCTAATCTCCTCCATACAATTGGAACATATCAATTGTTCTTCTCAAATATATGAGGATGGCCTTAAAAGCAAACCAATACGGTTATCTTGGATCTTATTGATATCTACCAACCATTCTCAATGCATAGGCAACATCAACTCATTTAAAAAAATGGCATGAATGATTGATCTTGTCATTAAAGCATATGTGTTCTTACTCGTACTATCTTTATCGTTTTGTTTCTAAGGATTCATTTTCATTGAAAGATTTAAACCATGTGACACTATAACCAATACCCTCTTGGATTGTTCTAAACTAAATATCATTGTTATCTAGTCAATTTCTATACTTTTACTTAGTCCACGAAGCCTATTGGATCTATAAAAAATGATCTTGATCCATTGAATATGGGCTTCTTCACCCAAGTATTTCATGGAGAAACTCTTGTTTAACCTATTCTAAACATATTATTAGATAGGTATTTTATTTCTAATAACTAATATGTCATCAACATATACTACTAGAAAAATGAATGCATTTACACTAAACCTATTTTATATACATGGCACAAATTCATTATTAATAAAACCAAATTCTTTTATAGCTTCATAGAATTGAATTATCCATGGCCTAGATATTTTATTTAATCCATTAATAGATCTATGAATCATGAAAACCTTTTAGTATCACCCGATTTCACAAACCCTTCTAGTTGTTTCATATATACATCTTTCTAAAGGTCCCCATTAAGAGATGATGTTTTGATATCCATCTACCCAATTCCATAGTAATGTTATGCTTCTATAGAAATTATAATTTTGATGGATTCAAACATGTAAAATTTTTAAAAGGATTCTTTATTGTCATTTCCATGACATTTTTTAAACCCTTTAGCATCTAGAGTTGATTTATAGGGATTTACATTATGTTTCATGTCAATTTTTCTCATGGATACCCATTTTCACAGTACATGATTTACATCAATGGGTGCATCTACATGAACCCAAAATTGGTTATAATGAATGCAATATATATCAGAATTCATATCTTCTTATCATCCTGTAGATTTTTGGATCTCTACTTCATCTTTGTAGGATATAGGTTCATAAATATTATCCAATAATGTGCTACCATCCTTAGTGACTAGAAAATCATGTCTCACTGGTTCTCTTACACATTTCATGCTCTTATACAGAATGTTTGTTTCATGAATTACTTATTTAACAGGGAATTGTGTAGTTTTTTACTATACCAACTCTCTTGTGCCTTGAGAATCCACTTTATCGATGTTAATCATGCTCCCATTATACTTGTGAGGATTTTCTCCCTCTCAAGAAATATGTCTTGTCTCGTGGAAATCACTTTCTTATCTAAGGCTTTTTATAGTTATTATCCCTTTGTTTACTTAGGATACCCTATAAAGATAAACTATTTTCCCTAGGGAGCTAGTTTATTAACAAATAATGCCTTAATAAATGCATCATAGCACCATACACTTGTATGTGACAAAAGAGGCTTCTTTCAACTCCATAACTTGAAGGGAATATTATTTTCTACATTGTATGGAACTTAGTTTAGTGTGTATTTTGTGGTTTGAAATGCATATACCCAAAAGTATAATGAAGGATCTTCATGAATAATTATAGACCATACCATGATTAACAAGGTACATTTAATCCATTCACTAACAATATTTTATTATGGTGTATAAGGTGGAGTGAGTTGAGATAGAGTCCCAAACTCCAAAAAATAGTTCATAAACACTTGGTTAATATATTCACCACCTTGATATAATAAAATCTTCTTTATATTCATTACAATTTCATTCTATACTTTAGTCTTGAATTACTTGAAATTATCAATGGACTCGGACTTATGCCACATCAATTAGATATAACCATATCTTCTCAAGTCATCATCCTATGTTATAAAGTAAGAATATCCACCTATAGCTTCTACTAGAAATGGTACACACACATCATTGTGTACCAATCCTAGAATGTTATGGCCCTTTACCCCTATAAATCTAATGGTCATTTTCCATGTTTCATTTTAGAAAATAATTTCATATTTCAAGTGGTTTTACCTCATTATATTCTTAATAACCATCTTGACATATATTTGTAAAATGTTTCTTGTGTACATGGCCAAGGCTGTGATTACATTGTTGGATGTTATATGAGTCATGTGAACAAGATTTATTATCAATTGACAATAATTTTTTTAATAATTTAATACATAAATACCATTATTTAAATGTTTCATACCATAACATATGTTGACATTATAAAAGAAACAACTTTTATTTCCAAATTTGAAAATTAAACCATCAGCATTTAGCCATGATACATAAATTATGTTTTTTGTAACCATTGGTACATAATAACAATCCATGAAAACAAAAATAATTCTCATTGGTAATGAAAGGTGGTAGTCACCAATGGCTATAGATTCCATCTTTGTAACATTATCAGCCCGTAGATCCACCTCTCCTCTAGTAATTCATTGCAATCTACTTGGGACCTATATTTGGATATATATGTGAGGACCATAAGATATATATAATACCCAACCTATAAATTTTAAATATTAAACTAGATAATAAATCACCTTTATATTACACTTTCTTTTGGGTGTAATTCTTCTTCAAGTGCCATTTTTTTCCACGTGAAAAACATATTTCCTCATTTTCCTTTCCTTGTCTCTGGATTTTATTATTCTTGGTAGGATAGTGCTCAGGATCTTTAGACTTGTTAGGAAAATTGGTCCCTTTATCCTTATTCTTCCCTTTCTTATTCACCACAAGGACCATGATTTTTTCACACCCCACATCCCGATCTACTTGGAGAATCATGGTCAGCAGTTCTGAAAGACTCTTCTCATTATTTTTCATATTGTAATTAATAATAAAACTAGATAAGGACTTGGGAAGGAAATAAATTATGATATCTATGCACAACCCATCTAATAATTTAATCCTGAATATTTTTAATCTTTAAATATAGAAAATATATTCAAATAAATTTGTTCAATGTGGCATGGGCTTTCTAAGATTAGTTGTGAAAAAATCATTGGATATCTCATCTCTCTCTTGTCTCTCCTTCTCTTGGTAGAGATCCTGAAGGTGAGATATCATGTTATATGCACCCATTTCCTCATGTAGCTTCAAAATATAATTGATCATGGATTATATCATGAAACACTAAAAATTTGTAGAATCATTAAAAAAATTCTCTTAGAGAGAAAACTCTTCATTAATTTCCGCATTTTCAGGTGCTTTAGGAATTAGTTCTTCCAGCAGATGTAATTTCCTTCCATGGTGAAGGATAATGCATTAGTGTATTTACCAAGAATAGAAATTTGTTATCGTGATAAGTTTATCCCTCTAAAGTATGGATCACAACGATATGTTTGATTTTATTTTATTGTTGTTTCAATAAGTAAGATGAGTATAATTTTTTTTACATTATATAATAATTTTTTTATATATGAATAAAGATTATATTTATTAATCTCCCACTATTTTATTGAAACCCAATAACCCTAACCATATGATTCATAATATCCTTTTTCTTTGATATTATAGTGAAAAGGATCCATATTCCCCTTCTCATTATCCTGACATAGTTGTCCAAGAAACTTGAATGGTTTTTGGTATGAAGTCCAAATGCCAATTTCATTAACTCGCATTTCCTTGATATGTTGAGTGGACCCTCCAATCCTAAAATCCTTAAATTTTATTTCCTAAAACCTTTCCTCTAAATTACACCAAGTCCTTCTTTGGTAGTTGACGATTTATGTGAATTAAGTAATGTCTTCCAAAAACATCATGTTATATTTCTATAATAATTTAAAGCACCCCAACATTGGTTGTTCAATCTCTTCAAACTATAGTTCGATTTTAACTAAAGTAGTGGCATATATGAACATAATCTATAATGGGATTTTATATTTTATTCATGAATAATATGTTATTATATTTATAAGATTATTTTTCATATTAAGTGGATTTACTTAAGTAATTAACCATATCTCAGATAATATTTATGCATAAGTCATTCTATTTTAGTTCTATATTTCATGATTTTTAATACATTAAATCATGTGATCACAAAAAAACATCCATAATGAAATAACCATGAAACTTGACAGAAATAAAATTATAAAGTGGAATGTTCATGATCTTTTACTAATCTTTAGTCTATTAAGAGGTTGATAAACTAACCATTGATCTAGGAGAAAACACCTTGATCCAATTAAGCTTTGTGTTATAACATTTCACCTATACACCTATGTATCTATCTTGGATTGGTTTCTCCTCTTCTCTGAATATGAACAGCCTCCACTAGCTTGGGATCTCCATCCATTACATATGATTTTACTCAGATGCAAGTAAGGGAAAAAGTTTTTTCATGAAATAAACCATGGAAACATAGGACCTTAGATGATACGTTCATATAATGAATGTATGATGATAATTTAATTTAATAATAAATTAAATTCAACAAATCACATCCCAAGGTCTATTATATGCTCATGATCATCCAAAAGTAATGAATTAAGCATTTAATTAAATTAGAATTCAATTATTAATAGTTATTATTTAATATAAATCACACACAAATAAATTAATTTTGTTCTTTAATAAATCAATTATATTATTTAAATTCTCATCTGAGTTTCCTTGATATTTTAATTCAGCATAATTTCAAGCCAATTTAATAAATTTATTTAAAATTAACAATGTACATAAATGTACCCGGGATTCAATATAGTGAATAATCATATGAATCTACCCAAAATGTATTAATCTCATATATTTTTTACTCTTATGACATATGGGATAAATTATTTATCGCATACATTCATGAAATGTACTATCAACTTAATGATTACATGAATTACAATATTTTTATATAATGTGTTCTGCTTCAATGTATATATAATACGACTCGTACATGATATGAAAATATGAACATTACACATAAAATAATAAAAAAATTATGTATATATAAATATATAGATATATTAAAACACATCACATGGAATATCCTATCAACTTAATGACCAAACAGAGGAACATGTCGGTAAGGTTTACACAATATAATAATTTAATTTTAATTCTGTGTAATTTGGTATATATAAATAGTTTTTATAGGAGATCTACGTGGTATGTGCAGATATCACCATCTATCTGAGTCACATGGTTACAGACTCAATGTGTAAACAATGCCTCAAAAAAATTGGAGTACACTCTATGTACATAGGGATACATAACATGTTGTCAATAGGTTACATGGTCACCAATCTAGTAAGCCTTATATGTAAATACACATCTCATTTGTGACTTAAAAGGATTCCATGGTGTGTACATTGTCTACACAGCATGTACTCCAACTGACCATGCTCTAGGATGTCCCATTCAACATGTGGTGTAAGAAATTAAATACACCGCATGTATTCGATGCACCCTAGTTAAATTAATTCCAACTTAATTGTTCTTTCATTTAACACTATTACATTTTGTGTAACTCTAGTTACATGGACATTACTCTTATTTTTTCCTTCCATAATCCTCAGCACCTCTGGATGAGTTCTTTAATTTTTATTTCATCCATAATATTAACCAATTTTATTTTATCTACAAGAAATGATATAGGAATAATCATATACTTAAAATAAGTTTAAAGAATGACTGAACATGAATTTAAAACAAAATAAAAAATTCATAAATCAATTTACAATATTTAAAAATTTATAAATAATTATGTGGCCACTCTGATATAACTTTTTGATTTCGGCAACAGCAGAAGCATGGAATGGGTCATACCAAACATTTCTTGTTGTCATGATAGATGATCAATATGAGATCTGTATGATGATAAAAATCATGAACAATAGAATTGAATCGACATAAAAAAACAATGTATAAAACATTTGAATAAGATGGAAGATTATAAAAAATTATTTATAAATAATATAATCAATTAAATGATTATCTTTCATGGATTATTTATTTGTTGATAGATCTGATAACAAATGTGTGTTCTATTATCATTACATAGTAGGAATCAATAGAATATTACCTCTAGTGGGGATCTAAACATGTTCCATTAATCTCTGAACATCATCATAGGAATCTTCATGTGCTATCATGGTAGACCCTTTCCCTTGTGTTGTTATACTTTGATCATTATGGGAATAAATTTCAAATAATTCTCTCAGATCTCTCTATATCCGAGAGTGGGTGTGGAGGAAAATCACTATATGTTCATGGGAGTTTTCTTGGAGATAGATCTCTTTAGGGATTGAGAGTACTCTCCGTAACTATTATTGTGCATAAAAAACGAATTGGATCTCTTGTGAAATAATATAATTGGGATTAAATACCACTAAGGTTTAGAAATAAATATTTTCACAAGTTCCCATTAAAATTTATTTATTCCTTTGTCAAAACTGATGTCTAAAATAATAATATTTTTATTATTTCCTTGACATGCACTAAAAAAAATAAAGTTACATATTATTTAATAAAATAATATTCCATATATGTTATTTATCACATGACCTAGAAACATAGTCTTCCATTCACCCACAATATTTATTAGACCTTGAATAATCACTTTTTAGTTAATAAATAAATATAACTACATTATTCACCAACAAATAAATATTAATTCGTTAAATATTCCACTCACATAATACTCTCTCGAATAACTAGTGATTGAATATATGTGGTCAGTCATAAAATAATAATTATTAAATCATGTGTGGGAATAATATCTATTAAAATTGATAAATAATAAATAATAATATATAATTTAACTATGATTCTGGATACCCTTAGTTGTTGGCCCTCTAGGCCTCTTTATTAGTCGATTAGGTGAATATGCATAAAGTACAACGTTAGTGTCTAGAAACATACCAAGGAACCCATAGGTAAATTAGTTCATTCCACAATCACATAATACTTCATATGGATTTTTATTGTGAAATATAATCTATTTTACATGATATCTATAATCAATATAGATGCATGTCAGTGCCATCAACCTATGTTCTCGATGTCTCTTTCATTTAATTCCTGCAATTGAACTCGCCTATAAAAATACATATTCATTTTTTTTATCATACATTACTTCCATTAAAGAATATAATGGAAAATACTTTCTCTCATTATTCATTAAGGTAATGTTACATGTGATGCACCCAATGTATCCTACATCTCCACGAAAACATTTCAATGTAGTTTTCATCAATATATCCTAGTACATGACTTATAATAATCATAAATAGTAATATTAAAGTATAAGTATCAATACACACATCTATAGATAAAACATCCATTGACACAAATGAATGTGGATTTCTGACTGGCGGGTCTCGTTCTCATAATACCCTACAATGGTTATTTCTAAGGGCGTAAATCATGAGAAGGTGACTCAAATTCCAATGAGTCTCCACCCCTGATATATTATATCATTTCTTTCCCTAAAATGATATAATAAGTATATATAACATATATTTCAGAATAGTTTCATAGAACTTTTGGGTTCTCATCATAGTAGGGAATTTATTTTCTATTTAGTCGGACATCTACCCTTATGAAATTATCACATATTATGTTATGTAGAATAAAAAATATCATGTGATAAATATTTATATAATATTAAAAAAATGAATACATGTTATCATAAAGTAAACATAAGTTGGTTCTATGGCACCAAATCCAACATGTATGACTGCACAACAATTTTAGAACTTCCCAAAATAAGACAAACATAGCACATAAAATAATAAAAATAATAATATATGAATGTGATAATTTTTTGGATGCTATGAAACACATTAATGAAGTGGAATTTATTTGATGATTTCCAAGTATTATTCTTGAAAGTATTGTTTAAGAAGAGTTTTTGAACCACTTGAAAATATAAATGAGGTCACTAACTTTATCACAAAAGGAGTATCTACCTAAGAATTTGATAAAGTGAGGAATAATACACCTTGCAGTATAATGATAAATTCAATAATTGTTCACTCTGAAAAAATTTGTGAGTCAATGTGTAAATTTAAACCTATACTTATTGAATAGTACATGGTTGGCATGGTTATAATACTACTGAAAAAGTATTAGTCAGAATCCTTAAGTTGAATAACAATATTATTCAGTTGACAAAAATACACCTAGTACAATAGAGATATCTAATTCAGAGGGTGACTAAAAATAATAAAATAACTTGTGGTGCTAGTATAAAAAATTCCATTGAAGAATTGTGGTGCCATTATAAATAATTCCACTCAATTAGGTTGATTAATTAGTTCCTTTATGAACATTTTATACCAATTATAGGCATTTGTAATCACTAGAAAATTATAGTGATATGAGAATCTATGAAAAACCATATGTTAATCATGGAAAGGATTCAGAATTTGTACTTAACCATGTAAGAATAATTGTATTCTATAGTTTCCTTTGTTATCTATATTGGATGTGTATCTAATTTTCAATATCATAAAACAGATCCATTACTGTTAATTAAGGTAGGTGTTAGAGATCAAGAGGGGTTAATTGAAAGAAATTAAAATTTGGAAAAAAGTCAGGTACAGTGATTCACCCCCCCCCCCCCCGCTCTCATTTCTCGGAACAAAAATTTGTTCTCTACAAGTGGTATCAAAGTGCAGGATTTCATCTGACTAGATCATATTTTTATCCATGATTTATTTAATATGGTTTACATGAAGTGAATATTTAAATCTGATTCTGGAGGACCTTAAGTGGAAAATTTAATCTCTACTAATGTTGAAGAAAACATGATGGTTTCTTCCAAGACACTATAAAATAGGAAGAAGATGGAAGAAAATAGTTTGAGAAAAATATAAAATTAATAATAAAAGGATAAATAAAATTCTATCAAATCCATTGAAAATGATTCTTTTGAAATCTCAAGCTAGGGAGAGTATAAGGAATATGTTTCTACCAAAATTCTTGAAGACTTATTCTCTCAATTTTAAATGTATATGAAGAATGTTCTTGAATAAGTGATTTCATATATAATTTTTTCTTTCAAATATATATTTGATAATAGAGCATATCGTTAAGATGGAATCAATAAATAGGATGATGCACTTGAAAATAAATTCAAAAGTTCAAATGTTCTCTTAGACCTCATTAAAGCAGAGGAAGAATTTGTAACTCCTTTCAATAAAATGTTTTTAATAATTGATGAATAATTTCAATGTAACCGAATTGATATCATTATGAGTAAACATGTTTATGGATAAGTAATCCATACAAATGAAGCATTGTTCAATATCTCCATGAATATCATAGATTCTCATCTTAAAGGAAAAATTTTAAAATTCGAAGAGATTGACATGTTATGGGAAGAAAAGACCATACATCATGATGATAATATGTATAATGTCCATGATCTAGATGAATCTTATAAAGATACTATCATTTTCAAGGAATACAAATTTTTTGTTAATGCTATAAGAATCACAAACCTTGAAAACATGGTGATTGAAGGTACTAAACATCACGAATAAAATATTATTAAATTGATAAGTGAATGGGATGGAAAAATTAAAATAGTTGAAAACGAGGTGTTTTCCCTCAGCATTAAATTTCTACATTTTTTTTTGAATTGATAGATTTTATTTAGAATCATTACGGAACTTCCCAAGTTGTTGAGAAGAAGAATTAATCCACCAAAACATATGAACTGAGCCCAACTCTAAGAAGGGATGTTGCTACACAAACTGTTGATGAGACTCATGTATCTTAATAAACTCATATTTGTCGAAAGAAAACACAAAATCATCTCTTCATAAACCTTCTACAAAACTCATGGAATAACATAACTTATAACCTAGTTAATTCAATTTCTACTAATATAGTATCATCTTCGAGTGTTTGTTGAAATCCAAAAGCTAGGAAAATGTGGGTTGAAATAATTTCTGAAAAATCATAAAAACATAAAGTTTGGATACTAGTATGTTCATGATAAATTTCTCCCAAAATGATGCTACAAATAATTGAAGAAAAACATATAAACAACAAAATACTATATATTTCCAGACCTGTACTATAACTAATTGAAGAATATATGTCGGCTATTGTTGGTGCTACTAGAAATTTTGGGTATAAGGCCGTTGATTATTAGTTCAATGTGTTAGAATATTAAAATTATAGAAGGCCTTCATTCAGGTAGTGTAAATGTTAAGAAATTAAGACAACAGAAAAACAGAATCAAATTACCCAGATGAATAATAATTGGTCTATTAGGAAAAAATTTGGTTATCTTGAATACTTCTGTGATTATTGCAATTTAAGTGGTCACAATTAGGATGAGTGTTGGCATATTCGAACCAAGTACTATTAATATTTTGATAATAAGAAAAGACCCCTGTAAATTTATAATAAAAGCACAATATCTAAAAAATATTCCTTGAGGTATAAGTAGATTTTAATACCCCAAGCTTCTACGGTACGCTTCCCTTCAAATAATGCAATAGCTTGCATTGTACGCAACATCAAGATTCTAACACACTACGACCAATAAAACTAGATATTATGAATAGTAATACCCACATTTTGAAATTTTATAAATTGTATATTTCAAAATTGACTTCATTTTTGGATTTGGAATACCAGAATTAGCTTAGGGTGAATTTTTTGTATTTTTTTGAAAACATTCAATTTTTTATGAATAGTGTAAAACACTGAGTTATTATTTAAAACCGAATTTTTATTTAAATAATTATTCATTTTATTTAAATATATTTTAGATTTAAATAGATACATAATACCTATATAAGTTCAATGTAATTCATTGGAGTTAGTTTATAATAATTTTAGATATATAACAATTTTATTTAACTTTTTTCTGTCTTTTGCACACCTCCTAATATTATTTGGAAGTTTACATAAAACTTAATTTTACCACTTATCTGAGTTTAATTTAAAAAATCTGAGACACATGGTTAATATCAAGTAATAAAATTTGGTTCAATAGAATAAAAATATTTTTTGGTGAATAGTAACTTTTAACTTTTATTTACCACGATTAAATGTAAATAGGGTAATTAAAGGTAAAAATGATATTATTATTACCCTAAAACATGTCCTAATTATATTGGATAAGTGTTATTCGACCAGAAACAACCTTAGGAATAAATTATGATCCATTACTTCAACTTGGAATAGATTAGGACACTTATTATTATTTAATTCAAAGAAGAGTTAAAAGTGTTAAATTCAAAGTTTAATAACTAAGCCATTTTTAATATAGGGTTACAGATAATATAAATTTTACTATAAATATTAATTATAAATATAACATTATTTCATACATAATGTTATTTTATTTATAATTTTTGACATTAAATAATTTAATTTATTTATGACACAATGATGACGCATTAATTACCTTATTAATGAAATATTAAAATAATTGGTATTATAAATATCCAAATAAATGTAATTTTATCCTTTTTATGAATTCCACTAATTTTATAGGTCAATTTAACATTTTAGGGTTGATTAAATGAATTTTTTTTGAAGTAATAATCCTTTTATAAATTTAACAAAAACAAAATAAAAAATCGTGTCAAAATAGACATAGAAGAGTTTTTAAAACAAATATTATAATATTATTTGTTATTATATTCCTCAAAATATATGGTTATGCCAAAGTTCTTAAATAATATTATATATGTCATTAATGAACCACTTTAGGTTCCCTTGGATGTTTATAGTAAGTATATTAACCATATAATATAAAAATACAAAGAGACATGGTAAATGTCAAACTAATTAACTAATAGATAAATCTAAAAGATAATGTTAATATAGTGACCAAAACCTGTCTAAAACCTATTAGTTGAGTAGTTTAAGACCCATACCCACCTTATCTTCTAAATAAATCATTTTTGAGCCATTATACACCTAAAACGATTTTATTATAAATTAATATTTCAATCTTTTCCTTTGGTTCCCCTCACTCCTCTTATAAAAGGGCACTCCCCCTTCTCTCAAATTCATACCTTCAAGCTTTTCGTCTCAGACAACCCCTACCCAAGTATCATCTAAACTACCGTCCCTTCATCCTAGAGTCCTTCCTTTAGTTAGAAAGCCAACATAAAGATCCATTTTGATCAAATCAAAAGGAATAACTCGTAGAAGAGATAAATATTTCATCACCTCTTTCAAATTCTTTTCTTCTTCCACTTCCCCTTTCATTGTTTTTTCCATTATAAAATAATAAATCTAGTGTCTTATATATATTTTGATGTCATTATAAATATGGTACAACCGTATTAAATATTTTATCCATCCTATGAATGACATGTCACGATACTAGCGTACGTACGGCTTACCGCCTCCACGTCTTGGTGTAGTTTGTTATTCAAAGACTTCACCATTTGGATGAGTATAATAATGAATATATATGCTGTAAATAATAAATATAGAATTATAATGATTCTTTATATATGATATAACATACAATTATATAAAATTTTTATATCAAAATAATGATATTGTCGTTCATGCATAGTACGACTTACCGTCTCCCCGAACGAGATGAGATTCATTCCCCATCGTATCCATTCAAGACTAATTTTGATTGGATGTTTAAAAATAATTTTATAAGACATAATATAATTCATAATATGAATAAGATACATATTATCCAAGAAAAACATTACTTATGTAACCAATCATGTAAAATAAAATGAATCAATTAACACCTGAAACGATGATACTACTGAAATATCATTAACAAAGTAATATTAGAAGATCATATATGATATCATATTTATGTATATGGTTATTTTATAATTTAATAACAATGATTTAACTATTATATAGGAGGTTAACCTACCCTCGATAAAGGAAAATTACAAGGTAAGGGTTAATTTCACAATATGTTTGTTATCCGAGGTTGTTTTTGCGTAAGTATCTACTCGGACCTCATTATCATCCACATCCATGTTTGTTAAAATGTATTTCAAAACATTTTTTACTATTTAATAGACTATGGGTTAAATTCATTCATACCCTTATTTTACCTTATATGTTTCCAAAAGAATCATTCTGTCATTTTCGAAACAAGGTACATTACGACCTTTTTGACAAAATTAAGGTAAGAATGTCTTTTTTAACTTATAAAGGTGATGAAGTTACTCTCCGCCGTTATAACATCATCAAAGATTCCCTTACAACCTTATAAGAATATTTTCAAAAATAAATGTTTTCTTTTATAATTAAATTAATTTTAAATTATTTAAAAATAGAAAGATATATTTCTCTAAAAAAGGTTTTGATTTCACCTAGGCCAACATCCTTTGATGGATTTCAATATTATTTGATGTTGATTTATTATGATACAAAACTTTAATATTGTATTAAATTTCTTGTGATATATTTGACTGTGGATGTGTTATTTTTTCACCATTCATGGTTTTTGGATAAATTATTGACATTTCGTATGCTAGTTTTAATACGAATGTTTATGTTCTGTTTAAACCTTTTCATATGAAGAATGCATTGGACTTAGTAAGTGACGAGTGGAGCCCGCTATAGCTCCTCGATGCATCGGTAGGTATCATGAGAAAAACTAGTGTCTTGTCACAAGGCCTTGAAAAAATCTTATTTTTATTCATGGAAAAAGTCCTCGACTATGTGGTTATGAATTCTCGCATTAAGCATTCCATTATTCTGAAAGTGGCTATTGATATTTCATGTAATTATTCGACTAGTAGAATATCCATGTGAATAAGTAAATGGAATTATTTGATATTATATTTTCCATATTATGATGATGTTATAGTTTAAAATCCTTTTGTTTTAGTCTTATAAATTTCCTTAAATGTTTATTCTTATTTATGAAAGCTTTCTCTATATTGTTATCCTTACTAAGCATCTGAGCTCACCCCTTTCTATGTTTTAGTTTTCCATGGATGCAAAAAAGTATTTTTTGACTGACCTGCAGGGATAGTCCGAGGGGATATGAGTGTGGTCTATGGAAACAATGTTTTTTTAGTTTTTCATTTTATAATTTAATATAAAACTTATGAATATATCTTGTATTTCCAAGGCTACTAAACTGATCGGTCTTTTGGGACATGATTTCCTTGTATCGTGCCAATTTTATGTAATAATGCACCAACTTTGGATAACTTGGGTAAGGGCATTACAGTTGGCATCAAAGAAAGTTTAGTACAAGCCTTGGAAACTAGATTTAGATAAACTCTGATTAGAGCACATTACCCTAAGATAGACTTTGACGATTATTATAGAAGAACTTCCTAGATTTTTTGTAATGTAGAGATTTTGTGAGTTTTCCAAGCAATACATCCATGTCTGGATATGAGCAAGAAGAGGTGGATCTAGCACAGATGTAACTAGGGGTAAAAACCGAAAACACCACTTTGAGCTAGACTCGAATGGGAACTGGTGCACGAAAATGGGCCGTGCTGCACTCTTGGTTACGACACTCTCGGGGGATATTCTTAGGATAATTATTATTTTCGTTAAAAACCATTATTAAGGTTTTATGAGAATATACTTCCTCAGAGAATTTTTTTTATGATTATGGATTATATCCATAAATTTTTTAGTTTATGATCTGTGTTTTACATGTTTGGAATTAAGTATTACGATTCATAAACTAATCTAGTTTATGCCATTTTTTAGAAATGGCACCTATTGGAAGGAATGGAAACTGTATCAACGCATGTAATCCATATAGGGATTTCCCTCCTACTCAAGAAAATTATAGTGGAGCTGGTGATGAAACTAGTGATGATTAGCTTCTCACCATATTGGGATAACTCACTCATGTTATGAATGATAACCTTACCCGTATGGAGAACCATGATCCACAATGTGGAGGATCAATGTTAGAGCTCTTTATGAGGAAACAACCACCAACATTCAATGGGAATACAAATCCACTATTATCTGAGTTATGGAGAAATTACTTATAGAAATTATTACACACCTTGGGGACTAGCTAATGGGAAATGGTTGTCATGGCATTTTACCATCTCACTAGAGATGCTGATCAATGGTGGTCATTGTTTAAAAACAAAATGGAAGATGATGAAGTATCAAATATGGAATGGGGGATTTTATAGAGATTTTCATAGAAAAATACTTTCATCATGACCATCAAGCGGATATTGAAGACAATTTCTGAGTCTGAGACAAAAGGAGGATGAAAATTTTGCAAAGTATGAGGCAAACTTTACAAGGTTAGTGAGGAATAATTCAGATTATATATATAAACCAAGGAGTAAGATTGATCGATTATTTGATGGGTTAAAACCATTTATTTTTTGATCATTGGTCTCACAATCCTTCTCGTCATACGAAGATATTGTATCACGTGCTATCAAGATAGAAAATGAATTCTCTCAATCTTACGACTTTAAAGCAAAGCAAGAGAAGAAGAGATCTACTGAACACTCTGAAAATGAAAATTAGGTGAATACGGGAATAGTTGAATATCCATCCTGCAGTAAATGTGGGAAGAAACACCCTGGTACTTTCTTGAAGGGAATGGGAGTCTGTTACATGTGTGGACAAAAAGGCCCCCAAGCCCGTGATTGCAAGGGGAAGAAATAGGTTGTCAATGTTAATGCAACAATTGTAGAGATAGAGGGAATTATGCATATGAATGTCCTAAGAACCAAGGAAACATACCTCAGAAAAGGCCAATGGATCGATGCCAAGATTATGCTATCACTACTGCTGAGGTTGAAGCTCCGCAAGATGTAGTGGCAGGTAATGTAATGGTTTCCTCAAGTTTATAAAATGATTTATTTGATTCTGGATCATAAAATTGTTTCATATCTTCTAAGTTTTCTAAGAAAATTAGATATTTTAAATTTTATTTAACAAGGGAGTTTTCAGTCAAAACGTCTAATGGAAATATCATTGCAACAAAGTTTTGTGAATCAGTTCCCATTAAGGCACATAAATGTCATTTATCTACGGATCGCATCGTCATAACCATGATTTAATTTGATATAATTATCGGTATGGATTGGCTTTCGGACCATGATGCAAAAAATTATTGTAAGAAGAAGGAGGTAATGATTTTTGATGATGATGATAAAGAACACCTTATCTTTAGAGCAGAATCATCACCACCTAATTCTTATCTAAATCCACCCCCAGTAGCTCAACTCAATTCAATTATTGGGGAGGAAGAGAATGAAATAACTATGGGTGAGGAAAAGAATGTTCAAATAGATTATGTACCTATTGTGAAAGATTATGTTGATGTATTTCCAAAATAGGTACCTAGAAATCCTCCAGATTGGGAAATTGAGTTTTCCATTGATTTAATTCCTGGTTCAAGGCCCATATCGAAGACCCCTTATACAATAGCCACTGTGCAATTAGTGGAACTAAATAAACAACAAGAGTAATTGAGTAATAAGGGATTTATTCACCCCAGTGTTTCTCAATGGGGAGCCCCTGTTCATTTTTTTAAGAAGAAATATGGATCTATGAGGTTGTGCAATGACTACAGAGATATAAATGCTATAAAAATAAAGAACAAGTATCCCCTACCTCGATTTAATGATTTATTTGACCAACTTCTTGGAGGTCAGTATTTTTCAAAGAATGTCCTTCAATCTAGATATCATCAGTTCTTTGTGGAGGAGGAAGACATTCGAAAGACAGCATTTCGAATCAGGTACGAGCATTACGAGTTTACATTAATGCCTTTTGGGTTGACTAATGCACCCTCTATCTTCATGGATCTAATGAATAGGTTATTCAGGGAATATCTTGATGATGTTTTAGTGGTATTTACTGATGATATCTTGGTATACTCCAAAATCTATGAAGATCATGAAAATCACTTGTGCATTATCCTAAAGTATCTTAGAATAAATGAATTATATGGGAAGTTTAGAAAGTGTGAGTTATAGATTTTAGAGATTTCTTTTCTTGGCCATATTGTCTCTAAGGATGAAATATGTGTATACCCTTCTAAGAAAAAGGAAATCCAAAATAATCCAGCACCAACAAGTATAACTGAGCTACGCAGTTTTATTGGTTTAGCAGGTTATTATCGGCATTTCTTCCAGAATTTTTCCTGATTGGAAAACCCATTAACCAAGCTCCACGTAAAGGGGTTAAATTTTTTTGTACAAAAGATTGTGAAGAATGTTTGGAAGAACTAAAGAGAATATTAGTCAATGCTCCTATATTGACTCTACCATTGGGGAATGATGGGTTCCATATTTATAGTGATGCCTCAAAGAAAGGACTTGGTTGTGTCCTTATGCAAAATGATAGGGTTATTGCCTATGTATAATGAGAGATAAAAATTCATGAAAAAAATATCTTACTCATGATCATGAGTTAGCAGCTTTAATAATTTCTTTGATGATATGGATACATTATCTCTATGGTGAAAAATGTGAGATATATATTGATCACAAGATATGGAAGTATATTTTCTCACAGAAAGAACTCAACATTAGGAAAAGGAGATGGCTTGAACTACTCAAGTATTTTGATTTCACTATACACTACCAACTTGGTAAGAAAAATAAGGTGGAATATGCTCTGAGTAGAAAGGATCATGGATTTTTGAACAAGATGAGAGTTGAAAAGGATCCTATATACATGGATCTAGTAACTATGGACATGGGAATAACCATGGGAGGTGAAACATCAATGATTTTTAAAATTTTTTCCAAACCATCCTTACTAGAAAGGATAGAATGTTCTCAAGCTGATGATGAGGAGTTTCAAAGAAAATTAAAGCTATGAATAATGGTAGATTGAGTGACTTTGTATATAAAGATGGAATTTTGAAATTTGGGAAGAGACTTTGTGTTCCTTATCTACCTGATCTAGAAAGAGAATTGTTGGATGATGCTCATAGCTCCAATTTCTCTATACACCCTGGGAGAACCAAGATGTATAGATATTTGAAGGAACATTTTTGGTGGGACAACATGAAGAGGGAGATTTCTTATTTTGTGTCAAGATGTGTAGTTTGTCAACAAGTGAAAGCTGGAAGGCAACAACCTTGAGGATTTATGAAACATCTTACCATACCATATTGGAAATGGGATAATATTACGTTGGAATTTTTTATGGGACAACCAAAGACTCCTAGATGAAATGATGCAAAATGGGTCATTATTGATCATCTTAACAAGTTAGCACATTTTCTTGCTATAAGAGAAAATTTTCCACTTGAACGCTTAGCAAGACTGTATATTAAATAAGTTGTAAGACTTCATAGATTACCACTATCGATTATTTATGATCATCATCCCCATTTTACATCAAGTTTCTGGAAAAGTCTTCCGAAATCCTTGGATACTGAACTTTGTTTGAGCACTGCCTAATACCCTCAAAATAATGGACAATAAGATCAGACTATTCAAACCTTAGAAGACATGTTGATATCTTGATCACTTGACTTTCAAGGTATGTGGGATCAATATTTACCTCTGGTAGAATTTTCCTATAACAATAGCTTCCATTCAAGTATTCAGATGGCACCATGTGAAGAGTTATACAGAAAGAGATGTCACACACCAACTTGTTGGGATGAAGTTGGTGAAAGAAAACTCATAGGCCCATAACTTGTTGAGGAAATTATGTAAATGGTGAAGGTAATCCAAACCCACATCAAAGAAGCTCAAAGTAGATAAAGAGCTATGCTGATAATAGAAGGAAGGATTTAGAATTTCAGGTAGGAGATCGTGTTTTTTTGAAGGTATCTCCATGGAAGCATGTTATACATTTCGGTAATAAGGGTAAATTGAGTCCCAATTACATCAAACCTTTAAAAATTCTAGAAATAATTGGGGTTGTAGCTTACCGTTTGGAAATGCCACCAAGTCTTTCCAATGTTCATGATGTGTTCCACGTATCACTCTTGAGAAAGTACATGCATGACCCAATGCATGTACTCACCTATGAGGAAATTGAACTGGAACTAGATCTATCTTATTATGAAGAGCTTGATAAGATTCTTGATACAAGATAACAATTGTTGAGAAACTAGATGACTCGTCCGGTAAAAGTTATATTGGGAAACCATAAGATGGAAGAGGCAACATGGGAACCCGAGGAAATTATGATGAAGAACCACCTGAATCTTTTTATGCAGTAATATTTTAGAAATTTTGAGGATGAAATTATTTGAAGGATGGTATAATGTAACATTCCAAGCTTGCAGGGTACGTTTCCCTTTGAATAATGCAATAGCTTGCACTGTACGCAACTTCGAGATTCTAACACCGCAACCAATCAAACTATCCATTAGGAATAGTAATACCGACTTTTTGAAATTTAATAAATTTTATCTTTTAACATTGACATCATTTTTGGATTTGGAATATCAAAATTATCATCGGGTGAATTTTTGGTATTTTTCTAAAAAACATTCAAATTTTGATGAATAGTGAAAAACAATGAGTTATTATTTAAAACCGACTTTATATTTTAATAATTATTTATTTTATATAAATATATTTTAGATTGAAATAGATAAATAATACCTATATAAGTTCAATGTAATTCATTGGAGTCAGTTTATAATAATTTTAGATATATAAAAATTTTATTGAACTTTTTACGGTCTTTTACCCACCTCCTAGGAGTATTTTTCAAAGTAACAAAAAACATAATTTTTCCACTTCTGTGATTTGAATTTAGAAAATGGGAGAGACACTGTTAATATCAAGGAGTAAAATGTTGTTCAATAAGATAAAAATAATTTTGGGTGAATATTAACTTTTAACTTCTATTTACAGCAGTTAAAAGTAAATAGGGTAATTAAAGGTAACAAAGGATATTATTATTACCCTAAAACTTGTCCTAATTCTATTGTATAAGTGTTATTTGACCAAAAACAACCTTAGTAGTATAATATTATCCTTTATGTCCACTTGGATTATATTATAAAATTTATTATTATTTAATTCAAAGAAGAGTTAAAAGTGTTAAATTCAATGTTTAATAACTAAAACATTTTTAATATAGGGTAAACATAAGATATATTTGACTATAAATATTCATCATAAATCAAAAAATATTTCCAACATAATGGTATTTTATTTATAATTTTTAGACATTAAATAATTTAATTTTCTTATAACAAAATGATGATGTAGTAATTACCTTATTAATGAAATATTAAAATAATTGATATTATAAATATCCAAATAAATGTAATTTGAGAATTTTTATAAATTCCAATAGTTTTCTAGGTTAATATAACATGTGAGGGTTGATTAAATGAATTTTTTTCGATGTAATAATACTGTTATAAATTTAACAAGGACAAAATAACAAATAGTGTAAAAAATGACATAAAAGAGTTTCTAAAACAAATATTATATTATTAATTGATATTATATTCCTAAAAATATAAAGTTTGTCCAAAGGTTATAACTAATATTATAAATTTCATTAATTAACCACTTGATTTTCTCTTATAAATTTATAGTCATTATATAAACCATATAATATAAAAATACAAAGAGACATGGTAAAAGTCAAACTAATTAACTAAGAGTTAAATATAAAAGATAAGGTTAATATAGTGACCCAAAACTGTCTAAAACCTATTGGTTGAGTGGTTGGCGACCCATAACCACCTTAGACTCTAAATAAATCATTTTTGAGCCATTAGAAACCGAAAACAATTTTTTTATAAAATAATTTTTCAATCTTTTCCTAATGAGCCCCTCACTCCTCTTATAAAAGGCCACACCCCTTCTCTCAAATTCACACTTTCAAAGCCTTTTTCTGTGGCCAAACCCTACCCAAATATCCTCTCAAATGTCCTCCCTTCAGCCTAGAGGCCTTACTTTAGTCATAAATCCATACTAAGGAGCCATTTTGATTAAATCAAAAGGAAGAACTCGAAGATAAGGTAAATATTTCATCACCTCTTTCAAGTTCTTTTCTTCTTCCGCTTACCCTTTATTTTTTTTCCATTATAAAATAATAAATCCAGTATATTATATATAGTGTGATGTTATTATAAATATGGTACAACCATATTCAATATTTTATCCATCCTATGAATGACATGTCACCATATGTGCTTACCTACGGCTTACCGTCTCCACGTTGTGGTGTAGTTTGTTATTCAAACACTTCATCATTTGGATGGTTATAATAATGTGTATAAATGATTTAAATAATAAATATAACATGATAATTATTAATTTTATATTATATACCATCCAATTATATACTATTTTAATATTAAAAGAACAATATTGTCGCTCGTGCGTACATATGGCTTACCGTCTCCACGAACGCGATGAGATTCATTCCTCATCGAATCCATTCAAGACTAATTTTCATTTGATGATTAAAAATAATTTTTAAAGACTTAATATAATTCTGAATATGAATAAGATACATACTATCCATAACAAACATTACTTATGTAACAAATCATATAAAGGAAAATGAATCAGTTAACACATGAAACGATGATACTACTGAAATATAATTAACCAAGCAATATTATAAGATCATATATGATTTCATATTTAGGTATATGGTCCCTGTATAATTTAATAAAAATTATTTAACTATTATACAGGAGGTTAACCTACCCTCAATCAAGTAAAAGTACAAGGTAAGGGTTAATTTCACAATCTCTTTATTATCCGAGGTTGTTTTTGCATAAGTATCTACTCGGACCTCATTATCATCTACATCCATGTTTGTTAAAATGTATTTAAAAACATTTTTTACTATTTAATAGACTATGGGTTAATGTAATTTATAACCTTATTTGATAATATATGTTGTCAAAGGAATCTTTCGATCATTTTCCAAACAAGGTACATTACGACCTTTTCGAAAAAATTAAGGTAAGAATGGATTTTTAAAATTATACAGCAGGTACGGTTATTCTCCACCATTATAACATCATAAAAGCTTCCCTTACAAGATTATAAGAATATTTTCAAAAATAAATGTTTTCTTTTATAATTACATCAATTTTAAATGATTTAAAAATATAAAGTAATTTTTCCCTAAAAAATGTGTCGATTTCATCTATGTCAACATCCTTTGATGGATATCAAGATTATTTGAAGATGATTTATTATGATACAAAACTTCCATATTGTATTGAAGGTTTTTTGATATGTATAACTATGGATGTGTTATTTTTACACCGTTCGTGGTTTATGGATAACGTATTGACATTTCTTATAATAGTTTTAATACGAATGTTTATGTTATGTTTAAACCTTTTAATATAAGGAATAAATTGGACTTAGTAAGTGATGGGTGGATCCCACTATAGCTCCTCGATGCTTCGGTAGGTCTCATGAGACAAACTAGTGTCTTGGCACAAGGCTTTGACAAAATCGTATTTGTATTCTTGGCACAAGGCCTTGACTATGTGGTTATAAAGTCTGTAATTATACATCGCATCATTCTGAAGGAGGAAATTGATATTGCATGTGATTATTCGACATGTAGAATATCCAGGTTAATAAGTAAATGGAATTATTTGATTTTAAATTTTCTATGTTATGCAAATGTTTGAGATTAAAAGGCTTTTGTTTTAGTCTTATACATTGCCTTAAATTTTTATTCTTATTTATAAAATCTTCTACTATATTGTTATCCTTACTGAGCATTTGAGATCACCTCTATCTATGTTTTATTTTTACTAGGATGTGAAGAAATATTTTATGACTGACCTATAGGGATAGTCTGAGGGGATATGAGTGTGGTGTTTGGAATCAATGTTGTTTTATTTTTTCATTTTATAATTTAATATAAAACTTATGAATGTATCTAGTATTTCCAAGGATACTAAACTGTTCTGTCTTTCAGGACATGATTTCTTTCAATTGTGCCAATATTATGTAATAATGCACCGACACTGGGTAACTGGGGTTAGGTAATTACATAGATGAAGTAAGTCATGAAATCTTGGAATCAAGATACTTCCAATAAGGATAGTAAGTTAGAATCCAAGAATTTCATGTCAAAAAAAATATGATTCTATAGTGGAGTGAGAGGTCATACCATGAACCAAATCACATGGACCACTGAAAATAGGCCATGGAAATTAATGGTGGTATGTATAAATTAATAAGAAAATCAATCAATGAATGAAACCAAATGATGTGATTCATTAAAGGATTTCCTGGACAATATTCTGATAAGTTACCTAAGAATAGAAACTCAAAATTATTGAATAATCCATGAGGAAACTCTGAGAAATAATATGTTAAGAATGATTTCATAATCATCTTCCTTGATCAGTTGTTAGTTGCTATATAATTTCAAGAATTTAAGGACGAATCACTTTATAGAGAAATGTAAAAAGGAAAATAGTTAGTTCCACATGAATATATCTAATTTCATGAGATTTTTTCAACACATGACTATATGATCATAATAGTAACTTTGATGGATATACTGACAAGAGGGGGTAAAAATGTAGTTTTAAAAAATAAACCAATCAAAACACAAAACCTCTTATAGTAAAGTTATCATAATCAGACTTCGTCTGATTATTATAGTAAAAATTGGAATCACATTGGATCCAATTAATATAAAAGTATTAATTTATCATATTTAGAAATGTGCCGATTAATAAATTGTATAGATATTTATGTATGGATACTAAATTTAAATAACATGCAGTGGAATAGAAACTTGTAAAAAATAAATACACTATATAGTAATATTAATGACTTGAATACTATTTTAAAAAAATTAACTCTTAACCGTAAGAGTTGGGTAGTAAAAAATATTTACTAAAGGTATCCAAAATTTTATACATACTATTATGTAAGAATTCTATTACTAGAAAATCCCTTGATCTGATGATCGAAAAAATATCTTCCTTCGTATCCATGAAATCCCTTGATATGATGATCAAAATAGGTCTTCATAGTCTCAGGATTCCTCAATATGATAGTTTCGATTAACCATCATCTTATCCCTATAAGCACATGATCATAAAAATAATTATACACATGATTACAAAATGAAATTCATTCTGAAGAAAAAAACCCTAAAAAGTATTCGTTAAAATGAAAACTCTATAAATTATTATAATAACTAAGACCAATATATTCCGGAAGAGAAATTATCAAAAGACTTGAGTTGTGAATGTGATCACCTCCAAACTCTAAAATTAATGGATTATTTATAGGTGAATATTCAATGATAATATTTCTGAGTTTGTTTCAATGGACATGGATTGTTGGCGCTTGATAGCTAACATTGTTCCGGAATAACTAAATGTCTAAAGTCATTTTGTGTTAGAACAATTACAATGCAAATATAATTCCTTTTTATATAAATAAATCATATATATTTCGATTATAAACATAGGATACTCTTTTTTACTTCCTTATCATTTTTCAGTATGATAATATTTATGAGGTTAAGTCTGATTGTTTTGGTACCAGAATCAGTTAGATGGTCATGAATTTAATCAACACTATGGACGAGATAAAAGTCTAACTCCTAGTCTAATTAACGGTATGTATTATATATCGTACACATACTCAATTCAATTATCATAATGAAGAATTATATGTTTATATTTGTAATAAATTAAAAAAATCTATGTATGATAAAAGACAATGTTTTATTTAAAAACATACTAAAAAACTTGGGAAATAAAATATTAGTAAACAATTTTTAAGAAAGTGTTTGTGATTTTAAAAAACAAGGAATGGAATAGAAATAAAGTAATAAATCTAACTCAATAATATCCCCATTTTTTGAAAGAATGATCAAATAAATAAATGAAAAATAACTTGAAAACAAACATCCCTTTATTCTTTTAAGAACATCAAATTCAGTTTTTGTAACTCAAGTTCCATTGAGTTTGTAACTCATTTAAAAATAATGGAAAGTATTATAATGATCATTCCTTAAATAATAATTCTCTACCTTAGAAATACATCTCCCCATAAAGAAATAATTCTCCCACATAATAAAACATTCTCCCATTTTGAAAATTTATTCCCCCTTAATAAAAGATTATCCCCCTTTTTGAATTTAAAAAAGGAATGGGAAATCATATGACGTTCCATAAATTTTTTTAAAAGTAAAGTATGAAGAAATATTGAACTAACTAATAATCTATGTAAGTACAAAATATTTTATATCCAATCAGAATTGGAAAACATTCAAGCACAATAAATATGGATGAAAAAAAATCATAACAAAAAAATCATTAAAATGTTTTATAAAAATATACATCAATACATCATGGAAAAAAGGTAAAGTCTTTCATTATCAGTTTCTTCACAGAGAAATTTATATTATTGAACTCTTGTTGGTCTTTTTCCCACTTTGAAACCCTTTCATCAAAGCATCATGCTTTCAAAATTTAGTCTTTGGTGTTTTAACGTCTTTGATAACCCATTATTATCTTACCTTATAAAGATCACTAAATCTTCACATGTTCTAAGTATTCTCATCCACATCTACATATCTTGAATATTTTATTTCATAACATACAAATCCCTAGTATGATCATCGATAGTATCACTAAATTATTCTATAAACATTACTCTATTGGAAATATATGATTATATCTTGTTGTAGGATTCATCCAATTATAACAAAAAAAAATTACTTCCTAAAATTTTCTATCATTCTCATGAATAACAGAATTGACTTTGTAATATAACTTCACTATACGATTTCATGATATTATGTGATTATGGGAGTTTTCTTGAAAATTCTTTCAAATCTACTTCAATCCAAATATCTATTTCTATTAAAACATTTATAGACTCTGATTTTTTTCTGATACTACTTTAAATGAGTTAATAAAATATCTTCATGATTAGGAAAATATAGAGTTGTTCCTTCTGATACATTTAATACATGGAAAATATAATAAATGCATTTATTTTAAATTTTTCCTTTAATTTTTAGTTGATTGAGCTTATGTTGGGGAGGTTTTTGCCTACTGGTTCTAACATCAACTTTTTTTCCTTTATTATTAAATTTCATTTAAACTTCATTATAACATGATACATCATGAATATCCACATCTTTATTAGTTTTATATTGTTTAGAAACTTTTGTCTAATATTGTTAATCTAAACCTTCTTCTTTAGAGGATGACTTTGATTCCTTTTCTGATGATGATCCTTCTTCTTAAGTGCTTTCTAATTTTTCATCCTTATGACACTAAGAGTTTAAATCTGATAAAGATGATGATTTTGATTATTCTTTATCTAATTGAGTTTTTTAATCCTCATCCTCTTATTATTCTTATTGTTCCTCCATTTATAATCCTTCAACTTAAAATTATATTTCTTTAACTTCAAATTCTTCGTAATAAAGTAATTTCCCTTCCTCTTATAATTATTTTTCCCTTATTATTTTCTTTCATCTCCAATATATTTTTTATATTTCTCCTCTAACTACCTTGATGTTCTTAAAACTCCATTTCCAACTAAATCAGGTTCTAATTGTTTCTCAGGAATATTCAGAATTGATTCTTAAAAAAATGTTTTTTCCCTTTCCCTTATTATCAATGGAAGGGATTTCAGTTGGAATAAAAGAAGTTTCTTCCAAAACTAATCCATCTTTTGAAATTATTTTATTAGTGTGAGAGATCAGAAGGACTAGATTCACATAAAAATTTTCAAAATATTTTAACAAACTTTCTACTACCCTTTCTTCTTGCAATCTCTTTATTTTATTTTTTATTTTCTCTTATTGATTAATTTACTTTGTGTTCTGAATCTTTAAATACTTACCCTCAGTAGGGTGTAGACCAAATTATAGATCGCATGTCTTCTTTAGATCCTTATTTCAATAAGATTCTCAAAAACGTTATACGTTATTTTCTTTTTTTTATTTTTATTGAAATGAGAATATTTTTCATCCTTTCTATTTTTCTTTTCATTGTAATTTTTTTTAATTTTTATCATTATACATATATCCTTAAATAATTTAAAAAAATTACTTTATCTTAGTATCAAAAAATAATTTCATCATTAGCATTGCATCTCCACCTAAAAAGGAAATATTCTTTGTGACTGTGTAAGATTTATTCTCCACTTTAAATATCTCTACACACTTAAAAATAATATTGGTGATTAAATAAGGGAACATAATTAATGTCGACTTTATTAAGTGGGTTTTGATAATTTCTAGCGTAATGAAGATGAACATCACCAAGTCAATCTTCCTCATGTTTACAAGATAATCAACTAAAAAAATATTAGACACATTTAACATATCCATATCACCTTTTTTCAAGATCAAAAAACCTTTCATCCACAATTAAATGACTCTAATATTTAGAGAAAGATGAGACATTTTTCTTAATTTCACATAAAATAGAATAATTATCCCTCATATTTATTCTTTTCAAAAGTCCAAAGTTTGTTCGGTAACTTATGAGATGGTAAATAGGATTCTCAATCTACTGGGACACCAACCAAGTCTTCTACCCTTCTATACAAAATTTTGTATCTCTTTACAAATGTGGTGAAGGATACATTATCCTTACAATCCTATTTAACAAATTCAATTTATTCATATAACTCCAAAGCTATATTTGGTGAATACATTTAAAAATCTATCTCAATATTTTCAACAAAAATGGATTCCAATACATGGAAAGAAATAATACTTTTGAGATATGAATAGTTTATTTTCAAACCAATTTATCTAAACATGTCCTTCCAAAAACACATACCACTTATGCAGTCCTCTTTCACTTCTAACATATCTAGATCTGAGTTTGGTAATCGGGTGTAAATAAAAATAAATCAAAATTACAAATATTAAGTGTGGCACCGCACCGAGGGAAGAAAACTGTAAAAAAGATGTCGGATATGGAGTGACAAACCCTTATATAGGTGTTGGAGTGACTATTTGACTTCTACAATGAAACAAATGGTATATATTTTAACCCTTCTAATCTGAGGACCGAGATTAAATTGAACAATGTTTTTAATGATTATTTGAACTCCCAAAGTATTAAAACATTTATCGAATTAATAATCATTGTTATTAGGAAAAATAATAAAATTCAAAAAAATAAATCAACTTTTTTATTAAATCAAAATATATAATAACAACAAAAATTATTGGCTGAAGTAATAAAATTGTGAAAAAAAAGTAATAAATTAGAATAGTACCGTTTTTATTGAAAGGTTTTATCAGTATTATTAATATATTACTCATGTTGCTTGTAAAATAAATATATTATAATAGTGTTAAAATAAATTTTGACTATGATAGTATTATTATAAAGAATCTAATTATGATAGTTTCATTATAAAATCTAATTCCAATAGTTTCATTATAAAAACAAATTATGATAGTTTGTAATAATCTTTCAATCCACAAATTTTATAAAAATTTATTACCCTGTAAATAAATTATAGAATTATGAATCCAAAATTTAAAAAAAAAAATTAGTCCAAAAAATCATTAGGAGAATGAATTTTTATAAAGACTAATAATTTATAAAAAAATAGAAAACATAATGTTTTTGAAAAACATAAAACATATTTACCCCCTTATTAAAAAATAGAATAAAACTATAAAGAAATGGGTCAAAAAGATGTATATATTTATAATTACTTAACATTGATCATTCATATCTCGTATTTAATATACTCAAATCAATCGTAACTAGGAGGTTTAGTAAAAAATATAGCAAGTTGTTCTTGTGTTCCAACAAATTTTAAAATTGTATCTCCTCTAATTGTGTGATCCCAAAAGAAATGGTGTTTTATATCTATGTGATTAGAACATTATTTATGTGATGGGTTTTTACTTAAAATAATTGAAATTTTGTTATCATAAAGTATTTTATTTTTATTAAAACTCATGACATAGTTTGTGAGTGTGTGTTTCATATACAACACTTGACCACAACAACTTCTTATGCCACATATTTAGCTTTAATAGTGGAAAGTGCCACTTGGTGTTATTTCTTACATGAACAAGAAAATAATGAATCTTCTGTGAAATTAAAAGTCACTTATAAAATTTCTCTATCCTTTCTGAATCCACCAAATTCAGTATCCATATTATGTTTTAGTTGAAAAAACATTTCCATAAGAATAGAAAAGGGATAAATCCATTGTTCCTTTAAGATAATGAAAATTTCTTTTTACAACTTTAATATGGGATTAATTTGGATTGGTTCATCACCTTGAACATAATAATATTGAAAACAATAAATTAAGATTACTAGTTATAAAGTAAATTATTCTTTCTATCATACCTCTATTTTTTTATCATCTAGTTTCCCATGTTTATCATGATCTAATGTATTGGAGGTACCAATATGAGTACTTATACTTTTAATATTCTTGTATCCAAATTTATAAAGAATATATTTTATATAATTATTTAGATATATAAATGTTCCTTATCATTTTTGTGAAAATTTAAAATCAAGGAAATATGTAAACTCACTCGTCATACTCATTTCAAACTTAGACTTCATAAATCCAGAAAAAAAATGTGTTGTTGATTTTTCATTTGAAAAAAATATAATGTAATAAACATAAATTTTTAAAATCATAATATTTTTATTTACTTGTTTTATAAAAAAGATTAGGATCTTTATCCCCATTGACATGAATGTTTTGTAAAAAAACTCAATAAACCTATCATTACAAGATCTAGGGTCTTGTTTAAGTCTATATAATTAATTTGTAAGTTTATAAACATATTATGGATGATTTCTATTCTAAAAAATAGTTTTTTGTTCAAAATAAACTTGCTAAGGATCATATCCATTAAAAACAACACTTAACATCTATTTGAAATAGTTTGAAATTAAAAAATGTTATAAAGTCTAAAAGTACTTGAATAGGTTCATGTATTCATATTGGAGAATAAATTTCTTCATAATATGTTCCCCCTAGTTTATTATAACCTTTAGAAAAATGTATACATTTATTTCTAACTATTTTTCCATTTTTTCAAATTTATTTTAAAAAATCCATTTTATTAAAATTAAATAAGTTTTATAGGTCTTTCAAAGAAGTACAAACTGTGTTCTGTTAAAACTCATTGAGTTAATATTACATAGACCTAAACCAATCCTTTTCACCAAAAAAATCATCATCAGGATTCATAGCATCAAATTGGGATAAGAAATCCAGATGTTCAGTTTTATTCTTTAAGGAACTTATAGTCCTAACTAGATGGTATACATCATTGATGATACTTTCTCTAGGATTCCTAAGAAAAAACATAATTCATGGGCTTTCAAAAGTATGTTCTTTAAAAATAGATAGAAAATATTCTGGATGAATAACTTCAGAAAAATATTCTAGAGTAATTTCCTTCAAAGAAAAACAATCTAATAGTGGTTGAAAATCAGTTTCATAAATAACATCTGATGATATAGGTTGAGGTTGTTTGAAAACAAATAGATCTATTTTCTGAAACATAACACGCACTATTTCCTAAATAGTATAAGAATTTTTATTAAATACTCTATAAGTCATAGAAATAGTAGAATAACCACCCTTCATTGGATTTGGGTAAAAACATATATAGATTATCTTTTATTATTCTGAATGAATACGTTGCAACAAAAAAACTTTTAAGTAAGAAACTTTTGGAATTATTTTTGGCCAAAAATCATAAAGAGTTCTATTAAGAAAAAGTTTAATTAAAACATGATTTATAATATAGTATTTATTAGTAACTAATTCAGCCAAAAAAATTCATCAATTGAGTATTAAATATGCATGGTTCTACTAATCCCCTAAATAATTCTATTTGGTCTTTGAAATGCACCATTTTTACTGGGTGTTCTAGGTGCTGAAAATTTAAGTTCAATACCTTTATTACTAAAAAAATTTCAAAATTAGAATATTCAAATTATCCACTATGATCACTTTGAATAGTTATCTAAGAGAGTATTTTCTCATACTTAACTCTATATATAAAATTATTAAGATAACTAAAGGATTTGGATTTATTTCTATAAAAGTAGACTCAATTGTATGTAGTCTAATCATAAACTAAGAAATATATATAGTATTTAACACCAATATTTCTAGTTTTTTTAAGACAAAACATTTCCATGTGCACTAATTTTTAATAATCAGAAGTTTATACTTTACTACTAGATTTAAAACATTACATATATTTATTACCGTGTTGAGAAGTGTCTTATACTTTTGAAGTATCAAACCTAAGTTCTAGTATATCCTTAACAAGTCCTTTCTTAGTTATTTTAGATAAGTTTCTATGGCTACAGTGTCCTAAAATTCTCGTTCAAAACCAAGATTGATTTATTAATGCATAAAGGAAATGAATGTCTTGGCTCCTAATGTATTTTAATTTTAGTGTGTAAAAATTCTCATCCCGATTGACCGAATGAATAAATTCATCCGTGTAACTATATACTATACACATATCATTCATAACGTTCACAAGGTAACCATCATCACATAATTGGATTATTTTTATAAGGTTTTACTTAAGTTCGATAAAAAATAATGAATGTTAAATAATAACTTTTCCAAAAAGAACAATGTTACCTAATATGATAATCTCTCATTAAGCATTATCTCTTAAAGTTACTTTTCCACCTTTCATCTTGATTATATTCTTGAGGATATCTTTTTTTCTATTCATGTTCTTATAATATCCAATATATATTTACCAAATATTTTTTTTATTCATACATTAGTTATTATCCAAAAAAAATTATTTTTCAAAACCCTAACCTTCTTGGGCCCAGATTGTAAGCAAAACAATTATAGTTATCCAAATTTTTATGTATATTTTGTTTTGGGAAAATTTAATTTCCATAGAAAAAATCCTTCTGAAAAAATAAATGTTGTACTTTATTTAAAGAAATATTTTTCTTCATGTGACATATAATTTTCCCTTTATTACAAAAGTTTTGCTTTTATTAATAAATTTAGTATCACTAAAAAGAGGTTTTTTTTAAAACCCATTCATTTATTATCAATATAAGAAAAAATTTGATTATATATTATAACGAATTTTTCCTTAATTGTGGTAAATATTGATAAAAAATCCTTTAAGATAGAAATCTTGGATCTTATTGTTACAACAGTATTCTTTCCCCCATGAGTAATAGTATTTTAACTATGTTTTTCAAAATTAATTTGTATACTATTTTTCTTAGAAACAAAATTTTAAATATATTTTGACATAGATTCTTTTTCAGAAGTAGTTTTATAAAGATATTTTTAAATTTGAGATATTTCATTATTCAAGATGGTTATTATTGAATATGTCTTATCAATTTTAGATTGATCATTATCATGTTCCTTAGAAATTTTAAAATTTTGAATTTGTAAAAAAATTTTAAATCTATAAACTTCATCATAACTAGGTTGAGTATTATCTTCTTCTAAGAAATATCCTTCATCAAAGGATTTATAATTTTCCTCATCATGATTTTTTTCATATAAATACATATTAGTGAGAGATTTAGTTATGTGTACCATTTCCATTAGACAATGATTTATCATAGGTACTTAATAAAATATACCAATATTCCTTTTTCTGGAAGTATTATTATAAAAAACTGTCATAAGAATGTCCACAATGGGAACTCGATGTGTCAAAAGATTTCAAAACATTTTTCATTTATAATTAAAATATTTCACAGCATTACAATCAAAATTTCTTTCCTTATTCCCCTTCCTTATAAACATTTTACATTCAGGTCAGATATGTCCTACTTTATTACATTTATAAAGAGTGAATTTAGAATCCTTTTTTCACTTTTATCCTATGAACATTATTATATCAGTATTGAAATTATGGATTGAAAATTATCTTATTCATCCTTCTTGATATATTAGATAACTGATTCATTGAATGTTTTGATATACTAGAATATTACTAAAAAACTCTTTTATTCTTCATTTAATATTTTACAACTTTCTCAGCTGACAGAATTTTAGAAGGTACAATAGATGTTGTTGCAAAAGCAACACCAACATTTTTATTTTTATCTTTATCCGTATCTATTTTATGTCTTCCTTCATAATTATTTAGGGTTTAAATTAGATCACCAAGAGTATGATTATTAAGACTTCTCACATTATCCACATCTATTTTTTTTATTCCCACTCATTGGGAATTATATTAATAATATTTTAAACCAAAATATCATCATTAGGACTTTTTCCTCCAACAAACTATAAACTATTTATAAAATTCATAATATTTTTGTGTTTCCTAGGAATAGAAACTCCTTGTGCAAAATCAAAGTCTTTTTAATTAGATCTAATCATTGATCTTATTGTTTCTATAACATTGGATGTACCAAAATGTGTATCTGGTAATTTACTCAAATTACTATAGGAAGCTTCACAATATGATATCCGACTATAGACATTCATCATCATAGAACATAATAAACTATTTCTTTTTTTTTAAAAAAATTATATTGTTGTTTCTCATCATTTATAAATGCATAAAACTATTTATGATGAATCTTGTATTTTCTAGTAAGCATCAAGAAATTATCAACTCCAATGTTGATCATAAATGTTTTCATTATGCATATCTAATTTTCATCATCACTCAAATAAAAAATGTGTGGATTATTACGAATTATATTATCAGTAGATCTAACATTCATACATTCATCTTAAAATAATAGAATCAATTTTCTATAAAAACTCAATAGTGTAACATTATTTATAAATAGGGTGTCTATAACAAATCTTAAACAACATACAACAAGTAAATAATGTAGCAACCCAACAAGTATATAAGCAATAGAATCTTACTCTAATACCAATAGTAGGACCATAAGAGTATCATAGATGTATATACTTATAAGTGGGGGTGAATTGAACTTTAAAAAAATTAAACTAATCAAAACACAAAACACTATAAAGTAAATTTATCATACTCATAATTCGTTTAAATATCAGAGTAAAGAATCAAAATCACTATATATCTTATTAATATCAATGTTTTTCTTATCATTTTCAGAAATATATTGATAAAAATTGTATTTAATGTTAAGTATGAAGACTGCCTTTCTAAAACATTCATAGTTTAATAGAAACTTGTAGAAAGAATCAATAAAATATCTAGTAATAGTAAGAATGAATTCCGATCTATATTAAAATATTTATCTATTTTAACCTTAAGAGTAAGGTATTCAATAAAATTGACTAAAGGTATACATAGTGTTATACTTACTATAATGTTTGTATTTCATTTTCAGGAAATCACTCAATACGATTATCGTAATAAGCTATGTATTCATATCCCCAGAATCCCTCGATATAATGATCAATGTCTATCTTCATAGCCCCATAATTCCTCGATCTGATAAATCAGATTCTCCATCTTCCTATCCTTAGAATACCTTGGTCATAATAATTACCTAAAATGTGATTAGAAAAGAAAATTTTTTCTAAAGCAAACAACCCTAATGACAAGTCTCTAATGCATTAAATTCACTAAGAAAAAAAATTTCATGAAGAGAAAACTTCAAAATACTTGATTTTATAGTGTGATATTCTCAAAACTCTTCAAATGAATGGCTATTTATAGGCAAATATCTAATGGTCATTTTTTTCAAAAACCTCAAATAGTTTGTGCTAGATTACACATGTTGTTTTAGCACAACTGATTATCTTGCATTGTTTTGTTTTATCACCATTACAATGCTAACAGTATTCCATATAAGAGAAATAGTTCTAACATATTATGATTATAAATATAGGATAGTCTAATGTGATTCCTTGACATTTTTCAATATAATAATATTTATGAGGATTAGTCTGATTATTTCATTACCAAAATCAGTTTTATGGTCATGAATTTTGTTGGTATGATATACAAGAAAATATTATTACTCCTGATCTGATTAAAGGTCATTCAGGTGTATCTAATTCATACCTAGTCTGATGATCATAATGAAGAATGATATTTTTATATTCATAAAACATTTTAACATTTCCTATGTATGGTAAAAGATAATTTTTTCTTAAAAAATACTAAAACACTAGGGACATAAAAAAGTAATTAATCATCTTTTAAGATGGTTTTTGGATTTCCCAGACTAAATTAATGGAAAATTCAGAATTAATACTTCAAACTCAAAAATAAAAACTATAGTGTCTCAAAAAATTGTCTCGAATGTGTAAACATTATAGACATAATTCAAAAAAATATTGTTGTTCGACTAGTTAACATTAATATATTGAAAATATAAAAATAATAAAAAGGGGAATTTACTTCACTATTAGTAAATGATGATAAAAAATCCACATTGGATGATGATTAATGTATATAAAGGGTCCGTGCCATCATAAAAATATGAAAATATCATTTTTAAAGGATACACAATAATGAATAGTACATAGAACTTTAGAGCTACAAAGAAATGAATATATGGGTTGAGAGGAAATTTGGTGCCCGATTTCACTAATTAAGATGTTAACAAGTGTTCCATATTATCTTGTTATTATTGTGTGGTATTTTTTATTAAATTTTATGGAATTGATGGTGATGTTTATTCTCAATATGAGAAATGAGTTAATAAAGTGGAAGACCACAAGATTTTATGCATATTAAAAATATGATAGAAACATGAATTATTCCACAATAATGGATTTTTAAAATGAATATCTTGAATAATATTTTGTGAAATATTCCACCATCGCAAATTTAAGTGAGACCACTTCTTGAGGGGGAGAAAAAAATAAGGTGATGTCATGGATTATTTCAAGAATATTTATAAATATATTTCCTCTTAATAGAGGTTTAAAATAGAGGTAACCCAATTTTACTTCCTTATGTTGTCTTTACTATATAAAATATATGCATCTAGGGGGTGTTGGTTGATGAGTAAAATCATTGTGAGGGGGAGAAAAATATTAATTAACTTCAAATTTATGATGTGTTTACTGTTTTGTGTAGAAAATATAACACTTGATAAATTGGTTTTATACAATCCCTTCTCTTTAAGAAATAAATATGAGCATGATATCAAATGCATGGTTATTAATGGATTGAATTGAGAACCTTGGTTACAAATCTCTCTTTTATATAATGGGTTAGACGATGTGGACTTAGATTAGAAAACCTAAAGGCTCTTTTACAAGTGAATCATATAGTACCATCTTTATTTCAAAAAATGATATGTGACATCCAAATTCCTTGATGGGAAGAAGAAAACCCCTGATTTAATCCTTCTAATTTATTGTCAATAAGAGGTAGAATGGAAATTGAAACTGAGGAAATGGTATTAAAAACAATGATAAATGAAGGTATTGAAAATACCATGAGATCGGTTTGTTATTAGGGTGGTGTTTTTGTCAATATATAATAAACAATGAAAAGTTAATGTAGGATAAATTCCTCTAGGATTGGTGATTAATCATAGAATGAGAATGTTGGAAATATTTTGAGATATATTCAAGAATATTAGTGATTATTCTTGGAGATTTTTTATTAACTCATTGGTTGTCATTTTATAATACAATTCACAATGATTTGTGATGATTCTGAGAGAATTGTAATGGATTCATCTAACAACATTGGATTTCATGCTTGGAAAATTCTCCTTATAAATATATTGATTGATTGTGATGATCTTAAATTTTAAATACATTTTCTATGAATCTTCCTCATTGTTTACGAAAACAATGATAATGATTTTAAGACCATGAAAATATTTATTTTCATGAATATGTGTTTTGAAGAAGTTCATTCAAAAAAATGATTTCATTTTTTCAAGAATATTTTGTGGGAAATTATTATATACATTAAAGAAATAATTTATTCCATGGGAATGTTTAAAAGTTCCCTGAAAAAATATTAGATAGTCATAAAATTGATGCATTATTTCATGATAGTTTTAATATGGTGTTAAAGAAAAATATATGTTTCCTTGAAAAAATAAATATCACACATGGAATATAAAGATAAGGGACTAAAATACGTGTGGAATTTGGTGATATTATTAAATTAAAATAAGGTTGGATTTTTTTATTATAATTATTATTTACTAATTATATTATATGGGTTATTTATTAAAAATATATAAAACTGGCAAGGAAGTCCGACTAGCACCACTGGGGGGTTGTGTGGGACTAATAAGGTCTACCACACCCAAGAGAACCATTCCGCCCAGCCTATGGGAAGTATTGGAGAATTGGTAATAGTTTCGACTAAGTGTGGGTAGGACCATGGATAGGGACAACAGAAGAGAGAATTTCGGGAAGGGTGAATGGAAGGATAAGCATCTCCACTATGCAGAATGTCATGATGATAGGGGTGTTTGGGATTTTTGAACCACTACCCACACAACATGAATTATATATCGCACACAATATGTATGGCCGATTTAATGTGGGATGTGATTGTGTATAAAATTATTCCTCCATAATTAAAAAAAATGTACAGAATGTGGACCAAATGATTTCACTGATCCATCCCATTCAATCTCTCCTTCCCTACTAGTTTGAACCAGCTTTATCATCATCATCATTTATACCTTTGATGATAATCACTATTCATGTAATAAGTTTTGATCAGGCTCATGATAGTTGATGGCCATATCTAGTGATCATTTCATGTAGATGAGATTGATAAAACCGAACCAAATCCATGAATTAAATATTCTTCTTGATGCTTGATAATAACCTAAATATGATCTGGGATAGATGTATATGTGAGTTTCTAGAGGCCATTCAGATAAGTGGTATGTTAGAGCTTCAAGATATATGAGAATCATGTGATCCTCATCGCATTCATATGAGGAGATCACCACAAAGGAGGTTCGTAAAGCTGATATTCCATTGTTTTCGTCATCACATGAATATTCATGTAACATGAGATCTTCATGAATTTAAATTTTCATGACTCAAAATGATTATCAAATCATTGAATATTGCCTCAGCATGACATGAAAAGTAAAGGATTGGTGGTGCACATCAGCTATAAATAAAGATCAATTGAGGTCAAGATCGGTTAGCTCCAATTGTGTAATTGAGCTCATTCTTTTTAAAAAAATAGACCACCACGGAAAAAAAATTTAAGGAGGAGGTTTTTTAAAGCATTGTATTTCGAAAAGAATAAGTAGGATAAGAAAGAGATCATTAGACAATAGCTAAGAACACCTTTGGTCTTCACATAGAATCTTTTTCATGAAGACACTTGGGGAAACACGATTCATCATGTGTATCTCTCCTTGTTTGTTCCAAACATATTCTTGTGTGATTAAGATGATTTGATTGTGGGAATTCAACTTATACAGTGCACACTTGAACATCTTCATGAAGAATTGAGTTTTTTGTAGAAAATAAAAAGTTTGTGCATGTCCATGGATACATGAGTCCTTTATACATTTGAAACTATTATGAAAAGGATAAGTGAACAATGTAGAAGAAGTGAATTGTGTAACATTCATGTGATCATATATATATGACTACATAACCATTTGAGAACTACCCAAATCAATATTTTTTTCTCAAAAAGATGACGATTGGGCACCCACATTAAGTGAAAAAATTGTTTGTTCAGAATTGGGAAATATAACCTTTTTTATGATGGGTAGGATATATTGTGCTTAAATAATTTCATGTCAGGTTCACCATTTTTATTTAGATGGAGAGATGTGGGAGGATTTTTCCAAGTGGTCTGAATTTGAGTGGGTTCAATATTGTGACCAATCATCCACATTGGGCTCACGGTCTCTCAAACTTTCACAGAAACTCTGAATGGTTCTTATATCCATAACGGGGTATAGAAAAGCTTTTCAAATGGAGGTGTTCAGTTGGGGTTTTAGACCCAATAATGCTTAGGAACTCACATTGGCCAGGAGTAAGGGGGTCGGTCTCATCACAGCCTTTTGGGTGTAATTGTTGCCTAATCTGGGAATCTCATATAAATTCAATATATGTACATGATTCTCATCCTAATCCCAATACAAAACTGATTTTCATAACAGAATGACCATTGGATATACCCTTTTCATGAAAAGTAAGGGTGTCCCTTTATTGAATCCATATGTATGTATCTAAGGTTATTCATCCATTTATCTGTAATGAGTAGTTTCTTATATGATGAAGCCGCATAACCAGTCACTTCAGAACTTTCTTCCATATAGATAGGTGGTTAATATTCAAAGGATGGGATTAAAAAACTACGAGGCATCCAAAATATCAAATTTATAATAGAAATTAAAACCCATATAGTATTTTAATACCATGTAGTTTAACATCACATTGAAGGAACATATACGTGGGAACTCGAGCACTTGGTATTCAACGTAGATTCTCAAGGAGACATCTTGCATGTCCTGATTATGGTAGGAATCATAGTTATAGTAGGAATCACAATTATCGTAGTTCATTCCGGCCCTTGGAACTTGACCTAAGGTATATGATCTTATATAGAGGTAAAAATATAATTCTACACATTGGGGATTGCATACTGAGGTTTCCAGGGCTGGTGAATATTCATGACATGAATGATATAATCATTTCAATTCTCCAATCCCATGTGATCTATTATTGGAGTGAGTGTAACTTCCCCAACCCGGGGGCCACTGAAAGGTGACCTGATCCTAGTTGGAGTCATGGCCTTAAGTACACCTCCCCAAATTCTAGAGGCTTCCTACTAGTAGTGAGGACCTAGGGTGGGTATTTGGGGAGACTATTTCCTCTTACTAGAGTGAAACATAATTGAATATCAATAAGTGATAAGTATCATAAGTAGTAAATCATACATAAAATACATCAACTACAAGAATATATAACAATAATAAAATAAATATCATATAAAATGGTGATGATACATGCCATGGGTCTCTACAAAATATCCAAAACATGTAAACATCAATAAAATAAAATACATGAACCAAAAGTAAAAAAATGCTAAAAATTATCCCAACTAGTATCACAAGCCCATGCATGGTCCCATGCTCCCATTATTCTAAGAATCTAATAAGAACCTATAATAGGGAATTTTCCCCAGTCCATATCTTTAATCATATTGTATTTTTGGGTACCCAACATGGAAGAAATAGGGGGTGAGACATAATCCCATTAGGAAACCACCCATGGTCTAGCACCATCATATGAGTGAACATATATATAACAACATCGCGGGTAGTAATGTAATAAGTATGGAAATATTAAAAGTAATCACCCTATAATGTATGTGTTCTCATTCCATAACAAAACTCATTTAATTATTTAAACTCATTTAAGTAAGTCTCGATACTTAGAATGTTGCCCATTTTCCCCCATGATATCATGATCAAAGGATGCCTAAACACACTAACCATAAAGTGGCAGGTAAAGACAGAATCCAAATTTGTTATTTGGCTTGTTAGACCGATCATAAAACTCATTTCAGTCATTATTCATTTATGAACCGGAGCTTTTCTATGGAATTCCTAATTTGGAATCCAAGGATCTCTCTAGTTATAATATTAACTCACACATTACTAGCCCTTCCATGGATATCCTCACAATAAATCAGGTATCTCTCTAGATGTGGTATAACATCTCTTCCATTTGATTCTATCCTTGGATTTCCACTAAGGGATCCCAAGTATCACCCATGGAATATATGATCAAATTCCCTTTTGTGGCCATCCTTGGGAATCCCTATGGAATCCATGTATCACTTGACATATAATATCAAACCATTATGAGTAATTCCTTGTTAGTCTATATAAGGAGTATAAGTATAACTCAGGCACAAGAATGGTAAAATATAGATAAGTCTATCTATGGAATTGATCATTGAATCCAGGTTTCATCCATGGAAAAAAAAGCATTTAATCAATTCCATACCATTTAATCAAATTAATTTAAACATTTCAAGGTCTTCACGAAGAACATTTCAATTCAATCCTAGTACAATAGGTGAATCAAATCATGGAATAATCATAGAATTATTATATCTCAATTTCTAATGTGTTCATTATAATATAAAGTCAACTAAAGCTTCAACCAACTATTACATACCTAAGGTCAAGGTCATGGTCATCCATCCCATCCTATTAATCAAATAAATTCCAATTCAAATTACGTTTCAATTAACCTCGAACAGTCCAAATAAATGGGTAAAAGGGTACACCCAAAGGCATCCAATTTCATAAACCATCGTAAAGAACCATTTAATTAAACAACACCCCAAAAGGTGTGGTTACAATTTCAATGACTACAAACTAAAACCATTCATTAATGAGACTCTTTAATTAAATAGGTCCAATTGATAAATTTAATTCATGGCTTTCAATTCAATTCAAGGTGTAACTTAAGAATTGGGATCATGGAACAACGACATATATATAGACATAAAATTTAAATTAAAGGCATGAAGCCACCTACCATAGGTTCATAGTGGATATCCCATCCAATATCAGTTCATGATTCAGCTCTGATCAAGAGAAAATAGAATAATTGTTGAAGAACCTATTAATAGGTTAATTTATCATGAACCTAAATAGCATATATGATAATAAACTAAATGAGGAATATAAAAAAATGAATTCTGAAATCACTGATGAGGATTTAATAAGGGAAGTGGTTCTTCAATCTGATCTCAGATGGAGAGTCGATGGAAAATAAAAGAATAGTCTCCAAGAATAAGATCTCAAGAGGGAGGTTCTATCTAATAAATGAAATGTGCTAATAAATAGGCTGAAATAGAATTTATTAGGGATAGTTGTTCAAATTCATCCAATTTACTAGGTATCATGGTTTGGCTGCATGGTTGGCTAAATAGTATGGAAACCGTGCACGATTTATTCTAGGCAGGGTCACCCCGCATGGTTTTTCTACATTGTTTGAATAAAAGTATGCCAATCGTGAAAAATACCACAATAAAAATATCGTACATGGATTTATGTTTGTGCATCCCATTTCATACAATTTATCAAATCATGAATCATGTAGTACTTCACTTCTCATCCTTGCCTAGTCTTATCTAACCATGAGATCTCCCTCACAAAGTTTTTATTATTTGTGCACCAAGCCTATTTCACCAAAAATATTGGGTTCTGGGATCCATGCCAGCCAAATACACACTCGTTACCTTTATAGCCTCTATGTGAATTCATATTTTTCAGTATTTAAACATTTAAACTAAAAATTGATGGAAAATAAATGATTTTTACCTCATGGAAGAACTGGGTTCTTACAAACTTCCCCCCTTAAAAACAATTTCCCGGAATTTCCTTCTTAATAGTGGTAAAGAAAGTATAAGAATAACTCTAGCCTCTAGGATCATACATCAGACTCCCACTCCTAGGTCCCATCATATACATGGTTTTTCTTCCATAACACCAGTACTAATGGAAATTACTATCCTTGGATAACCTTCATGCTATGATCCACAATACATATATAATGCTCCTCAAAGGAAGAATCTACCTATAACTCTACCTCCTAAGGCTAAAAATAACAAGATAGGTATAAATTATGGATGTGTAACTATGATACAAGTAATATTTTATACATTCCTAATACCTATAAGGTAACTACAACCGATATCCTACCAACCCGACTCTCTACAGAATCTCAAACGGCCTGAAATTACATGGTGAAAGCTTACCTTGTTTCATGATCCTCTTGTGTCCCAGCCTTGGTGAGACACATAAAAAGGGCTAAATCCCCATCCTCAAACACTATAGGTATTATACAGTCATTAGTATAAGATTTTGGTCATGACTACGCAATAGATATTCATATATGAATCAATTGAACCTCCTATGTGGTCTCATGAATAAGACAAGATCCAAGTACAACTACCTCTCCTACCTCTACCCAACACTGGGGTGATCGATATGACCTACCATACAAATCCTCATAAGGTACCATCTAAATAGTAATCTAAAATCTATTTTTGTTGGAGAGTTCAATAATGGGTGTATGCCTTTCCAAAGATCCCCAAAAATTTTGGATGAAATCACACATCATTTCCTGAAGCACCTGAATCATGCACTCTAACTATCCATCTATTTAGGGATGGTATGTTGTGATTAGAGTCACCTAAGTACCCAACTCCATCTGTATCCCTTAATGGAACCTTGAAGTAAACCGACCATCTTTTTCAAAAATGACAGTATGTGGGACCTTATGAATTTGTAGTATCTCATGGATATAAATCCTCCTAATATCATCCACTAAAAAGGACTCATTCATATGTAAGAATTGTAAAACCTTTTTGAGCATGTCAATAAAAATCCATACAATAACATTACCTCGAGGCGACCTCAATAAACCTTTCATGAAATCCATCACGACATCAACCCATTTACACTCATGGATGGGTAACTACTGTAAAACACTTGTTGTTCACTGGTGTTCCTCCTCTACTTACTCATAGGTGGAAAACATCATGAAAAGACCAGATAATTCTCTTTTCATACTCAACCATCTGTATTGGTGATGTAAATCTCGATACATCTTGGTTACATCGGGATGCAATACCCAAGCTGAAGCATGAAATCCCAGTATCAGATCCTCACGCGTGTCTTCAAAAACCCATACACGACAATGTACACAAAAAATATCATCCTCTGATATGGTCTAAACAAGAGTAGGTTCCTCCCCTTCCACACCCTACCAGAGTACTATGCCTTCTAATTCCAATATATGCCTTATCCTAACTCTATCCAAAAGGGTGGAGGTAATAGTTAAGGATGATAGAAATGTATTCCTCTGACCATCCTGCACCTCCAAGTGCATCTCAATGAATAAATCCATGAGTTTTCATTCACTACTATCCTAGTGAACTACCTATATATAATTCTAACTTTTTAGTTCATAGACCATTGAATTGCCTTTACCAAACATGCAGGAAATCTCTAAATCAAAATATTGTATGTATTCCACCCACCTCCACTAACTCAGATTCAAATCATGATGTGTAAATATGTGCATGAGGCTTTTCTGGTACTTTTATTCCATAAAATGCAATCCAAGTATGTAATTTATCCAAAAACACAATACAGGAACAGCTACAGCTAACTCGAGATCATGTGTTAGGTAATTCCTCTCATGTGGCCTCAACTACCAAGACCCATATGCCACGACTCTATCCCCATAAATAAGGATTACTCCTATCCCAATACCGTATGAATTGTAGTAAAAAGTGTAAATCGTTCATGGATTTGTAAAAATCAGTATTTGCACTGAGTTCAATCTCTCTTTCGTCTCTTAAAAGGTCGTTTCATATAAATCTTACCACAAAATCCTCACATCCTTCTTATCCAATCTCATAAGCAATGTTTCTTGGAATGATAAGTCCTTTTTTAAATGACCATAGTATCCACATATCCCCAAGAAACTTCATACCTCAATGTTGATCTTAGAATGATCTCATAAAACTACATCATGAACCATCTATGGGTCAACTAATACTCATTTTTCTGAGATGGTGTTACCCTAGAAGTAAATATGATCCATCAAGAAGTGTAACTTTGTGATCTTAACAAATAAATGATGATCACTAAGAGTATAAAATATGATATCAAGATTTTTGGGATGGTAGTATCGATTGTGATAATACATCATGATATCATCCATCAACACCATGACAAAAAAATCAAGATAAGGATGGAAATATAAGTTCATAAGTTCCATAAGGATTGTTCGATCTATCATGATACAAAAAAAAATAACCAAATACACATATAGACTATACCTATTATGATAATATATGTGAGTTATGTTTGATGATCTCACAAGAACCTTATGGTAACTAGATCTGAAATCAGTTTTTGAGAAAACCTGACCTCCTCATAGCTCATTGAAGAGATCATATATCAATAGAAGAGGATACCAGTTCTAAACCATCAGCTGGTTCAAATTCTGGTAATCCAAATATAGCCTATGTGAATAATCCACCATTTTCACAAAAAGGACCAACAAAACCTATAGAAAAATACTCCTACGAATAATCTCCTATGTCTATAAAGCCTCTAGCATCCTCTGGATCTCTTTCATCTCAGTAGTATATATCCTATAAGGATGAATGGATATCAATACAACTCCTAGAACTATCTCTAAAGGAAACTCTACCTCTCTCATGGAAGGTAATAATAAAAAAATTTCAATGAAGATATCCTACAAATGGTAATCTAGTTAAGGAAAATTTTCTTAATATGTTCTTAGGTCATCTAGATATAAACTCACAATCTAGGTCATTATCCTTCCCTACCCACAATGTTTGGGTCCATCTCGGCTCGCCGGTACATCCCATGAACCCTTATAAATAAACTCTCTATCCTTTAGTGATGTGAATGTTACCCTACGGTGATAGAAATCAATGAAATAATTCAAGGGAACAAAAGAAAAAATCTGAAGAATTATGTCAAAAACCTATCATCTCGAGGAAAAAGATGTCCCATACGAAGTTACACTCACCAATCTCAAGGGGGAACTCCCTACACTAATGTAAATCCTCCTTCATAATCCTTAACATATTGTCAAATGTCATGAATCCATCAAAAGTATAAACACTAAACCCATGTCTCTCTATAATGGTCATATATACAAATCTATGAGATTACCCTATATCAAAAATTGAAGAAGATAAAGTAGAGGCCAGTAAAATAGTACTTATGATAGTAAAAGGTATGTGATCCTTTTTCTCAAGTGTCAATTTCACTACATATATTTGGAAAAATTCTATTCCCTATTTTGAAGCCTAGATTCCTAGAGTAGATCCACTCTTCTATCACTGCAAAACTAGGGTCTAACTACCACGGCCACAACCACCACTTCAGCCTGAATGGCATGTTGTACTCAAGCTCTTTTCCCGAGGAGAATTTGTGGACACTACTTCTAAATGTGGAGTTAGTGTAGACCCTCTCTCATTATCTGTCAGAGGAAAGGTTATGTGGAACTGTAGATTTTCCATCTTGACTTAAGATTAGCACTCAAATAATTCCCTCTTATGTCTTGGCCTACTGCACTAGAATCACCTCACCAAGCTACCTGTGCGTGTGATCTAACTGTTAATATTACCATGAGTAATCTCCAAAAGATGATTCCTATTATGGGTCTATGTTGTACCAAATCTAGATGTCTTACCGCCCTTTCTCTCACCTTAGCCTCTCTTATATTACGCTCTATTATAGGTGCCTGATTCACTATTCTAGAAATATTAGTCATCAAAAAGAAGTCACATGTGATTGCATTCCATACCTAGGACCAACCTCGAATCACCTTCACCCATCAGAATAGTCTTGAAGCACTGTATTTTTGTAAAATAGTCCAAATGATCCATAAGTGATAATACACCCTAATCAAAGTACATGAAATCCTAGGATATATCATACCTCAATGTCTTGGGATAGAATTCATCATAGAGGGTTGTATTAAAATCTACCAAATATATCTTCTGATGATGTTCCATCTATGTAATGACATCTCACCATATCTTGGTGGAATCATGTGTTATATACATAGTTACCTTTATCCACCTATCTGGAGGAATCTATAGTTGATCAAAGATATATAGCATAGCCACTAGCCATGACTCAACAACTAGTAGTCCACCATCCATAAAAAACATGGGCAGATAATGCTGTTATAACTCATGTGTCAACTCTTGCATTGTCATGGTAGGTCATCGTGATCTCTGAATGGTCTGAATAAAGTGAAGGAATCCATTGAGAAACTGTGCATCATAACTTTTTTCTAGTACTAACATTGTCTCATTAGTTGGAACTACAAGATGATCCACTGTTGTCACATATCCCACTACCTCGAAAGTGTGGTTTTTACCACTCTCATGGAATACGATTAGAGCATGTCACAGTGGAATACCTATAAAAATTCCAAGAACATGCCTTATCTCAAGATTATTATCTTTATTCTCAACTAAGTAGTGAATAATTAAAATAGTATAGGTTCAAGCCTTCCTATATACTAACATGCCAATTTTCCTACTCCACGATCCAGGTCTGGGAGATATACAGATTGTATATAATCAAAAGATACTACCTAATTCTCACTATTTAAGGTTAGGTCTAGGTCAAGTTCTCTTCTATAAGAAATTAAATTTCTAATTAATTTTCACTTGAATTAACATATTCATTTCATATTTATATTAAAGATCGTTAAAAAATTGAAGCAATGGTTTTCCAAATTCTGACCCAAGAGTGCCCATACTCCCTAGGAACCAAAGTATGGAATTCGCCTCATTCACACCATAACCTTATCAAGAAAGTTGATCACAATAGAATTTATTACTATCACAACACCTATAAAAATATCATTAAACAAGTAATGCATCCTACATAGCATGTTATAATTCCTGGAATGTGATTCATGGAAAGTACCTAACAAGATTAATGAGATGGAATTCCCTCATCTTATCAATTTGCAATAAAATATAATCCACAATAATATCAATAATAACATCACAATTCAAGTTCACCACCAAATAGTGGAATTAAATCAACTGTAACAGTCAACATCTAGAAAATAGAAACTTCATTCGAGGCAATTTGGATTTTTACTATACATAGTTTAGCTACGTATCTCATTACCAAATTACTTTAACTTTATATCCATGTGTTTGGTGTCCAAATAATAAATAAAACCATAAAATAATCCTCTTTGATACTGCTTTTTACCCTCCTAGACCCGAGTTCCACTAAATGGTACCCGAAGCCCTCTTGGCCATATGGCCTCAAGTGCATCTTCCCAAACATGAGAGGCTTCTGACTTGTAGTGAGGGCCTAGGGTGTGTTAATCGAGAGACTGGTCCCTCTTACCAATGTGTAACGTAGTGTAATATCACTAACAGACTGAAAATTAATTTTTTATTAAAATATTATGCAGGGAACATACATAACTAGAAAGGACAGAACCAAATAAGAATCATGGAAGCCTAAAGTGATAATGAAAAAGGCCTTCATCGAGGATGATGTGATAGAATCTATTGGTAAGTCATGTTATGTTGTTTTAAATTATTAGTTCCTCATATTATCTTCCTATATGAACTAGTTCATATTCAAAAAATTTACCTTCATGCCAAGTACGTTTAACAGAATTGCCTTTTTAACATTGTTTTTTTCATTTCCAAACTAGGTATGTTGAATCCCAAGGGGGGTCAGCTTTCCCTTGAAGAAATTGGATTAATACTGGAGAGTCGGATTCAATTTCCTCCTCCCTAATGTTGAAGCAATCACACATAGATAATCATGTGATCTTGGATCTTATTTATGCACCCCTGGGAGAGCCCTGACCATAGAAAAACTAAAACTAAGAATGGTGGTTCTATTTTCATTCCTCACAAAACATCCACCCATCATCTCCCCATCTTTATAGGATCTATCAATTTTGAGTTTCAAACTGCGGCAAGGTGACAACAATTTAACCCATCTTCCTTCAATGTCTTGTTGAAAGCTTTAATTCTAGAGAGGTCTTGGGATGATTCTTCATAAATAAAGTGATACCTATCTATTGTGAATGAACTAGCCCAACCCAGCCATTAAAGATATCATCCAAACCAAAAGAAATATGGAGTAGTGTTTTTTAACTTATCTCACCATGTTATAGCTACCCAAAAGTTCTAGAAAATCACTTCCACAAAGAGACCATGCACTTTTATTTATGATTCCTATGTTCCTTATCCATGAAACCATCTCATGATGATCTCTTGAAAATAATTACAACCATAACAGATGTTCAATTTTAAACCCATGTTAGTTCAAATGTTAATTTCCCACTCTCCATGCACGTAAAAAAGTTATGTGGTCTCTGATATTAGATTGTCACAACACAGGCACTGAAAATCAATGATCACAGCTTTGTGTTGGCTGTTTTCGTCTATCGGGATAGCCTGGTGTCAGATGTGCTAGACAATAAAATTAATCTTAGTAAGAATTTTAAACACCATAGTTTCGAATAAAACTCTTCCAATTCATATGTACAGGAATAGAGGCCCTATAATAATGGATGAAGAACTTACCTGGGGAAGAACCAGTGTACCAGCAATGATCTTGATAGTCAACTAGAAGTATAATGTTGAAAATAGTTTTTTGTTTTTAATTAAGGATGGATTATATCATGACCTGATGGCCACTAAACTCTTTAAAGAAGATGAACGACACTGGGAACCCTGAGAAGAGTATCTTTTCAGTAGCCCAATTATCATTCCAAAAATTGAATTCAGAACTTCAAACCAACCAGAGTGTTTGAACGAGGAGTTCAGTCATGTGATTTAGCATGCATTTAGAGAGTTTCGAGGGAATCATTCTTCTTCTTGGACATTCCTTCCATCTCTCGTCGTATCTTTCCTTAATAAATATATCCCATAGATAATTCCCTTAAATTATATCCAATGAATGTTGAGCCTACATGGAGTGCATGGTCTCGACTACATTGAGGAGACCCGAACCACCCTCCTAAATAGTTATAGCGATGTGGTTTGAAGAAGCCTAATGGAACTGGGCCTGTTGATTAGCATACCATAAGAAACCTAACATGTTATCTTCAATATTTTTGATCATGACCTTTGGTAGATTGATAATCAAGATCATATGAATGGGGATTTTTGTAAGCACATTATTGATAAGGGTGACTCTTCCTCTGAATGAAAGACATTTTTTCTTCTAATTTAAAATTCTATTTGTAAGGTAGTTGGTTATGTCATAAAATAGGCTCTTTTTAATCACCCATTATAGATAGGGGCTACAAGGTAGGTCATTAGAAAGTGTCACCTTTGGATTCCCATGATGTCTTGAATTTCACTACATCGTCTTCAATATATTTTGTTAGAAATGAAGTCCTTTATCTTCCTTGGGTTGATAACAAGGATTTCTTTCACGAGAGACTTCCATAATTCTCATTAGGATTTTGATATACCTACGCACACCATTAATAAATATTAAAAAATCATCATTGAAAATGATATGAGAAATAGAGTGTCTCCCATATTTGTTTTTTAAAGGGATAATCCTTCCTTTTTTCAATCATAGATGAAGTTTCCTTGAGAGGGACTCTCGATCCTAGAGGAATAGATATGGGTACATTGGATATCCTTTCCTGAAATCTCTAACATTTATTAAGAAAATTAACCCCAGGGATAGAGAGAGGCAAGGAGAAGAATAATATCTGAATCATATTAATAGATAATAATTCCAAATGAAAGCTCATATATAGTGATGATGATACATATCATGTGTCTCAACAAAATAGGAGAAACCAATACACATGAGTACTGGAAAATACATGAATAAAATGTACAAAAAGGCCATGCTCCCCTACTCCTAAGTAGCTATCAAGAACCAATAGTAGGGTGATTTCCACTATCCAGGCATGCACTCATATAGTTGGTTTGAGTACCCAAGGCGGCCTGAATAGGGTGTGAGACATAATCCCATTAGGCAACCACCCAATTTCTAGTTCCATCCAGTCAATAAAAATTTATATATATCAATAATGGAGGCACTAATATAATAAGAAAGTAAGTAATGAAATTAAATATAATATAAATTATAGGTTTTGATTATATAACCAAGTTCATTTAATGATTCAAACTCATTTAATTCAGTCTCGAGACCTGGAATAATTCCTACAATCTCCTATGATATCATGATCATGGGATTCCTAAATAGACCATTGATAATGTCGCAGGTTAAGACTGAATCCAAGATTGTGCTTTGGCTTAGCAGATGCATCATAAAAAAATTTCATTCATTATACATTTATGAAGCCAATATTATACATGGAATTCATAATTTGGATTCTAGGTATCACTCTAGGTATAATAAAAACCATCACCCTACAATCACATCCATGGATATCCCCACAAGAACCCAGGTATCTCTCTAGGTGTTGTATAACATCTCTTTCATTCATGTTTATCTTTGGAGGTCAAATAAGGTGTCCCAAGTATTACCCATTGTATATATGATTACATTACCATTTAATACATCCTTGTAAATCCCTATGGAATCTAATTATCACTCTGTATATAATAACCAACCCTTATGATTTCTTCCTTCACAGTCCATATAAGGTTTCCAAGTGTAACTGGAGCATAAGCATGGTAAAAGAAAAATGATTATGTACATCTAATTTTTCATTGAATCCATGACTAACCCAAGTTAAATAATCATTTAATATATTCAATTACATTTAATCAATTAGATATAACCATTTCAACATCAACACCATGAACATTTCAATTCAATCTCACCCTAAGAGGTGACTCAAGTCTTGGGCTAGTCATAGGAATCTTACCTATTAATTACCCATGTGGGAATTTATATATAATGGAAAATTAATTTTCAATAAACTAATATATATCCAAGTCCAAGTTCATGGTCATCCATCACTTCTTATAAATCAACTAAATTCCAATTCAAATTACATTCTAAATTACATTTAAATTCAAAATTGTCATCCCAGATGATGGGGTAAAATGGAACACCGTAAGGAATCCAATTTCATAAACCATCATAAAGGTCCATTTAATTAAATAACACACAAAAATGGGTGGTTCTAATTTCAAGGTCCACAACTTATAACCCTTCATTAAGGAGCCTCTTCAATTACACAGTCCATGTCTATCAATTCAGTCCAAGGATTTAAATTCATTTCAAGGCATCACCCAAAAATTGGGTGAAAAGTACAATGGAATATATATAAACACTTATAAATTAAGAAAAATTTTGTATACCATCTAACATAGGTTTGTAATGAATAGCTCATCCAGTATTAGCTCCTGATTCAACTCATATCAGGATAAAAGCAAAGAACATATGAAGAACCTATTAATAAGAAAAATTATCTTGCACCTAAATAGAATAGTTGATAACAAATTAAATTATGTAGGTCAAAAAATGAATTTAGAAATAACTGATGTGGTTCCAATGAGACAAGAAGTTCTTGAATCTATGATTGGACAGAGAGTTGTTGGAAAATAATTGAATAGTCTACAATAATAATCTCTTAAGTGGGAGGTGTTGTCAAAAGAATGAAATGGAATAAAAATTAGTTTGAAATATAATTAATTTGGGTAAATTTTTTAAATTTTCCTAATTCAATGGGTCATACAGTTTGGTTGTTTGGTTGACCAAACCATGCGCCAATCATGCATGCATTGTTTTATGGAGGGGCACCCCATACGGTTTGTCCACACAATTTGGTTATCCTTCAGTAAACCGTGAAAACTCCACTATCAAAATTGAAGACATGGTAGCACTTATATGGGCCCCATATCACATGTTTTATCTAACTTTATGGAATTTAGGACTCCATTTTCTATCCTCTCATAGTCTAACCTAGGTTTGTGTCCTACCTCGCACGGTTTCTTCTAACTATGTGGCCGGAATATTTCACCCAAAATATTATCACTCCGGCTCTGAGCAAGCCCTGAAAACCCCCATTACCTTTATTATATATAATATAATTCATATTAGGATATTTTTAATCATTTAATGTAAATAATTTATGGAAATTAAAGGATTTTTACCGTAAGAAAGAATCAGGTTCTTATAGTGAGAAATAATGGGAAAAAAGTAATCAGCATCATTGAATATGGATGTTGGACTTATGTACTAAGACATCACTTGGGATGTTTATTATGGATCTTGGGATTTATGAAGGAGTCCTATATATCCTGGATATAGAATTAATTATATTTATCATATTTCAATTGATTCCCTATTCCATTAATAGTTGAGGAGTAATAATCATATCATATAGATGATTGGGACCTGATGGTTGACGTGTTGGAGACATTAGTGTAATTACACTAAGATAAGTGTATATTTGATCTTGGTCCTTCGAAATGAATCCTATGTATCTTGATTATAGTAGGAATCAGAGTCATTGTAGTTCAATAGGTTAGGGATTACACTCAGAGGATACCCTAAGAGGTGGTACATATCATATTATGTAGCTGATTGATGATTAAACAACAAGGTTTACCTTATATGAGTTACATATCAAATTGTGCCATTGATCAAGGATTACACACTATGGTTTTAATTTTATGAGGAAAAATCATATTATACCAATTATTGGTTCTTACACACCATGGTTTCCCTTATATGAGATACATATCATATTATGTAATTGATCGGGTCTTACACACTAGGTTACCCTTATATGTTATATATATCATATTATTCCATTTATTAGGTATTACACACTAAGTTTGACATTATATATATTATAGATAAAATTCTATTTTTGATTGTGGATTATACACTGAGGCTACCCTTGGTGGTGGTTGGGTAAGGTTATCAAGTCATGGTATGCTCGATTGACCCGACCTTTATGTCTTCTTGTCATGTGTTGATTTTCTTCTCAAAATTCCTTCATTTTATGATTGAAATATTAGAGGATATATTCCTAACAAGTCCAAATACAATTTCATTATCCAGTTGAATTGTTTGAGGGATGTTGAATAACCTGGATAGCATGTATGAAGGTTATTTCATGAGCAAGTTTGACCTATCTCGAGGACATCACAAGACATGAGTATCTTATCCTGGAAGACATTTCATGATCCCAATATACATTCTTATATGGATTCGCATGATCTATATGAATTTCCCCAGTGTCATTGTGAAAAAAGGCTGACATGTTTGGGAGTGTCTGGAGAGTAAGTGTCCCATGTCATAGAGGGTGTCTCGTGTCTTGGATGACTTGTCCATGTGTCATCATGGAAGATGGATGACATGTTTGGGAACAACTCAAGAGCCATCTGACATACCCAAGTGATATCACAAGACTTAGCTAAAATGTAATGATGCCACCATATGATCTGGGTGACATGTCTTTAGGACATTATGTGCCATCGACGGAGATCCCATAGAGTTTCATGAGACTTGGGTGGAATGACTGGGGGAGCCATGTGACATTCTCTTACATGTACAGGGGACATCGCAATATCCAAACATTATAGAAAAGGGTATTCATGTAACCTATGAGACACATCCTGGTGTTGTCGCATGACCGAGGCTCTTCATTCAAAGCAAATGACAATTGGTGTGTATGTTCTTTACATAAGTATTTCTTTTAGTATGTGTTACATCCTTTTAATACATATACCTTATATTTGTTCATTGGGTCTTGTTTTAAGTCACATTTGTTTCATAAAATATGGGGTATATTCTTCTCATAACCCACCATAAGTCCTCCATGTAATCCATGAGTGATCCTAATAAGTGTCTATGCATTCTACATGATAGATCTTGTTGTTCCTAGGATCCCACTTGATGGAAAACATCTATGGTCATGTGCCCAATTTTTAAAATAAATATTATATGATGTCTAGGTTTTCCAGTATGAGGTTTACAAGAAAACTCATTTTGTCTATGATCCTTTTGAGTAACTCCTTTTTTTATGCTCAGGTGGGGGGTTTATAGGCCTAGACACACAAGTTATTCTTCACATTGTGTGGTGCATATCACAAAAATATAGGATGGAGTAAGTGGAGGGATTTGATGTCATATATTTTCATGAGGTCATATCATTGATCATTCCAAGGGTTTCAAATGATTTTCATTGACCAACATGATATACTTTCGACACCCTTTTTGTTGGATTATGTATAATTAAAGGGTTATTTCTAAATTAAGTGAACATGTCGAGGGAATGTCATGTTTTCATTCAAACAATAATAATTACTTTTGTGTGATCATGATTCCTACAGAAAGGTCGTCCTATGATATTTTATGCCTTTTCCATGATATCATGTCAAACAATAATGACTTTCTAGGAGGGCTTTGTGAGATCAAACTGGATTTTAAGGGATCTTTCGAGACCATACCAGTGTGTCGTGTGTGTTTTATGACCATAAGAGACCCCCAAATTTTATCTTTTATTTCCTTACTTTATTTTTTGAAGGCTTAGGGATATTTTGATATTTCATGAGTGTTTTCGAAGATAATCACTTTCCTTATCAGTGAATCATCATGTGACCCACAAAATTTCTTATAGTGATGCTTGAGCACTTCAAGGATAAACACATCTATATTTTTTTGGTGCTATAGGGGGAGTGTGAGGATGCCTGGACATATCCAAATCCTTTCACAGGGGGAGGTTGAAATGTTTGTGGGATTATTTCTAATGGGGAATACAGGTTTCTAGGAGAATTTGTGGTGTGTTTTGGGCTGTAGGGGTGCATCAAGTGAGTTTTACGACCACAAGAGGCTCCCGCCTTTCCCTATTTTGTTTCATTTTTTTAATTTCAAAAAGGTTTTGGATCTCATGAGGTTTTATGAGTTTTTTTAATTAAATAAATCAACATATCGATGTTTGTTCACATGATATTTACATCCAAAACATGCTACAACCTTTTGGATATTTTATTCCTATTTTTAAGGATTTTTTTGATGGTTTATCAAGCGCCCACTAGAAGAAAATTCGCGTGACCTTGGAGTGATTTTTGGGTATCCACTACATATATCATTCACTATTTTGGGTGCCTTTACAAGTGTATAAGTACATGTGGATGGGACTTTGTGGGATCTTCTATAGGCTATGCACCATGCGCGGCTGTCTGTGTGGCCTTCTACAGGTCATGTGATCATGTGTCTGTTAAATGTTTAGGCAATCTTTGTAATCATGGACACCTTCATTTTATTTATTTTGTTGGAGAAATAATACTCTTATTCATATATTTATTACTTTTTGAATATTCCAATTCTCATTTTTTGAGCAACAACAAATCCCCCCCCCTCAAGAGCGGCATCCATAGGGGAAAGGTATATGTTATATGGAAATTAAATACCCATATGAGGCTTTAGAACTATCACCATTCATTGTCTTGGGAGGTGTTTTGTATGTTAGGTGATGTTTGGTATTCTAATACATTCTATATAAATACGGGAGAGTATAGGGATTCAATCACTGGCTACTCAACTCTTCGGGATCTTACACCGTGCTACCACCATGTATCCTCATCGCAAGACCATACAATAAGAACCCTCCATGAGACCTCATCATGCTAATAGTTTGTGAGAACCACTCCAAAATTATACCTTTTCATAGGCACCCACTCAAATCAATCCAAATAATTATCTTTAGTAATTTTTTGAACTTTTTTCTTGGGGATGGATGATCGTCTTGAGGGTTTTGAGGGATCTTCTATCTTGACTGCATGATCCTTTTACTATTATATGTCTCACATGATAATATTAAAGTCACATGATCATGAGTCTTCTAAGGTTTCATGTGTTTTTGTGATGAATTTCATGTTTATGTCGTATGTGAGATCTTTGATTTCTATTCAATTTTCCAATCCTTTATTTGATCATAAATTCCTTAAAAATTCATGTGATGCTCATGATACTACTGTAATTATATGTCTATCCTTTGAAAATGTTTTCTTTTATCTTCCTAACATATTATACTTACTTTTTTAGATGGATTTTATCACTCAACAATGTTCCTATACAATAGATAAACAAAGGGCTGTGATTTCTAGAAACCACAATTCTGAACCTTGATATTGCATAAAATCGGATAATGATATTTAAAATGGATTGTTTCATCCGAGAATCAAAATTATCCATTATCCCACTGGATTACTCTATACAGGCTCATTTTGGTAGATGACAGTGTCCCTCCTCTTTTAGACTTAAATCTACCTTCTTACTAGGTATCACCTTCTCTTGATTAAAAATTATTGAGGATGGCTAACTAGTCATAGTTTGATCCCAAGGGTTGTAATATATGGTCTAAAACTCTACCTTGGGTTTAGATCGATGTGATTTCACTCATAATCCCATTTCTCAGATTGATGTGTAATGTTCCATATAAGATACTGGAGAGTATTATAAACTTGAGGTTGGCCACCCATCTTCCTCAATGGATTTCTCCCGAACAGCATGGGTTCATCAAGGGCTGATCGATCCAAGAGGTGGTCGCCTTGGCGCAGGAGATGGTTAATGATGTGAATTACAAAACTCGTGGATCAAACATGGTCATCAAGCTGGATATGAGCAAGGCCTACGATCGGTTCGAATAGAGTTTTAAGAAAAGATTATTGGCAGGTACTGGTTTCAACTCATGGAACGTGGATATTCTCTTCTGTTACTTTAGTGTTGTGTGGCTTTCAGTCTCGTTTGTGGGTAAATATTATGGTTTTTTCAAATCTATCTGGGGAATTAGGCAAGGGGACCCATTATCGCTGACTCTATTCATTCTCATACGGGACGTCTTGAGTCGTCTTCTCCAAAGAAGCATTAATAATGGAGGTATCCTCCCATATCACTGCTGGTTGAAGGCTACAACGATTTCCCACCAGATGTTCGCCGACGATACCATCCTATTTCTGAATGGTAAAATTAAATCTCTGTGAAGCCTATATGATGTGTTCGATGCGTATGGCCATTGGAGTGGACAGAGCATCAATAAAGGTAAGAGTGAATTATTCATATCCAATAGGTGCTCGCTCGAGAGGGTGGAGACTATCAGTAGGTTCCTGGGCATACAGAGGGAGAGTTTCCTACGACCTATCTTGGCACACCTATTTCATCCGGGAGACTTCGTATTCGGGACTACGACATTCTTCTTTCTAGGATTACATCGAGGGTGCTGAACTGGAAAAATAAATTCCTATCTTTTGGTGGGAGGATCACCCTGGTGAACAGCGTGTTGAAGGCTGCCCCAATCCATGGCCTCTCCTCTACCAAGGTCCCTAAGGGTGTGATCAAATCCATTGATAGGATCCTCGCCTCCTTCATTTGGGACCCATATGCATAAGGGAAGAAACACTGGGCATCCTGGTAAAGAATTGAAAAATCAGTGGCCATAGGGGGAATCAGTGTGAGCAACCTTAGTGATACCATGTTCTATATGCATGCAAGACTTGCCTAGAGTGTGATAAAACGTTGTACTCTCTGGGGTTATACCGTTCATGCTCACTTGTCTTGGTTTCGAGGATTGGTGGATGGGGGACGTTCTACCCCTGGTAGATTTTTGGGTCGTTTATTGAGATTCTAAGACCCTTTTCCCATTGGTTGGTCGAAAGAGGCGACCTCTCGTTCTAGCACAAGGACTGGGGGAGGTGTTCTGGAATTCCCTGGGTGCCCATCACACGAATATTACATTTATGGAAGTGAGCCTCTTTCCGTCTTTCATCTCTGCGGTTCTGGACAACAACCAGAGGGAGATTTTTCACCTCATTGAGATGAACTCTGATGATGACAGATGTGTATTCATCGAGTCCTCCTCAGGTCTCTTCTCATCGAAGGGCATATGGGGTGTGATTCATGGGCCAGTGCATCCAGGGGGTTGGGATGAAATTATTTGGGTGAAAATAATTCCTGCTAAATACAATTTTCTCACTTGGAGAATTCGTAACAGAGCTCTTCCGACCGACTATAGCATCCACAGGTGTGGAATCCAACTGGAATCTAGGTGCGTGTGCTGTAGGATGCATAGAGAGGAGAGTTCCACTCATTTGTTCTTCAACAGTGAATGGGTTTTCAATGTCTGGAATTCCCTGGAAGAATTTATGGTGTTCTGTACTCCTTATGGCGATATCTATTCATTATTGGAGGATTGGTTTCATGGATCAGAGGGAGGTGGGGTGGAGAAGGTGTCCCACTCAGTTTTGCTGCTTGTCGAGTGTTGGTGTTTATGACAGTCATAGAACAAGTCGAAACATGAGGGCGGGGTAGTGACTGCTTGAGTTATAATTTTTTGGGAAAAAAATCTCTTGTTGGACTGGAATAAGGCAGTGAAATCTTGGGAAGATGCTGCTTTGCTACAACATTTTCGTTACCGCTCCAAGATGAATGTGTCTCCCAATAGAAGGTCAGGCAACTGGGTTAGATAGAACACTCCTTCAGGTGGCTTGAAACTCAATACAGATGGCTTGTGTATACAAGGGTGCATGAGCGGGGGAGGGGTGTTGCGGGATGGGTGTGGATCTGTTTACTTAGCCGTATCGGCCATGCTGGGTCAGGGAACCTCTCTCCAAGCGGAGGCTATGGCTATGTTCACTGGGTTTACTTTGTGTACGCAGCAGGGTCTGGCCATCTCAGAAGATGAGATGGAATTCTTGGTTGTCCATGATTCCTTGAAAGGGTGTGGTGTCGCACCATGGTCGATATGCTATACTATCGAAAAATTAAAAAGGATCATCAATAGAAACATTCATATACGACACACCTGGAGGGAGGGAAACATGGTGGCAGACTACTTAGCCTCAGTGGAGTACCCTGGCATGACCGATGTGTTTCTCCACACGACTGGAAGCATTAAACCCAAGGGGATTGATTTTATTAAAGGGGATTCCCTCAGATTACACTACTTCAGACCCCTGTAGACTCCCTTCAGGGGGAGATCTCCTCCTGGATTCTCCTTCTTTGTACTTCTTTTGTTTTCATATTTTAATAAAATTACAAAAACAACATTTAAGTGAAGTAAAATTATCATTATTTTGAAGGAAAATATAAGAAATTAGATCACTATGTGCTCGATTATATCTTATATATATTGGATCTACATTTTACTCTATTTTAGTGAAGCCAAGTCGATTGTCATACTCCCCCATTGGTGTCCTTCCTGGTAAGTTTATAATAGTGCCATCTCATATTGGGTCATTTTGGAAGTTGGGGAACATACATAATGGGGAATATTGAGTGAATCTAGAGATCCATAAAAGACTTAGTTTGGAAGTATTCATGGATATTTTTTGGAACATGTGGCATTTTCCATCATGGGATGGACATTCAAGAATCTAGGCCAGTACCTGGGTGATGGCAGCGAAGCTTGCGGAGAGACTTTGGATTAATATGGTGGTGTTAACCCTTGGAAAACATTACCAACTTTTGGGCCTCATTCATCAACACATAATCCCCTATAATATCATTGATCATTTCCAAATTTTATTTGTCTATATAGGGGAGAACTTTCATTCACAAAAATATTACAATGCCACTAGGATCCCCGATGCCTTATCTCATCCCTGGTTGTTGAGCATATATGGGGTTAGAGCTATGTCACTAGTCTCTAATGATGTTACCAATGTGTTGAGTCAATTTGGTATCTTTCGTTTCACCCCTTATTTGAAAAAAAACAAGGTTGATTGTTGAAAATGGAACCAAATATCTCGATGAGAGGTCATACAAGATCTCTCATCAGAATAGGGTTCTTCCAGCCAAGATTCACAATCTGATCATATATGATAAATATACACCTTATCAGTTTTATTATCATTTTTTATACCCAAACAGGATCCCATCTTCTTTGGATAGAGCTCAAGGAGAGTTACACACTGGGATCATCTTCTAGTTTTGGATGATGTTGGAATGTTAAGACAGTGATACTGAGATCATTCTTACGTCTTCTAATTATCTTCCCTTTCTTACTCAAGATTCTTCCCTCGCATGGGTAGCATCCTACCTATGTGTTTTGATATGTTGATTTATTCATTATGTGGACATCCCATTTTCCTCAACAACCCCTTCATACATGGTAATGATGTAGTTTATTCAAGACAAGGGAGAGACGTCAAGTAAGATCCCTCATCCTAGAAATGACCATCCCAATAATTAGACCAGATATATTGAGGAAATAATCCCTCCATCATAATAAAATAGTGATGTCTCTATTGAGGGGAGGATAAATAGAGTCTCCTCTTCTATTTACTTACCATGTCAACATTCTATTCCTACTTTTGGTGTTCTCATCAATCAATCACATAATCTTAGACATGATGTATGATGATATGGCATCATATTCACACTTTTATTATTAAGTATCCTTTGGAATCATTTTGTGACCAAGGGGACGCATTCATCATCTATTTAATGACTATGAGGTGGACGGTTTTGATTAAAAATAACTATATGAAATTATGAGACAAATTATCCTGACTTAGCAAGATTTGGATACCAATGATGGCGGATTGCATGATCATGAAGATGAGACATCCCTTGGTGAATACATGAAGGATGAATTTGTGGCACTGGATTGAGTCGGTAGTTTAAATATAAATTTCCATCCCATAAGGATTCATTGACCCTAAAAGTGGATATATGAGGAAATTATAGCTCACCTAAGTTCAAACCTTTCTTTTTCATCATACTCAGTGGAAAATGGTCAAAAGAGAGTTAAGAATTTGACCAATTTAGTGAAGACTCTTCATCTTATGGTTGAATAAAAGAGGCAGGGTGAGAAGTGCTTAAATGGTCAATTTACACTTCTCTCAAGGCTCTTTCTGACATTGTTTTTTTCATATTATCAAATATTATTATAGTTCAACCATTTATATACGCTCTTTATTTGATTATATTCTTTGATAGTATCCAAAATGTAAAGATTCCTCCTATTTAACACTATCAATGATTTTATTTTTATGGACCATTCTGGTTTTTTTCTAGTTTTTATTTCGTTCATGATGTGCATTACTTTTATCTGATCTAGTGTTATATGATTCATCAACGATATGCATCATTTTCATAATATCAAGAAACATAAATTTATGAATCTGAATATCTAAATAATAACATATTGTACTTGACAATTTCTCATGAATTCCGACCAACAATAGAATCCTAAATGATATATCTTCTCTTGCTATCTTGAGATTACATGATTTGTAGAAGCATAATTGGGTAGAATACATTCCCCGAAGGGAGAGGGATATACCTTTTTCCAAAGTTGATAATCTTGGATAGAGTATCTAGGATCTTTTCCAATGCCATATGGTGGTGATTACAAGAATTTCCATTTTTTCAAACTAAATCTCTTATATGTGGTAATTTAGGGTCTTTTAGCTCAGGTGTTCTATCGCTTTAGTTTATCATCTTCTAGCATGATCTTTTATTGCTTTAGATTAGGACATTTTAGCTCAGATAATCTATCGATGTATTTTAGAGTCTTTTATCATGGACCTTTAATCATTTTACTTTAAGGAATTTTAGGTCATATCATATATCATTGTAGTTTAGGGTCTTTTAGCTAAAACCTTCTATCAAAGTAATTTAGGGTATTTTAGCTCAGAATTAATATCATTATAGTTTGGGGTATTTTTTATTCTACCTTAGGATTCCATGAATTTTAAAGTCTTACTACCATGAATTCATCTATGATCATGGAATCTGGTGCAGACATTCCAGGAATGACCCAAAACACCCTTGGGTGTTTAATTTTGTTGTGGTGTTGTCGATGATCATGAGTGTCAGAACTCCATTCCTATAGGGAAAAGATGCCTCTCGTTAGTAGGTCAAAGACCTTATGTGTCTTCATAATTTTCAAACAGAGGTGTATCCTCTATTTTCCAAGAATCATGGAAGATTTATGGTGGAAATATTAGTTGAGGGAGACATACTAGGAATTCTAGGTCCGCCTAGATAGTTGATGTAAGGGTGATATAATTCATAACCCAAAAGCTTGAGTCCGTGAATATGGGATGGTGAAGACATGTCGGGGATGAACCAAAAATCCTGGATGTTCTAGGTTCCAACATGGAATTTATAGGGCTCATAGGTATTGAACCACCTATCTTGAAATGAGGTGATATCTTTAGTTAGTAGGTCAAAGACCTTATGCTTCGATATCATGGTTGAGAGGGGATGATCTCTAGTCCTTTCCAAGGTGCATGGTATATTTTTTAAGACTCAAATATCTTGATAATGGGTTTGGGTATGGAGGAAATCTATCCAGGAAGGGTTTTGGAACCCTAGGATAGTTCATCTCTTAATTTTGAAGCTCAATCCCTATGTCTTGTTGTTTTAAATAATGAGGTGTTGGCCATAAAAGGTTCTATAATGGAAGTTTTCATTACTTCATTGATAAGGGGTATAAAACATAGTGAAGTAACATCATGGATGTTGAATCTTCTTGGGTAGTTTGGTGCATATGTTTTAAATCATGGTCTAAAGTGCTTTGGTAAGGAGGATGATATTGGATAATCATACTGAGAGTGGCTCAGAATATACTTTGGTGATGAGTTCTTACATGGTGATGTAAGGGCCCATGATGATCAAAAATACCTTTTCTAGAGTGATGAATTTGGGTGATGATCATAGGTTCATATGAAGGAGCTATAGACATACATTCATAGTTAAGAAAAGGATACCTTAAAGCTGTGTATCCTTTTCCAAGGGTCATGGAAGGTTTACGGTGATCTGAGACACTCAAATCATGAAGTGGGATTTGTGGAAAGTGTAATATCTAAGAAGGGTTAAAGCACCCTAAAATTTGATTCATCGCTTAAAAAATATATTCTCACTGTGAAGAGATGCGAGAAATCATTACTCTAACATTTGACTGAAATAGGGCATCCAGTGAGCATAGATTGGATTTTAATAAGGATTCAAAGTAGTCCATATGAGAATTATGCCTTAATTATTTACACCCTATTTTTTTCATGAACTCAGGAGATGAAGAGTTTAGTTAGTAAACATGTGAATTTTTCCCCGGCCTCCCTTTGTGGATTTTTAAAATTAAATGTTTTGTGTCTATTTTGCTATCAGATTAGTGTATTTCGATTTGAACCATTATAGGTAAGAGTTTAAAGTTGTACAAATTCGAACAAAGTGTAGGTAGTTTAGGTTCATGACACACACAACACAAATGTGGGGGATTACATAGAAGATCTGAATTTGGATACCTGGGGTCTAGATTACCCTAATATACTTCTTATTGGGTGATATAAATATTATAAATTGGGGATTGAGGTTCTCAGGTCATGAGTAATGACATATTACATTGATTTTGAAAGTGTCTCAAAACAAACATAGGTGATGAGTTCTACTATAGATATGTCAAGGCTCACAAGTATCTGAAATCCCTTTTTACAGAGTGACGCATTTGGTTGACAACCATAGGTTCATATGCAGGAGATATAACCATGCATGTATAGTCAAAAAATGGTCTCTAGAATCCAGGTATAATTTTTGAAGGGCTATTAAATATTTGAAACAACTTGATGTTCTCGAGACATGAATTGTGATTTATGCATTTAGTTGCTTAAAATTTTTCTCAAGAACCCCTTACTTTGGGTGAATGGGGTAAGGATCTTGTGGTCTTTTGATAAAGGAGGATAATGGGTGATGGTCTATACAGTTTAATGATGTGTAGTAGGTGTATACTTTATTTCTTATACTTTAACATCATGTAGTATGGACATTTTACATTTAGTTTAACATCATGTTATAAGGACATATTTGTGGCGTAGTTTTAATTTCATGTGACATGGACATCTACCATAAAGATTAATCATCATGTAATAAGGTTGTGGGAATTGGTTGTTGTAGCTAGGATTAGTATTGGATATATGTGTGTCACTATGTATCCTATGATGATTGGAATCAATCCACGTATAGTTCTGGAATGGGGAACACTATATGTGGGTTTGACCCATTTGTAGAGGTGCCCATTGTTTATGTTGGTTGTTGTATCTAGGAATCACTATGTATCATGTAATGATAGTAATCAATGCATATGAAGTTATGGAGGAACTGTACAATTTAACATCATGCATCTAGGATGTTGGCTCCCCGATTTGAAAAGGGGTATTGCGGATAGACCGAATGATAGCAATATGGGTTTCATTATATATCCCTCTATAATATGAATTAATCCACACATAGTTCTTAGAAAAGAATCATCCTGTGAAATTATGACCTATATGCATGGAGGGGATATTTTTATTGTTATTTGATGTGACTAGACCCTAGTTTGGATATTCTGTTGTCACTACATATCCTATGATATAAAAAATCAAGTCATACATAGTTCTTGAATAGAGGTGTGGTAGGAGACCAATCACCAAAAATTATGGTCCTCTATGGTGAGGTCCACAAGAATATGATGAATTATGCCATGAAAGGGGAATCAACCATGAATTATAACCACATTTGGAGAGGATTTATGGTATGCCTTTAAATGTATTACATTAAGGACCAAGATGACCATGTCATGTGCTATTATGACTTTTTTTGTGCAGGGAATCCCTTACTAAAATTCCTAAGATCACATGATATATGCTCGATGTGAGAAATAGGGAATGGAAAGGGTTCCTCTTTCCAATAATAGTTAATTATTGAAAGGAAAGTGTAATTTTGTATCATGTGGCAGTTGGACCAAGATATAGAATTGGAGAATCCCTATATACCATAAGTAGTTATAGGGACCCATACAATTTTAATTTCATGTATCAAGGACATCAACCAAGAATTTTAATGTCTTTCAGTGAGGATTAGGGTTACCTAGTGTGAAAGGGAAGTAACACTATGGATCCATGAAGTTTTACATAATTTGGTAAGGACATATACCCCATATTTTAATGTCATGTGGTAAGGAAAAGGATCACCTGATGTGAAAGAAATGGGATATTTTGGTTGGGACCAAGACTATAGGTTGGTGCATCACTATGTATCATATCATTTTAGGAATCAATCAACATGCAGTTCCTTGATGAAGATATTCCCTATGTGGGGATAACTCTCATATGTGGATGGGGGATTACCTCTTTTTTTACACAGATTTAGCTCATGTGTGGTGAGTAATTAGTGATATGGAACCTTCTATGCAATTTAAAGTCATTCATTGAGGACATATTCCTTGTGGTTTAACATCATGTGGTAAGGACCTATTTCATATATTTTAATGTCATTTGGTTATGATGTTAGATTATGTTTTGTTTAAAGTCTTGTTGTTAGGACTTGGGTCACCCGATATATGAAGATGAATCAATTTTGGATCTATGCAGTATAAAATCATGTGGTGGGGACATGCTATAGCATCCCGTCTTTTTATAACATAACTTTAATTCCATTACATGGAACTGAGGATCTTTAAGGTTTAGTGTCTTCGAAACAAGGAACATAAAACATGAAACAAAAAAACATTCTTCTTAAACACTTGAAAGGATTCTCCTCAAGTTCACCCTAGGCTCATTACTGCATCTCATAACCTGGGGACATACATCAAAAGAAAGGGTGAGCAGAAGGCCCAGCAAGGGAAACAAGTGAAACATTTTACATATGAACTTGAGATACATCAATAAAGTCATGAAAAGAACTTTAAGGCATGAAAATGAAATCATGAGGCATATCATAATAAAAATAAAACTTTTTCATAACTTGAAGATGTGGCTACATGATTTAACATAGAAAATCATGAACATATCACCAAGGTCCATCCCCAAGGTGTCATCTGAAAATTACCAAGGTTACTCACCAAGGTATCGTGAAAATTGTAATCTCTAGTGGTTACATCATTACCCAATGCATTGGAGCGCTATCAGGGTGAACCCTTAAATTTGCCTTTATTATCATGTGATCCACATATATCATCATCAAACATTTCATAAATAACCCATATATCATAAAATAAATGGGTTTCATTTCATAATCACAACGTTTTAAAAACTGCTTTGAAGACATGATCTTTACGTCACTTTAAAACCCACAGGAAAGGAAGGAGGGTCTCATGTATGTAAATCCCATAATTTAAAATAGAACATTTTGGTATATATGTGAATACCCCTTTTGAATAAAGAGCTTTGAGTATTCACTTAATAATATAAAAGAACTTTAGAAAAATAGAGAGACATTTTGAGACGGAAATTCTGCAGCATAACGGCTATGTTACGTGGTTTTCGAAGACATTAAAAAGAGAGGGAAAATGGTTCAAACATTCATAAATGACCCATAAAACAGTATATGGAAAGAATAATAATGATAAATGATCATGGTAATGAAATTTCAGGGACATAAAATTTGAAATGAAAAACATGGAAGGAAGACAAAAATTAGATTTCTTATATGAATGTTCAGAAGCCTAACGGCGTTACTTAAACTTTGAACAAAATAATTTGAAAAGATCAAATAGGGTCTCTCATCATGTGAACATAAGAGTTCAGTATGATAGATATAGAGATAATTCCCCAACATAATTAAAAAGGAACTTGATAGACTTGACAAGAAAGCATAACTTTGAAAAGAATGAGAAGGGTGAAAGAATCCCCTAAAAACTTTGGCAGCCTAACGGCGCCACTTAAAACTTCAAAATACTGAATTGAAGAGATCAAATGGGGTCTCTCTTCATATTAACATAAGAGTCCATTATGATAGATATAGATATTATACCCCAACATAACAAAAAGAAACTTGAAATAATTGACATGAAAGTAGAACTTCAAAACGAGAAGGGTGAAGAACCACTTAAAAATTCGGCAGCCTAACGGCGCCACTTAAAACATCAAAATACTGAATTGAAGAGATAAAATGGGGTATCTCATCATAGGATCATAAAAGATCAGTATGATAAATTTAGAGATCATACCCCAACATAACAAAAAGGAACTTGAAATAATTGACATGAAAGTAAAACTTCAAAACGAGAAGGGTGAAGAACCACTTAAAAATTCGGCAGCCTAACGGCGCCACTTAAAACTCCAAAATACTGAATTGAAGAGATCAAATGGGGTCTCTCATCATATTATCATAAAATTTCAGTATGATAAATTTAGAGATCATACCCCAACATAACAAAAAGGAACTTTAAATAATTGACATGAAAGTAGAACTTCAAAAGGAGAAGGGTGAAGAACCACTTAAAAATTCGGCAGCCTAACGGCGCCACTTAAAACTTAAAAATACTGAATTGAAGAGATAAAATGGGGTCTCTCATAATATGATCATAAAATATCAGTATGATAAATTTAGAGATCATTCCCCAACATAATAAAAAGGAACATGAAATACTTTACATGAAAATAGATCATGAAAAATGAGAAGGGAGAAAGAATCCGTTACAAAAATTTCGGCAGCCTAACGGTGCCACTTAAAACTTCATAAAACGAAATAATGAGAGTAATAGGGGATCTCTCATTATATTAACATGAAAAGGGCAGTAATAGAAGTATAAAAGAACATCCTCCAACATATGAACATGGAGCATAAAAGGAATGACATAAAAGAGATTACTTGAAATTAAAGAGAGAGGTCGGATCCCTTACCTTAAAACGTAACTCTTAAAACTCAAAGGTTTGGACCTTGAGGGATTGGGGGAACCTTGGGAGGACTACTTGGGAGGTAAGGAGACCAGAACTTTGTTGGGGGAGAGTGGGGAATCGAATGTATGAGAGGATGTCTTGGTATTTATAGGGAAAGTGCGGGGACAAGGCATTAATGGCCAAGGGACACCTCATTAGTGGTTTTGGCAAAACCATGGGCTTGCCCATGGTATTTGCCCATGGTATTGGCCACTTGAGACACCTCATACCTTATCTTACTATTAATAAGTCGACCATATTGATTAAATACTTAATACATCATTTAATGATGTCATTAAACACCCGTAACTTAAAAACTGTATTTTCACTATTCATCGAAAATTCAACTTTCTCAGAATAGTCCCAAAATTTCACCTTAACCAAATATCAATGCTCTAATTTGAAAAATGAAATCCATTTTATAAAATTAATTTTCTAAATATTTTTAATTAAATTTTAATTAAAAACACTATTCATCGAAAAAACTAATACTTGAATAATAATTTATGAAACCGTTATTTAACCATTTTATTGAATCACATTACTTAATAAAAGTTCCTAACTTATTTTAATACTTTCTTTAAGTGAGATTACTAATCCATTTGGACACATTATTAATCCTAATCATAAAATCACTATTCCTAATTTACTATTCATCAAAAATAAAGTTGATCATATTAGACTCTAAATTTCGTACTGAACATAATTGTAGAAGACCATTTTTTGAAAATCATTACACATTTTTAATTATTTAAGGTTTACATAAACATTTTTAAAATATTCTTTTTCTAAAATTCATCAAAAATATGCATACTATATTTATCCGGTCATTTGAAAATTCATAAAAGAAATCAAAATTTTTATTTAAAACAAAGGATTACACAAGACAGTTACGGTCTCCTTACATAGCCCCTTATCACACCAGCATAGGACCTAAGTGTAAGGTGTGATAAGGTGATAGAATCCGAGGGAGGCCCAGCCAACATCGCACGAGTAGTAATTTCTATCAGTTTGAACTTCTCGTGAAGGCGATCATGTTCTAGCTTTATACGATGATGTTCAGCTTGGGTTTGGTCCAGAGCAAATCCCAGTGGTGCTACCTCTTTCCCAAGTTCTGTTAGATGGGCTTCGATCGGTCCAAGACTACTGGGTGAGGCCATCGAATCTTCTTTCTATATTAATTAACCAAGATTGCTTGTATTTAGAGACAATAGTCAAAACGTTTAGTTTCCAGCGGTCATATTGACCAATGGTCAAATAATAGTCAAAACCCAACAGTCTAATTTTAATTATACTCATGTTATCAAATGAGACATTTTTGTTGAGTATGAAAATAAAATAAAATAACACATAAAATTAGGAAACAATATTTATTTAAAATTTTGGGTCGTTACAATCTTCCCCCCTTATGAAATTGCGTCCTCGAAATTTTTTAAAATTGGTTTTTGAAATTTCATTGAAAGTCCCACATCGGAAAAGGAGTCAGTAAAACTATAACTTTAAAAGAAAGAAAGGGAAGTACAAAGGTCACCCGAGTTAACCCACACTAGGATTCCATTTAGGAAAACATGGACATGGAGGAGAAAACCAAGGGTCAAGTTCTGAGGGAGAGTGATAGAGAACATGATTAGGAGAAAGTTAACAATAAGAAAATCCCAAACTTAGGATGTGTGTAAACGGTCTTTGATTACCTAGTAGGAAATGTAAACCAACAACATTTTTGTTTTACATTTCTTTTCATAATTTTGAGGAATTTATTTACTACATAGAACAAAAACATAAGAAAATATACCTACCTTCAAGTAGAGTTTCATCCTTTAATAAGTCCCTACCAACACTAATCTTTTCTCCAAATGATGAGACTTCAAAAACACTTGGTCTCATAAAAGCACAAGAATTATCTTCTAGAGAATCACATAATCTACAAAAGATTAACTATCTATTTCTACTATCTTTAAAAATTATCCCAAAAACAGAAAGGTTAAGGTAAAACAACTCTTCAAAAAGAAAGAATCCCATAGTAATGGAAACTACTTTTAAATCTCCAAAGTTCCATGGTACCACCCAAAGTTCATAATAGACCATTCCATAAATAACGGTCCTTAAAATTCCTCAAAATAAACCAAACTAAGATTGAAACCCAAATACAAGAAGGATTTGATAAGTCTTCCAAAACAACTTCATTGTTCATCTCCAGACAACATCAACCACTCATAACATCTTATAACCAAAGTAGCTAACCTAAACATATTTTACCCATGATAGGTTAATCATTCCCATAAGTAACCTAAATTACTATAAGTCCACCTTAAATTCATCAATTATTCAAAATATAAGTCAACCTTACTTCTCAATGAAAACACTATAGTAATCTATTTACCTCGATCATATAGGGTCCCCAAAATAGTGAACGTCTTCCAAAATAATAATCATCTTTTAATCCCCTAATCATCTATGTCATATTAATACGGAAATTGTCGCATTTCCAATCACATTGGTTGTTGGGACACGTTATTCCATTTCCCACCATTAGAGGCTTAAATACTTAACCAATAATCATGAAAAGGAACTTAAAGCATATAAGGATAACATGTAGAAGAAAATTATACCCTAACTTGTGATCCCCTAGGTTCCCATCTAGGTTATCCATGATCATATATTCTTATGTGAATCTTTATTTTATTTTATCTTTGTTCCTTTAACAATGGTTCATACCAAGCTTATTAATTAACCAAAGCATATCCCCCAGGAGTGTCATAACCAAGTGTGCAGAAAGGCTCGTTGTCGTGTACCAGTTCCCGTTTGAGTCTAGCTCAAAGCGGGGTTTTCGGGTTTTACCCCTATGTACATTTGTTCCAGAGCCACCTCTACCTGCTCGTATCCAGACAGGGATGTATTTGCTTGGCAACCCCTTACTCAATACTCACCAAAATACCAGGAAGATTTCCTATATTTAAACATTTCTATTGGGTTCTTCCTAGAGTTTTCATATCCTAATTTCCACAAATAACTAAACCATCATTTGATACCAACTATATAATCCCGTCTTTTTATAACATAACTTTCATTCCATTACACGGAACTGAGGATCTTTAAGGTTTAGTGCATAAAACATGAAACAAAAAAAACATTCTTCTTAAACACTTGAAAGGATTCTCCTCAAGTTCACCCTAGGCTCATTACTGCATCTCATAACCTGGGGACATACATCAAAAGAAAGGGTGATCAGAAGGCCCATCAAGGGAAACAAGTGAAACATTTTACATATGAACTTGAGATACATCAATAAACTCATGAAAAGAACTTTAAGGAATGAAAATGAAATCATGAGGCATATCATAATAAAAATAAAACTTTTTCATAACTTGAAGATGTGGCTACATGATTTAACATAGACAATCATGAACATATCACCAAGGTCTATCCCCAAGGTGTCATCTGAAAATTACCAAGGTTACTCACCAAGGTATCGTGAAAATTGTAATCTCTAGTGGTCACATCATTACCCAATGCATTGGAGCGCTATCAGGGCGCACCCTTAAATTTGCCTTTATTATCATGTGATCCACATATATCATCATCAAACATTTCATAAATAACCCATATATCATAAAATAAATGGGTTTCATTTCATAATCACAACGTTTTAAAAAATGCTTTAAAGACATGATCTTTACGTCACTTTAAAACCCACAGGAAAGGAAAGTGGGTCTCATGTATGTAAATCCCATAATATAAAATAGAAAATTTTGGTATATATGTGAATACCCCTTTAAAATAAAGTGCTTTTATTATTCACTTAATAATATAAAAGAACTTTAGAAAAAGAGAGAGACATTTTGAGATGGAAATTCTGCAGCGTAACGGCTATGTTACAAGGTTTTAGAAGACATTAAAAAGAGAGGGAAAATGGGTCAAACATTCATAAATGACCCATAAAACAGTAGATGGACAGAATAAGAAGGATACATGATCATGGTAATGAAATTTCAAGGACATACAATATGAAATGAAAAACATGGAAGGAAGACAAAAATTAGATTTCTTATATGAAAGTTCGGCAGCCTAACAGCGTTACTTAAACTTTGAACAAAATGATTTGAAAATATAAAATAGGGTCTCTCATAATGTGAACATAAGAGTTCAGTATGATAGATATAGAGATAATTCCCCAACATAATTAAAAAGGAACTTGATAGACTTGACATGAAAGTAGAACTTTGAAAAGAATGAGAAGGGTGAAAGAATCCCCTAAAAAATTTGGCAGCCTAACGGCGCCACTTAAAACTTCAAAATACTGAATTGAAGAGATAAAATGGGGTCTATCATCATATGAACATAAGAGTCCAGTATTATAGATATAGAAATCATACCCCAACATAACAAAAAGGAACTTGAAATAATTGACATGAAAGTAGAACTTCAAAACGAGAAGGGTGAAGAACCACTTAAAAATTCGGCAGCCTAACGGCGCCACTTAAAACTTCAAAATACTGAATTGAAGAGATCAAATGGGGTCTCTCATAATATGATCATAAAATATCAGTATGATAAATTTAGAGATCATACCCCAACATAACAAAAAGGACCTTGAAATAATTGACATGAAAGTAGAACTTCAAAACGAGAAGGGTGAAGAACCACTTAAAAATTCAGCAGCCTAACGGCGCCACTTAAAACATCAAAATAATGAATTGAAGAGATCAAATGGGGTCTCTCATCATATGATCATAAAATATCAGTATGATAAATTTAGAGATCATACCCCAACATAAAAAAAGGAACTTGAAATAATTGACATGAAAGTAGAACTTCAAAACGAGAAGGGTGAAGAACCACTTAAAAATTCGGCAGCCTAACGGCGCCACTTAAAACTTCAAAATACTGAATTGAAGAGATCAAATGGGGTCTCTCAACATATGATCGTAAAATATCAGTATGATAAATTTAGAGACCATACCCCAACATAATAAAAAGGAACAGGAAATACTTTACATGAAAATAGATCTTGAAAAATGAGAACGGAGAAAGAATCCGTTACAACAGTTTCGGCAGCCTAACGGTGCCACTTAAAACTTCATAAAACGAAATAATGAGAGTAAGAGGGGATCTATCGTTATATTAACATGAAAAGGGAAGTAAGAGGAGTATAAAAGAACATCCTCCAACATATGAAAATGGAGCATAAAAGGAATGACATAAAAGAGATTACTTGAAATTAAAGAGAGAGGTCGGATCCCTTACCTTAAAACGTAACTCTTAAAACTCAAAGGTTTGGACCTTGAGGGCTTGGGGGAACCTTGGGAGGACTCCTTTGGAGGTAAGGAGACTAGAACTTCGTTGGGGGAGAGTGGGGAGTCGAATGGATGAGAGGATGGCTTGGTATTTATAGGGAAAGTGAGGGGACACGACATTAATGGTCAAGGGACACCTCATTAGTGGTTTTGGAAAAACCATGGGCTTGCCCATGGTATTTTCCCATGGTATTGGCCACTAGGGACACCTCATACCTTATCTTACTATTCATAAGTCGACCATATTGATTAAATACTTAATACATCATTTAATGATGTCATTAAACACTCGTAACTTAAAAATAGTATTTTCACTATTCATCGAAAATTCAACTTTCTCAGAATAGTCCAAAAATTTCACCTTAAACAAATATCAATGCTCTGATTTCAAAAATGAAATCCATTTTATAAAAATAATTTTCTAAATATTTTTAATTAAATTTTTAATTAAAAACACTATTCATCGAAAAAACTAATACTTGAATAATAATTTATGAAACCATTATTTAACCATTTTATTGAATCACATTACTTAATCAAAGTGCCTAGCTTATTTTAATAATTTCTTTAAGTGAGATTACTAATCAATTTGGACACATTATTAATCCTAATCATAAAATCACTATTCATAATTTACTATTCATCAAAAATAAATTTGATCTTATTAGACTCTAAATTTTGTACTGAACATAATTGTAGAAGGCCATTTTTTGAAAAGCATTACACATTTTTAATTATATAAGGTTTACATAAACATTTTTAAAATATCCTTTTTCTAAAATTCATCAAAAATATGCATACTATATTTATCCGGTCATTTGAAAATTCATAAAAGAAATCGAAATTTTTATTTAAAACAAAGGATTACACAAGACAGTTACGGTCTCTTTACATATCCCCTTATCACACCAGCATAGGACCTAAGTGTAAGGTGTGCTAAGGTGAGAGAATCTGAGGGAGGCTCAGCCAACATCGCACGAGTAGTAATTTCTATCAGTTTGAACTTCTCGTGAAGGCGATCCCGTTCTAGCTTTATATGATGAAGTTCAGCTTGGGTTTGGTCCAGAGCAAAGCCCAGTGGTGCTAACTCCTTCCCAAGTTCTGTTAGATGGGCTTCGATCAGTCCAAGACTACTGGGTGAGGCCATCGATTCTTCTTTCTATATTAATTAACCAAGATTACTTGTATTTAGAGACAATAGTCAAAACGTTTAGTTTCCAGTGGTCATATTGACCAATGGTCAAATAACAGTCAAAACCCAACAGTCTCATTTTAATTATACTCATGTTATCAAATGAAACATTTTTTTTAGTATAAAAATAAAATAAAATAACACATAAAATTAGGAAACAATATTTATTTAAAATTTCGGGTCGTTACACATGCTATGTATATTCTAACATCATATGGTAAGGGCATGAGACAATATTCTATATAAATTCTAGATTCCATGACCTAAGACACTATTTAGTTTAATGTCTTTTTTCCAGGATGATTTTTCATAGTTTAACATCATGCATTTCAGATGTGATTTTATAGTTTAACATCCTGCAATTAGGAAAATATTTTATAGTTTAACATCATGAAACAATTATGAGGGGTGATTGATGACTGTTATGCAATTTATTTTTTGAGAATCCTCACATTGGTGGGGGGGTGTTACACATTCCCCATCCATTGTGTTCAATGAGTAGGATCCATTGTAATAGACCTTATGTATAATATAAGGCCCTACCCATTAGGGTTTCGAATTTGGAGGATTCTTTCAAAATATCACTAGGGTCCTAAGATCCGACACCAGTTATCATTAGATGAGTTAATAGAGGTAAAACTTCTTATTAAAGGCTCATTTGATCTGATTCTAATGTAAATCATGGTTTTACAATGTACGCAACAAGTTTTCATCAAGCCTCTACAATTCATCCAACTATTTTTTCAATTTCTCATCATCTGAGAGTTTTACACAAATAGATATTTAGAGAAAAGGATTATGTAATTATATGTGTAAAATCACCTCGGTCCCATGCAGCAATGAGTATATATTTTCTTGGGTGACAGTACGTGTGGGGCTATGGTGGGCCCATAAATCCTGGAGGAGCTTGTTCGGGCAGGACTTCTTATCTTTGTTCATCATCATCTGAAGTATATTTTAAACAGTGTTATTGAAGGCATTTATCTATCCATTTAACACTACGTGATAGCGAGACGAGTGATTGGACATGGTATTGTATTCTAGGGAATGTTTCTTCAACTCTATGGAATTTATGTTGTTGTCATTATCCACAAATATTGTGTGTGGGACTTTGAAAGAGGTGATGATATGGGACATTATGATCTTGATGGTATTATTCAAATAAAATTATCTGATGGGTATTTCCTCATCCCTTTTGTAAAATAAGTCAGTATTAGAAAGGATGTAGTTGAACTGCTTAGATGTGTTTGGGGGATATGGCCCCACAACATCCATTCCCCAAATGGTGAATGACCAAGAATGTCTAGTTGTATGTAGAAATTATAGGGGGGGGATAGATGAATTTTTCAGAAATATGTAATGCATGGAATTTATTTGTGAATTTTACATAGACTGGTATCCTGGTATTCCATTAATAACTCGAACTCCTAATTTTGTGGTAGATCCTAGTCCCAAATTGATGAGCGTCATAGGTGCAGGCATCGAATTCTTTGATGATGTCATGAATCTCTCTTTATGCTATGAATCTGAGGAGTATTCCATAAAATAAATGATTTTAGAGGTCTTTTTTTCTCATTTGGCACATCCATTAGGGTAAAGTTTTCTATAAAATTATAATATGTTCCCTACCGGCTCAGTATATTGGGAGATCTCCACTTTGGAGATAAAAAATTATGGGATCCATCCATCCTAGTGGGGGATATTAGTTCATCATTCTTTGGAAAATTTTGGCCTTATTCATTTCTCTATATAGTAGACGATGATCGATGAGACCAATATTCAATGTGTGATATAGAAGATTACTTCCTTCTGCTCAGGGCCAACAATTATTGTTTCTGAATTAGAGAATGCATTGGTGTGAGGATTATATGATCTAGAAACATGATACAGTGTGGGCGCAAAAGGGAACTCTACCATTAGACCCCTATCATAGCCAATGAGAGGGTCCATTTCTTATTTTTTACAGCATAATTTCTATTGTTCACCATTATCACTAGTTCTGAACCCTCTTTGATATTCATGTAGGATATCTACAACTATAATGCTAGTTTCAAGACATCGATAAGGTCTTGGCATTCAAACTCATTATTCATGTTACCCACATATAGTAAAAAAGAGTAAGGTAAAACTTATTTGTCCAAAGATACAAATACAATCCCTTAGAAAACCCAATTGATATTTGGTTTTTCCATTATTTTTCCCATATAACATTGTGAAGAGCAAGAAAAATACATCTCACATGTCTGGGAAGTGTGATGGGCATAAAATACCCCCCTCACCTCAGAGCTCAATGTCCACCAATGTATTCCTTGGGGTGGGATGTTTTGCAAGGAAATCAGCCATGGATACCCCTTTTACTGCATTTTTTGAAACAAAACAGATATCCTATTATTTCATAATGAACACCCATCAGGAAATAAATCCAGTTAGCATGGGGTGGACAAGGACATACTTGAGTGGATCAATACGAGAGACCATATGGACTTCGTGGTGTTTCAATTAATGCCTAATCTTTTTCACTATGAAGATGATTAAATGAATGCTCTTATCGACATATGAATATCATTTCTAAGGACCTAGAATTGTTTTGTTGAGGTAATAGAGAATCCACCCTACCACATCATTTTTCTATTCTCTGATGTAACCCAAGGAGAAATCAATGTCATCCACTTACAATGTGATTTTCCTCCATTCCACCAGAGGAATTAGAGTCGATGGGTGTAGTAGATACTACATGAGACTTTAAAAAGAATTATTGTCAGTCTCCATCGCATTGGTAGATGATTCCAATATTCATTAGCCTGGTGAAGGGGAGTAATTATCAACCATGTTGGCTATGAAACTTTGAATACATGCTAGGTTCCACTGGATTCCTCTCAACTCTTTGAGATTTTTGTGGTGATATTTCTAAAATAGCACTAGTATTCTCTAGGTCAAACTCAATGTCGTAGTGTTGTACCACAAATACATGAAAATTCCCTAATTTTTCCATAAGAATCATTTTAGTGGATTCTTCATCCGACTATGATGTCAAAACTTGTCGAAGATCTTTTGAATATATGTGAAGTGATCATGTCACTATTGGGATTTGACCACCAGGTGATAAACATATCATTTGAATATTATTCCCAATAATTGATTAAATATATGATCCATGGTGTATGGATATGTAGTTCTAGTGTTGATAAATCTAAATGGGCATGAATTGATAGAAAAAGATCCACTAAGGCACTCCTTAGGTAGTATTTTCCTCATATTCAATGAAAATATTTATTTGATTGTACCCTGAATACCCATCCATGGAAGAAAGGGCTTGGAATCCAGCAGTTTCATTGATCAAGAGTTCTATGAATAGAAATGGGAAATAATATTTTGTGTAGTGCTGAATAAGGTCTCTAAAATCAATGCACATGCTAATAATCCTATTTTTTTTCTTGATAGGTATGTTAGATATATATATTGCATATTTCACTTCACATAAAAAGTTATCTAGGATGAATTTTCCAACTTCTGCCTCTATATTGGTTTCATAAGTGGTTTGCATCATTCTAATTGTATGCATGAAGCCTCAATTCTCATTGGGTAAGTCAAGATGGTACATATCCACATCTGGATTTAGTCAGAGTAGTTATATATAGTTCCATGTGAGTTCATATCAATATTTCTTTACAAATTTGATTTAAATATTTTTATATTTGCGGGACATGATGATAATAATCAGTGTAGGTCATGGGACTTATTTGGTTCCCAAATTTACCTTCCTGAGATCATAGATGGTGTTATAGATACCTTACTCAAATTTGGGGGGAGTGTTCTTGAGTTCATTCTCTTCTTCTTTCACCTCTGAGTCAGTGGATACATTTTCAGAAAAATATGGGAATTTGGAGGCTTCTCTATCACTATCTAGGTGAGAGATGACAAAAGAAGTGACATTATCATCCCCTAATTCTTAATTCATTACATAGAGATTCCACAGCTAATTTTATTTTACACTATTTCTAGGGAAAGGAGGGGTTTGGGCCTCTAGGACCAGATCTATCGCCTCAATTATATTTATGGGGAGTACATAGTCACTGTCAAGCATACTCCATGGAATTTTAAGGGTGATCCCCAAGCTGTTTGGGGATGAAACCTATATATCAGCATCCACCATTGGTTGTGTTCCTCCTATTTGTTAGAAGCCTACTTTATCATATGTGTCTTATTAAGTATAAAAATGGGTACTTTCACCATATAGTATGCCAAACTTTCCATCAATGGGGTATCTAATACATTGAGGGAATGTTTGATGGAATGTTGAATGTATTACCATGTGGATATGAAAATAGGGCCTTTTGAGAAGGAAATTTTATGTGGTGTATTTTTGGATTACCATAAACTCAATGTCAAATGTGATATCCCCAAAATGATCATTGAGTTTGATTTTATAGATAGATTTCTTCTTAAACTTATCATACCGTTTTATGTTCATGGTTTTTGGAGACAAATCTCCTTCTCTATATCCCAATAATCGGAGGGTTTGAACTGGGATGAGGTTGATCTCAGATCCATTATCAATTATATCCCTTCATTTTTCAACGTAATTGAATCTTCCTAAAACATATAGGGGGTTGATTTTTCCATTGGTGAAAGCTTCCTAATCAATCTATGTGAATGATATGGTGACATGAAATTATGCTAACAAAGCCTCCATTCAATATAACTAGACTGAAGTACCTTCTATATCAAATTTATGTGGGATTTGGAGGAATTTAATGTTTGTCTCTTTAAGTTCTTTGGAATGATAAAGTGAATTAAGGATTAAGAGCATGGTTGGGAAAACTACCAGTTGTTTCATAATGTTTTAATTTTTTCCCAAAAGCCAAAAATTCCCAATCTGGGTATTCACCTAAACATGTTTCTTAGAAATTGATCCATTAGAGATGGATGGGCCTAGTTATTGTTCATAGGTCATGGGATAATCTTCTTCCAATGGAATCTGTAATGTTGGCCTTTCTCATTTGTTGGGATGATCATATAATCAAACCCCCACCAAGTGTTCATTCAAGAAAACTGGGTGCATATGACTATTGGAGGGTTCTGGGACACCTCTATGTATTTGTTGGGCTTTATGGAATGCCTTCCCATTGGTATCATCTATATATATTTTCTTCATGGGGATGTGATAGAAATATTGGGTTCAACCACACTTGTGTTATCCCTTGTATCCTTAGTTCCAATGCATGTAGCCTCCTATTCTCTGTTTTGGTGTATATAACTCATAATCATAGGCATATTCCTCATCGAATATGGGGTATTCCAGGTGTAACATATTAATTGAACAAAATATGATCTCTTCATCTGATTGGGGTTCCATTTTTTGGTGAATTTCTCATTCTTCTAATGTTATAGGGAAGAAATCTACAAGATTTATATCTTTAGTTGGAGAATAATATGAATTCTCTTAATATATTTATTCATCCTTTTAATAGTGAGGCCTACATTTGAGGGACATATTTTGTGTCCCATTATTCGGTTTTGGAGGTATTGTGGGTCTGTGTAGCTGTGATCTCAAGGTGGAATGACCATGGTCAACTATTTTCCCAATCATCTAGTTTTTTAACTTATGTTCATGACTAGATAAAGCTTTCTTCCAATCACCCTATTCTTCTAACTAGGAAACATTTATTTAGTTCACCTAATCAGAGGAGTGATCTAACACCATATATCTAGAATCGACCATGCCTTGTAGGATGTATTTGTAAACAAATCGATCTTGGATATTGTGACTTAGCCCTCTGTGGAAAGGGATGTAGTTTGGATGTTCAGTTAGGTTGACTTCATCAGGATTCCTGGGTTGTGGTAGCCTTAGTAGGTTATGTCCATGGACTCAAATAAATGACCATGGAATTGTTCATTTCGGAATTATTATGCTTTATTCATTTTTCCTCAAATCCTAATTGACCTTTATTTCTCTATGCTTCTGAACAAGGGTATTTTTTTCGCCACTCGAATAGAGATTCTAGGTGGTTTGGGACATACCTAGGCGATTGAAAGATCTCAGCTGCTAGCTTGAGAGTGGAAGGTTCAAATTCTTCTTTTCCTAGAATTTTCTCCTATGTCAACAGCATCGGTCAATATTTGGATTGGGTTTTCTAATTGGTGTCTTCCAATATTTATGCCATTTTTGAAAAATTGCAGAACCCACCGGGATACTTCATTAGGATCAGATGAATTTTTATCTCATCTTGGATATTTTTAGAAAAAAATTATATCAATTTATCCTACAAGAGAAGGATGGTGATTAAATAGTTTAACCCATTCCATATGTCTATAAAGTCATACACCCTCTCATTTTCACATTTCTTTCAATTCATCAGTTCAAGGATTGTCATTTTACTTAGAATAGAGATGAATTGATAAAGGGTTTGATGATGAAGCTCTTCCAATCCTTAAACGGATCCTGTTAGGATAATATTATACCAAGTAAAGGTTGGGACTGTCAAAGTATATACAAAATACCTTCACTTTTTACCACTTGTTGATCTCAAGGGCCCATCATCAGACTACAAAGGGATATTAAGTGTGTGATATATTATTTTGTGTTTGCTATACAATCAAAGATATATATGGTATGATTTCAAAAATTGGGTGGGTGAGAGTATCATCCACTCACTCGATATATTTATTCCTCTTAGGGTGTACAAGTGCATGTCTCCCTTACATGAAATACATTTGAGTAGCCATGGACTTGATGACATTATTCAAATATGTGGGTAATACTCTCTGAGATGCCTCTCATCTATAGGTAGTGGGTGTCGGTCGAGGAGGTGGTCCCACATTCATCTCCTACTGATTCTAAATTATTCCTAAGACTGAATTATCTACTTATCAAGGGAGTTGTTGTGACTACAATTATGGGAATTCACATTCATTTTAAACTTCCTCGTTTATATAGATTGGATATTGTGATCTAGTGTTGGATAGAACTCAGAGAGCACTTTTATAAGAGTATCAGATATGGGAGGAATAATATTTTTCTTCACCTAAAGATGATACCCAGTTCGAATATTTCACCTAATTATCTCCTCATTGATTTGTCTAAGAATTTGTATCTCATTAACATATAGTGAAAACCATTCCTCTATGGGAGGAAATTCAACTATTTTAGGTGGTGATTATGATGTAAAAAAACCTTTCCCTTTATATTTAGTAGTCTTACACTGGGGAGGAGGCAACTTGATATTCAAAGGTTCCATATTTTAGAGCCTAATTTGGTTTCTGGTGTGTGACACCATAGTTGGTGCATCCAAATCACCCTTCTCTGGGGGTATTTTTTTTGTTGTGGACCTCTGCATTTTCATCTTGATTCACCATATCTATTATGTTGATAGTGACAATATTCAAAGTCAAATCAATAAATGGTTATTATCCCATTACTTTTGATGTAACAGGATGATTATACAATACTTTCATCAGGGTTATTACTCAAACCCCTATATTTATTGGTCTAATTTTGTTTAAAACCCCAGTGGGGTCTAATATGCTTCACCTTACATTCATCTTACCATTTCTTGTGAGTAATTTACATATGGGTATTTTTGGTCTTGATTTTCAAATGAACATGGAATACTATAGGTTTGTCTTGTCCATGGAGTAACAAATGGGATATCAATCGTCAATATTGACCTCCCAACCTGTAGAAGAAGAATTCTATATCTATGGATGATTATGGTGATAGAATTCACCTATCCATGTGGAATTGGGGTTATCCAAGGCCATAATTGGCATTGATCGATCCTGTTATTGAGGATCCAATGATTCTAGTTGGGGATTTAAAGACTATTAGGATGGACATTAAGATATAAATTCCTCCAGCCTAGATGTATAAGGATGATCGTGAACCACCATTGATTTTCCTAGGACCCTATCAGGGATGATAGACCTAGTGATAGTTTTTGATGTAAATATTCCCTCGGCCTTGTGGGATAGGGTCTTTTTGAATATTTTGATGATATGTCATGAATCCCCCTATGAATTGATGATCTATGGGGTGGAGGCACTGATAGATATTCCCCCTACATAGTGAGCTAGGTTCACTCCTGGATAGCTGTTATAGAATCTAGTACTACAGTATTTTCTATGTGGAAAAGTTGTTCTCACGTAGGAGTTGTGAGCAAAGGCAGCCCATGATGGTAGTTAGTTTCTACAGTATGTCATCAGTTTGAATGAAACTTTAGAATTTGTGAATGAAATGCTTTCTCATTTATTCAAGGGGCCAATTTCAAAGACATTTCAACAATCCTCGACCTATTTTCATGATTTCTAGGAATCTTTGATGCGGGGAGTTTCTGTTATAGTGACCAACTAACTTGCACGTTACTCTTTCTTCTAATTTATATGAATTTTATGAAATTAAAAGATATTGTATTTAAAGGGGTATCTTTTTTGGGTATATAGTGAAATTCAATGCTCCATATTTTTACCATCCTTGGATACTCATGTCTAAATATTCTCTATAATTTAGTCAGTGGAGATTTTTCATGGTACAGTGAAAAACAATGCCTAAGAATTTTTCATTCACCTCCATTCCCAGGTTCTGATCTATGGAAAATGTGGCCATAACCAGATGACAACATTGTGTATTAATGAGATGAAGGTGATACTCATATCATAGTTAAGGGATATTTCTATCCTTCATTCACTAATGAGTATCCCATATATTTTAGCATAAATAAGGAATCCAATCCTTTTCTAGATCATCGGATACATCCTAGTCAGAAGTGGAGAGGGGACAGAACATGGTGGGAAGGTTTTTTTATCTAACTCTCTCCATATGTCAATGCCATCCTCATCTTCGTCATTCTTACATGCCTCCATACAATAAAACCACTTAATATCCTTATTTTGGTCACCTATTTATTGGAGTGGAGTGTTGTTGAATGTTGATGGATAAATATATGAGGTTGACCCTAATGTTTTGATCACCTCTCTATATGATGGAATATGATTTTTGGAAACCACTTTATACAAACCTTTTTGGGAAAGGAGATGATTTCCTTATCCATGGGAGATATCACCATGGTGAGGATAACCAAGGAATATGTCATGATTAGAGTCCCTATGATCCATATCCACAATACCGCGAGGAGGAATATCATTGTAATTATAATATTATTATTAAGTTGAATATTTTACAGACCCTTGAGGTGTTGAAAATGTTTCTTAAACAACCAAAATGACACTAGAATTGAGAATATTAGGGATATGTTACTTGTATTGCATCATGGATAGAATATGCCAACCTACCTTCTAGAATTATGTAGCGATTAGGCCCTATTATATGATGGTTTCTAGAACTTTTTTATAAACATCTACTGATGAAATTTTATGATCCCATTTCTAATAAGATTATTGAATATGAAAATTATATTGCTCATTATTGAAAGGAATATGTGAATATTTTGAGGTATTTGTCATTATCACTTTATAATCCTCAGTCAGAACAAGAGTATGAGCCTGATCCTTAGACTTTTGAACATGTTTCTAATCTATTTTGGTAGGGATATAAGCATGCCATGAGGCATGTTCCACTCCCACATGGGTACCCCAACTAGAATAGGTATATGATCCCATTCCAAATATTCATTCCCAACTAGAATATATCAATAGACCTTTGGAAAGGGATAAGGGATATGAGCTGCCTATTATATTTCCTTTTAAGGATACTGGTTTAGTCATTCATCAGAAGAAGTGGAAATATGCACAAGGATTTTGTGATCTGGTAGACTATTACAAGCTGATTCACTGATAATAATATGATCTTGTCCAAAGACATGTTCCATTATCACATGGTTAGCCACAGCTATAATAGGGATATCTTCCTGATCCTAGGCCTTTGGAGTGTGTCGTTTTGTCTTCTTTAATGGGAATATGAGCATGTCCTGAGGCATGTTCCCTTCTCACTTGGTGATCCCCATCCAGAATGGGGATATGATCCCAATCCTAGGAATTTTGAAGATGTCATTTGACTTTTTCGATAGGCATACTCCCTTATCTGGATTTATGTGTTGCTCTCAACTAGTGATCCCTAATTGGAACAAAAATTTGGTCTTGGTCTGATTTTTCATCCATTATAGAAATATGATGATAATCATCCTGGACAAGAGAAAGAATGATCACTTTCTCTGGATTAAGTAGTTGTTTATAAAAATTAGTTTGTTTATCTTCTCTAAATATACGGATATGAATATTCACATATTCATGTATTTTTTACAGTTAAGGAATATGTCAGCAGAGTTCTTCATTTATTTTTAATATTTAATGTAAATTTAGAAAAGTGTGAGTAGGAATATAAACGTACACATTTTCCATATCCTCTATATACTAGAAAATATATTTGATTAATGTGGGGATATGATCTAAATTATGTCCTCCTTATTCTATAGGAATATTTATATAGAATTAATGCATGGGGTATGGGATATACAATCCCCCCGAATTATTTATATATTAATATGCCTACATACCCTCTCTGAGTGAACATTATTATGAGCCTTCTTAATGGATACTGCCAAAATATGTCGATAGGCATCATCAGCAGGAATGGGGATATGATCCCTTTCACGGTTATCCAGAGTCTTCATCCCCCTATGTGTCTTCCTTATTTTCTTTTCAAGGGTATATGAGGTGGAAGTTTGTTAGTTTGTACCATCAGAAGGAAACTGATGGTTACTGCTGGGATGGTTCTAGCGATAGCATTTGATAGGAGACCTCTTCATAGGCTCTTAAATTATAAGGGATCTGTATTGGAATATTTGTTTCATATTTATCATATTTTGAAGTTTGTGATTGTAACACTCTAATGAAAGGCTCCTGAAGTGGTTAGTTGTGAAAATGAGGGCCACTGTCTTAGCTCCTGCTTTCCTTGGATGATGTGGACCCATCTATTTCACTACTTAGAGACCCTCATGGGTAGCTTCATGCTTTTGGATTGTACCATATCAATGGTATTCCTAGACAATTGTGTTCTCCAACAGAAATTGAATCTGTCAGGATGGTGATATCATTTTTCGACCAGTATGGATTGCATCCATAGCTGATTTTATGAAATGGTGATTGGATGAAGACATTATCTCATATCTGGATGCTATTGATGAGATTAGTATCCACGTTCATGCTTATAACAAGGAACAATTCAACCAATTAGTGTAATATCAAGGGAATGATACATGCTTAGATGGATAAGAATGGTTAACACAATTGTTTTTTATTCCTGAACCATTCATTCTACTCATGTGGACTTATCAAAGTGAGGAAAGACTTATTTCATGGTAACCATGGTTATAGAGGATCAGCTTTAATATTTATTTCATACTTAACATATTTTTTTGAAATTTCAACAATGTTTCCTGACATATGGAACCGTCCTTCTATCTGAGGGTTTTATGTCGAGCTCATAAATTTTTATTTCATGCATAATGAAAATAAAAAATTAATGATTCATTCTTAACTAATCATTTTATTATTTGAGATATTTACATCGGGTTCACCATTTTTTTCCTCAAGAAGATGATGATTGGTCACCCTAATTGGGAGAACAAAATGTTTTGATTAGAATTTGGAAGTCTATCCATTTTTATGTTGTGAAGGAGATGTTGTGGTTAAATAAGTTCACATCAGGTTCACCACTATTTTTTCCTTGGAAAGATGATGTGCGAGAGCTGTAATTTTTTGAACAAACCAGTTTGATATGAATTTGATTGTCTATCCTTTTTTATATTGTGAAGTAGATGTCTTTGTTATATAATTTCACTTTGGGTTCACCATTTTTTTTGATGGAGAGATGCAGGGGGATTTTCTAAGTTTTATGATTTAGGGGGGGTTAATGTTGCGCAGAATCATCTTCATCAGTATCACCATCTATTCACGTTTCAGATAAACTCCCAATAGTTCATGTATCCATAACTGTGTACATACCTACTTTTCAATGGCAGGCGGTCGATTGGGTTTTCAAACCCAATGATGCTTAGGAACTCAAATTGGTTGATAGGATGGGAGTATGTTCTCATCAAACCCATTTGGGGGAAATTTTTTACTACTATAGGGATCTCTTATATTTTTTTAGATTTGTTCGTTAATCTCATCCTAATCATGATATGGGACCGTTTACCTTAATAGAATGACCATAGGTTAGACACTTTTACATGAAAAATAATTGGGTCTCTTTAGTGAATCCATATATATGTATATGAGGATATTCATCCATTTATCGCTAATGAGACATTTCTTATATGTTGAATTTGTATAACCGGTAACTTAAAAACAATCATCCAAATAGGGAGGTGGATAATATTCCAAGGAGCTTATTTTGACACTATGAGGAATCCTAGTTATCTGTTTTATATTAGGAATCAAAACTCAATATGTTCATTAAAACCATTTAGTTTAACATCTTTTGTAAATTACATATTTAAGGGTACTCAGGAATCTGGTATTCAAGCTTGAGTCTCAAGGAGATATCATATGTGTCCTCATTATAGTAGGAATCAATGTTATTGTAGTTTGTTCATGCCCATGGGACTAGCCCCAAGGTAGATTTTCTTATATGGATTTAATCATATCAAGCCAATCATAAGGCTCACACGGGGAGGTTTCCCTATCTTGTAGTTATTCATGATGTGAATGATATGATCATTGGAATTTCCAAATCCCATGTCAGCTATACTCATTGTGAGAAATAAGGGATAGAAAGTAATCAGCATCATTTCATATGGATGTGGGACCTATATAATGGGACAACCCTTGGGATGTTTATTATGGAGCTTGATCCATAATAAGGAATCCAACATATCCTATTTATAGAATTAATCAAAGTTATCATTGTTTGATTGATTCTACTGTCCAATAATATATGAGGATAAATCATTATCCCATGGTAATTATTCTTATTGATGGTTTAAGTGTTAGGTACATGGGTATAATTTAAATGATTAAGTGTATATTTGAGCTCAGTATTTAGAAATGTGTCATATGTTTCTAAATTATATAAGGAATCAGAGTTATCGTAGTTTAATTAGTCGGGGCTTACACTCTGAGGTTCTGCTAACCAGTGGGACATATCATATTTTGTTATTTATCAGGGATTACACATTGAGGATTTTATTATATTAGGTACATAAAATAGTGTGTTGATGATTGAGGCCTACACACTATGGTGTACCTTATATGTGATACATGTCATATTATGTAGCTGATTGGGGATTACACATAGAGGTTTTCCATAATTACATGGAATATCATATTATACCACTAATCAGGTAATACACACTTAATATTCTCTTATATGTGAGATATATCATATTTTTCTATTGATCATGGCTTATAGGCTGAGTGTACCCTTTTGGAGGTTGGGTAAGGTTATCAATTCCTGGGATGCATGATTGACCTGGCCGACTTGTATGCCTATTATGCTTCGATCGTCAGCCTGAAAATCCTTGATTGTTGGATTTTCATGTTTGAGGATGTCTTCCTGACATGTCCAAAGATAATCACATAATATACATTAATTTTTTGAGGGATGTCTCATAACCTTGATGGAATGTCTTAAGGTTGTCTCATGATCAAGTTATACTTGTTTTAAGGACATCTTATGACCTAACTACCTTGTCTTGAAGTCTATCGCATGATCATGGATGACATGATTAGAGGGTGTCACATGATCCATCTTTCATTCCCTTATGTCATCATGAAAGTTTTCTAACATGCTTGGGGGTGTTATGAGAGTTAGTGTGACATGTATTGAAGGGTGCCTCATATCCTGTCTTACTTATCCAAGTGTCATCATATAATCCAGATGACATGTATGGGGGACGTCTCAAGAGCCATATGACATAAGTATAAGATTTTCAAGACTTATATGACTTGTAATGATGTCCCCATATGATCTGGGTGAAATTTCTAGAGGATATCATGTGGCCTGAATGGTGAGTATGGAGGGTTTCAGGAGGCTTGGGTGGCGTGCTCGGGGGTTCTATATTACTTGCACAGAAAATTACATGGGACTTTGTATAATAAAAATAGTATATAAAAGGAGTGTTTCATATCTTGGATGACACATCCTAGTGATCTCGGATGACCCTAGTGGTTCATGTAAAGTGCATGAGGATTAGTGTATATGTTCTTCATATAAGTCTCCCATTATTTTGTCTTTGTTCTATATTTTTATTCCATGTGCTTTAGATTTGTTCAATGTTATATTTTTTTAAGTCTCAAATGTTTTAGAAAATATGTGGGATGTCCTTCATGTAACCAACCATAAGTCCTCAATGTGATCTTTGAGTGATCATGAAAAGTGTATATGCATTTTTTAGGATCGCTTTGTTTTTTCACCAAATCTTACTTGGTGTAAAACATTCTCAGTCATGAGTTCAAATTCTATAAGAAATTTAATTTGATGCATGTGTGTGATGGTGTGAGGTTAAAAGGAAAATATCATCCATATAGGATCTATGTGAAGATCCCATTTTGATGCTAGGGTTGGGCATTTATAGGCCTCTACACACTGGTTATTCACTTCTTTGTGCAGTGTGTATCACACAAATCAAGGTTGGAGATGATGGAAAACATTTATATCATATATTTTCATGAGGTATTTCCATAGGTCATTTTGGGGGATTTGCATGATTTTAAATTACAGAAATACCATCCAATCAATTTATTATTTATTACAGTATGGCCAATTAAAGGGGTCTTGCAAAATAATGCAGACATGCCAATGTACTTTCATGTTTTTAGGATGAAATTTCTAAGTAAATTCTTGAGATCATGATGCCTTGTTAATGTAATTCACATGACAATGGATTCCTTTTCTATTTTATTCCACATGACAATTATGGTTTTATTGGGGGACATTGTGAGATAAAACTGAATTTTTAAGTGGTCTTGTGAGACCATTTCTGTGTGTTGCGTGAGTTTTAAGATCGTAGGAGGACCCCTCATTCTCCATTTTATTTAATTCTTTAATTTATTTTAACGCTTTGGTATCTGGTGATCCTACATGAGCATTGTCAAATAGTATCACTTTACCCATCATTAACATGGTATGTGACTAAATAATGTATTGTGGTGATGCGTGATCACTTCATGGACAAACCCTTATACTTATTTTTTGAGACAAAGGGGAGTAGAAGACTTACAAGACATTCTTGAAGCCTTTCACATGGAGAGGGTAACATTATAGTGGTATTTTTCATGGAGAGGTGGATATGTCACTAGGGGATTCTGCAGTGTCTCATGGTCCTCTTGGGAACATCCTATGAGTTTCACAACTGGAAAAGGCTCCCACCTTTCCCCTTTTTTCCCTTTGTTTTTTAAAGGTTGGAGACCTTTCAAAGTTGCAGAGGTGATGTAAAATACGGTAAATATACCTATAAATGATTCATCATGTTATATTTATGACCAGAAGAGGCTCCCACATTTTGGATATTTTTTACTAATTTTTAAATAATTTTTGGATGGTTTGGCAGGTGTCCATCAACTAACAATTCGGGTGACCACAAAGTGATTTTCAAAAATTTACCACATTTTCATTGACTATCTGGGGTTCCTCCACAAGAGAATAAGAACTTGTCGAAGGTGATATATGGGATATTTCATAGGATATGAGCCATGTGTGATGATCCCCATGCCTGTCTATAGGTCATGTGATCATCTGTCTCTTGAACATTAACACGAGCCACATGATCATGGCCACCTTATTTTTTCATTGTTTTTTGGGGAAAATAATACCTATAGCATCGCCAATTTCAAGAAAGTTACCCATTATAAATTATTTTTAAGTACAAAAAGTGTTTGGGTGATGTTTTTGAGGTTTTGGCAGATGTTTTTAATGTTTTATGTGATTTTAAAAAGCTTCACTGTTGGTGAATTATTAGTGGAATCTGTGAAACTTCTCTAAGAAACCATGTAAAGTGAGACAGATGCCAAGGGGAAGGTGCACGGGTGGTGCACTGTTAGTCAAAATCATTTGACAACCTATGTGAAACCATCATACATGAGATAGTGGGATTTGGAACATTTGGTGCATAGTTTGGAATCCGTGTGATCCAACCATGTAAGGTTCCTTCTTGTGGCAGTAGCTGAAACACGATTAGTGCAGGGTTTTCCTAACCGAGCGACTAACCATGAATTGTTTAAAAACTAGATCTAGAGAAGGTGGATCAAGGTTGGGATCATGTTTTAAACCCTCTTTTGTTCCCAAAACCATCCCCAACTCGGTATTTCTTCCACTTTAAGGCTAAAAAGGCTTCTCTCATCGATCCTAAGGAAATATGAAGGCTTCACTTACTGCTTTGAAGTCAGATTCTCATATTATCTCTTCGTTCATGGTAGTTTTTGTTGTTTTTCCATATATCTACTTCTCCCTCCCTCTCTATATCATAGATATATGCCTTCTATCGATAGATATACGGTATTTTATGCAATATTTGGTTATATTTATCTTATTTATTGATAGGGGAAGATATCTAAGGCCTTTTTTTGGAGATTCAACCCATTTTCAGGGATGTTTTCATGCCATTTTTATGTTTTTACCAAATCATTTAAGAGAGGTTCCATCACTCTCAACTCCTCCATTTAGAAACTGAAGGATTAGGTTCAAATTGATTATATTGATTGAAATTTATTATGAAATTGGTGTGAAAACTATGGTAGAAACCTTTTCTAGTGATGATATGTGGATTTGTGTGAAATTGTGGAATTTATATGCTAAGTTGTTTGATAAATTATTTTAAAATGTTGATTTTAAAATAATTTATTGGTTTGATTTGTGAAAAAAAATCAATAAAAAAAGGTGGTTTTATTAAAATGTCTTTTTCATTGAGATTTTTTGGGAATTGAAATGGTTTTTGCATTGATATTTCTTGATATTGGAATGGTTTAGGAATGATTTTATTAGCATGATTTTTTAGGAATACATGGTCATGTCAATTCATATTTCATTATAAGTCTTGGTTGAAATATGACCTTGTGCTCGGTGCCAAAGGTGTAATGAAATATGGGATTTAATTTCATTGTGACAACTTGGTATATTGATGAGAAACCACTCATGAGTATGGAACTATCATAAATCACTATGAATATTTTGATGTGTGGATTTGTGGATTGGAATGGGTTATTCCAAAATGAAATATGAAATATTTTTTAAGAACATGTTTGGAAACATTACTTGGAACATTTTATTCCTTTAAAAAAACTATTTCACTATAGAACATGTTTATATTTGAATATAAATTGTTTTTAGAAATTTTTTAGATAAACTATTTTATATAAATTTGATAACAGGTTCAATATTAGTGGAATGAGTAGGGAAATCATTTGGTGAAAACCTACTAAGCTTCATTACTCATCCCTGCTTTGGAAATTTAGTGATTTTGTAGATGTTGTTTATCAACACATGGAAAACATAAAATATCACACTTATATAGTCCTTCTTATTGATACTTCGTATTTTTGTACAGTAAATCATTGAGTGTGTTGGAGATTAGGATTTTTTGCTGTCTGGAGTTTTGTTGGCTTTTTAGTCTTACACTATGTACTTTGATATTATAGTCTTCAGTTGGGTTACATAGTTTTAGTTGAATTTTAATATCAATGGTTTCTTTGAGTTTTGTTTCATTGATACCATGCATCATGTGGTGGGTTATTTGGTTAAGGCATTTTTGGTTGGTTGTTTTATTTTCAAAGAGAAAATCATCCCCCAAATTTTAGTGATGCTACTAGAATTTATTATCAGCCTTTGACATCATCGGGATTTTTCTTGAGGACAAGTAATTTTCATCATCAATCTCAAGAAAATGATAATAAGAGTAATGTTACAATTTTTATCATCTTGTTCCTTACAAATATAATTCTGGAACAAGTGTTCATCATTTTGGATAGTCTTGGTGTTGAAAATTCATTCTAATTTTTTCTTGAGTTGGGATCGTACAAAGGATTAGGATTCTTGGGAGATGAAATGTACAACATAAAAATACATATATAATCTTTTTATGTTGAACATAAAGTTACCATAGAGGTGGGTAAATAAGTTTTGGGGGTACACTTATAGGTTTTGAAATCTCATTTTCATGGGTTTAGCCAATGGGTGAAGCATGAAATGCATTACAAAAATTCATTCCCACTAGGAGTGAATATCTCAATTTGAGTAATGATTTGATGCAATTTTTTGATTTTTCTAAAATATTAATTTTTTTTAAGTTCAAGATTTTGAAAAAGAGTATCATTGTAGTATTTTGAAAATTGTTTTATTTGCAAAAGCATGTATAAATTTTTCAAAAAAAAAATAACAAGGAAAATGATTGATTTTGGAAGGAACTGTTGTCATAGAATGATGTTGTAGAATTTAAAAAGTTAAGACATCAGTTGATAGAGAGTAAGAAATAAGTTTTTGTTATGTTTTTATATAATATAACCTAGTAGGCATCATAGGAATCAGTCATACGAGGTCATTGAGAATGTGGTTGCATCTGATCCATAGGCGCACTAACATTTGGTCTAAATCATCACTTATGTTTTTCAAATCATTGATCTAGGACTAAAACCATATAATCTTTTTATGATATCTTTAACTACTTTAAATCAATGTTGAAGAAGTATTGTTGTCTTCATGAGAGTATGGGATAACTATAACATTAAGGGAAAGGGGAAGAGTAAAACCTTTTCACACTGAGGTGTAACAAATTAAAATCAGATCATAATACCAATTAAGACTCCTCAAATACCCAAGACAAAACCTATATGTTTTTATTGTGTTTTAGTGAGTCACATCAAGATAATGTTTTCTGCACCACTAAGATCATGCCACAATTGAAACAAAATGGGTCATCATCAGCGTTATTGTCACTGTGTTCTGAGGTCAGTTATTCATAAAACATATCATGGGTCACAAGAATTGTATACTTGGAAAGAGAGAAGAAATTAGAATTAAATTTCATTATTAGAATAGAGATACCCATAGTGACTTATGAATAAGATTTTTTTAGCATTGGTTGATCAGTTTCCATATTTGTTTCCTGAAAATTTATTAAGATTTGCACCAATAAGAGAATTGGAGTTTATGATTGATCACTTTATAAGGACTAGTAAAATCTGACTTCCATATTATCAGATGGAACTTATATAATTAAGGGAGCATAAAGTGAAGTTTTCAGAGCTATAAAGAAAGGGGTTCATTCAGCTGATCATGTCTCTGTGGGCAGCAACAGCCATGTTTGTCAAAAAGGGAGATGTAAATCTTTTTTTGTGCATATATTATCATAAGATTAACCATGTTATGATAAATAAAATGTAGCTAATTCCACAAATTGATGATACATTCGATCAATTGATGGGAGATTAGTGCTTCTACAAGATTTAATTACGATCAAGATATCACTAATTTTTTTAGAAGTTGGATGTTCCAAAGAGATATTTTAGGAGAATATATGCCCACTATGAATATGTGGTGATTCATTTTGTTCATAAAAATTAAACATTGGTATTTATAGAATTCATGAATTGAATATTTTCAGGATATCTACACTCTTTTTCGATGGTGTTTGTGGATGACATCTTAGTGTATACAAGGACAAGGGTTGATCATGATCAATACATAGACACAATGTTAGGAATCTTGGGAGATCATCATCTGCATTCCAAACTATAAAAGTTTAATTTTTTTAAACAATAGTTTTGTTTCTGTATCCATGTAATCTCTAAAAAATTTGTTTTTATGGATCCAGAAAAGATAGAGGTGGTTATCTCTTGGAAACCAGCAAATAATGTCTTCAAGATGTGGAGTTTTCATGGTCTAGTTTGTTATTACCAATGCCTTATTCACAAATTATCATGACTTGCTTCACCTATGATATATTTGAAAAATAATAGTGTTCCATTATAATGGGATGAGTAATGACAAAAGTATTTCTAAGTGCTAAAGGTTCTCCTTACATTAGCACCAATCTTGATTTTTCGGGAATGAGGACAAGGGTATGTGGTGTATTATGATGCATCAAGATCAGGGTTGGGATGTGTTCTCATGCAAGGATTTCATGATGTTGTTCATGGATTAAGGAAGTTGCAGGTACATGAGAATAACTAGCCATCACATTATTTGGAGCTATCTTTCGTAGTCCAATCTTTGAATACTTATTATCATTACCTCTTTGGTGATAAATTTATTATGTTTACGGATCATAATATCTTGAAATATATTTTTTCACAAAAGTATTTGAATCTAAGATAAATAAAATGGATGGTATATCTCAAATTTTTTTAATTTTACTTGTGGTATACACTGGGAAAAGAATCTTTTCTGTTCAATGCATTAAGTATAAATTCATATTCTCAGTTGGAAAAAGAAGATTCATATGAGTATAAGTGGATGTTGGTCCTAGACAACATTCACTTGGAATATAAATACTGAGGTTAACTTTCTACCTTATTTCCTGTTTTTTTGTTCTTATATTCATATAGATGGTTAAAGAGACACATACATCTAATTTAGAGTGTGTGGTGATGAGGTCAAAAATCAACAGTGGGGAGACCATTGAGGACTGGATGATGGATGAGAGTATTGTGTTGTGGTTCAAAAATCATATGTTCAAACATATGGTTTCTAAGGAAAACATTCTTCATGCTTACCACCATTCTATATGGAATGTTCATCCTGGAATCTTGAATTTGTACAAAGAGTTTAAAGAACTGTTTTGGTGGATCGGTTTGAAATGGATGGTGGATGATTTTGTTTCAAGATTCTTAACTTGTTAGAAAGTTAAGGCAAATCATTAGCGACTACTTATTATGTTGCAGTCATTACCTATTCCTCTATAGAAATAGGATTATATAATTATGTATTTTGTAACAGGTCTCCCGAGAATAGTTCAAACACACAATTCCATATGGTTGATAGTGGATCAGCTCACAAATTTGATTCATTTCATTCTTATGAGTAAATCTTATTTGGTGGAGTAATTGTCAAAAATCTAAATCTAAGAAGTGGTAAAGAGGAATGGAATACCTATTTTGATAGAATGACTCAGAGATATGAGGTTTATGTCTTATTTATTTAAATCCTTACAGAAATATATTGGCACTTCGTTTACTATTAGTACAATGTATGATCCTCATATGGACAGAAAATCCAAGATAATGATACAAACATTAGAAAACATGATGTTGGATTGTGTAACTAATTTTGGTGGATCATGGGAAGATAACGTGCTGCTAGTGGAGTTATTTTTTAACAATAGTTATTATTTCGTGATATATATAGCTCTTTTTGAAGAATTATATTATATTCCTTGTTGTTATCAGATTTTTGGGTGGAAACTGGTGAGACATCACTAGTTGGGATAATCATTTTCTATGAAACAAAAGCGGTTATTTAGTTGATCAGAAAACATATGGAGATGGCTCAGATTCATCAAAAATCTCACATAGATCGTCATCGAAGGTCATTTTCATTCATGGTGAGTGATCATTTTTTCTTGATAACCTCTCAAAGTCTTGGAAATTAACATTTTAAAAAGTATGTAATGTTATCTCTTTGATACATAGGCACTTTTGAGATACATGAATGGTTTGGTGAGGTGGAATATTAGTTGTAATTCCAATAAGGTTCAGTGCAGTAAATGATGTGTTTCATTTATCTCAATTGAAAAATTGTTATCCTAATATTGACTATGTGATTTTATGGGACCATTTTGAACCAGAGCCACTTGAATTATTGGTACATATCTTAGTGATGATTATTGATATGAAAGAGAATGTCCTATGTGGAAAAAGCATTGGTCTAGTGCGGTTTTATGAAAAAATGGTCAGATTCTGGAAGAGACATTAGAATTCAAGAATGAAATGATCTAGAAATTGTTAGAAATATTTCATAGAAATAATGGTTCTCTACCTTCCAAAGATAGAAATACCAATGGTGGGAGAACAGAGAACCCATGATTTTATGTAAGTAACTCTTTATTAATGATTTTTAAGAAAATAAAGTGTTTGGGTAAAGTTTGGGAGGGTTTTGAATACGTTTAGAATGTTTTTGGGGCTTTTCTAAAGGTTTGAGGTTGGTTCACTATTTTTGGAAATCGTGCAACATCCCTAGGAACTGTTCACAATGAGATAGAGGCTACGGGGAAGGTGCACGAGTGGCACACAATTTGTCCAAACTATACAGCAGCCTAGGAGAAACCATGATACTTCAGGCCGTGGGATTTGGAATGAATGGCTCATGGTTTGGAAACTGTGTAATCCAATAATGTGACCTTCCAACTTGAGGTAGAGATGGTGAACAGTTAGGTAATGGTTTCCCAAACAGTTCATAGTTTAAAAACTGGATCCACAAAATGTGGATCTATGTTGGGATAATTTTCTAACCCCTATTTTGTGCAACAAACTGACACTAACTCATGATTCCATCCTCTATATGTATATGGAAACTTCTCCCATCAATCCAAAGGTAATTTGAATGCTTTTCTTGGTGTCTTGAGGCTGGATTGTCCTCGTATGTCTTCATTCTTGGTAGTTTATCATGGTTTTCCTTATATATACTTCTCCCCCTCTCTTTGTTTCTTATATCTATGTATACTAGGGATATATCTATGGTAGTTTATTTAAAATATTATTATATTTGGTTTTTTTGTTCATAGTGGATGATAAAATGTGGGTTTTTTGAGATTCAACCCATTTTCATGAACATTTTTGTGCCATTTTTTTGTTTTCAACAAATCATTCAAGGTATGTGGCTTCATTCTCAACTACTATATTTAAAACCCAAAGTATAAGTTTCATATTGATTAAATTTATTTAAATTTATTGTGAAATTTGTTAGAAAATGATGCTAGAAACATTGTTTAGTGATTGTTTTTGAATTTGTGTGAAATTGAGGAATTGTTGTGCTAAATGTCATGATAATTAAATTTTAAAATGTGGATTTTATAATAGTTTCTTAGTTTGATTTATAGAAAATGTATTTCAATAAAATGTTAGTTTTATTTCAATGGTTTTTTCATTGAAATTTTTTGTCATTTAAATTGTTTTTTTATTGAAATGGTTTTGGCATTGAAATGGATTGGTATTGGAATGGTTTTGGAATGATTGTATTGGAATTATTTTTTGGGCATACATGGCAGTGTGTTTTCATATTGCATTACAATACTTGGTTGAAATAAGACAATTTTCTTAGTTTTAAAGTTTTAATGGAACTTGGGATTTTATTACCTGGTAACGAATTGGTAGATCAATAAGAAACCGGTCAAGAGATTAGATATTTCATAACTAATCATGGATGGTTTGATGTGTGTATTTATAGATTGGAATGTGATATTCTAAAAGTAAATATGAAATTGTTTTTAATAACATGTTTGTTCTATTTACATGGAACTATTTACTATTTTGAACAAACTATTTTACTATGGAATTATTTTATATTTGGATGTAAATTGTTTTTATAAATTGATTTATATAAACTATTTAATATAAATGTGCTAACATGTCCTACCCTAGTGTTGTGAGTATAGAAGTCATTTCAAGAAAACCTAAAAAATTTAAATACTCACCCCTACTTTGGAAAATTTGCTCTTTTTCGTATATTGTTTATCGAGACCTAGAAAAAGGTAAAGTATCACACTTCTCTAGTGGTGTTTTGTGATACTTGGTCTATTTTGTGAAGTAGAGAATGGAGCGGGTTGGATCTTTGGAGTTTTGGTTGTCTTTAGGTTTTTTGTCTTTAGAGTCTTCCACTGTGTACTTTGATATTGTAATCTTCCACGGCGGTACCTTGTTTTAGTTAAATTTTAAAATCAATGGTTTCTTTGAGTTGTCTTTCATTGATATCATGCATCATGTGGTCGGTTATTTGGTTAAGGAATTTCGGTCTTGTTGTTTTATTTTCAAAAGGAATTCATCTCCCAGCTAATAATTAATCCCTTGGAATTTTTTTCATCCTTTGGAATCTTAGGGATGTCTCTTATGGCCAACTAATTTTATTCCACCTCTTTAGTCCAATGAGAATAAGAGGGCTGTTACAATGCCCATATTTGGGTATTTTTTTCCTTTTTTAATTTTTTGATGATCAATTGGTGGGATTTAATAAAGGCTTACATAGCACATAAAAAAAGTTAATGTGCTAATGTTTTAGATGCCATGCATCGCATGTATGAAGGGGAATTGATTTAATATTGTTCAAATATTATTCTTAAAAATATTATTTAAAAGATTTTGTTACAACTTGCACACATAACTATGGTTGATCACATTATCATAGAATGATTATCTACCAAATCATTTGATAAAATGAGGAATAATTCAACTTGAACTATACTGATAAATTCATCAGTTGTTAATTCTGAAAAAAAGTAGTGAGTTAATATGGTATTCTCATATTCCACTTATTTAAAAGTACAAGGCTAGAATTATTATATTATTTTTGACACAATAGATATTAAAATCCTTTGGTTTAATAAAAATATTATTTAGTTGAAGAAAATACTTATGGTATATTAGAGACGTCTTGTTCATAAGATCATTTAATATCTTAAAATAAGTAGTGGTTCTTGTATAAACAACACCATTGAAGACTGGTGGTACCAGTATAAATAATTTCATTCACTATGAAAGATTAATTAGTTCATTTAGGATAATTGAATGCAAATTTAAGGCATTTTAATTCACTGAAAAATTATAAGGGTAATATTATCTATGAAACAATAACAATTTGATAATGTAAATGAGTATGCCTATGTATCGACCCCTATAAAAATATTTTTGTGTTTTATTTTTCATTAATTATCTTCATTGCATGTGTATGTGATTTTCAAAGTCACACAACATATCCATTCCACTTAATTGGGGTAGATTTTTGTGTGTAAGAGGGGTTAACCGAAATAAATTGAAATCATATAAAACTTTGGGTACACTAATTCACCCCCCTCTCCTAGTGTCCCTGCACAATCCATCTTGGATCCACAAGTGGTATCAGAGCAAAGGATCTCATCTGATTAAATCAGAGTTTCTTACCCGATTTAATTTTCAAGGTTATATAGTGAAAATATGAAGCTGATTCTAAATCACCTTAGGTTGAAATTTTAATCTCTACTCTTGTTGAATAAAACCTGATGGTATCTTCCAAGACTCTGAAAAGTAGGAAAAATTGGGAAATAATGTGACTGATAAAAATATTTATGAAATAATAAATGGATCAGTGCTCTTAAACCAAATCAATTGCCAATGATCCTTTTGATAGCTAAATATCAATAGATTATGAGGAAGATGAACCAATACAAATTATTAAATACTTCTTCTCTCAGCATCAAAGGTAGATGAAGAATTTTTTTGGAAGAATTTATTTCATATATACTTTTTTATTTCAAATATATGTTTTGTAATAGAGAAAAACATAAAGATGAATTCAATAAATTGGGGGATGAACATGAAATGGAATTCAAAAGGTTAAATTTTCTCATAAACCTCATTGAATAAAAGGAAGAGTCTATAACTCTTTGAAAGAAATATATATCAATAATTGATGAATAATTTAAATGGTATAGTTATGATATCACTGTGAGTAAACATGTTTATGAATAAGTAATCTATGCACTAGAAATATTTTTCAATGTTTAAATGAATCTCATAGATGTTCTACTTGAAGAAAAAACATGTATGTTTAGAGAGAATATAATGTTAGCGGATGAAAAAAACCATGTTTCATGATGATAATTTGTAGAAGATTCTTGATCTGGATGAATATCATAAAGATATTATCAGTATCAATGACGATTAATTAGAATCTAAAGCCATAAGAATCAAATATCTTTAAGACTCTATGATTTAAGGTCGTAAACTACCAGAAGATCATATTATTAAACTATAAAGTGAATGGTAATGAAAACTAAGAAAAATTGAAACTAAGAAACTTTCCATCAATATTAAATTTCTAGAACTAGAGAATGAATTGAGAAATTTGAAGGATACACATGTTGGAACATACCCAGTTGTTTAGTAGAATAATAATTCTACAAAAAATATTAAGAGAATCAAAATCCAAGAATTTATGTTTCTAAACAAATTGTTCTTGTGAAAAATTTCCATGAAGATAATCATACTGGTATAAAGAATGACTAAAAATCATCTCTTCATCAACCTTCAACAAACTCATGGAAGAAGGTACCTCAAAACCCAGTTAATTCAATTTCTACTAATGCAGACTCATCTTCTAGTGCAGTTTGAAAGCCTAATATTGGTAAAATATTGGTTGATACAAATTCTGATAAATCCAAAAAAAACATCAAGGGTGGATACTATTATGATAATGAAAAATTAATCCCAATATTATTCTTCAAAAAAGAAAATATAACCCCACAAACTACACATTTCTAAATCTAGCCAGACTTGTACTAGATGTAAAACAAGGATATTTGTTGGCTATTGATGGTGTTCCTATAAATTTGGGCATCAGAACACTGATTTTCAAAATAATGTTTCAGTATATGAAAATTACATAAGGCCTAAATTTAAGGGGAGTGGACGTGAAGAAACGAAGAAAACTACAAAATTAAAGAGAATTCACAGATGAAGAATAATTTTTCTATGAATACTAGATTTAGTTTTCATGAAGACATCTATGATTATTGTAAAAAAAGTTTTCAAAGTTATGATGATTTTGTTATATTCTAATTATTCACTATTTATATGTTTATAATAATAAGATATCACCACAAATGTAGAAGTAATGAAAAAAAGCTGAAAATTCATCCTTGGGAAATAAAAATAAGAAGGAAGTCCAAAAATATGTGAAACAAGATACTCCTAATATATATGATAAGTTGTAATTATATAATTTCATGTCAGCCAATAAAATAATCTTCTATTTTGTAAAGAGTGTTAATAGCATGGAAAAATTTAAAACATTCCAAAAAATTAATGTAAGGAAGCTTAAATTAAGAAGAGAATCAATCAATGAGAGAAACTAGAAGATATTACTTATTGAAGTCATTCTTGAAGAATATTTTGATAAGTTATAAATGAAAGGTAACTCAAAATATATGAAAAAACCATATGGAAACTTGAAGATATAATATCTTAAGAAGGATTTCTTAATCAAATTCCCCAGTCAATTCCAATTTTCTAGAGAAATGCAGAAATCTAACAATTGTGAAATTTCTAGAGAAACGGAAAACAAAAAATAGGTTATTCCACATGAACATATCTAATTTCATGAGAGGTTCTCGAAAAATTAAAAATCTAACGTCTCAAAAATATTGTGTGTAAGGTGATAGAAGGTTGGACATACTAAAAATAATTTTATAACTCTTCTACCAGCATAAAGTTAGATGTTGAAGATAAAAAAACAAGTACCATGGGAAGAAACATCCCTACTAAAATAAGTGATGATAAAAATCCACATAATATAATGGTGAATGGAAATAAAGTGTTCATTATATCACCAAAATATTTAAATATCCAATGTAAAGGAGACATAATAATTAAGAGTATCAGAAACTTTAAATCTACATGGAATGGAATCTATAGTTTGAGAGGAAATTCTAAGCCCTATTCAATATATTCAGAATCTCACAAGTTATCCATATTATTAGGTTATTCTTCTATATTATTTTTTTCTTACATTCCATGAAATTGAAGGTGAGGTTCATTCTCAACATGATATTGAGTGAAAAAGGTGGAAGACAACATTTTTGAATTCCTATTAAATATCTCATAGAAACTTTAATATTTCCAAAATGGTGATTTATGAACAGGAATATATTCAATATTATTTGATGAAAATTTTTCCCAGATAAATCGGAAGGTAGATCACCCCTTGAGGGTTAGAAAATATAAAGGAGGTGATTCAAGGGTGGTTTCATGAATATCTGCAAATTCATTTCATCAAAAATGGAGTTGAATGTTGAGGTAACCTAATTACACATCTTTCCATTTTATTGATTATAACAACTGTATGAATCAAGGGGGGGTATTGGTTGATGAGTAAACTCATTATAAGAGGGGGTAATTATTATTGCACTTGAAATTTTTTATGTGATTATTAAAGTGTGAAAGAGAATATATTACTTGACAAATGTATTTTATAAAACCCCTCATCTTTGATAAATAAATTTGAGTTTGATATCAAATGCATGCCTGTTAATGGATAGCATAGACAACCTTGATTTTATCTCTATTGTTTTATACACCGGGTTATCCCATGTAGACTTAGAGTAGACCAACTAAAAGATCTATTCCATGTGAACCATGTAGTACCATCCAAATTTCATAAAAGGAGAAGTACATTCCAAATTCCATAAAGGGAAGAATAATACCCCTACATTAATATTTTTAATTTATTTTCAATAAGAGGTAAAAGGGACATTGAATCTAAGTAAATGGTATTCACAACAATGCTAAAAAGGGAGATTGAAAAGACCATGTGGTTAGTTAATGAGTATGGTTGTGTTTTTGGTCAATGTATAATAATGAATCCAAAGTCATTGTATGATGATGTCCTCTATGATTAGTGATTAATCAAGGAATGAAACTTTTGGGAAGAGTTTGAGAAATATTCAATAATATTGGTAATGATGTATTTAGAATTGTTATGGACTCATTGGTTTTCATTTCTTAATACAATTCTCAATGATTGGTGATGATGCCTAGACAATTTTTATATATTTATCTTATGGAATTGGATTTCATTCTTGGAATGATATACTAGAAAATATATTGATTTATTATGCTAATCATAACTGTCAAATACATGTTCTATGAATCTTGGAATATTTTTATAATTACACTAATAAATATTTGAATACTATAAAAATATTTATTTTTATGAGGAAGTGTTTATAATAAGTTCATGAAAGAAAATGTGTTCATTTTTTCAAGAATATTTTTTTGTAATTATGACATCCATTTAATAAATATTTTATTTCATGAAGAAATTGAAAAGTTAAATGCAAAATTATTTGAAGTCCGTGAAATGGAAGTATTATTTCATGATGGTTTTAAGATGGTGTTATAGAATAACTAATATTTCGATAAAAAAAGAAATATTTCATGGAAGTTAAAGTGAAGGGATTTTAGTAGGCCTTGAATTTAGTTTTTGGATTTATATTTTATACTTGGTATTTACTAGTTATATTATATGGGTTTGTTATTAAAAATATGGCCAACCAACAAGGTAACCAAGAAGAATCAATGGAGGGTTTTTGTGGGACCAAGGAGGTCAATTATGCCTAATGGGAACTTCTCTGAAAGCCTATGGGCATTAGAGTACAATGGGGCATAACACCCACTAAGTGTAGGTAGTCCAATGGATAGATCCCACAGAAGAGAGATGAAATGAAGGGTGAACGGTAGGAGTAGTGGTACTACCATGCATGGAGGCATGACTGTAGGTGTGTTCAAGATTTATGAACCACTACCCACGCACCTTTAATGATATATTGAGTCCATGATGTATAGATTATTCGATGTGGGTCACGGTGCTGTGTGACCAAATTCCTCCATCATTAAAAATATAGATAGAATATAGACTATCTTATTGCTTCAATATAGGGCGTTTTATCTCCTATGACCCACTAGTTTAAACCAGTGATATCATATTCCTCCTCTTGACTTTTGATGGTGATAACTATTTTGGTAGGAAGATCTGATCATTATCACAATAGTCTAATAAAATCTCCATTTATCATATCATGAAGATCATATTGCTCATATTGAACCAAATCCATACATGAAATATTCATCTTGCATGCATGATAATAACTTGAAGATGTTCTCAGCCAAATACATGCATTATTTTCAGGAGGCCATTCAGAAAAGTGGTGCATTTAATCTTCATGGTAAATGAGAATCATGTGATCCTCATCACATGCACAGGAAGAGCTCTCTAAAAAGGATGTTTATCAACTAAAAACACTATTATTTTCAGTTTCTCGTGAATATTAAAATAACCTAATATCTTTGAGAATTTAAATGGTCAATAATCGATAGTATTCTTGATGCTTTGAATGTGGACATTTCACAGAATGAAAATATGAGTATAGTGGTGCCCATCACCTATAAATAAAGAGGAACTGAGGTAGATATGGGTTATTTCCAACAGTGTAAAATATCTCCCATTTCAAGAAAAATATAGCACCACAAAACAGTAGTTTCATGAAAAGGATCTTTCATGATTCTTTGGATTTCTCGAATAAGTAGGAGGAGAAGAACATGGCATTTTTACAATTGATAAGAACTCTTGAAGGCCTGGAAAATAATATATTTTTTGAATCCACTTGGTGGAATGTGATTCCCCACACATATTCCTCTTGGTTTTTGGAAATCACCCAAAACTTGTGAAGCATCTACCTTCATGAGTAATAGATATATACTGTTGGTGATCAATTTTTTTAGATCACAGATGAACAAATTCATGAATAATTGAATTCCATGTAGAAAATGGAATGTTTGTGCATGTCCATGCACATTTGAATCCTTGAGACATCTGAACCTTTTGTGTGATGGAGAAGTTCACAAGGTAAAAAGAACTGACGTGTGTACAGTGCATGTTTTTATACATGTTTGACTACAGAACCATTTCAGAACTACCTAAAATACGGCCTACAGAGAATATAAAATAATAAACAAATAATCGATGCATGTGCTACTATTTTTGGATGCCCTAAAGCACATTTTTAAAGTATACTTGATTTGAATTTGTGCATGTATTATTCTTGAAAATATTATTTAAGAAGAGTGTGTGAACCACTTCCACGGATAACTGAGGTTGGTAACTTTATCATAAAATTATTATATACCCATGCATATAATAAAGTAAGAAAGAAGTAATCTATCAGTATATTGATAAATTGATCATGTCTTCATTCTGAAAAAATAAGTGAGTTAATGGGGAAGTTGTATATTCCACTTATTAAAGAGTAAAAGGTCGATGTGCTTATAATATTTTTGATACAATAGAATTTAAATACCATTAGTTGATGAAAATTAGTGTTCAGTATATGAAAAGGCATCTAGTATAGTAGATATATATTGTTTATATTAGCATTGAATATCTTTAATGAACTGATGATGTCATTATAAAACATTCCATTGAAAACCATTGGTACCAATATAAAGAAATCCATTCACATAGAAATATTAATCAGTTCTTTCCTGAACATTGCATTCCAAATCTAGGAATTTGTAATCCCTGTAAAGCTAAAGTGGCAATAGAATCCATGAAACAACCACATGTTGATCATGGTAAGGAGTGGGTCTTAATACCGAACCTTGTAAATATATTTGTGTGATTATTCATCCTTTATCATTTGCATTTCATGTGTATGTGAATTTCAATAGCATACAATAGACTCATTCCTCTTAACCATGTAAATGGTTCTAGAGTAAGAGGGGTTATTTAATAAAGGTAAAATTTGTTAAAAATTTGGGTACAATGATTCACCCCTACCCCCTCATTATCCCTGCATGATCCATTTTGGATCTATAGTAAATATTGGTCTGATCGAATGGAAAAATTACATAGGGATGATTCAAGATATATTAGAAAATTAGATACCACAAAAAAAACAAATATAATATTTAATATAAAATAATAAAATAGGAAACATTTATAAGAAGTATTTTTTATGATTAATATGATAGAATTGAATGAATTAAGAAAAAAATATTTGTTAAAATTAATATGATATAAAGCAATAACTCCACTTGGATTATCTAAGAGATATAAAAAAGTAAGGAACAAACATGAAATTAATTTTTATATTTTTAACTAAAATATGAAAAAATTATAAGAAATATTTATTAGGATTAATATGATGGAAGGGAATGATTGAGGAATAAAATATAATCAACAAATATTGGTTATGATTAATCTAACAAAAAACAATAAGTTTTCAAGGATGTTCCTAGAGATATCTGAAAAATATAAACTATAAAAAACACAGATGTTGCATCCTAGCCCAGATCACTCGATGATTGTATCCAAACCAATTGGTCAAATGGTATCTAACACACCTCCCCATATGATAGAGGATAATGACAATAAGTGAGGGTTTGTTAGAGTATACTAGGGATATTATACCCACATGATCATATTAGTTCATATCTGAATCATAACTATAGTAAAAAAGGAGAAAAAATTAACTAACAATGGAAAACTAAATCACCCACATATCAAAAATAAACTAGTATAAACTACATCCAATTTCATAAAAAAATTATTATCATCATGTAATGTTATATAAAAAAATTTAGAGTACATGGGTAATAGGGAAAAAGATATATAAAACAAGGTGTAAAAAAATAATCAAAAGACCCAAGCTATCATTACTAGCATCACAAGCATATTCTTGATCTTCTACTCACGTACCCCCTCCTATTATATAAATCAAGCATCCATCGAAAGCCACTTCTCCTTTTCCTTAACCACATATACTAAGTCTATCCAATCGATGACCCAAACAATGTTTGACATTTACTCAGTAGGTCACCACCAACAGTGTCTATAAAAAATCCACTCTGTGCATATGAGATGAAGGAGTGTGAAGATATACAACTAAAAACTATTTATAGGTAAATGATTCAATCCAATATATAATAACATGTTTTAACAATCAGTTTATAAATGAATAATATATATCTAACATAGTAATGAATTAGTTGAGGCCTATTCTAGGATTTCAAGTAACAAGAAGAAACTACATGTCCCAGATGTTCTTTTATCGGACCTACAAGATCCAGGACCTAGGTTTATTGACCATGGAGCACTATTCATGTTTACATAGCTAATCCATATAAAAATCAATTTAATATTTACCTACATGGGCCAGAACCTAGGGTTAATGTCCAAATGAATCCTCCTTCATTCTATAGATCTCATCCATATAATACATGGTAAATAATTGGATGGATCCCAAGAAGCATGTCTGAGGTGGTCCAAAAAATCCAGGTCCAACATAATAGTCAAAAACATCCAGTACAAAATATACAGGAGGGTTGTCGGTTCCATACAACTACACCCTTTAACAAAATAATTTATATATGGATTTAAGGTTCCATGTTAGTCTATATTCCCTTTTTACCATTTAATTCATCATAACCATTTCATTATCAATTAACATAGAAGTGATAAAGAGGGGGGCCATGTTAGTTACCATGAACTTAACCCATTTCATTTTTTTGAATTATACAAATGATCAAGGGGCCATGTTAGCGTTTTTTCCACTTCACTAATTAATTACATAATCATTCATATGCAAAGGGACTGTCTATTTCATTCCAAAATTCCACTTTATTCCATTTTATTACTCCTTTAATATATAAATAACAAGGTTCTAAAAAATTTACTTAACCATTAATGATTCATTTAATTCATACTCATCTCCCATTAACAAATGGAAATCTAAACTCACCCCAAGGGTGGCATGATCATAGTCAATAGAATGTACCCACATAAAGGGTGGTTTGTGTTGAGGTTGAGAACCTCAAACCATTCATAAGGGTTTCATAACATGTTTAAATAAAAGTGTAAACAATTAATTTAAATATGTAGTAATTTAAGGAGAAATGACCAGAAATTACGACATGTGGAATAGTGTTGAAAAACGTATAAATATACAAACTTTAGGGAAAAGTTATAAGACACCTACATTAGATGATTAGTACTCTACTCATCTATTTTCAGCATTTATCTTAGTCTATAACATGAAAAATTGAATAAATTTATGAATATACTAAAAAATAGGCTACAGTAGCTCAAATTGATTTAGCATTCCATTTAGTAAGATAAACAAATAATAGAATAAAAATGATTGAATTGCTTAACACTATGGATTCAACGAAACAAAGGACACCTTGTTTTGATCTCAAATAAAGGAGTTATCCAAATTAATAGTTGGTAGGGATAATTATTCAAGCATAGGGGAGTGGTTGTGCAAAATGGGAGGATAAATAGGGTTTAATAATTAATTAAGGTAGAGGAAAATTGAAATTTCACCCATTTTTAAAGGGGTTCTTGGATTGACGGCATGATTTAGCCAAAATGTATGCCCTCCATACAGGATTGCTACATAAGTTAAAATAAGAGTGTGGGATATGTGCATGGCTTGGTTAAGTCATGCACTGGTTATTCCACACCTTTTAAAATTTTTGCATTACCCTTGCACATCCATGTTTCCTACCCTGCATGGTTTATCAAATCATGCACCACTTCAATGGGGTTTCACAATTGAATCACATGGTCAATACTAACTATGCTCTAACCATGTTCCTTGTCTATTTCCTACAAAAACCAATGATTTGGGCTTTGAACAAGATCTATACACTCCTAACCCCTTCATTAAACCTTTAGTAACTTGCATAAGAAGAAAACATGAGACATATAATGAAATTAAAAAGATATGTACCTCATAATAAAATTTAGTACCTTACAACCTCCCATAAATAAAATAATTCATCCCTGAGTAATCCTTCTGAGGGTGGAAGAACATCATTTAAGAATAACTCTGGACACTAAGAACATACATCAAAATATCACTCCCAGTTCTCATTCTATAAATGATCATTCTATAATAACACTCATATTATAGAAACTTTCCTACCTCGGTGATAAATCCTTCTATGGTCAATAATACATATAGGATGATCCTGAAAGGATGTGTTTACCTATAACCCAACCACATCATGAAAGAGAATACGAGATGAATATGAATAGTAATGGTGAAGATGAGATATAAGGAAATTTTGTGCATGGCCTGGTTTCTCTGTTGTAAGTGTAATCAATAGGTTACCATCCCAACACTCTCCAATATCTCTAAAGGCCTCACCTGATTAGATGATAGCTTACCCTTTGTCTGATTCCTTCTATTCTCCAGTCTAAGAGAAACATGTAATAAGATGAGAGCCCCTACGTTGAACATTAGTGGCCAGTGGCGATAATTGGAATAAGTCTTTTTCCTATACTAAGTTGTATCCATATTATTTTTGACAATTTGTACCTAATATGAAGTCTCTTAAATAATATGAGGTCCCAATAGTTCTACCTATCCTACCTCTTACCATTAGAGGGGTTTATGGAATGGAATTAATTATAATACCTTATAAGGATACATATTTATAGTCACTTGATAGCTGTTATTATAAGGAATCAGAGGGAGAGGAAAGTGTTTCTCCCAAGAACCTTTGAAATCTAGGACATGTTCCAATAGTGTGTCCTCTAATACCTGTATTGTATGCTAAGACTAACTGTCGATCTGTGATAGGTTGTACTCAGAAGGACCTATGAACCTAGAGCCATCTACAACCCCTTATATAACTACGATGTGAAACAAGCATCATTGTGTGATACGACAGTATGTATAAATCTATGAATATGTATGATCTATCTGATATATATCCATCCAAGATAATCCATTGAAATGTTATCTTTGATAGGTATAAAGTGATAATCCTTTGTCAATCTATCTATGATCACCCATACCATTTTTCTACCTCGACGTGCCCTAGGTAATCTCCTCAATATATCCATAGTGACATCATATCACTTCCAATTAGGAATGGGTAATGAATATAAAGTCCTTTTTGGTCATTTGTGTTTGTACTTCACCAACTGATAGGATTAACACCAGGTAACAAATACATTTATCTACTACTTCATCCCTGACCAGCATTATTAGCGGAATAAGTCAAAATATATCTCAATAAGACCAAGATGTGCTTCCCAGTAAGAGGCATGAGACATTTTCATTGATTAATATAGAATTTATTTAGTAATATAGGTGAATCCATGAATTCTAAAGACTACTTACTCATCAATAATTAAACCATATGGTGGATCCTCACCTGAAACACTCTCATGTTGGACTAAATCCTCAATATCTAAATGTTTCACCATCATCTCTCTATCAAAAAATGAAGAGGCCACAACCAAAGTTGATAATAATGGTTTTCCCTAATATTTATACCCAACTATCTATGTATTAGAAAATAAGTCCATAAACATACATTCAATACTAACCTCTTAGACTACCTATGAATAAGTTTTATATCTCATAACATTAGAAACAGAATTTCCCTTTCCCATCATATTATAAATCATTAAGTTCAATGACTATAGGTATTCAACCCACCTTCTCAATTTGAGTTTCAATTGAGGATACATGAATATATACTCGAGGCTGTTGAGGTTTGTGTACACCACAAATTTCTCCTCTAGTAATTAATGCCTCCAACAATGCAATGAATAAATAACAACTACTAACTCAAGTTCATGTGTCCTATAATTATTCCCATGAGGCCTTAAATTAAGTGAATTGAATACTGTGAATTGATCTCCCTACATTATAAAATATCTTATTCCAATGCATGATGTATCATAATAAACTTTTTAATATCTTCCAGGATCAGGTAAAACCATGATCAGTGCTAATGTTAATATCCCTTTTATATCCTGAAAGGATTTCTCACATGCTCCAGAAAATGTAAACATGATACCTTTCTAGAATAAGCATGTCAGTGGTACTTCAAGACATGATAAATAATTTATAATAATATATAATATCTATATATACCTAATAAATTCTATATGTCAAAAACATTCATGGAATGCTATCTGAAAAAAATGGCTCTCACCTTCTATGGGTCAAATGATACTCTGATATTTGAGTTGATGTGGCCCTAGAAGTGGACATTATCGATCTAAAAGTGTCATTTTTTGAGGTGATCATGCTTATCAATATCTCACATTGTTCTCAAAATGTTATCAAGATATTTTACATGTTCGTATCAAGTATGTGAGTATATCTTCATGTCATCCATAAATAATATCACAAATGAATCTAGGTATGGGTGGAAAACCAGATTCATCATGACCATGAATAATATGAGAAAATTCATAATAGATAATGACATTAACAACTACTTATAAAATACATATCAACTATGGAATACTTTTTGTACTATATATGATGGTCTAACATGAACCTGATGGTTGCTCGACCTCAAATTAATCATGGAGAAAACCCTCACTCCTCATATCTAGTCGAATAGGTTACCTATATGTGGAAGTGAATATAAATTCTTAACCATAAGTTGGTTAAGTTAATGGTAATCCACACAAATCCTAATTGTCATGTCCAAATTCTTTATGAGAAGAATGTGTGAACCCCACATTAAATTTTTGGATCATATAAAACCCCTAAATTCCAAGTCCTTTATCAGCCTCTTGGGATCCTGAAACTTAGTAGTAACTATCCTCTATGAAGGAGTGGATACCAGTGATTCTCTTTGGACTAGATCAATAGTAACTATACACCTCTATCATGGGGTAGAAAAGAAAATTTATTTTTGAATAAATCCATAAAATGATCTACTATAAGAGTTAAATCATCTTGAAACATTCCCACATCATCTGTGCGAAGGATAGAAATCTGGGTTTCCACTCCGCCAAGACCACGATGCTCATGTATAGTAATTCATGTTTGGACATCCCATTCACCCTCGTGAACATAACTACTTCCCTCTGGTGATGTAAAATACATTATATGGAGAGAAAAAAATGAATATACACATAATAGGGTACCAACTAATCCATCCTAAGAATGATGTCAAATCCTATCATCTTGAGGATGAAGAGGTCCCATATAAAATGGTAACCACCTACCTCAATGGGGTATTCCTCACACTGGTGTGCACTTTTTGATCAGATTCACAATAGGATATCAAGTTTCATTACACCAAATAAATAATTAATATCATTCATTAGGATCTCTAAAATAGAAATAGATATGAATAAGTTGGAAAAGAATGTATAAAATAAAGAAGAACCAAGAGTATATGATACTAAGATCGTAATTCTAAACGTAGATTGATTAGCACTATGATCTATAGGGATTTATTTCACTACATATATCTAACCTTATCTATGACCTGAGATACAAACTAACTACCCTAGATAGGAACATTATTCTAGTGTTGTAAGTCTTGCATCTTGAACCCTCAGCCACTATAACCTCCTCATAATATATGACAGGTAGTGTACCAACTCCCTTCATCACAAAGATCTGCAGATCCTACTCCTAAAGGTAGAGTTAGTTCAGATCCTCTTCCACTATATATAAATGAAAAGGTTTAGAAAAAGCATTATATATTTCACGTTCTACCACAGGCTCTATACTCAACTAGATATCAATAGTAGTGGGGTTCATATATCCCTTCTTACCTCATGCACTTATTTTTTCATGAAACTGTTTTAGTGTTGTTTAAGTAATTTAAATGTTTTTTAATAAAAATTATCATATAATGAAATGATTTTCTAATGTTATAAATTTCAATTGAAGAAATAATATGGATAAAATCTTTATTTTAGAAAATTTTAGTTTTACTTATAAATTTATGTTGATATTTTACGTTGTGTTTTGATGTTATTGGTGTAGAAAAATGGGAAAGAATAAGCTATCCCTCAAATCCAGAGTCATACATCCACTTCTTCCACCTATGCAGGGCCATACAAACTGAAAATCCTATGGGGAGGGTCTTCACATGCTACAAAGCATGTAACGTGTATGGTAGTGCATGTGCATAGTTTTATCCAAGGCCTGTGTGGGTCATGCATGTTGGTATGACCCATGATCATATGTGGGTGTGTATATAGGATCCCATCCTTCCATCATGCATTATATCTTGATTCTGAATCAATTTCTCTTATTTGGAATTAAAAATACCAATGAAATTTTGATGTTGGACAACAAGGAAGTGGGTACTCCTCACCACTTCTTAAAATGACACCATTATGCCTCATCTCTACTACCTTGTTCCTAAGAAACACCTCTCTGCTACTCTACACCCGAGATCCACCATTTCAGTTTCTCAATGTCAATGGCTAAAATATTCAATTGGAATATAAATCCATGTACACAAATATAATGATTGAGGATTGAGAAAAATACTACTATCTAGGCCTAGGGTCACCTTGGAAAATCTCTAGAACCTTGGACAATGACAATGAAGTATATTTAGAATTGAGGTAATCCAAGAGTGGTTATTCTAATTTCAAAACTTTAAAGAGTTGATGAGATATATGAGAAGACATATATTATTTCTATCATCCACTTATTCATATGATCAAGAGGATTATGTGTTACACCAATGAGATTTCAGACTGACTATGCATGAGTTCATCTATGTTATCCTTGGATTGATTTGGTTATGTCATACCTCGCATGAAAAGCTATGTGAGAAGTATTAAATTAAAATGGTTATTTGTTACCATATAAAAAAAATATGTAGAGAATGATTCAAAATTTTTATTCAATCTTTGAGAAAAATTACTATGTATCATTAAACCAAAAATAGGTATGTGAAAGGGAGATGTGAAAAAGAGGTGATACGGGCTACACATAAACGTGTTTATATTTTGATGATGAAACTTTTCTCTACCCAAAGGATATATATAAGGGGATTTTTAGAATATTAAATCCATATTTTATCTCCCACTAATTACAATAGGATATTTCCATGATGATTTGAAGAAATAAAAGCATAATCCATGTACGTTACTATTGTAAGATATTAAAATATTGGATATTTTGTCATATTCAGAGTGGTCAATTAAAATTGATATATTTAGAAATCATATATAAATTTAAAATGTAAAAAAGGAATGTATGATTGAGAGGAAGATTCATGGGTATTCACAAGAAGAATGAGGGGAACTCCTCCCACTATAAATAAGATGTTGCTTTTTACTGTGTAAAATATTTGAGGAATACAGTAGGTGATTTTGAACCTACTCTATTTCCATTCTTTTTATTTTCAACTATAATTTAGTTTTGTTTCATTTTTAGGTAACTCAATCTATCTAATTCATGTTATCACTATATTTTATTCATTGTGTTATCATTATTTATTTCACCCTCTTTTCTCATCCTCCTTATTCCATTCTTACTCTTCCACAATAACCTATCACACTACTTAATGAGTAACTAACTAAAGTATTGGCCTTATGGTAAGATAGCTGTTTTTGGAATTCGATATTAAATTATTTAAAATCTGAACCAATTTATAGTGAATGAAGGTGAAGTGTACTAGTGTGGAAATTTTACATCGTGGCATGGATCTTGACATTATTTCTAGTCTTTTATTTAAAACTTTTCCCTCTGTTTAATTGAACACAATACATTCACATGATGGAGTTGAGTTTTTCAGTGGATAAAATTGAATGTGATGGAGCCAGATCCTGGAAAATAACATACCCTCAATTGATTATTGTTATCAACCTTGATTATAGGAGGAGGTGGAATTAATATTGTCTAGGAAATCAATATTTCAAAATAAATAAGTAAGATGATATAAATAAAAGAGTGATATTTCACAATTGGGTTATCAAACTAAATTTAAAACAACAAATATTAATAATGAAGAAACCAAAATCCAAACCCTTGGTCCAATTACATTCTTTGTTGTTTTTTTCATTGTATTTTTTGAGAAGATTAGATTACATTCTTATTACATTATCCAATATTTTTTTAAAAAAATAGTAAATACCAAAAAAAGTTTTAAGTAAATAATAATTAGTCATTAGATAACTTTGAAGCTCCTCATGTGACAAAAACTTGGTTATCCTTATGCTACAATAAGAAATTATAAAAATAATATCCTTCTCCACACCCCGCAATATTTTTGTGTCAAAACATGGAAATGTATCCTAGGATCCATATTTTTGTTTACTTTTATTTTTTCTTTTTCACATTTTCGATTGTTTTAATTTATTTATAATCAAATAAAAAATCTAAAAAAAATATACTTCCATGATTTTTTCAATTGATTCCTTTTACGAATAGAATGATTACTCATAGGTGTAAGAAAAAAAATACAAATAATTTTATTATAGTAGATCTCAGGTGTATGGAATGATATAAGATATGGAATAAATGAAGGGTAAGGATGGATGATTGTTTGAATATGTTCACATATTGATGGAGAAACCTGAGCCCAAACCTAAATTAGACAAATAACCCTTAAAATTTTCTTATTTTTATAATTAAATCCATGAATTTTAGTCCATACTTGAAAAGAATCCACAACCCAACCATCTCGATAATCAAATTAAAACCTTCTATGAATTGGTATAGAGTAAAGTTGAAGACTCATGTGCTAATGTAATTATGATAGATCAAGAAGTCCTAGATCAATATGTTTGTGATTGGGTAGGTGATGAAATGTAATATTATCAATTGGAATTCAAGGTAAAAACATCAGAACCTTGATACCAATATCAAGCCATGGAATAACACACCACTCATGTGATGGAATTTTGAAAGTGGATGGAGGATCTGAACTACATACCTATATATAGTGATATCCAACACTAAGAGGAACTTACCACTAAAGATGATATTTAATAAAAACAAAATCAAGGATTTGATCTTATCTTAACATATCTATCATTTTATTTTATTCAATATGAATTGTGTATTAACTCCCACTATTTTTAATTTTCATATTTAGAAAACTCTTTTTCTCTTATAAGAGAAAGTTAAACATGAATATGCACCTATTTAGGAACACATAAGACATCCAACACTTATTGAACATGAATTATAGGAAGTCCTTGAAAACTCCAACTAAACATTATAAGGTAATGAAATACATAGGCTGTCCATATTGAAACAGAGGATTCTTTTTTTAATTTTTCTTGTATAAATTTTTGAAAATTTAAATTACATTTTGAAATTCGATTTTATCATTAATTTCATGAATCCCACATTTTTATGTCACTGTAAAAGCAACAGGATGTTTCAAAATTAGATACCAAGAAGGTGTGTGATTCATACTTTATCTTAACCCTTCTATGGAATTTATACTTTATTGTGAAGGGGATGTATTTTTTTATACTCTATCCATGAATCCCTCATCAATAAAGAATATGTGTATGCTATGAAAAGCTTCATGTGGTAGTTTAAATCTAAAAAACTACACCCACTGAGTGATTATACTTGACATCTAATACATCCCTTCTACAGGCAGTAAGAATCTTGGGCCCACCTTGGGTATTATACCAAGACATACATTTTTAATTTCTTTCTATGAATTTCTATTTTATTCTTAGGAATATTGTCAAATGAAACCCATATCCCTTATACATTTTAAACTTTAATTATCTAATCCTTATGATTAATTGATTAATATTTCATTATAGGTTAATGGTAGAATAAGGCATTCCATAAAAATCAAGTAAGAAGAGTAACAATGATTTATTGGAAAATGGAGTTCACTCTTTCAATATTTATGTTTAAAACTCCCTAAATATTTATAATAATATTTTTTAAAGTGGAAATTATAGAATCTATGTAAAACTAGAAATTGTATGCCCATTCTTTTAATTCTTTATTTACTTGAATTTTCTATTCCACGTGATTTTTTTATAAAGCATATGATTCCATGTTTTAGATTTCAATATTAATGATATTTAATGATTACGTTGGAGAATTGAATTATTAGAGTAAATCATCGATATTATAATGATGACTCCTGATTTAAGGGAATTTTTTGTTTCATATAAATAATATTTCACTACCATTTTACACACTTTGATTTTATGTAATTTATATATAATGATTTTTATTATTATTCATGACATGAGTGATTATCTCAAACTATATTTCTATTCTCGAAAGGATTTCTAGAGCCAATACTTGATATTTTATCTTTAACATATTTATTTATTGATCTTGGGGCATGTAACCTACTAAAACATTCATTAGAACTTGTCAAATATATAACTATAAAAAACCAAATATAACATGATTGAGTCATTTTTATTGATAATCCCTTATCCTTGAGAGAAATATGTACATTAATCCTTGTTTATCCTATAGAGACCATGAATGAACCTATTAGGAATGAGCCATATATCAATCCATATTTATCCATTCCTACCCCCTCTTAGTATTTTGTATTATATTTTAATGTTCATGTGTGTGGGTTATGGATTTAATGGTGTAAAAGGGTTGATTACATTGTAAGGGAAAAGTGTTGGGGTACTATTTTATTAATTGAGAAAGGCTTTAGATTCATTCATTATACTAAATTATTTTCCCTTCTTGAAAAAAATAGTATGGGTTGTGACTTGGGAAAATTAAAAAGACATTTACTAAACCAATGATTTTTATAATATGTGGTCATGTGGTGGATGTGATGTTTATTCCATCAATGAAATTTGAAAATGTAAAAAAAATATGAATAAATAGTTTAAAAAAAATGATAACATAATAGAGAAAATTAATGGAGGGGAAACGCATTCATTATGTTTTCATATGTCATGACATTTAATTTAAGGTTTGGAAGTGGGAACTATCATTTTTATGGGAATATATTCATTACACTATTACTTTTTATATCATGACTTATACAAAAGAGTTAAACATACTAATTAGGACTTAATTTTTAAACATCAATACCTACAAAAATTTTTCTTTCGAGTAATTAGAGCCTTATTTGTGAAGTCCTCGGGATTTGATATGGTTTTTTTCATTATAGAGTGTAGAAAGTAGTTGCTTTTTAAGATTATGGAAATGGAGAATGTTATCGTTGTATGACCATAATTCCACTTTAAGTTTTATCATTACTTATGAGGGAAAAGAATTATAATGTGAGTTAGATCTTGAAATTTTCTCTTTATTAATAATTAATTTATAATCATGAATGAATTAAATGAGAGGTTAAACCATTTTCAAAAGGGTGAATTAAAATACTTTTATTGATTAATCTTTTCAAATATATGATGTTAAATTGATGTTTTATGTGGAACACGAAATGTTATATTAAGAGTTATAATCATTTTATATCATATCTTTGATATTGGAAAATTTATAGAAAATCTTCCATCTATTATCAATTTAGATATTTAATAATTGGGGAAAATCATAGTTCAAGTGTGGAGGTATTGATGTACTCAGTTTATCATGAAAAATTTTAATCAATTTTTAATAGTTTTGAATGGTATTTAATCAATAATATCATAAAATGAAATGTTCTTTTAAAATTTTTAATTAATAATTGAATAAATATTATAGATAAAAAATGAATAAATATATTGATTTTAAAAAATTATAATTTTATTTATGAATATATGGTGATAATTTACTAAGTATTTTGATAATATCAGTGTAAAAATAGCGTCCAACACAAGATATATATCAACCCCGTAGATTTCCATGAACTTATCTATCCCTACAAAGATCCAAATAGCATTTCAATCCCACAAGGAGGTCCTTATCATGCGTAAAAGGAAGTATTGGTCAGTGTAGTGTGTCTGCATTGGGTGGGACAAGGCATGTGTAGGTAGTGTATATAAGCAAGATCCATGTTCATGTATGGGTGTGTATATGGGAAACCATTCATGTGGTATATATTCTGACTAGATGTTATTGTAGTTTTTTTTATTTATGGGTGAAACCTCCTACTGAATGTTCGATGTGGGGAAACAAGGTTGTGGATATTATTCATGACTAACCAAAATGTAACCACCCGGCCTCAACTCTGCTCCCCCTTACCTAAGATTCAACATTCCACCACTCTTCACTCCAGATCTTCCGCTTCTTCTACTCCATGTCAATGGCCACCATATTTTACTTGCAGATAAATCCATGTTTTCCACTAGAAATCTTTAAGATCAAGTGGAATAATGATGTTATGGTTCGAGATCACCTTGGATAATCTCTGGAGCCTCTGATAATGTCGATATAGAATATTTCAATTATAGGTAGAAAATACATGATAACCCTCATCTAACAACAATAAACAATGGATACTATCCATTATAGGTTTTACATTTTTTCTATCATCCACTTTTTCATGGGCTTGAGAGGTGTGTTGCACCAATGAGATTTCAGAAGAGAATATTCAAAGAATTCGACTATGTAAGACTTGGATGGATTCAGCTATGTCACACCTTCAATGAATGGATACAAGATTCATTTTGAATTAAAATGGCTACATGAGACCATATTAAATCGGAATCATAGATAATAATGAAAAATAAGTATGTGAACTTTGAGAAAAATGGTTATATCACCTTCATCTAGAAATAAGTACATTAATGGGATATGTGTAGAAGTGGTTATATTGGAATCAAATAAATGAATTTCTGTATTGAAGATACAAATTTGATCTACCCAAAGAAAATATGTGGGTATTTTTAGAAGATAACAATCTTATATTATCTCCATTATATTAGGAAAGGATATCTTTGTGAATATTTGAATAAATATAGGCATTTCCCCTGGAATTTTCTATAGGAAGATATTAAAATAACTGATATTTTCATAGATTCGATGAGGAAAATTTTAAAAAATATTTATTACCTAGATCCAAATTTAAAATAGAAAAAAAAAGGAAACTATGAATAAGAGGAATATACAGGGATATTAACCATATGAAAGAGGGGAAATCACCCCTCTATAAATAAGATGGTTCTTACTACTATGAAAAAGATTATAGGGATAAACTGGGAAACTATGTCCCTAATCTATTTTCTTTTATTCTACTTTATAATATAAACTATTCAAATTAATTTTCATGTGTTTCATTCTATCTAATAAAATATTCTCACTCTACTTTATCCATTATATTCACTTTATTTATTTCTCCCTCATTCCTAATTCTCTTTATTTCTTTCCTATTCTTTCACTGTGAACTCTTAAACTCAAAAATGAGTAACTGCACATAAGATTGGCCTCATGGGAGAATAGGTGTTTCATGAATTCTATTTTTTATTCTTAAAAGTATAAATCAATTTTTGGTCAATGATGGTGAAATGTATAGGTGTGGCGATTTTCAACCATGACATGGATCTTCATTTCACATATATTTTTTTATTTAAAAATATTACCACCCTTCCATTGAAAAAAATAAATTCCTATTATAGAGTAGTGTCATTCATTATATGAAATGGCATATAATGGAGTCGGATCTTAGAAGATACTATACTCTCGATTGAGGTGTGTCATCAACCTTGATTATATGAGGAGGTGGAATTCATATTGTCTTGGTATTAAATATTTAAAAAAAATAAGAGGATAGTAATTAAAAAGTAATGATTCAAAATTAGGTTATAAAATAGGATTTAAAAAATAAATATGAATAATGAAGGAACCTGAATCGAAACACTTAGTCTATGCAATTTTTTCATTCTATGTTTCATTGCCTAAGAGGATAAGTTTATATTACATTCTCATTCCCTTATTCTCTATTTAGAATATATAATAATAAAAATAACAAAAAAAATTAGTTTTAGATAAATAATAATTAGTAAGTAGGTTAATGTGAATCTCCTCAAGCGAGGTGACCCTGGTTATCCATTGTGCTAGACTAAGAAATTATAAAAAACAATAGCACTTCCACATATAATGATAGGTGTGAATCATTACCACACTAATGATAGATCCCATGGATACCTAAGCAGACATTATGACTATTAATTCCTCCTAAAGAAACTATCAAGAAACACTTCCTACCACTGGTCAAAGTAGTTCTGGTTCTAGGAGCCAAACCACCCTGGATCACACTCTCAACCTCTCTCAGGTTATGCATAGCAATAAATGCCTGATTCTGTATCCCATATATGTAAGTTAAAAAAAACATGTTCACATTTTATCATATTTTATACCTGAGATTGTCCTTGATTCACCTATCCCTATATAACTCATCACCTAGAAGGATCGATGAAAAACACTGGAGCTCCATGAAATGAGTAGCGCAATACAATATTGATAAAGCACATTTTTAGAGGGGTATAAAATCACTATCTCTATCATCCATCAACGTCTTGTTATATAAATAATCATAAAATTCCATCTATAAATCCATCCATTCCATATCTTAATGATGATATTCCTGAGTAATAACAGACCACCATGACTTTGAATAATCATGAAGCTTACAGGTAGAGAGATTCACTCCCCTCTCGAGAGTTGTATAAATTTGCTCTAAGATATATATTATGGCGTCAATCTATGGATTATCATCCTAAGGACCACTATCTATAATAAATATGGGTGGATGCTAAGATTGAAATTATAATTTCATCTCTTCCAAATTAGGGATAGGTTGTGGGTCACTTTAAACGGACAAAATAAGCAATAGAAAACCCTCTCAAAACAAGGTGTTAGCACCCAAATTGGGTATATTAGGAAGTGTCATAAATGAAACTACTTGTGGTAATATATGTGGATTATGTACCACCGTCTCTAAAGTATTTTCATCACCACCCTCATGTCGTATGACTCAAGAATGTGGTGGTGGTATATTTATACAAATTACAATAAAATTCCACATATAAGATTACATAACATAATATAATTAATAATAATTTAATATTAAAGGTATAATATTTTCTATATGAGATCCAATCCCCTTTCCATGTTCCTAAATCTATGTATGGATGGCATATAAGACCTTAAGAATCATGAGATATACTTCTTACTACCCATTACTAAGGTCGATTCATGATCAATTTCTCTATTTCATATCTAGGGTTTTAGTATATTATGTGTTAATTGAAATTTATAGAGGAAAACACCTTTTAAGTTTCAATAATCATCAACATTTAGAGTAAATCATTTCATTAATTTTTTAAGAATAAATAATCTATACTCATTTATGTATATAATGATCCAATTATATGGGTTCCATTATAATGTTATAAAGTCGTACACTTTATAAATTTCAATTATCATGTCATGTAACTACAACCAGTCCTTACAATTGTTCAATTTTATGGATCATCATTCCTAATTTATAAAGGCACACATACTCTTTAAATTAAAATTGGAATCCATTTAATTTCAACCACTAACATTTGAACCCATGCGACTAATAATTCCTTGGTGTAAATAGCATATAATTGGTTAATTAAAGTTACACCATCAAGCTAGATAGGAAAAATCTATTTAGGTTGTTTTAGACAGTTTAATTAACCATTTATTTATATTATATTCCCTATGGAAACATTAGTCAGATAACAAATGTAATAATAAAGGCACTAAAACATGTTGTAGGAAAGGAATGTGGTAAAATAGATTTTACATTTCTTATGTATGACATGTGAATCCTAAAGTCTCATATGATATATGATACAAAACCTCTTTTACACACTATAAAAGGGTAAAATAATTTCCATAATAATTATCATAGTGCCAAAAATCAGGTGTGCCACCCAACGGTGAAATTAATAAAACTATAATTAGAATAATCCATAACAATAATTCTCTTCCCATGTAATTTGGATTTTCCCGGTATGAGGGTTGGCTAATACCAATCATAGGCTAATTACCAAATCCCAACACATTCCTAGTATCCTTTATAAATAACCAAATAAAATAAAAATATAAAAATAATCTTTAGTACCACTTTTTGATATCTCATCCCGGTTCACCCAATGACAGTAGCCAAACTGGTAGGTTTCATGGCCTTAAGCATGCCTCGCCTATTCTAGTTGCTACCAAAAACTAGTGAGGTTGCATAAGAGTATAGTGGGGAGACTGTAACCTCAAGATCATAGTGGTTAACAGTAGAGTCTTAGTAGTAATAAATAATGTAAGAATAATAAATAACTAGTATAAGAAAATTAATTCATCCAAATATATGCATAAATAAGTAGAAACTGTATCCAATTTCATATTCAAAATGATGATGATCATGTAATGCTGAAAAAAGGTAGAGTAGATAGGGAAGAAATAAAAGGGAATATACAACATGATATAAAAATGAAAAAATACCCAAGATAACACCACTAGCATCGTGGGAATAGACTCAATACTCTTCTCTTGTACTTCATCCTAATCCAAAAACCAATCTTCCATTGAAATCCAAATTCCCTTATCCCTAACTGCATCCATGTAATCTATCCATGTAAAAATATTTTTCTTGAACGGGGGTGACATATACTCTATATGGAACCATTAACGGTGTCTATAACAAGTCCAGTCTGAGTATATGAGCTAAAGTAGTGTGAAGGTATAAAACTGAAAAATCTGTAAGAAAAATGGATAAAATCCAGTCTATAGGAACATGTTGTAACAAGTAGAAAATAAATTAAGAATAACTATTTAAATGATTAAGGCATTATTTTCAGTCTACGTCAGAATATCAAGTATCAAGAAGCAATGGAATGTTTTGGATGATCATGTGGCATACCTCTAAGGTTCATGACCCATGGTTATTGACCATCGAATCCTTTTTAAGTAAACATTTCTCATCCATAGTAAACTCAGTGTAATATTGACCTACATGGGCTAGGACCCAGGGCCCATGGTTGAAGGAATCCTCATTGATCCCACATAACTCATCCATAGTAATGTTGGTAAGCACTTGGGTGGATCCCATTGAGCGTGTATGAGGTTGTTGAAGTAATCCGGATCTAAAGTAAAAGTCCAATTCATCTAATAAGAAATATATACATGGTTCTTCAGGTCCATACCACTCCACCGATTATGAAGGTAATTTACAAAAGTATTTAATGTTCCACATTGGTATCCATTCCCTTTTTACTATTTAATTCATCATAGCTATTTCATTATCCACTCACTTAAGGAAGGAGCCTATGTTAATTTCCATTCCCTTAACTGGTTTCAATCAATGAATTATAAAAAATATTAAAGGGACATGTTAGTTTCCATGTAACTTCACTAATAAATTACATAATTATGCATAAGCCAAGGGATTTTCCATTTCATTCCACAATTCGCGTGTATTCCATTTCTTCACTCCATTCATTTATAAATGACAAGGTTCTAAAACATTACTCAACCTTTAAATATTAATAAAATTTATACTAATCTCCCACTAATAAATGGAATGATTAACTCACCTTATGGGTGGCATGATTATAATCAATAGAACAAATTGACCTCAAGGGAAGTTTAAGTTCTGTTTTACAACAAAAAACCTTGTATAAGGGTGTAACGAAATGTTTAAATCGATGTCTAAACAATCAATTTCAATGTGTATTAATTGAAGAACAATTCCTAGAATGTATGGTGTATGGAACAGTGGAAGAAAATTATAAAAACCCAAATATTATAGAAAAGTTATAGAACACTTACCTTATATGGGTAGTACTATCTTTATCCATTTTCAACATTTAAATTAATAAATAATGGAAAATATTTTAGAAATAAACAAATACACTGAAAATAGGGTATATTAGCCCATATAGGCCTTAACATTCAATACAATGAGATAAAGTATGAAATAAATTAAAATTATCCAAGAGATTACTGGGACGAATCCAATATGAAAAATGAAACTTGATTATGAGCCTTAATGATAAATTTATAAAAATTTCTAAGAGATGTGGAGAAGGCTTCACATGTGGGGGGGCAGTTGTGAAAACTGGGAGGAGAAAGAGAGTTTATTTCTTAAAAAAGGTTTTGGTAGAATTTATATTTCAACCATTTTTAAGGGGTGTATGGTTCAGTCGCAAGGTTCGTCCAAAACATGTGTTGAATGTGCGGGCTTACTACAAAAGTGGAACTAAGAGTGTGGGATAGGTTCACAGTTTGGGAATACTATGTGTAGTGCATGTGGTCCCTCCATAACTTTCTTGAGCACCGTCACAATGCAATGCAGCCTACCCAACATGGTTTCTCAAACCATGGACCACCTCCTTTGGTCCACATAGTTGAACATCACAGTTAATACCAACCATGTGTCGATCATGCACCTCATTTGTTTTCTCTAAAAACATAATATTCTGGATCCAAATAAACCTTGAACGCTCTAGAGCCCTTCCTTAAAACATTAATCACTTCCATTAGTATAAAAAAAGATACCTATACTGAAATTTAAAATATTCATTCCTCATACGAAAATTGAGGATCTTACCAAAAATAATATTTAATATATTAAAATAAAATATGAACAATTCATAAGATATATTTCTTATGATTAATCTTATAAAAGGGAAATACTAGAGAATAAAATATGATCAATTCATAAGAAATATTGGTTATGATTAATCTTATTGAAAAGAACAAGTGTGCAAGGATGATCCACATTTATTAAAAATTTCATCAAATTTCAACAAATTCATATTTTGACTAATTGTCAATAAATATTTCTAATTATTGCTTATTTTTCATAATTATTTTTTCTCAAAAAATTTCCCTAATATTACTAATTACACATAACTATTACTAATTTCATCGCATTGTTACAATTTGTTAATAATTATTAATAATTATTAATAATTAATGCTCTTTTCTACTAACTTATACTAATTTGTTGCTAATTATATATATTTTTTAAAATTTTATGGTAATTTATTTTTATTGTTTATTAATTATTAATATATTTATTAATTACTTATATTTTTTATTTTTTGTTAGTTATTATGAATATAAGTAATTTCTTACAAATTATAAACATTTTTTATTAGTTATTACTATTTTAAAAAAAATTATTAAATTATTACTAATTACTATTAATTTCTTATTTTTCAATAATTATTACTATTTTTTACTAACATCTAATTATTTATTACTAATTCTTAATTACAACAAATTATTTATTATTAGTTTCTAATTCTTAATTATTTAATATTAATTTTGAATGATTTTTAATAACTTTTTAGAATTTATTACTAATAATTTCAAATTTTTATTAATTATAATTATCTTTTACAATTTTTAATAATTTATTAATAATTTGTGAAAATTCACTAAGAATTTATAATTTTTATTACTAATTTTTAATTATTTCTTACTAACTTGTAATAATTTCAAATAATTTTTTACTTATTATTTATATTTTTACTAATGATTACTTTCTTTACTAATTTCAAATAATATATTACTAATTTCTAATAAATTATTAGTTTTTAATAATTATTACTTTTTTAAATAATTTTTAATAATTTCATACTAATTACAAAAATAAAAATAAAAATATATAATTATTACAATTATTAATAATTTTTAATAATATAATAATAATTAATAATAAATTATTATTTTTATAGATCATTAATATTGTTTACTAATTTCTTTTAATTTAATAAAAAAATTAGAATTTATTATCTATTACCAGCTATAACATTTTTTTTCAAATTTTTAATATTTTTTTACTAATTTATATTTATTTTCTAACGAATTCCTATCATTTTTTAAAAAATATTATAATTATACTTTTCTAATTTCTTGAAATTTCTTTTTAATTTATAATTATTACTTATTATTTCTCAAAATTTCTTATTCTATTACTAATAATTAAGATTTTTTTCTATTTTTTACTATTTTTCACTAATTATTAATAATTTGTAACAAATTTTTAATAAATTATTATTAATTTCTAATAAGTTCTCTCTAAATGTTATAAATTTATTAGGAATTATTTATAATTTATTATTAATTATTAGTAAATATTTATAAATCATTACTAATTGTTAGTAATTATTTTATAATTATTAAAATTTAATTTATAATTATTTCTATGGTAAACTAAGTGTTACTATATTTTATTAATTAATGCTACTTTTTATTAATTGTTCTCCATTTTTAATAATTATTTACATTTTTTTCTAACCTTTACATTTTTTTGATAAATAATATGGCATGAAAATATATGTAAATACTAATAAATTATATTAACAAACATATTATATAATAAAACAAATAAATCAAATTAATAACAAATTTAAAAAATTGTTTTAAAAAATACATTATAACTGAATTTTAGATCATAAACTATAAAATGTTTTCCTGAAAACTATATAGCATGAGAGAGAAGAGAGAGTGGGAGTTGGGGAAGGTGAAAATTCTAAGAATGGAGGGTTATTGCCTTTATAGGTTTTTTTCTATAGGTTATTTTTTATGGATTATCCATCACAAATAATCTTACTCACAATGGATATTTTCAATGAAATAGATTAATTGTGAAATTTATTTGGAATGAAGGAAATCTCTAACACCAGAATTTCCCACTATAAAAATAATTCCTGCCATTCTGGAAACTATTTCCAATGGAAAGGAATCATTGTAAATATTCATGCTGATAAGATATTTGTAATGGAAAAATTTTTCTATCATAAATAAATATCGACTTCATGTTATTTATGACGAACTAAAAGAGTCGGTCGTAAATAATTTTTTCCCACCACCTCACATATAATGGCTGAACGACTATTTTCAATGAACTTCATGGTCCATCACAAATACACAGCATGAGAAAATAATACTCAGGTTAGAATTGAAATTATATCGGAATAAAAATATTCCTTACTACTATTTACTGAAACCAACTAAGGATTCACATTTAACTACATGTGGGAAGTTGTAGCTCAAACCAAGTTACAGTTAAGGTTTTTTTCATGAGGTCAAGGGTTATTTTATAATCTTCTATATAAACTAACCAACAAATAAAACCATGACCATGCTCCATTTATTATTTTATTTTTGTTTGTCTTATGGTAAATTATTTATGTATCCCTTTCATAGTCACATAATAAATCAATTAATAATCCTTCAAGATGGAATTAAAAAAATTGGAATATACGTAAACTTTATGTAGACAAAGATAATCACAAAAGTAAAATCCACTAAATATTAACATTCAATAAATATGATAAAATTGAACATTTATGCATGAATATAAAAACCCATAAATTAAAATATATTTTTGGTTTTACCTTCCATTACTTGATTTATAATGGATCCACTTGATCATAGTGTTTACATGGACTTCATCTCGATAATTCAATTTAACATTTAGTCTAAAAGATTATTTTGTGTTGACTTAGCTGAATTTTTTTTGGGTTCAATAACCATTTTTAGTTCAATAAAAACATAGTGGAAAGTGTTGTGGAAGTCCAAGTCTAAGATTTCAAGGATTGCGAGTCCACTCAATGGATCAAGGAGTTGGGAGTTAATGTAGTTTGAAATACCGTCCTACCTAATTACCTTTGAATAACTTATCAGGCCTTCATCTGGGTTATGAGAAGAGAAATATAAATAATTTTTACTAGAATATCCATGTGGTGGAATATTTTGACACTAATGGTGAGGGTTATTGGGTTTCAATAAAATACTATCCTTATAATAAATAAATAAAAATTTATACCTCATGTATTTTGGTAATGAAGATAAAATATAAAATTTTATTTTTATTGATGTAAAATATAAAAAGTGGAATCATCATAAAAGTGAAATAATTTAGAGAAAAAAACATTTTCCTTACATGAAAATGTTTCCAAGGGTATTATAGTTGTTTATACACTTAGTAACTATAGTAAAATTTAAACTATGTGATAGAGTTACCTATACCTATTTAGCCACCTCATATAGTAAGTAAAGTTGAAAAGGTTTCATATATGAGGTACATGGGTATGCTCCAGTTTTCCATTATGTATAGATATTTGTTTTGTTCAAAGAACTGATAATGACACTATAGGAAATGGATGATTATACTATGTCATATCATATCTTATCTATTTAGATAGAGAAAAAGTGGCTTTAAATAAATGATCAAATCACTACACTACACTAGTGTAAACTAGAAGAGGGTATTTAATTATTGATCTTTACTTCAATATACTGAAGTAAATTGATTAGTTAGTAATGTTTTGGTTTCCATGGGGATAATAAATTATCTATTTATCTCATATTGTCATCATTTTCATATAGGTTCTCCTTTTTCATAAATATTATTATATAAAAAGTTTGGATAAACGATTCAGGAATCATTCACTCAGTTTCTCCAGGGGAATATGGGTTATATTGAATAGAGTTCCATAACCCTTGCTATTAAAAACATGAAAAACAAGGTTGAAAATTCCATAACAATTTTGGGGAAATGGTTCTTTTTTAATTTATTTTAATGAGAAAAAATATTTAAAATTGGTTAATAGAATTCTATTTTATTCTCAAGTGGAAAATAGGGAATTTCAATAAACTAAAAAACAGTCAGTTGCGTCTACATCAGGTATATTCATCATAGAGAGTAATGTTTTTTATTTGGTATTGAGTACTAACTTGTATTCATATACTAAAACAAATAATGAAGAATTTTAATATGTAAGGTGTGTTCTCTTAGGTGTTTTGGAAGGGTAATTACTATTTAATCCACGATAAGAACATAACTTTAAGAAGTAAAGTTGAATTCTCCCAGTGGTTGAAAAAGGGTGATGTAATGCCCCGCCCAAGATCACTCTGAATTGTAACCCAAATTGTAGTGATAAATTGACACAAGAATACCTCCCCATAATCTATATTTCACCGACTAGTGGTGAGGTTCCATGAGGATAATGGGGAGACTATAACATCCATTTAGAGTAGCCTATTAAACATAAATAACAGCAAACATATAATCTAGATTAAATAACCACCACATATAATATAGGGTAAATTCCAATCATATCTACAATATCACAATAAAATAAAATAAAAATTTATTCCCTACAATACCAAGTTCCCCTATGGCAGATCATATACAAGGGGGTATAAAAATACCCAAAAAAACTAAGATCTTATCCCAAACTAGTCCAAATTCTTTACTATTCCCATCATATATACTCCACTCTAGCATGCCAATAAAACCAGCATGCAATGGTCCCTTTCTATAAACCTATAACCTTCATCACCATCCAAGATTACTTTTTATTTTCAAACACTTTAAATGGGATAGTGAGAACCCTCTCAAAAATTTCAAACAACAAAAGAAACTACTGACTTATTAAACCAAAGCTTTAGGCGATTAGAATCTACTTCCCTCAATATTTTCCAAGGGATGGAACTTACCTGACAGTCCGGATCTTTCTATATGTTTTCTTCATTGTTCCTTACAAGGTATTCCCAAGGTTTCATATGTTCTTCTTTAGTGATCTTCTTCATATTGAAGCCTCTAATCCATAGATGATCTTGCCTGTCAATCCATTCCGCTTGCTCCTTAGAAACTTCTGCTTGAATAAATCATTCCATCATTTGGTCAATGTCTTACCTCTCTGCGTTGATCACCAGTACATCCTCCTTCATTTCTTCGCCATAATGCATGAGTTGTATCATCTGAGTTTCCGTATTCTCGTCCATCAGGAACTGAAAGCCATCGGGAGAAACTACCTCATATTGTTGTCCAGGGGAAATAGAATCTCCCTTTACTAGCCTCTTATCCTCAAAATGCAGATGAGCTTCCACTTGCTGGTCATCTGCCTTTGAGGCCCCCTTCACCTGTAATTGAGGCTCTATGGCGTCAACCTATTGAGCCTCCTCTCCAGCCTCTAACTGGATCTCATGCCCCATGAGTTTACCCTCTTTTTTGGTCGATTGTGTCTCCATCAGTTTAGGAATATTTGAGTAATCCTTAAGACCCTTAGGTTTCGACTTCATGGAAACTATATAGCTCCTCGGGTCCCTATTTTCCTTAGTTCCCTTCTTTCTCCTTTGTTTGTGAAGACCTTTACTAACTTCTCCCAAATCAGCGTCATCTGCAGGCTATCCGTCTCCATCATACTCGGCCTCATAGGGATAAATGAAGTTTTCTTCAAGATCTCTCTAACAACCTAAACTCTCAAATTGGTTGTTTAAGTTTAGGTAGGACAACGTTCTCTCCGGGTTTATTCTCTGTCCGGAAATCAACTTCTTGCCTACAGCATGTGCAGGCTTCTCCCACTCTTGTCCATCCTTAATCTTACCTTTTCTAGTAGAAATCACCACTCTGTCACATTTGTTGAAATCACCCACAGTCACATCCTCTGCATAGGTACAAGGATTAAGACTCTCCACACCTTTGGAAATTACACCAGTAGCTCCAGAGTGCCCCGGGTCCTGAGGCTGTGCATTTTCTACAGAAGCCTCAACCACCACACAGGTCTGGGCACCCTGAGTAAACGATTTGATGTTAGGAGGACTCGCCAGGTCACTCCGTATCCTGTTGAAGATCTCTGATAACCTGGGTTCAAGAGGTAAGCTCTTAATAGGTTTCTTCTTTATTACTCCATTTGAACACTGGATATCCTCAGCCTTGCAAGTCCCCTTGCCTGAACCGGCACAACCATCTCCAGACCCTTCAACAGTCCTAGCTGGGCGCTGGTCCTGAACAGTCTTAGTGAAACCCGAATCACCATTCTCTTCAACCTCTATGACTTCTGTATTGCACATAATCAATTCATACTGAACAAAGGAAGAGAGTCCATCCCCACCTCTATCATGCTGGTCCATCTTATTGACATAGGCCGCAACAGCCATGCCACCAGAACAACATCGACGACATCTGTGAGAATCATAACAGAGATGACGACAACCAAAACAGAAAGGAACCCAAGCGTTGTAACACTCCTTTTGATTCCAGTGGATATCTCCTTCAATCTCAATGAAAAAGAAGCCCAATGGGCCCTTTGAGACATCAACTTCGACACAAATCCTCAGGGAGACTGGATGACACACAGTTCTAGTGCGGGCATCTGAACAGAGGTAGGGGCCGATCATATTTCTGATTAACGGAAGAATTTCTGGATTCTGGAAAGGTTGTGGAAGACCAGGAAACGAAATCCATAGCGCCGTAAATGGGGAGTCACGCATCAGATTAAAATAACAGGACCACCAAAATAAATTAAACCATAATCCATCAAAATCTCGTAGAGCATAGGCCCAAGCATAAATTAGATCTTCCTCAGATGAAAAATGAATCTGAATATTCTTTGAATCAAAAAGACCGATAACCACCTGATCTTTAAGCTTCCAAGAAGAGAAAACAAACCTGTCGAAGGTGTCAACTGAGGGCTACTACTTCCCAAAACGAGCGGCCAGGGTAAGATCCAGCATTACCGAAGTGTTTCGGAACTCCAAGGGAGAAATCTGATCTTAAGGAACACTATTCGCACAAGAGTGGACTTTAGGGATCACTTCGATTGGAGGAAAGCGAGGGAGAGAATACGGTTCAGTGAATGGGGAAAAGGAATGATCGCAAGAGGGAAGACAGATCGAGGGAGGAGTATCAATGCCACTCCCCAACTTGAGTGGGCCGGGGAGGGGAGGAGGGGGCACAACCATGACCTACGACATCGACTCCATGGCCTCTCGTGGAGCTCTCGTTCCCCACATATAACCTTCAAACATATAGTCTTCTAATTGATTACCTATGTTTCAAGATGTCCTAAGAAGGGTGTGAGTAAAACATAGTAGGATGCCACCAACATCGCCCCTAAAATTACCCTTTTATATATGAATTTCATACAGAAATATTAGTGATAAAATTTTTTTACTATAAACATAAATAAACAACACCACCTATTGTCCTCGGCTCCTTGGTTACAAATAAGGATATACCTACCCTCTTTGAACAGTTCCGATGTATCTCTATCCATGATATAAAATACAACCCATTTGGATCCAAGGTATACCACCGAGGAAACCACATTCATCGAAACACAAGGGAAGCTATGGGGTTCCACTGAGCATTTCCATCTTACCCAGCCATCCAAAATCTATAGAAGTTGTCCATATAATTCTACTATACATAATCTAGGATAATTAAAGGAATAAAACCATGTAATTTTCTAAAATAAAAACAAGTAATCTTGTCTCTAAGGCATTCAAAATATTGAGATTGACAATAATCTAGGTCTACACTAAAGGAATTGATCTCATATAATCAAGATGAATCTCTGGATCTCATATCATGGTATTCACAACGGTACACTGATAAATCCATGACATTCCTTCATGGAATAAAATTCATAAGGAATCACCCAAAACTAAGGAGGATCCACCCCGACGCATTCAAAATGATGAATCATTGAGGAATCTATGGTATCTAATGTCATTACTTAACTTTGTACATCCTTGAACCCAAGGTGGCATCCTTCCATGGAATTGAAGTGAGTCCACTAATGGAATCCACACACACTCAAGGAACTAAACCCATTATATATCAAAAACTAAATCCAAGGGATGACACCCCCGGAATTGAACCCATAAAAATCATTCACATAAGAAAAACTCAATTAAAAACCCGTTATTTTCCAAGTGATCATTTCCATCATAAAACATGAATCAAAAATAGAACCCCCATGGTATTCTCTATTAACCATTTCTTCCTAAATACCAAAACCATATCAATCACCATTAGTAAATCCCATATCATTATGAAATATTACTTTTCATTTCATAAGAGCCTTTTCATTTTTTCATGTCTTGATTAAATCAAGTGTCATTCACAAGATATAAAGGACACAAATCTACAGTTTTCTTACAGACACCTTATTTAACCAATACCATATTTTAATAGTTCATTTCAAAAAAAAATTTGGAACACACCTTATAACACTCGATAACCTCAACTTTCAATTTTACTTTGTATTAATTTCATTCTATAAACCCCATGTTCTTTATAGAAAATTAATTCCTTGTATAACTCTTAAATTTTTCAATAAACACTTTCCATTCCATTATATCCATTTCAAAGGTCGTGTTCATTTTAAAATTTACCATCACAATGTAATAGGTAAAATTCCATGGTCCAAACCATTCAAAATTATCGATGGTTGTGAAATTCTATTTGAAAACCATCAATTCAAATAATAACCTCCCATATAACCTTAAATATTATATAACCATTTTTAACCCCATGCCTATTCATGGTAAAACCAAACTAAGGTCATACCTTAAGGAACTGTCCTATTTATATCATTTAAGGCATGTTAATTGATACATTAATACAAATAATACCTCAACAAACCTTAATTTTAATCATTAGACCAATGCAAATAATGGACACACAATTATATCAGTTGAAAAAAAATTAGATACTATGGGTTTGGAGTAGAGACCAACTAAATAATGCTTATACAATCCAACACATCAATTATTACCACATAGTTCATCCTAAAAGGGAAGAAAACATGAAGCTATACAAGTTTTTTTAAATGGGGCATATTAGATTAACAATGAGAGGGACAACTAACTACTAAAATAAAAAAAATAAGGAATTAAAGATCACTCATAGACATACCATAAGATCTTGATCACACATGATGGTGGATGAAATAGACAATGACAAAGGGAGATCTGTCATGGGAAGTAGAGAAGAAGTGAGGTGAATATGAGGGTTCCAAAGGACTCAAATGGTTATAAAACCTGATTTATAAGAAGATGGGTGACCTAGGTGAAATGACATGGCTACCCCCCCCCCTCCACAAACACACACTTTAAAAGTAACAAAAGGGACACCAGTGAGTAGATGGTCAAATGATTGGTTGGTACCTGGCTCACTGGCCAACTGGTGAATCCAACATCCCTCCAATGATACCACCATGGACACCAGTTAGCCAGTGGTACTACAACATCATGATGCAGCCCCAAAACCATTTCTCAAACTATAAAAATGAATCCAAAATTCCTATGATACCTTAAACATTGAGTTTACGGAAATTTATATGAGGACAAAAAAAATTAACTGGTTTGTACTTTGGTTAAGGTATGGGTTTTTACAATACCCCCTCTATGTGATAGTTCATACCTAAGTTTCAATACTTAGCATCAATAAGCCTCAACTATTAATAAAACATGTATATTTCACTTGTTTTGGACTTACTAATGTGGCACCAAAACCATTTCTTCTAACTAAACCAACATTGGCTCATACACCATGACATCAAGATATTTAAACAAAATATGTCATGATGCACCACTCCTAATGTTGTTACAAAGCTCTCAATATTTATAACACCACACCCCATTGTTTATGTCCTCAATAAAAACCCATTGGTAATCCACATGAATAAACATATCAAAAATCAATTCTCACTTTTAAAACCGTTCACAATATAAGTCCTTTCCTCAACATTCGTGTTGCCACAACAATCTATAGCATCGAAGTTCCACGGGCTCGGTTACCCCACCATATTTCTTTTGAACCATCACACCAATTCACCAAACCACTAATCATGTTAAATTCGTACAAATCCTAAAAACATAATACCCCTAATTGAGTATCCACTTACTCCCCCAATCATGGATGTTATCATCCAAGTGGTTTCATAAAATTGAAATCAATTCTAAGTTGGCTCAATTATCGGGTTCCTTCCAACATTCATTGAACGACTCAAAATGTGTTCCAAGCACTCAAAAAATTATTTTTGTGAGTCCCAACATTGTATTTCATGAAAAAATTCCACCCATGGATGAATACATCTATTAAATCACTATGATCGACTTTCATTATCAGTTCCAAACTAAATTACATGAGTATTCATTTCCCAAACCAAGGTCTTAAACCTGCCAGGTTCTAATGAAAATCACAAAACACAATCCTAAATCATGTAAATCTCACCCCAATGGTCATGATCTATGAATTTCTAAACCAAATGCATAAAATTACACCAAACAACAACAATACGACCCTGCACTAGCTAACTTATTACATGAATTCTATGTTTCCACCACCTACGGTCTATTAAACTACTATATAATGATTCCATGATCATAAAGGTTATCCAACCAGAGTGTCACAATGTCGAACCATGCTTGGGTTGCATAATTTCATATGAATACTAAAAAACCACTTAGACTCATCCCTTCAACACATAGTAATTATTCTCTAACATTCCTAAAATTATCAAGATTTCATCGGGATTATCCATACCCTAGAATATGGGGTCATAATGAACATCCAAATATGGGTCCCTCAATTCAAAAAACCTTCAAGAATAAGTGTCACATAGAAATTATTGACATGATGCTTCAAAAAAAAGAGTTTATTCATTATCACTCAATTGGGAAAATTCTTAATCCCAGCTTCCCACATCTCATTTTTCACTAAACACCGTTGTTGAACCTAGTCGTCCTTCTCACCCTCAGGTTCCAATATGAAACATAAGTATCAGTCCATCCTTATCTCCTAAGAGCATCACTTTAAACATTCATGAAAACCCATATCATAAAAAGGATTAAGTACTCACTCATCTAATGGTTCCTTCCCCACTATATTGATTTATATTTTACTAATCCTAAAGCATAGCCAAAATAGAATCCAACATTAAGGAATGCTTACCCTCCTTTTGATCAATTGTCACCTATTAATCATTGATACCAATATTATGGTTCATACTTATATCAACCATGTCATCATATCTTGATAGATCCTCTAACTTCATACCTTACCAATGAGACCTCAAAATAATCACCAAAATCTCTATGTCAACCTGCCTGCCAGTATCTGCCAAATTCTAGTCGCCCCGCCCCAATAGGGGTATGGAAATCAAAACTCATGAAGGACCCATGTTTATCTTCTAATAATTCATAAATTAAATCCCAAAAATATGCAACTACCATCTCATCACATGAGTATATTGTAAAACAATGTTGATCACTATCAAACCATCCAAACTTATCAAATCCATTGGTAAAACACTCCACTATGACTAATTCAAAAAACCCGACTTGCTATGCCATGGTCAAATAGTCTATAATCCTAGGAACACAGACCTAAAAAAGTATTAGACATCACTTTTTACATGTCACTTTAAGTAGCCATAGGAATTCTATATTCCCTCATAGAATAATCCTAACACCTTACATATGTGATGGCAATATCTATGAAAACCCACTATCTCAGTTGATGTTTCAAGAAATCTATGTTATTACCTAACTACTAACACATAAAAAAATCACATCCATATATAATAGTATCATGACACTAAAGGATATTTCCCTTCAAATATTTCTTACACATAAGGCACTATATATAAGGGTGAATCAACTCAACTACATCGTCACTTAGTAGCATCGATCATGCACCGATCACATTAACTAAAGAATATTCCCATGTATCACATATCTAAGGGAATTCACAATAATGGGATAATCTTTCTCATAGGTTACCCTCACACATCACAAAGTACCAACTCACTAATCCATAATCTCTCTTAAGGGTCATTGTGTACTACAAACTAGCCCCTAAACAAATTTTCATTATGATTATAGGATAATACTCATCACTGCCTCAAGGTCACAAATCATCACATGTGTTTAAACACCAATCTTAAGGTCTCATACAATGATGTGAACCCAATATGAACCACCCCTCCCTAGTATAGAATAAGAAAAAAGGGTATCATATCACCACTACACAACATAGATGTTTAATAATCTCAAGCTCTCTACTTAGCCCAACTACCCTCGCTAAGGTCATCACCAGTTATACAAGGTTAAACTATAATACCCTGACCCCAATTACCCAGACTCAGTGCATTATTACAAAACAATGGCAAGATACAAGGAATCATATCCTGAATAACCGGTCAGTTTGGTATCCTTGGAAGTACTAGATTCATACATAAGTTTTACATTACATTATAAAATAAATAAAAACAACATTGAGTCCCCTTTGAACACACTCATATCCATGGCCTATCCCTTTAGGTTAATCATAATTTACTTCTTCACATCCTGGGAAAAAGAAAACATAAGAGAGTGGTGAGCTTATATGCCCATTAAGGATAACAATATAGCAGGAACTATCATAAATAAGCATAAACATTTTAGGCAATGTTTAAAACTAAAACAAAATCATTTTAAACTTAATATTCAACATAATATGGAAAAGATAAATCAAATAATTCCATTTACTTATTCAAATGGATATTCTACTAGCTGAATAAACACATGTAATATCAATAGATAATTTCATAGTGATGGAATCCATAATGCAGGATATCATAACCACATAGTCAAGGCCTCGTGCCAAGTCTACAAATAAGATTTTGTCAAGGCCTTGTGCCAAGATACTAGTTTGTCTCATGAGACCTACCAATGAATCGAGGAGCTATAGTTATCTCAACACATCACATACTAAGTCCAATGCATTCGACATATGAAAAGTGTGAAACATAATCTAAACATTCATATTGAACTAGCATACAAAATGTCAATATTTTAACCACAAACCATGAATGGTATAAAAATAGCACATCCACAGTCAAACATAACTCATTAAATAAAATATGTGAGATTATAATAAATCAAACTCAATAGATAATAATGATGGATACTGAAAAATAATAAGATAATCAATATAACTATTTGAGAGAAATATCCTCCTTTTTCTTGAAAACATTTAAAAGTCTCACTATTTATTAAGAAGTCGTTTAAAATAGATTTTTGAATCAAATATTCCCATAAAAATTTTAAACTTTTAAAAGGAATTTTAATTTTAAAAAATTGATGTACAAAAAAAATAAATCTTTAAAAACATTTTTAAAACATGGACATTAATAATAAATATTTAGAAGAATAAATCTTTAAAACATTTAAAATCATATTTTAGTTAGACATCCTATCCAAATGAGAGATGCTTGAATACAAATAATTGAGGTAATAAAAATGTTATAATATCATGAGAATAAAGGGATTAATGATATAATATGTTAAAGTATTGTATATACACCATATAAAAGTGAATTGGTGCATAATAACAAAGAAGTCTCAATGGAATGTAAATTGAGATAATGACACTTATAAAGACTGTATCCTTAGGTTAAGGATAAATAAATGACATAATTATGTGTGAAAAAATATAAATACACTCAATATGATTGGATATTCAGTGTAAATAAATCAGAGGACATTCACACATATTCTAGTAAAAACAACACCAATGACTTAGATGCTTAACTCGATGAATGGAAATTGAGTTAAGATTAATCTTATCAAGTTCAGATAAATTACTTGAGAATTTATCAATGGAGTGATTATGTGTATCAAAATTATATCCAAAAAAGGGGAGACGAAATTAATACATAAATAATAAATAGTGATTCCACAAATAATCTTGGATTAAAATAAACAATGAAGTATGTGTAAAGCCAAGTGAGTGGAAATTGAAATTTTAAATTCCATTACCAATTTGATAACTTACGAAACATACACCCCATGAAACAAGTATCATACAATGAAGATTTAAATACCCATAAAATAAAGTATATTACACCAAGAATACAATAATGGGCAGTATATACACCACAAAAAATGAAATAGGGTCTAATATAGCAAGAATCTCACGGTAATAAAAAGTGAGATGAAAAACCATTACCACATGGTAATAACAACCAAAAAATGAAGCATATAATACCATTAATATTAATATATCCATGATAATATATATAAAATGGCAGTATAAAATACACCACATGCATTAAATAAATGGCAGACAGTGGAAATCTCATGAAATTAAGAGTGAGATAAAAAACCCCTTACCTCGTTGTAATCAATCGAGTCATATGAAGAATAGTTAATAACCACCAAATGAATTATGTAATACCATTAATATAAAGAAAATAATGATAATATATATCAAATGGAAGTACACAATACACCACATTTAATAAATAAGTGGCAAACAATAGAAATCTCATAGAATTAAAAGTGAGATTAGAAACCTCTTACCTCTTTGTAAACAATCGAGACATATGACCAAATGTTAATAAACACCAAATGAATTAAATAATAACATTAATATAAAGATTATAATGATAATATATATCAAATGTAAGTACACAATACACAGCATGTAATAAATCAGTGGTGAACAATCGAAATATCAAAAAATTAAAAGTGAGAAAAGAATCCCCTTACCTCGTGTCCGACATGACTCATATGTTCCGTGTTATTCCTGAATAATAAACTTAAATTAATTTATACATACTTAATAAAAAAATTTAAGTTAATTATTCTTTTTATATCACTTATTACATTTCTATATCAATTAGTTAATTGTTTGAGTTCATATGTGACATTTTGTTGATGTTCAGAACTTTAGTAAAAAATGAAGTTGTTATAATTACAAATTGTCCATGTGGTCAAAATTACATTATCTAGAGAATGATATTAATGATTTAGATATCATATATATCATATAAATATCCAATGTATATGTATTTATAACATTCCATATCATTTGATGTTGAGAAATGAAACACACCGTTCATTGAGACGGTAAGTCGTACGTACGTATGAACGCTACATTCATTTCTATTTTATATTTAAAGGAATGAAAATATAATAATACATAGGTATATTATATATTACAGTATAATATAATATTTTATATATTTTATGAAAGTTCATTAAAACCTTCCTTTATACGTTCCGTGTATGGCATGAAAGAGTCATATCACTTTGAGGGGGCGGTAGTCCGCACTTCCACAAATAAAATTATCATATATATACAACATGAAAAGAATAAAGTTGTGATATAAAAGAGAATTAAAGAATATTATAGATAAAATAAATATCTAAAATATAATATATAATTATATTTCCATCATAAGTTCCACTATAAGAGGAGGGAGCATAAGATTGAACAATCGTTGTTTCGTGAGGTTGTAGTTTTCTATCCCCAGAAACATTATGTTATATACCCATTACATATAGGTGTGTGTAATTTTAGTTCAAATAATTCTAATAAAAACTACCTAGAATATTTAGGATACTGGTTTTGTTATAAAATAAATTAATAAATAGTGTTTAGGGGGTTCGATATGTAAAATAAAAGAAAATAACTTAAGAGGAGATGTTACCCTTAAATTAGGTAACTCCCTTTGGTTTGAACCAAAAGGTTTCCTTAAAGTGACATATGCCTAAGTTAAGGATTAAAAGAGTAATATAGGTATGTAGGGGGCTTAATTGGGTAGATTTTGGATGATTCAAGAGGACTGAGAGGTTTTATTAATGGGTTAGAGGTGATTTCTCTTTATAAGGGTGAGGAGGTTCTCTTTGGGAATGTATGAAAATATTATTTTATTATATAATTATTTTCGGATTATAAAGGTCCAAAACTCAGTAAAGTAAAAGATAAGATGACTCATGTTCAAAATAAAATCATCTAATAATAATTGTATAGGTTTGGGATATTTTTTTAATTTTTATAATCTCATTTATTAAAATCATTCATTAATGAGGTAAACACTGCATCATTATTGTGTCATTTATAGTTTTATTTATTTGATGAATAAAAATTATAAAAAAAATACCACGATTTAAGAAATCTTTTTAGATTTCAAATTAAAATTTATAGTCGAAAATATAACTTATATAAACCTATGAAAAAATTTTTATACTAAAATACTTATGTTTATGTCATTTTTGCCTTTACTTTAAATTAATTAATATAATGTGTAATTATCACTATCAAGTGGCTCCATGGGGCCCAAAATCGTTCCAATGATTCCCATGGTCGTAAATGTATCAACAAATAGGGCTAGGAAACTTTTTAGGATAATTTAATAGTATTATAATATTATGTTCTACCGTTATTTACCAGATTTACCTTTTAACCATTGTAAATACAATAATTACCGAAGAAGTTATTCATAATCTATAAAAATAAAAGTTTCCTATTTACACAATTTGAACCTCCTGATTCCAAATATTGAATCCATTTTTCCAAATTCAATACACATAAGTAAAATAAATAAATTTATAATTAATTCTCATTGTCAAAACAAAAAGCGTGTTTTTAAGAAATAGTAACTATCAAAAGATTTACACTTTTTTATGTCCAATTTAAATGTGAAATTACATAAAATGACATAAATAATATTAAATGATAAAAATATAATTTTATTATACTTAAAAAAATAAAATTTATAATTTAACACAATAAATTATTTCGATTAAAAAAGTTGTTTTTAATTAAAATTTAGTATTTTTCACTATTCATCAAAAATTGAAAGTTGTTCATAAAATTACCAAAAATTTGTAAAAATGAAATTTTTATTCCACACTTATAAAGAAGAATTTTATTTCATTAAATTTAATATATAAAAGTGTTAAATACTAGTTTTAAAAAGGGTTCTCCATTAAAATGCGGTAAAATTGCATTTTTTGAAAAATAATTATTTTATCTGAACAAAATGAATTTTTTCATATATTATGACTAATAAATAAATTATATGAAATCTAAAATAATATGTAGTATAGAAAATTTAAAATTAAGTTATTACTATTCATAATTGCTATTTGAACGACTAGTTTGGTAATTCATGGCGCACTCAAACTCAGTGTTGCATGTAGTGAAAGTTATTGAATTGCATTGAACAGATAACGTACTATGAAATCTTAGGGTGTTACATTCTTCCCTTCTTAAATTAATTGAGTCCCCACAATTTGAAATTGTTCTTCGAAAATAAAATGTTAAAAATATAAAAAATACCTTTGTGGAAAACCCACATCCAAAATTTGGATAATAAAATTTAGTCTTAATAAGAGGGAAAGGGAAATGAAAAAGTCACTACAAAATTATGATCTCAATTATGAGAACATTGGTTGAAATTAGAGACACATAATAGGAAAAAAAAACCTAAAAATTTATAGGGATTGATTTATTTTATCAATCAAAAACATGTGTAACATTGAGGACCTCAAAGCCATCAATCTATGATGATTTAAAATATCATCAGTTCAACAAAACATAAAGTATTAGGATAACACATTTTTGGTTTTATTATCCCTTCCCTAAAGTTTAAGAATTAATTTCTTCATATAAAAAGAGAAAAAATTATACTTGACAAGTACAGTTTAATCCTTCAACTAAGTCCAACTACAAACTCATCTTTCACTCCAAACGATGAGTATTCAAGATTGCTTGGTCACACCTGAAGCGCTAGAATAAACATATAGAGAATAACATAATTCACAAAGGATGGAATAAATATTTACCTTTTATTTATATATTAACAAAAACCAAGATGGTTAGTACAAGATCAGATGATCCCTAAAAAGGATAATCATTTTTTAAAAAAATATTGAACTTAATTTCTAAAATTAAACAAATAATACCCCAATTTCAATAAATACCATTCAATAAAAAAATTTCCATAAAATATTCTAATATAATCCAAGCTAATATTTAAACCCAAAACTCAAAAGAATTTTCTTTCGTAGTTTTCCGCATTAAATTGTATCTTGAAATAACATCAACTACTCTTAAATTCACATACTGAAAAGTAATTAACCTAACTAAATATTCTCTACAATAGGTTAATCATTTTCATAAATAACCCAAATCACTAAAAATCACCAATAAAAACATAGATAAAAATCCATCATTACTCCTCAAATGAAATCCTCTAGTATTCTATTTTCCTTAGGCATATAGTGCTTCCAATATATCGAACATCTTCTAAAATAACATTTATCACTTAATCACCAAATCATTTTCCTACACGATGGATATCTATTTGATAAAACATAAGATCCCAAATCAACTTATAATTTATCAACAAAATAATTTGACTAAAAATAATTAGTCCCACTAACTAGGGACTTCACGTAGTCTAGTTGTAGGCGATAAATCCCAATTGCACTTTGGTTGTGGGTTCGATTCCCGCAGCTTTGTCCGACGTGTTAGGTTGTCACATGGTCTGTGTGTTGTCCATTTTCAAAAACTATATTATATAACATTTCTAAAATTTGTAAAATTACACAAAATAACCATAACATAATTTAACTACAAATGTTATCTCATACCTCGTATTTTCATCCTAAAAATTAATAACCTGTAATTGCCTCAAATTCAAGGATCATACAAACCCAAATGGTTATTTATAACTACATCCATAAAAGAAAAGATAATTCTTCCTTGAATAGTATTTTCACATAACAAACTGTAGGGTTACACATAAAAGAGAAAAGTCTTCCAAAGTAACCCCATCAAAAAAGAGAACTAATACTTTTAAACATTTTTCCATCCATTTATTTCCACATAGTTTCTTCCTTGACCAAGAGTTTATTGTAGATACCCAAAGCATGATGTACATGGAAATTACATTACTTTTTCGGAATATATAATCCATAACAAAAATTGGTATCCAAGGACCGTAATATTTTAGTGTCTTTGGAAACATGGAACATAGACTTCTAATAATTTTGAATGATCTTCAAAATCTCCCATACAGATCTTCCCCTTTTGATTTCTATATAAAACCTTTATTAATATCCGAGGGAAAATAAAACATAAAAAGGGGTGATCTAAAATGCTCATTAAGGGTAAACATGGAGAACATAAAACAATCCATAAACATTTGAATGTAAAAACATGAACATAAAACATCAAAATCAGGAGTAATGACATAATTCTTTGTGGTACATAAAGCATTGATCATAAAGGAACATAAATCATGATAAAATATCATGGGAATAAAACATGTAATTGTGGAAACCATTAATCACATGCTATGATTTCCATAGTATCCGAGGCATTATTGCCAAACTATCATAGTGGACAAAGTCCATTACTGAAATGGGTTTACTTATCGTTCCTGCCCTGTATTACTGAACCAGATTCACTTGTCATTTCATCCATTTCTATCACATGTGATATAAATTTTTACCCAATTCATTAGAGGGATATATAGGTCCCAAACATCTCATAATTAAATCAATCGTACATGTTCCACAACATAAACATAAATCATTCATCATCACCCAAATAATAAAATGGGTTTCATAAACATCATCCCATCATATCATAATCCATATAAAACAAACAGATATCATTTCATAATAAGAAAATATAAAACCTATAAATCATAGAGATATTATAATTTAAACATACACATATTAAATAATGTAATATTAGATGGAAAATGGTTTTGAAAAATCACATGAAATGATTTCTTGAAGAAAATATCCTTTCTTCTTCAAAATCATTTTATTTTCACAAAATGCCATGAAATTTTTAAAGAAAATGATTTTGTTGAAAATATTTATGAAATATTATAGAGTAATATTCATGAAAATAAGTATTTTTGAGACCATAAATATCAGTTCATTCCGTATAAGTTAAAAAAACATTATCCTCATACTTTTTCCGTAAAAGTCAAAAAGTTCCTCATATGGTAAAAAAAAGAAATATTCCTTCCATAAAACAATATAAAAGTCAAATAGGGGTTAACATGACTTTAATCATACATTTAAGAATATTAAACACTTTACGAAAAACATTTTTGTGGACATTGATGAAAAATATAACCCTAGTAAATACTTAGGTATAAGCGATCTCGGATAAAAATGAGATTTTAAAAATTATCCCTTACCTTAGTTCTGATATACTTTGTACATATCTGAACCTTCTGTATAATGATTTAAATAATTCCATTGACATATTAAATAATCATATTCACTGTTATTATATCATATATGGTTCTCTTATGACTTTATATTACCCGTTTGTTTGTAAATTCCATGTTAAAGTTGCATTTTGGGTAAAATCGTTTCATTTATCGTATGTGTTTTGACTAGTTGTTCTTGATATTGTTAATTATATCCAGATTTTCTTAATTTCAGAATGTAAAACATGATTTATATATAATATATATTCATCATATAAATATATATGATATATCGATAAACGGAAATGAAATACATCATTCATGGAGACGGTAGGCCGTACGTACGCATGAACGCAGTTTTTGTTTCCTTATTGAATTGAATGGAATTAAGTAAATGAATCATACATGTAAATAAATCCAGTATAATTATTATGTAATATATTTCATTATTATTTATTATATATACTTTATAATCATACTTTAATGGTTAATCATGGAAAATGAATCTCATCGCGTTGGTGGTGACGTAGTCCATACGTACGCACGAGTGATGATATAATTCTTTTGATATTAAAATCGTATATAATTGGATGGTATATCATATATACACAATAATAATATTTTGATATTTATTATTTATATCATTTATTCTCATTATAATACCCTTCCAAATGATTAAATGTTTGAATAACAAACTACACCACGACGTGGAGATGGTAAGCCGTACGTACGCACGTGTGGTGACTTTTTCATTCATAGGATGAATAAAATAACTAATATGGTTATACCATTTTTATAATAACATTAAATTATATATAAGATACTGGATTTATAATTTTATAATGGAAAAAAACAATGAATGAGTAAGTGGAAGAAGAAAGAAACTTGAAAAAATTGGTAGAAGAGATTACCTCTTCTTCGACGTGCCTCTTTTAAACTTCCTCTTAGGGAACTAGGGTTGGTGTTTTGAGATGACCAGAACCTCTATGATATGACTATATAGATTGAGAAGATAAATTTTCAGGGTTTGGCCGAGCTTGAAGGCTCAAAATTGTGTAATGAGGAGAGGGAGGAGCTGCCCTTTTATAAGGGAGGAGAGGGGCACCTTAGGAAAAACGTAAAATATTATTTTATAATAAATTCATATTCAATTTATAATGGATCCAAAGTGACTTATTTCTAGGCTAGGGTGGGGATGGGTCGAAATCCTCTCAACAAATAGGTTTTAGACAAGATTAGGTTACCATTTTAACCTTATCATTTAGATTTAACTCTAAGTTAAATAATTTAATTTTTACCGTGTCTTCTTGTATTCTTACACTATATGGTTAATAAACTTACTATAAACTGCCAATAGAACCCCAATTGGTTCCTTAATGTCATTTATATTATTATATAATTATTTTTTCCAAACATTATATTGTTAAGACCGTTTATCAATTAATAATATAATATTTGTTTTATAAACTCTTTTATGTCAATTTGGACACTATTTGGTATTTTGTTTTTTCTAAATTCATAACAACATTATTACTTCAGAAAAAATTCATCTAACCAACCCTAATATGTTATAATAACAAAAAAGATTTTTTTAATTAATAAAAAGTCTAAAATTACATATATTTTGGTATTTATAATATCAATCATGTTAATATTTCATTAATAAGGTAATTACTACATCATCATTGTGTCATAAAAAAGTTAAATTATTTAATGTAAAAAATATATAAATAAAATACAATTATGTAGGAAATAATTTTATATTTCTAATGAATATTTATAGTCGAATTTATCTTATTTATAACCATATATTAAAAAAGGTTTAGTTATTAAACTTTGATTTTAACTCTTTTAACTCTTCTTTAAATAAAATAATAATAAATGTCCTAATCTAATCCAAGTGGACATAAAGGGTAATATTTTACTCCTAATGTTGTTTTTGGTCCAATTATACTTATCCAATAGAATTAATATATGTGTTAGGGTAATAATAATATCATTTTTACCCTTAATTACCCTATTTACTGTTAATTGTGGTAAATAAAAATAAGAAGTTACTATTCACAAAAACTTATTTTTATCTTATTGAACCACATTTTACTCCATTATGTTAACCGTGTCTCTCATATTTTCTAAATTCAACTCACAGAAGAGTTAAAATTAAGTTTTATGTAAATTTTCAAATTCTCCTAGGAGGTGGGTAAAAGACAGTAAAAAGTTCAATAAAATTTTTATATATCTAAAATTATTAAAACATGACTCTAATTAATTACATTGAAATTATATAGGTATTATGTATATTTTTTAAACTAAAATAAATTTAAATAAAATAAATTATTATTTAAATAAAAAGTTAGTTTTAACCAATTACTGAGTGTTTTGATTATTCATCAAAAATTGCAAGTTTTCAGAAAAATACCAAAAATTCACCCTAAGATAATTTCGATATTCCTAATCCAAAAATAAAGTCCATTTTGAAAGATAAAATTTATAAAATTTCAAAAAGTGGTTATTACTATTCATAACAACTAGTTTATGTAATATTTTAATAACATATCGTTGTTTAGTGAAACTCAGTATTGCGTACAATGCAAGCTATCGAGGAAGGTTTCTCTTGCGTGTAATGCAAGCCAAGAATAGTGTTGCATGTACTACAAGATAATATAGTGTTGCGTATAGCACAAGATAATCTTGGTATAGCATACAAGACAAGACATCAAATAAATTAAAAATAATATTTCTCATAAAATCTCGGTGTGTTACATTATACCCCCCTTAAAATGAATTTCTCCCTCGAAATTCATCACGGTTATAAATGGTTTTCTACTTGAAAGTTTATTTCATTTAAACCCATAATATAAAAAGGAATACTAAATCATCATTTTAAAAAGGAGTGTTAGAAACATAAGGGATACGCAAAGTATCTCATCATTGGGTTTCCACATAGGAGAATATAGATGAATATATGGATATGGAAGAGAAATATAACCATCATGTTTGTATAAAGAGTGGTAGAGAACATGTCTATGAAAAATACAAAAATCACAAAGCCATAAATTTGTGATGATCTAAGGTACCATCTGATATATCGGATATGAGAGTACTAGGAAAATATTTTTGGTTTTCAAGATCATTTCCCTAATGTTGAATAATTTTTGAATTAAAAGAAATAATTACTTGATTTTTGTAAAATCTCATCGTTGGTTGTTCCATGAAAAATTTCCACTTCATATCTTAAAGAAATGAAGTTAAATTTTTCATTCTCAAAGTGTTAGCAGATCATGTGATAGAATGGTGGGTCATTCCATCTGTCTCAAACAAAAGGTTAGGAAAATTAATCAAATATACATAAGTCCATCTATGGTGAGGTTAATCGTATATGATTCCAAAAAATGGACTTATACATCATCTATCATACTGCTTAGTAAAATAAAACTACTTTCTACTAACTAGGTACTTCTTGTAGGCCATAGTTAGGTGATAAAGGTATGTCGCACTTCGGTTGTGGGTTCGATTTCCACAACCTTGTCTGACGTGGAAGGTTGTTGCATGTCCTGTAGGTTGTCCTTTTTCTAAAACTACACTATTATAACATTCCAGAAATAATATTGAAAAAAAGGTTCTATCCTTAAACAATACTATCTTATGTCCAACATAACCCATTTCAAATCTTTAGTCTTATCCAATATACTTCTATCCAAGCTCATAGTACAAAGACAACAATTATTAGAAATTTCATCAACCAAGTATGTGAATACCATCATTTATCCCCTGTATATCATAAGATATATCTTGTTGGTCACATTCCGAACATGTGAATACCATAATCACATATTCTCTTGAAACATGAATTACCATAGACTCTTTGTAAAAATATGAATGCTATCAAAATTCAACTCTTTCTACATACCAAAATTCCAAAATTTCTATATACCCAAACCATTATATCACTTTGTACCTATATCAGTCATGAGCTCATTAATACTATCAAAAATTTCATTATCTCTTTATCCCTTCATTATAAGCATATCATCTTCTTTCCAAAAATATTTCAATAACTTTTCATGGTTACCAATACCATTCAACATATATTTTCAGATACTTTAGGAAAAATAATAGTGTAACAATCCTTAGATTTTTCATTATTCCATAGTACCATACATTATTCTTGATAAACATGAAATCATTCCACTACCTTCATAAACCATTAACCGAGCTTCAAAACATCTTTCATCTCATACATCATTTGTAATCTCTTCATCATCAACAACATAAATACTACCCATAAAACCATGCTGATTCTATTCATGAGACTTTCCCTTAGGGCATTGGTTTTCATAATGCCCATACATTCCACATTTAAAACATTTAACCATTGTTTATGTCTTAGAAATATCATTATCCTTGTCCCTGGAGTTAACTTAACCTTTTCCTATGAAATTACTAGATTTGTGTCCTTCTTTTCCACACCCAAATCATCTTCCAGTTCCTTTGAAACATTCTCCTTGATGCCTCTTCCCACATGATTTACATGAGGTAAATTGAACTTTCTTTCCACTATGATCATCATGAAACTCCATCATTCTCTTATTAGCCAAGTCAGGAAACATACCAAAGTTGATATTATTGATTATATTATGAGATTGCTGATTAGGTAGAATAACAATGTTCGGACATCCAAATACTATTCCATTTTTTTTATCATGAAAAATATCATTCCACTGTCCATCATATTCTCCATTAACACGAATCCTCCCGTTTCCTGCCATTTCTTAAAACCCAAAAATAATAGTATGAGAGGCAAAATATTTACTAGAAATACAACAAAATCAAGGGGGAGTACATTCATTCTCAAACATCTTAGGTTTAATTCTATGATTGTTACCGTAATTCTAGGACTATAACCTATACTTATACTTATCCTTAGGGACATCCCTAAACATACCATAGAAATATATCTACGGATCTCACTAAAGGTTTTTCATCCTAGTTACCAAAGGTTAACTAATCCTTCCCTATGATACCAATTGTAGAGACCCAAATCGTGAAATACATGGACATTAAATTACTTTTGTTTAATACTTAATACATAAAAAAAATTGACATATAAGGACCGTAATAGTTTAGTCTCTTTGGAAACTTCGAACATAGACTTATAATCATTTTGAAAGATCTTCTACATCTCCCATAAAGATCTTCCCCTTTTGTTTTAATACCTAAAACCTTTATTCATATCCTGGGGAAAAGAAAACATAAAAAGGGGTGAGCTCAAATGCTCATTAAGTGTAAACATGGAAAACATAACACAATCCATAAACATTTGTACATAAAACCACGAACATAAAACATCAAAATCAAGAGTAATGACATAATTCTTTGTGGTACATAAATCTTTGATCATAAAGGAAAATTAATCATGAAAAAATAGAATGGGAATAAAACATGTAATTCTGGTAACCATTAAGAAAATGTTATGATTTCTATAGTATCCAAGGCATTGTTTCCAAGACCATCATAGTGGAAAAAGTCCATTACTGAACCGCATTTACTTTTCGTTCCAGCCCTGTATTACTGAACCGGATTCACTTGTCATTCCAGCCATTTCTATCTCATGAGATATAAATCTTTACCCAATGCATTGAAGGGAGATATAGGTCCCACACATCTCATAATGAAATCATTCTTACGTGTGGCAGAACATAAACATATATCATTCCTCATAACCCAAAGAATAAAATAAGTTTCATAAACATCATCCAATCATATCATAATCCATATAAAACAAATAGATATCATTTCATCATAAGAAAATTGAAACCATTTAAATCATAGAGTTATTATACTTGAAATATACACATATGAAATAATATCATCGTAGATGGAAAATGGTTTTTATAAAACACTTGAAATGATTTCTTGTGGAAAATATCCTTTCTTCTTCAAAATCATTTTCTTTTCACAAAATGTTAAAGAAAATGATTTTGTTGAAAATAGTCAGGAAATATTTTAGAGTATGCTTCATGAAAATAAGGTATTTTGAAACCGTAAAAATTTGTTCATGCCGTATAAGTTAAAAAAACATTCTCCTCATACTTTTGCTGGAAAAGTCAAAAAGTTCCTCATATGGTAAACAAAAGAAATATTCCTTACATAACACAATGTAAAAGACAAAGAGGTGTAAAAAATACTTTAAACATACATGGAATAATATTAAACACTTTATGAAAAATATTTTTGTGGACATGGATGAAAAATATAACCCCAGTAAATACTTACATATAAGCAATCTCAGATAAAAATGAGATTTGCAAAATTATCTCATACCTTAGGTCTGATATGCTTCGTACGTATCTGAAGCTGCTGTATAATGATTTAAATAATTTCATTGACTTATTAAAGAATCATATTCATTGTTATGATATCATATATGGTTTACTTATGACTTTATATTACCCGTTCTTTGTAAATTTCATGTTAAAGCAGTGTTTTGGGTAAAATCGTTTCATTTATCTTATGTGTTTCGACTTGTTGTTCTTGATATTGTTACTTCAATCAAGATTTACTTAATTCCATAATGTAAAACATGTTTTATATATATTATATATTCAGAATATAAATGTACATGACATATCGATAAACAAAAATGAAATACATCATTCATGGAGACGATAGGTCGTACGTACGCATGAACGTTGTTTTCGTTTCCTTATTAAATTGAAAGGAATTAAATAAATGAAACATATATATACATAAATCCAGTGTCATTATTATTTAATATAATTCATGATTATTTGTTATAAATAATTTATAATCATACTTGAATGGTTAATCAAGGAAAATGAATCTCGTCGCATTCGTGGAGACGGTAGTCCGTACATACGCACGAGCGATGATATCATTATTTTGATATTAAAATCATATATAATTGGATGGTATATCATATATAAATAATAATTTTAATGTTTTATTTATTATTTAATTCATTTATACTAATTATTATACACATCCAAATGATGAAATGTTTGAATAACAAACTACACCACGACATGGAGACGGTAAGCTGTACGTACGCACATGTGGTGACTTTTTCATTCATAGGATGGATAAAATAACTAATATGGTTGTACCATTTATATAATAACATCACAGTATATATAATATTCTGGATTTATTACTTTATAATGGAAACTACAATGATGGAGGAAGTGGAAGAAGAAAGAAACTTGAAAGAATCGGTAGAAGAGATTACCTCTTCTTCGACGTTCCTCTTCTAAACTTTCTCTTAGGGAACTAGGGTTGGTCCTTGGAGAAGAAAAGAGCCTCTATGATATAACTATAGAGGTTGAGAAGAGAAATTGTCAGGTTTTGGCTAGGCTTGAAGGATCAAAATTGTGTAAATAGAAGAGGGAGGATGTTCCCTTTTATAAGGGAGGAGAGGGTCACCATAGGAAAAACATAAAATATTATTTTATAATAAATTCATATTCGGTTAATAATAGCTCCAAAGTGACTCATTTTGAAGCTAGGGTGGGGATGGGTCGAAATAATCTCAACCAATAGGTTTTATACAAGTTTAGGTTACCATTTTAACTTTATAATTTTGATTTAACACTAAGTTAAATAATTTAACTTTTACCGTGTCTTCTTGTATTATTACACTATATGGTAAATAAACTTACTATAAACTACCAATCGAACCCCAATGGATTCATTAATGTCATATATATTATTATATAAGTCTTTTGGATGAACCTTATATCTTTAGGACCATTATATCAATTAATAATATAATATTTTTTTTAAAAAAAGTTTTATGTCAATTTTGACACTATTTGGTATTTTGTTTTTTCTAAATTCATAACAGCATTATTAATTCGAAAACAATTCATCTAACTAACCCTAATATGTGATATTAACCAAGAAAATTAGTTTAATTAATAAAAAGTCTCAAATTATTTTTATTTTGGTATTTATAATATCAATCATGTTAATATTTCATTAATAAAGTAATTACTGCATCATCATTATGTCATAAATAAATTAAATTATTTAACATAAAAAAATATAAATAAAATTACATTATGTAGGAAATCGTTTTAGATTTATAATTAATATTTATAGTCGAATTTATCTTATGTATAACCCTATATTAAAAATGTTTTAGTTATTAAACTTTTATTTTAACTCTTTAAATTCTTCTTTAAATAAAATAATAATAAAAGTCCTAATCTAATCCAAGTGGAGCTAAAGGGTAATATTTTATTCCTAAGAATTTTTTTGATCGAATTATACTTATAAAATAGAATTAGGACATGTGTTAGGGTAATAATAATATCTCATTTACCCTTAATTGCCCTATTTACTTTTAACCTTGGTAAATAAATGTAAAAAGTTACTATACACCAAAAATTATATTTATCTTATTGAACCAAATTTTACTCCTTGATGTTAATTGTGTCTCTCTGATTTTCAAAACTCAACTCATATAAGTAGTAAAATTATTTTTTATGTAAATTTTCAAATTCTTCTAGGAGGTGGGTAAAAGACGGTAAAAAGTTCAATAAAATTTTTATATATCTAAAATTATAATAAAATGGATCCAATGAATTACATTGAACATATATAGGTATTATGTATCTATTTTGACCAAAAATAAATTTAAAAAAAAATAAATGATTATTTAAATAAAAATTCGGTTTTAACCAATAACTCGGTGTTTTCACTATTCATCAAAAATTTAATGTTTTCAGAAAAAAACCAAAAATTCACCCTATGTTAATTTTGTTATTCCAAATCCAAAAATGAAGTCCATTTTGAAAGATAAAATTTATAAAATTTCAAAAAGTGGGTACTACTATTCATATCGGTTAGTTTATATAATATTTTAATTACATATCATTGTTTAGTGAAACTCGTATTGGATACAACGCAAGTTATCGAGGAAGGTTTTTCTTGCATGTAACGCAAGCCAAAAATAGTGTCACGTATACTAAAAGCTAATACGGTGTTGCGTATAGCACAAGATAACCTTGGGGTAGCGTACAACACAAGACACCAAAGAAGTTAAAATTAATATTTCTCATAAAATCTTGGTGTGTTACAATTATCCTATAGAATAAGGAATTGACTTGGGTAATGCCCAGGTCCCCTAAATTTATGGAGAATGACTGTAAATGGATTCTTGGGATCATTTTTATTTTCATCCTATAGTACTCTTCATTTTTCCTCTACAATTATTTACATTATGTCCTTCTTTCCCAGACATAAAGCATTTCTCTATTCCATTGACACACTTTCATGAGTGTCTCCATCAACATTTCCCGCTTGATGGAAAATGAGCTTTATTTTATCTATGTTCTTCACTATTGGAGCTCTTATAATTCACCACCTTTCTCTTCATTGTTGAGTCTGGGAGTCAGTTAATATATTAGTTGTTGATCATATTTTTGGAAAACTGATTTGGCATGAACTCAATATCTTTTACAACTATCAACATTCCATTTTTTCTCATTTCTACCAATGTTCCCACTTTTTACATCATGTTCAATGTTACTGTGACTTCCTTGGAATCCATCCTTTGACTAAAACCAAAAATCATTGTGTAAGTAATAATAGTCATAAAATCATTTAGATAATATCATGACACCTTATTTTCAATCTAAAACACCATAGGATTAACCGAGGTTATTTATTCTCATATTATATTAAAATCCTTCAAATCGGTTTGTAATGAAAACGTGAATTATCCTAAGCATATCCCCTGGGAGTATCGTAACCAAGAATTCAGCAAGGCTTGTTGTCATGTACCAGGATACCCCGGGTCAAGACCAAAGCATCTTTTCAGAGTTTTCACTCCTAGGTACATCTATGCTGGAGCTACCTCTACCTGATCATATCCATACAGGGATGTATTTCTTAGAAAACCCACATAATATTAACATTGCCAAATTTTTTGGATGTTCTTTTATACTAATCTTCAAAGTCGATCTTAGGGTAGTGTGTTCTAATCAAAGTTTTTCTAAATCTAGCTTACATGATTTGTACTAAACTTTTTCTGATACCAACTGTAACACCCCGACCCTAGTTACCTAGAGTTAGTGAATTATTATATAACATTGGAATGATATAAGAAAACATATCCTGACAGACCGATCGGTTTAGTATCCTTGGAAGTAATAGATACATACATAAGTTTTACATTACATCATGAAATAAAGAAAAAAACATTATCTCCCCTTTTAACACACTCATATCCTTGGCCTATACCTATAGGTTAATCATAATTTACTTCATCACATCCTAGGAAAAATAAAACATAATAAAGGGGTGAGCTTAGATGCTCAGTATGGTTAACAATATAGCGGAAACTATCATAAATAAGCATAAACATTTAAGAAAATGTATAAAAATAAAACAAAATACCTTTAAACTTAATCTTAAGCATAATATGGTAAAAATAAATAAAATAATTCCATTTAATTAATCGTATGGATATTCTACTAGTTGAATAATCACATGTAATATCAATAGCTAATTTTATAATGATGTAATGCATAATGTTGGACATTATAACCACATAGTCAAGGCCTCGTGCCAAGACTACAAATAAGATTTTGTCAAGGCCTTGTTCCAAGACACTTCTTTGTCTCATGAGACCTACCGATGCATCAAGGAGCTATATCGGGCTCCACCCATCACTTACTAAGTCCAATTAATTCCTCATATGAAAAGTGTGAAACATAATCTAAACATTCGTATTGAATTAGCATACAAAATGTCAGTATTTTATCCACAAACCATGAATGTTATAAAAATAGCACATACAAAGTCAAACATAACTCATTTAATACAATATGTAAGATTATAATAAATTTACCTCAATTGATAATAGTGAAGGATATTGAAAAAGATGAAAATAACCAATATAACTATTTGAGAGAAATATCTCCCTTTTTCTTGAAAACATTTAAAATTGTCAATATTTATTAAGAAGCCGTTTAAAATAGATTTTTGAATCAAAGTGTCCCATACCACTTTGAAACAATTAAAATTAATTTTAATTTAAAAACATTAATGTCCATATAAAGAAATCCTTAAAACAATTTTTAAAACATGGACATTAATGAGAAATATTTAGAAGAATAAATCTTTAAAACATTTGAAATGATATTTTAGTTACAGTTCCTAACCAACTGAGAGATGCTTGAATACAAATAATTGAGGTAATAAAAACATTATAATATCACAATAATAAAGGGATTCATGATATACTATTTCAAAGTACTGTATATACACCATATAAAATTGAATTGGCGCATAACAACGAAGAAGTATCAATGGAATGTAAATTGAGATAATGTCACTTATAAAGACTGTATCCTTAGGTTAAGGATAAATAAATGATATAATTATCTGTGAAAAAATATAAATACACTAAATATGATTGGATATTCAGTTTAAATAAATCAGAGGACATTCACACATATTCATGTAAAAACAACACCAACGACTTGGATGTTTAACTCAATGAATAGAAATTGAGTTAAGATTACTCTTATCGGGGTCACATCAATGACTTGAGAAATAATAAATGGAGTTATTATGTGTATAAAAAGTATATCCACACAAATGGGAGAAGAAATTACAACATAAATAATAAATATTGATTCCACACATAATCGTGGATTAGAATAAACAATGAAGTATATGTAAAGCCCAATGAGTGGAAATTGAAATTTGAAATTCCCTTACTGATTTGGTAACTTACGAAACATACACCCCATAAAGCAAGAATCATAAAATGAATATTTAAATACCCATAAATTAAATTATATTACACTAATAATACAATCACGGGCAGTATATACACCACACAAAAGAAAATAGTTTCTAATATAGCATTAATCTCACAAGAATAAAAAGTGAGATGAAAAACCCTTACCACTTTGTAATCAATCGAGTCATATAAAAAAAGTTAATAAACACAAGATTAATCACATAATACCATGAATATAAATAAAACCATGATAATATATATCAAATGGAAGTACATAATACACCACATGCAATAAATAAGTGGCGAACAATGGAAATATCACGAAATTAAGAGTGAGATAAGAAACCTCTTACCTCGTTGTAATCAATCGAGTCGTATGACCCAAAGTTAATAACCACCAAATTAATTACAGAATACCATGAATATAAACACAATTATGATAATATAGATCAAATGGCAGTACACAATACACCACATGTAATAAATAAGTGGCGAACAATGGAAATCTCACGGAATTACAAGTGATATAAGAAACCCCTACCTCATTGTAATCAATCGAGTCGTATGACCAAAAGTTAATAACCACCAAATTAATTATAAAATAACATTAATATAAAGAGAATAATTATAATATAAATCAAATGACAGTACATAATGCACCACATTTAAATAATAAGTGGCGAACAATGGAAATCTCACGGAATTAAAAGTGAGATAAGAAACCCCTTACCTCGTGTCTGACTTGACTCGTATGTTTCGTGTTATTCCTGAATAATAAAAATAATTTAATTTATACTTACATAAAAAGATTTTTAAATTTAATTATTCCTTTTATATCAATTATTACCCTGATATAACAATTAGTTAATTGTTTGTGTTCATATTAGACATTTTTTTGATGTTCAGAACATTAGTAAAAAATGAATTTGTTATAATTACAAATTGTCCATGTGGTCAAAATTAAATTTTATCCAGAATGATAATAATGATTTATATACCATATATATCATATATATCCATTTTATATGTATATAAAAATATTCCATATCATTTGAAGCTATGAAATGAAACACACTGTTCCTGGAGATGGTAAGTCATACGTACGCATGAACGCTACTTTCATTTCTATTTTATATTTAAATTAAATAAAACATAATAATACATAGGTATATTATAATTAAATTATAATATAATATTGTGTATAAATTACTTAAGTTCATTAAACCAATCCTTTATACGTTCCATGTATGGCATAAACGAGCCATATCCCTTTGAGAGGGTGGTAGTCTGCACTTCCTAAAATGAAATTATCATATATATACAACATGAAAATAATAAAGGTATTATATAAAATATAATTAAAGAATATTATAGATAAAATAAATATCATAAATATCAGATATAATTATAGTTCCATCATAATTTCCACCATAAGATGTGGTAGCAGAAGATTTAACAATCATCGTTTCTTGAGGTAGTTGTTCACCGTCCACAAAAACATTATGTTATATACCCATTAGATGGCGGTGGGTGTAAGTTTAGTTCAAATAAGTATCATAAAAAACAAACCTAGTTTATTTAGGATATTCTTTTCTTATAAAAGAAATAAATAAATAGTGTTTTGGGGGTTAGAGAAGTAAAATAAAAGAAAAGAACTTAAGAGGTGATATTACCATTAAATCAGGTAACACCCTTTGGTTTGAACCAAAAGGCTTCCTTGAAGTGCCCTATTCCTAATTTAAGGCTTATAAGAGTAAAATACTGATGTAGGTAGCTTAATAGGGATGAGTTAGGATGATAAAAGTGGCTTGAGAGGTGTGAGTAATGGGTTAGATGTGATGTCTTTTTATAAGGCGGCTCTTTAGGAAAGTTTGAAAATATTATTTTATTATATAAATTTTTTCAGTTTATAAAGGTCAAAAACTAATTATAGTCTAAGATAAGATGACTAGTGTTTGAAATAAAATCATCCAATAAGAATTTTAGAGGTTTTTGATATTTTTTTAATTTTAATAATCTCATTTATTTAAATCATTCATTAATGAGGTAAACACTGCATCATTATTGTGTCATAAATAATTTTATTTATTTGATGTCTAAAAATTATTAAAACAATAATATGATTTAGGAAATATTTTTATATTTAAATTTATTATTTATAGTATAAAATATAACTTATATAACCCTATGTAAAAATTGTTATACTAAAAGATCTATGTTTATGTTATTTTTGCCTTTACTTTAAATTAATTAATATAATGTGTCATTATCACTCTAAAGTGGCTCCATGGGGTCCCAAAATCAACCCAATGATTCCCATGGTTGTAAATGTATCAACCCATAGTTTTAGGACATGTGTTATGGTAATTTAAAATTATTATAATATTATTTTTACACTTATTTACAAGATTTACCCTTTAACCACGGTAAATAAAATATTTATCGTTGTAGATATTCATAATGTCTAAAATAAAATTTACATTTTTAAACAATTTGGAACTCCTGATTCAATATATGGAATCATGTTTCCAAATTCATAACACAGAAATGGTAGAAATTAATTTAAAATTAATTCTCGCTGTCAAAACAAAATGCGTGTTTTTAAGAAATATAAACTATCAAAAGATTAACACTTTTTTATGTCCAGTTTAATCGTGAAATTACATCCAATGACATAAATTATATTAAATGATAAACAAATAATCTAATTATTCATAAAAACCATTCAAATTTATAATTTAACACTAAAAATTATTTCGATTACAAAAATTAATTAAAATTTAGTATTTTTCATTATTCATCAAAAATTGAAAGTTCTCAGAAAAGTACCAAAAATATCTCCAAAATAAATTTTTATGTCACACTTTTAAGGAATAATTTAATTTCATTAAATTGAATGTATAAAAGTGTCAAATATTGGTTTCAAAAATGGCTCTCCATTAAAATGCGGTAAAATTGCATTTTTTAAAAATTATTCTTTTATCTGAAAAAATTAATTTGTTATTATATTATATCCAAGAAATTTATAATATGGAATATAAAATTATATGGAGTATATAAAATTAAAAATTCAGATAATACTATTCATAACCTCTATTTGAACGGCTAGTTTGTTAAGTCGTGGTGTGCTCGAACTTAGTGTTGTGTGTAGCGCATGTTACTGAATTACTTTGAACAAATATCGTACTATGAAATCTTGGGGTGTTGCAAACACCACCCCATAGGGTCTAACTCAATAGATATAATAGTAATCTCATAACTCATCCACTTTCATGACCCCTGAGTTCCCATACACAGGGATATGACACATATTTACCCAAGGGTTTAAGGTATCATGAACATCTAAGACATATAAAATTTTTCTGGGGTTTTTACAATTCTCTAAGAAATGGGGTTCAATATTTAATAAAAAATTTCATTTTCAACTTTTCTTTGTTTCCCATTTTTTTAGTGTTTTAGATTTATAATTTCCAAGACTTATCAAAATTTACTTACTCCCAAATTTTGGTAAGATATGGTTTCCTTCATAAGATTTGAGGGAAAAAAATATATAGGTTACTTAATATCAAATTACTTAATCAATATGATCATTTAAAATATCACTAATATCCACCAACATATCAAGGATTACTCAAGGAATTGGTCAAGTAATATTCCAACGTATCCTTATATGGGAAAACAACATATATAACAATGTTGAGATATTAAATATCCAATCACCATTTTTACTAGTAAATATTTAGAAACCATAAGTAGATATCAACCAAATAAATAAAAACATAGGTTGATATAATTATTAGGGAACATGAAAATCGATCATAGGCATCATTTGGATGATATAAAATTCAAATAAACATAGTAGGATGCACGAACTCACACACCCTCTCTTTTGATATCGAGCTAAGAGAAAAAATCTAGATGATAATAACATGAAAATAAAGTTTATCTCTCAAGGTTAAAATCAAATGCAACTTCAACAAATGAATTCCAAGAATAAAAATTCCCAGGGGTTTTCCCTCAATGGGTGGGTTGGTCACTCTAAGGCATGTTATTACTACCAAGTTCTGATACATTCATATCCTCTTATATACCAAAACCAGATAGTATGAAAAAATAAAACTACATATGATATTAGTATATAATGAACCACTATAACTCACTGTGAACAGTTGTCGGACTAGTGGTCCTACATGTCCTCACGTGTGCCCCTCTGTACACCAAAGGCTACTGACCAGCGATGAGGGCCTATGAGGGTCATGTGGAGATTATACTATCTAGTAAACGTGTTATAATAATAATAAATAATAAAAAATATATAATCCAAATCAGTTAGCCATTATATATAGGATAGGTAAAATTCTAACTATAGGTATAATTTCACAATTCTATAACAAAAGGTGTTTCATACAACACCAATATAAACCATGGAGGATTATATATAAGGAGGAATAAGAATACCCAAAATAGATGGAAACTAAGAAATCATCCCAAAATATACTAGATTCATTCCTATTCCCATCGTCCATACTCCATTCTATAATTCTAAGAAAACCAGCATTCAATGGGATCTCAACCTAAACCTAAAACTTATAAATTAATATTATTCTACTTGGGTACCCATGTTCTATTACATCAAAATAATAGTGTGAGTATAACTTAGTATGCTTCCACCAGTGGCCTCTCTTGAATAACTAGTCAACAAAATAAGTTTATACATAAGTTATACTAAAAAAATAATGTTTTACTACAAATATAAATAAATAGAACCACCTCTGATCTTAGACATTGCGGTGAAACCCAAGGTCTTTCCTACTCACTCTATCTAATTTTAGTTTATATCTATCAATTATATTCAATATGGTTCATCCAGTTCCTAGTTATACCATTAAGCCTACTATAATCATGAAATTAAAAGATAATCCATAGGGATTCACCTAACATTACCATATAATTAATTCATCTAGAGTCATTATAATTCAGTTATGGAATTATTCTCTTCATAATTCAAGTGAATACAGGTAATAAAATATTATAATTATCTAAGATGATTCCAAAAAAAATAGGTTACCAAGGAATTCTGAGTGTTTGGTGTTACCGGAATCCATCTCTAAAAACATGGAATTCCATATCATATAATCATGATAAATATATGGAGCTCATCCCATGACATTCACAAGGGAAACCAACAGGAATCTGTAATATTCCATTGTGGTATTCAATACATAATACATAACTTTTATCCAAGTAGGATCCAACATAAGTAAATTTTTTTGATAAATCATTGAGGAATCCATGTTAGTTCATGGAATTCTTTAGATTTAGACATCCTTGAATCCAATGAGTAATTCTCCCTTGGAATTCAAGATATTCACCTAACTAAATCAATTCTCACTAATGGAATTCCATAGATTTCATGTCCAAAACAACCACCTAAATAATTCCACCAATAAAATTCATTTAAACATGAACAAATCAATTACACAAACATTATTTACTAAACTAGAATTTCTATCAAACAAAACATCAATTAAGAAAATTCTTATGGTGTTATTCAAGGACTTTTTTCTTCCAAAATACCAAAACCATATCAATAACCAATATTAATCTTTAGGTCATAATGTAATATCAATTTTAATTTCATAAAAGATTTATTATTTTCCCAATGCTTGATTAAACAGTTTGGCATTCATAAGCTATAAAAGAAAACACCATATATGTTTCTTATTGGAAATATATTTCACTAATATAGTTATTTGGAAATTTATTTCAAAACACAAGTTATCAACCCACATTAAAACATTCTACACCCATGGATTTCTATTTTACTTTATACTAAGTTCATTCAATAAACCCCAAGTCCCTTTCATGAAAACACATTCCTATAATAACACTTCAATTTTATAATCAACACATTCCATTCCATTAGAATTATTTAAAAGCCCAAACATATTTTATAATTAAATACTCATAATCTAATTGGTTTAAATCAATGGTCCAACCCATTCACAATTATATATAATTGTTAAATTCCAATTCACTACCATCAATTCAAATTATAACTTCTCATCTAACCATTAAATTTAGATTACCATTTCTCACCACAAGAGCATTCATGGTCAAGTTCAAATAAAGTAATCCCTAAATGAAATATCGTTTTTCTATGGTTTAAGGCATGTTAAATGGGACATTAAACTATAAAAAACCCACAAAAATACTAAATATTCTCTATTATACCAACACACGACATTCCTTCACACTTAAATCACATTAAAAAAGTAAAAATTCTATGGATTAGGCTTAGTTACCACCTACATTATGCTTAGATAATCCCACACAATGAGTGGTGGCCACTGGTTTGGCCTTAATAAGAAGAAAACAAGAATATAGAAATATTCCATGAAAATATGACATATTAGATTAATAGACGGAGTGAAAATGATCTATTAAGATAACAAAATTGTGATGGAAAAAGTACTCATAGGCTCACTATAATAACTTGATTTAACCCATCAGTAGATGAAATGAACAAGGACCAAGGTATATCCACTAAAAGAAGAATAACGGGAGGGAGGTATGTATGAGGGTTCTACCATACCCAAAGGGTTCTAAAATCCCATGTAAGAAGAATAAGGTTTGGCCCATTTAAAATTACGTAGTTGTTACCAACATAAAAGGTTCCCATGTGTCTACCATCCAGCCTGGGATCCCAGAAACCCTCCCGATATACTTCTATAGAAACTAACTAGCCAGTGTCCCTATACTGGGCAGCTTTTGTGCTACATCATCATGTTATATCCCCAGTTATATTTCTTGAACCCATGGAACACATTCAGCATACCCCCAACCCTTAAACACGTTGTTTTAGGAATGTTTTATGAGGCTTAATAAAACATTAAGCAATTTATACTCCAAAGATCATATGGGTTATTAAAGTTAATTATTATATCATGAGTGATAATTTATAAAATAATATTTCTAATTTGATTTTTTCAAGATAAACTATTATTTTTCATTAAGTGTGCAATATATATTTATTTTATTGTTCTATTAGGAAAAACAAGAAATTTTTTTATTTATATAATGAATATTTTTATGGTATTCACACGTAACTAATAGTTTGGTGATTTAATCATAGATGTCTAATTAGGTAATCAATGAGGAAATATTAAATAAAAGACTCACACCCAATTATGGAAAAATAATTTTTTTCAAGTATAACTAATAGTAATTAACATGTTATACCCCAAAGAGTTTTTTGTCTCTTTGAGTTAAAACACTAGGAATACTGATAAAATTACTTATCATGTTTTAATGAAATTAGCCTTTATAAATTAAGGTATTCCACAAATATTTTAGAGTTATTTCAGAGACATAAGTTTGAAAAATTCTAAGGTGAATCTTGAGGTAAATTCATTAAATCCCTTTAATAAATTTTAGTAATGGTAGATTAAGGTAATGAATTCAATTGATAAAAGATATAAGATCCTCTATGAAGGTATGTTAGATAATATCTTAACCATTTATTCATAAATCACTAAATATATGGTAAAGTTTTTTCCTAAACACACAATACCTTATTCTCATCATATAGATAATGATTGTACATAATATATAGATGGGGATTCTTATAAATATTTCAAGTCATACATGATTCCATTCAGGACATATCTCATAAGATAGCAGCATAAAAAACTAACCATATGAAAACTAAATTGACTAATTGATATCATATGTTATGATATAATGCAAGACAATTATTTCACATCTTATGATGTTTTCATGAGAATAATTTGTTAACTTAGCAAGTATTAAAATGTAAATAAATGGAACCACAAATATTATCTTAATTAATTATCCAATAGCTATTGAGGATATTAACATCCCCAAGATAGAAAGGATTTAATCATACCAACAACATTTCTATAAATAAAGTACATATATTTTGAGATAGTTAGGTTAGCGAAGTCTATTGATGGAGTTTCACCTAAATATTAAATTTTAATCATATTGTGAACTTTTATCTATGATATTTTACAGGATTTTAGGGATGATAAATAAGAAAAAGTATATACGAGATAATATTATCTCTTAAGGGTTTTTTATCGAAATGATGTCATAGAATTTAGATCATCTATAGGTATTGTGGTGGGATCAAAAGCTATAGACATATCTTGGAAAAATAATTTTTTTCAAGTGAGTCTAACAAGTGAGTTGTTATTAGTTGGATCTAGTGAATGTAGGAGTCTATTTTGAGTTGGTTCCTTAAAACCGACAACTATTTACATTCAATTACCAAAATATTCATCGTTTTGAATATAAATTTTTAACTTATCATATATTTGTCATTATTATGTGTGAAAATGAATGTGATGGTGTCCTTATAATATTTTTCACACTAAAAGGTCATCACAGTTCCATGCTTTCATTTGAACCTTGAAGTATAATAACAATATTCTTAAATATATATTCTATAGACAGGTGATATATTTTGATGGGATACAAATAAAATAGGTTATCAAGGTTATTGGGAGTATAAATCATTGAGACTTATTCTCATGATGTTTATACTTGGTAATCTCCAATATAAGGAGGCCATGAGAACTTGAACCGCTAGTAGGAAATCCATATTTATATGTTTTATCGGATGTTCCTCTATAAAAATATGTGTAATGGTCCTTAGGATTTATGATTTTTATCAATTTATATGATGATTTATGCACTTTGATGAATTTTCATAAATCTCGAAGATAGATGTTCATGGGAAATCTTGGTATATTGCCTGTGTCATGACTCATATTGTATTAATGAATAATGTGAGAAAATAATTTTCACTTATTTTTATTAATGGAAATAAATATCTCAAAAACATTAATGGGAATAGATCTACTTAATTAAGTTTATGGAAATGGAATTATATCAGCAATTTCATATATGGAAATTCAAATAAAGTTACATTGAGCACATAGAATGATGACACCAATATGAATCCTTCTTGATTACAGATATCGAGTCAAGTGGATTATATTACAATGTGTGCATTCATATCTAGTTATTTCCATTGTATACTTTGACTTATTTATTTATGGGTGAATTGGATTATTCCACAACACTAACCATAGATTTTCGGCAATATATCTTTATACCACTGAGAAAGGAACTAGAGGATCACACACTATATATATTCATAACCTCGGTTAAATTATATATTAATTTAATATTTTAATATAATATTATTCTTATAAGTGGTTTAATAATTATTCCTTATTAATAGATCAGAAATATTTAGCCACAAGCTATTTAAGAGGAGTCAAATAGTTAATAATTATTTATATGATGTTTTATTAAATATAATATTTCTTAAGTTATTATAAAATATTATTGTGGTATTTATTTTTATAATTAAATGGTTATTATTCATGGTTGGATAAATATATTGGAGAAATGGTGAGTTGAGTTAATGGTTCATTGAGAAATTATATATTAATTATTATTCGATTAAATTTTAACTTATTTATTCAAAAAATGGTATTTATTTATCCATGAGTTTAGATAATTTAAATTAAATATTATTATTATTATTATTAACTAGTCATGATGTTCCATATGAATTACGAAAATCATAACGGTCCATGGGAAGTTATTATTCTCTAACTCTGGATCTATATAAACCTGATTGTATCATTCTAAACCCTAAGGGTCATTGTGTACAATGAGTTCTAGAGAGAAGCCTCTTAATCCCTAAATAGACCTTCCTCTAGAACATTCCCAATAATGGAGAGTGATCCTCCTATTACAACTTCTCAAATAATTCGAGAAAAAATAATCCTTCTACCTCAAAATGATTCTTTTGGTGATCAATAACAAATTATGAAAGAGTTATAGTCTTTCATTCTAGTACCCTGGGATTTAGAAATTGGTGTTTGGAGGTTCAAATAGTATGTGTGGATCACTTCTTGATGGATTATTCCTGGGAATCCTCTCACTATAGTGATATTTTTCCAAGAAGTCTTCTAAATAATATTTAATGAATAAATACTTCCAACATAAGGTAATTCATAATCCATATAAATTACTTATAAAATATATGTGATGATCATGTCTTATAAATTATGGATTTTCAATTCATCTAATTCAAATGATAAATATAAAGAATTTTATTAATTTACATCATTACTTTTCTCTAAAACATTCACTGTTAAGTGTTGTAGAGTTGGGATTGTGCCTATTATAAGGGATACCTATGTATCCCATTGAAGGTAATCCAAAATCACATAGTTTAGTGTTATACAATGAGGCATGTCATGCCTTTCTGGGTGATGCGACAAGGATCATATACATTACTTTTAAGATTATACATACATGACTATTGTTTTTATTTTTCAGGTCATGAAATCAGGATCAATCATTAAATTTGTAAGGTCATGCATTTAGGACCGATGAGTTTCCTTTTAAGGTCATACATATAGGACCATCAAGTATTATATTTTAAGATTATATGACTTCTAAGAATTTGTATAATTGTAAAGTCATGTGAAATGGAATACTATATGTGAGTTCCTAGAAATTGTTTAGTGTGGGACTTACACCTAAGAGGCCCTTTTTTTTGAACTAACATATGGTCTAGATAAATCTAGGTTGTGGTATACACTAGGTTGGATGCCCTGTAGGTTTTTCTACTATCCATTTATAACTAGACATGGAAGGGTGATTGAACACGTGAGTGATATAACCTAGTAAAGAATAGTTGGAACATAAATTGGATCAACATACCATATATATATATATATCATTGATTGGACTATGATATCAAATTTAAAAAGGAAAACAAGTGATTAGTGAACATGGAGGTGATCCAAAACAGCCATAATAGAGGATGTGGGAAATTTAGATCAAGAATATCTCATTAAGTAGACACATGAGTAGAACAGATGAATGGTAGATATGAAAACCAATATATAGTTTATAGAATGAGTGTCTTGATTTACATAATGTTTCACCAGTTTTCTAAATCTATAAGCCCTCAATATCAAATTAATACAAGATTGATTATATTTTAAGGATCTTACTAGTTAGAGAGGATAGTCGTGGGATATATGTTACATGATTCCTAATTCCCATTATAGAATGAATACATTATTGAGGGAACCACTTGAATGTTTATTGTTAACTAGTCTTATAAATGAAATTTTTAGAGGAGGACATGATGGAATGGGATTCAAGAATTTATGACTTGGGAATGAGGATGTTGGTACAATATTTTGGCCATTGAAAAGTCTCCAACACCCAAAGGGGGGTAATTATTTAGAGGGTTACCTTATATCAAATAATATATATAGATTCACCATTAGAGAGAAGGTAAAATTTACAGTAGGAAGAAATAAATTTTCATAAGATTTGGGTTTCTTGTGAATGAATGGGTCCATATTAGGTATAGAGGATTATGGCTGGCCACCACATAAGTTTGTTTTGGTGGGAATACCCTCTATGAATGTTTTATAGGGTACGCTTGTCAAAATAATTTTATATGAATGATATGGGTAAACTTTTATATTAAAGAGACATTACGATAAGGTTTTCACATAGGAGTCTCCTCCCACATAGTACTTGGACCTAGATCCAACCTAAGGGAATTCTTCAACAAATTTTATAATGAATAGGCATGGGTCAAAAATAAATTATTTCTCAAACTCATAGATCCATAATATTATAGGTATATTAAAGAGTAGGTAAATGTGTCGATATATATGAAAATTCTTATAGATTCTCACCAGTAAATTTTGGTTCTAAATATCAGGTAAAATTTTATTATTCGAGTAAGAATATTTCTTCTTCTTCAAAAACAATGGTGAAAACACATATGATCTTAGAGTCCACATAGTAATTTTAACTCTCTATATCAAATGAATAAAGATTCATATAAGAGGATAGAGGGAGTGTAGGACCCATTTTTCTATTTAAATTAATGAGAATCCTGTATAATGCTATCATGATATATTGCTGGGACACATAATGTTTCATTTGGCGCATAGGAACATCATGTTGTGGCCAAATACAACAATTATACTTTATAATTAATTAATGAAAATAAAACACATCATTCGACCATAAAATATGGTAATATGTATAATTATTACAGAGTCATATAATTTTTTACGTGATATACACTCTTCACTTATACTAAAAAGAATCCCAGTTAAAAATAGACATAACTTTTGATTTTTAATTCAAGTTTGGCTCTAGGAGATATAAAATAAAAGTTAAAATAATGGTTTTCCCCTTGTATACTATTTATACCAATAAAATAAGTTTTTCTTAGCTAAAATACATCTAAACAGTCTTGAAAATAATATCCAATGATTTAAATAAAATCTATAGTATTTTATCAATAATCTGTTATCACCACTATGCCACTAAATTGGGAAATGTGTTGGAATCATATTTATCCCCCAATGTATTAGAAAGAGAGAAAAACATGTGTAACCCTTTTATTTATTTTATAATAACTAGGATATATTTTTGGGAATTCTTTTTCTATGTCATATAGATAAATATAATATCATTAATTTCCTGAAAGTGTGTGGAAAATATTTTTTGTTACTATAACCAATATAAATTATAGAAATAAATTAGAAAAATAATCACCAATGACATAATTTATGCCATATAGTTCCCATGGATTATCTTTTGTATTTAATGTTAGATATTATTAACCATAAAAGTTAGTTAAAAATGGAGTATTATGATATTTTGGTTACACTTAACTAGGAAACCCTAAGTGTTAAGACAATCTTGGAATAGTGTTAAGTTGATCCAAATTTTGGATAAAGATAAGGTGTTATCTAAGAAATCGTTTCACTAACATATCTAATATAATTGATAAATTAATATACCTAAATATGTATAATTAAAATAAAAACTAAATTAAACACAAAACATAGTGAAATATGGATCTTAAACCACAAAAGGTAATAATGTAAGTGGTCATTATTTTAGTGGGAGTACTCTCACTAGAGTTTCTTGATAGGAAAATATAAAGAATAATATTATCCCATAGATAATTCTTTTTAATTGAGTATAACATGTTTCATGATTATCATTTTGAGGTCACTTATAGGTATAACCTATAATAAAACTCAATAATTGAATCTAATGTTGAGAAGTTTTCTCAAAGATAAGTATATAAATCATTGTGAATTTAACGTTATAGAAAATAAATTTTCTAGTTTTTATTCTTGAATATTGAATATCATGTATATATCAAATATTTTTTCTAATAAAAATTTAATCAAAAAAATTAGTAATTAATGAAAGGGGAAGTATATATTAGTGTAGGAAATAGATAAATATTTGTTTCAATGGAAGTAGGCGTGTATGATTTTCATCTTCTCAGTGGATTATTACTGCAATTACATAATTTTTATTCTGTTCTATCCATGGGAAAAAATTGAAATTTTTATCTTATTTAGACAAGATTTTATTTTAATTCATTACTAAGAATAATATTTTATCATTATATGTAAATTAAATGATTTCTAATAGTGAGAATACAATAAATAATATATATATTCTAGATATGGATAATACAATTTATAAAATTCAAGATAAGAGGGTAAAGTTATTCTATTCTAACACTAATTATCTTCGACATTTTCACCTTGTACATATTGACAATAAACTTATTCATAGAATCTATAAAAATATATTATTGGACTAATTATATTTTTATTTATTTAAAAAATGAATCTTATTTATTATTTAAACTTAATAAAACACCTTTTAGTGGTAAAGGTTAAATATTTTGGGGACTATTTAACCTAGTAAGTAGTGATGTGTGAGGACCAATTCGTACTCAAGAAAGTATATATTTTAAATACTTAGTAACTTTTATTAATGATTTAAGTCGGTATAGTTATGTTTTATTGAGAAAAAAAGAGTTTGAATCATTAAAATGTTCAAGGAATTTAAAAATGAACTATAATATAAACTATGTGAAATTATTAATATTTCTTAATAAAATCATAATGGTGAATACATAAGACAATACATTAATGATCGGCTCAAATATTGAAGAATGTTTTCACAACCCACTCCACCTAAAATTCAATAATGGGATAGTGTGACTAAAAGTTGGAAATGTAAATTAGTAGACATTGTTTTATTGATAATGATTCACTGAAATATTCATATTTACTTTTTGGAATATAATATATGAACTATTTATTTCTTATTAAACCATGTTTTATCTAAAGAATTCATAACGTCGCCATATGATATATGGATTATAAAAAATCTCAATATGTATTTTTCAAGGATTTGGTGCTATGTTCAATACATGAGACATATGGTTTCAGATAAACTAAACCCCAAAAAGGATATGTTATTATTTATTGGTTATTTTTTGAGATATTTAACTTGGACAAGTGTGTGAGCATTAAATAGGAAGGTTTCTTGAGATGCAAGATGACTTAGTCCCACAAGATGTTTTGGAGGTTGAATTAACTCAAAATATATATGAACCATAATGTTATAATAGTATTGATTAGGATATTAATATATATATATGTATTTATTATGGTGAATGATGAAGTAATTTTCATAGACTATGAACCTAATTCTGACCAATGATATATCAGGAGTTCATATTTTAAGAAATGAATTGACACCACAAAGTATGAAATGAAATCAATGTACACTAACCAAGTTTGGAACATGGAGAATTCACAAGAAGGTGTGATAAAAATTTGGTGAAAGTTGTTTTTTTAATAAAACTAACATGCATGGTATAGTTTCAATATATAAATACCATTTTATAGAAAAAGACTACAAAAAATCATGGTATTACCTAAGAAGAAAAAATTTCTCCAATAGAGATGATAAAATCCATTATAATTTCTCTATCTAGATAACTCATTTTTATTGTGAGATGTATCATACAGATGTCGAAATCTCTTCCATTAAAAAAATTTATTGAATACATGAATATGATACAACCTAAATCTTTTGAAGTTACAAATGAGAATGTTAAAGTTAACAAGTAGAATCAATCAATTTATGGATTAAAGAAATATTATCATGTTTGGAGAATATGGTTTGATGATGTCATCAAAGAATTTAGTTTCTTTAAAAATGTATATGATTCGTGTGTTTATATACATATTACTATGATAACTATCGTATTTTATATGTTGTATTCATATTACATACTTCTTACTTAAAATGATATCCCATCTTTATACATAGTAATATATTGGTTCTAAAATGTTTCTTGACAAAATCAATGGATAATGATTCCTATATACTTTGTAAGAATATATATATAAGGATAAATTCAAGAGGATTTTTAGTCTGAGTGAAAACATATATATTGGTAAAATTATAAATAATTATAGTAAGTGAACTCTGTTAATTGATCTTTAACAGTGTTTCATGGAACGAATATGATGAATATTAAAGATATTTGAAAATAGTTTCAAAGGCTAGATATGATTCCTTATTCATCCATTATATGATCTATCATGTAATTCATGTTATGTACTCTACTAGTTTTTTCTTATGTTTTCAAAAAAATGGGTCAATATAAATCATATCCTAGTGAGAGTCACTTGATTTCCATAAATAACATCCTTAAGTATTTCCAAAGAACTAATGATTTTTATTGGTCATTAGAGGTGAACATCAGCTTGTTATAAATGGTTACATTGATTCTAGCTTCCAAGGATACAAAGATGATATGAAATCACAATATGGAGTCATGTATTTACATAATAGTGTTGCTATCAGTTATAAGTGATCTAAAAAGACAACTATGGTAGAATCAACAATAAAGTCATAATAAATCAGTATATCAAACACTACAAATAAAGATATTTGGATCAAGAAGTTCACCATTGAACTTATTGTTATTTCTAGAATTTGGGTTGAAAATTGAGATATAATATCATAAATATGGTGTTACTACTCTATAAAGGAACCACGATCTCACCAATGATCCAAAAACATCCTTATTAAGTAACATTTTATCCAATAGATAGTTAATAGGGGTGAATTAAAGATATTTTGGTTGTTATAGTTGAAAATATAATTGATCCATTGAAAACCCCATGACCACAACAAAATTATGACGGTCATATTGAATTTATAGTTATTAATACATGAGTGATTGGATGTAAAAGTTTTAAAACATTTCATGCTTTTTTAGTTAATTTTAATTGTAAATTATCTTTCATTCATGTATGTTGTAAAATTATTAAAAATGAACAGTATAATTCTAATTAAACATAAAATTATGACTTTGACTTGTCCATAATTTATGATCACCAAGATGTAAAATGGGATGTGAAGATATGATTATTTTATTATGAGTATAAGTCTTGTATATCATGTAGAGAAGAATTGATAATAATTATGAATTATTATTTTAACTAACCATATATAGTATAGTACAAGTAATTTTATATTGTAATTGATATATTTATTAGTATATACTTTATATAGATCCCCAAAACATGTGTCTGAAAAGATACAAAACATGAGAACCTTTATACTATAATATAATTCATTCTCTATCCTTAAGGTCAAGATAATTATGGGTGGTTGGGTATATTATTGAGCATGTCTTTAGTTTTGTAAACTATGATGGTATTTTTTCACTTGCATGAAAATAAAATACATTTGGTTCTTCTATTTATCATTTGATCAAATTCATTTCCACTCTTAGATAAGTGAAATTCTATGCGTTTATTTATTATGATGATTGACATGTGGTGTAATCATTTGGTATGATCAATCAACACAAAGAATCAAAAAATTTATAAGTTGAAATATACTAGATTAACAAATTATATGTCTAGTGGTCACTAGATGTCATGAAAAGGAGGTTCTATAAGTATACATATAACGTATTAGATATATCTTACCATGAACATGTTAATATTTTTTGTTCCAAACATGAAGTGGAATCCCCAAAACGGGAATTCAATATTTCTCACCAGAGATCAATGAAATTGTATCCTCTTCAATTAAGCGTAGCCTGGTTACAACCCAAGGATCTTTACATGAATAATTTAAGAACAAAACATGAATAGTAGAAATACCTCTTTTGATCTAAATCTGATTTCAAAATCCACTCATAATCAATGATCATTACATGATGGATCCAAATTAGAATACCTCTATATGATCCATGTGTTCTTCAAAAGCCTATAAGAGTTTTGATCATCCGAATATGGGTGCTATCATGGAGTTCCAATGACGTATTCAACATTCCAACAATCACCACTACTTCATTCCATTGATCTGTAAAGGTTATTTTCAATCGATTCCTTGGAATGAGCGCTTCTCTCTCTAGGAAGAATGAGATAGGAGAGAGAACCTTTGGATATCATGTGATGAATAACATATTTAATGGGACCCTCTCCTCCTATTTATAGTGGGGTTCCAAAATACTTGAAAAAGTTTCTCGGTCCATGAATATTTATTACCCACTATAATCAACATCTTATGATTACTTTACTAATTCCTAAATATAATTTATATATCTATCACTTATATTATATTAACTATATCACATGATAAATAGGTTTCATTAACTTGACTCTAAATTCAAGAAAATATTAAATGAACCATGCATATTAAAATAAGATTCATTCATATGTTATTTCTCTTTATTTACTTTAAAACTAGTAAATAATTTAATAAATAAATTAAATATCAATTATTTTGAACTTGACTAATATTAATTTATTTATCCCTTTGTGATTGTGTACTCTCAAACATATCCTGGACCCCAGGGTGTGTCCCACCATGTGCCAAACTTCAATTTGTCATAATAGGGTAGACTTTGGAATAAATTGTTGTGAGTGACCCTCTAGGACCTTATAAAGATAGTAGTGAATATTATTCATAGACTATGAGTAGAATCTAGCATCCCATCAAGTCCCCTTAATATATAAAGAGTATTTGGTGAAATAGAAACCTTCCTATGAACACATATTGTGTAATATAATTTCTTTGTCTTGTGATATCTCATAAACTAGGATGCACACTTTGTGTCGTCGTCCTTTATTGCATTATTATTAATTGACTTTACAATATAGACTTACCTTCTTCTACCATGGCCATGTATTTAATAAAGGTATTTGTATCCTGATCATTCATTCCCAATATATCTCTTCCTATTAGAAGTGATAAATTCTATCTTGATTATTCAATCAATGTCATACCCCAAATGAGGCACCCAAAGCAAGCTAACTCACTACACTATCAATTTCATATTTTTTTCCTTGCATCAAAGTACATGATCAAATGATAAAAATAAATAACAACATCAATTCTATATTCCATTACAATTGTTCACAGATAGGAACAATCAATAATACCTAAAACATGTGGTGTTCCTATTGGTGGTTCAGTCTTCATGATCTCATATACTTGATATGACCAAGTGGGAACTTCATGATAAGAAGAATCAATTATTATGGGCCCCCAACATCGGATAGTCATAAATCATTTGTGTCTACTCAAAATGATTTATCGAGACAATATAATATATTTTTAATATGAAATAAACAATATCTAAAGGTTCTCATTGTTGTCTGGGAACTTCTATAACCTTTTGATGTGACAAATAATATAAGTACATTACCATGAAAATAGTGGATGTAGGGATATAAACATAATAATGGTATGTTTAAATCATGCATAAATAATTGTATACATGCTAAGGTAAGAAAAAGTAATATTTAGTCAGTTCTTGGGAACCCTCTATTACGACACCACCACTTTACCAAGATAAAACATTCTAATGAACCTTGTTTACTTAGTTTCCTACATAAAGTCAATCTCTAGATAATTAATTTCATTATATTCTTAACTAAAAATAAAACCAATAGATGTTTTCCATATGTTACAAATAATATTATACAAGAAAAAATACGGCTCTCCCACTAACCTAATGTCGACACATATAAAAAATTTATTCTGAATGAATATTATATGATCTATTTTTTTTTAATTCAATATGAAACTGGATCTCAGTAACACACACTTATTATTTACATTCTATGGTGTCACCAACTATTTTTGTTTTTGTTTTATATACACCTTCCACAAAAATCAGTCTTAAAATCTAGTAAAAAATTAATGATCTTATAAAGTAGATTTGATAAGAAAAATTCTTCTGGATTTACATGTAACAACTTGGTATAAACAATCGAGCATTATTGGTACCAAAATTATTCCATCCATGTATAACAATACTTAAATACCCATTTTAGTATTCAAAATAACTTATCCATCATATATATTTATATAATATCCTAAAAACATTGAGGATAATTATTTTAGATGGAAATTGTGTTTCTCTTGACGGAAGATTATTTATATCCTAAAATACTCATTGCGTATAAAAATATGTTTTCATGATAGAATGGATTTATATCATACTATAAATCATATGATATCCATTTATCATTATAGTTGACATATTGTTATAGGATAAAGTTTTTATTTGTCATGCAAGTCTTGAAAATTAATGTATGTTCTGCAAAGCATATAAATCTAAAAATTGATGTTCCTTTTACTTACATCATGATGCCAATGTGTATAAGGAAATGTGTGTTTAGGAATTACCCCCCGATGAATTTTATTGACAAATGTTTCCTCCTAAGATTCATAATCAGTCCTCCTTACTAATATTATATAATTTGATGTATAATAAAAAAATATGTGTTTAAGAATTACTCCATGCTGCATTATTAGGATCGATGAATGCTTAGTCAAGATGTTCTTCAGTACACCATCCTGATGAAACTCATATCTTCTTACCATGCATATAACATAAATCGTTTATACATTCATTGAAACTCATAAATAAATATTATTACATGTATAAATTTACCATTGGCATAATATTGGAATAGTTTACACTCTCTAGATGACCATGTTCAGAAAGCATTATGGCGTACCTTTCATTTTTAAAGGATTATTTTTCAAAACTAAATAAGTAATAGTGTCAATAATACCAAAGGTCTTTAAATCCAAAAAGTATAAAATCTTAATGGGTATATCCTTGAAAAATACTTCGTTTTTCTTGAAAATTAATTATATTTCCACAATTGGTTATATAATTCATACTTTTTATATTCATTAGTTATTTCCAATGATTCAAACTGAACTATAAATTGAGTATTAAACAACATAAAAAATCATTCCAAAATGGAATAATGTCTCCTTATGTCCCAAGCTAACCAGAGATAAATGTTTTGTTTATACTCAATAAATTTTCTACTTAAACCATTTACTTTGAAATATAGAAGTTTTGTACATATCACCACTGACATAGAAACCATCCTTTATCAGCCACTTGGAGAACACACCTAAATTATTATAATGTATCTTTTATTGCATGGTTATTATATTTAAATACAGAAATGTGATAGGCATGTTTTATTTAATACCAATGAGTTATTACATAAACATTATATCAAATTAAATAATATACCTTGAGAAGAATTGATCACTTACTTCTTCAATTTAGTTCATTACATTTAAACTTCCATAAAATTATCTCATGATATGTGATAAAATAACATCTTATGTGATAACCAACCTATTTTTTCTTAAAAGGAAACTGTGAAGGTGTATTTGATGTCACACATTCAACTATGCTTTGTCTCTTTATGTTTCAAGTTGTTCAATGTGAGAACTAATGATTGTTATTTCTTTATATTATTATCAAGTTGGTGAACCTTACCTAATGGTAATGAAGCGATTTCTCGGTGTTGTTCATTTTGTAATCTTAAAAAAAACTGGGGTATATTGGTAAATAGGATACAAAAATGTGATGTGTTAAAACTCCATGATCTATCTTTCAATTTACACATATCCATTTTAATCATTATCCCATTCATATCATTATTTACTTTCTCCTCACAGGAATCTCAGAGATGATACTACTTGTGAAGTCATCCATGTCCTAATGTTGTATCTGAAACTCACATTAGACAATGATAATAGTATTATGACATAACCATCTGATTCCACATAAATTATTCTCTTATAAGAATTTTTCTCACCCTCGATTTCTGAGGTGGATTAATAGGTATTGGGTACTTTAGAAACTTGAATTTCATATATCGTATTACTATGAAAAAAGAGAAGATACAACTCTTGGAAATTCATTTTAATTTTGATATTTACTTTTTGCATAATTAATCATACTATACATGAGGTATTACATTTCATTTTCTTTGAAAACAAAATATATTATATTAATACTTTTATCTTTATTATTGATTAGACATTACTGATTAGTTTAATTGTTAAATGTCTTAGAATATATTATCAAACTCTAGCAACCCTCTATACTAGTATCAGAATATTTTGTTGCTTGATTATTCTAGTGTAAAGGATCCTGGAAACTTCTCTTCACAGTGTACAATATATGGAAATGCCACTACTCGTAGGGTTTTAGGGTAGTCTATTTATTGGACAACCATATTAATCCGTAGCTCCTTGATCTATTGAGTCATTCCCTAGCTTAAAAAATCATAAATACGATTTACTGAAAACTTACCTCTAGAGTTAAAACAAGTTAGAATTGGATACTTATTTACTTCCAACATCAATTAAGGAAACTCATCACTCTCATCAGAACTCCCTGATAGTAGTAGGAACCCTCAACTTTGGGTGATTAACACCTCATACACCTAGTTGTGTTCAAATTCAAACGACAGAAGGAGTTTTTTAATTTATATTTCATCGAGGGTTTATTATTACTTGATGAAATGAAATAATTTTCTATCTCATAAGTACGTACTATGTGATCTCAATCATAATTGACCGTTTAATATATAGAAAACAATCATGTCACCTTTTCATTTTATCTATGAATTCTTTCTTATTATTTTATTTGATCATTCATAAAAAATATGTTTTAATAAAATAGTAAACCATGTACAAATAAATTTAAAATACATGATCATGATACAATACTAATGGTTGATCCATTTATTGAAAATGGATCAATATAAACCAAATTGCTAACTCTTTGAGTTGAAACACATGTGACTCAAGTTTCATCACTTACCCATCCAATGTGTCAAAATCTAATATGGTGTGTTTCCAAATATTGATGCAAACAATATCACTTTATGTCCTTTTAATTATAAAAAAAATACTCTAATTATGGGGAGGGGTACAGGGGAATGCAAAGTATGGATGAAAACATTTATTTGGGTGTGTGGACCCTTATATATATGACAACATATAAGACTATTTTCAAATAATAATTTATTAAATGATTATTACAAACATGCATTTTAATAATTTAATAAATAAACAAACACCATAGATGAATTAGTCAGTCTATGGATCATGATCCATCGGTTTGGATTAAACTCTCATATATAAATTATTTTCATATTCAAAAATTATACTTGAAATAATTTTTGATGGAAAATTTTAATGAACTAAAATAATTCATAATTATTTAAATACAAACAAATTAAGTCATACAGTACCATTAATTAATTTAGTTTTATTTAAAAATTCAACTTAATTTTGAAATATTAATTTTTAAATTATTTATTTTATATATATATATATATTCCAAAATCATACATAATTAATAAGTAAGAGGCCTCACGATAGTGGCAGAGCATGGTTGAAGGCTTACCAGAATTGGCAAGGGGACTTGGCAATGTTGGAAAGATCAGTTCTGAGGGTGGCTGCTGATGGACGAGTGCATGCTACAAGGGTTGTGTTGGCTGAGTAGGATGTGGTGGTGGGTTGCGGCCAGAGGGGCTCACCATGGAGGAGGGGAAAAGGAGCCAATCTCTATATAATTTCATTTATATATTTATATAATTTCGTGATGTTATAAAATCTGACATAGCCTCGTAGACACCTTAACCCCCCCCCCATAGTTTTTTGTCTAAAAATTTTCTAAAGCTATGTCAATAGTATTTATTTTATTTTTCACTACCTTCCATCAACATGTCCACATACAATTGTAAAACGTTTTTTAAATAAAAATTTCAAAATAATAATTTTTACGCTTAGAGAAATTTTTTGTTTTCTATAATTATACGATTCAGTGGAATGATCCCAAGTTGGATTTTACTCTTCTAGACGCCAGATAATTATTCGACATCTATATTCACTAAAAATAATTCACACCATATTTTTATTGTATAAAAATATCATTTAAGATATATATATTCATAAAAATTAAATACACATAAAAAAAAATTTCAATTCATATTTGAAACCCCATATGGTTACAGAATGTTCATTCGGGATCAAATTGAAATGTTTTTGGCGGCATTAGGATCAAAAAAACATCATCTTACAAAGTTAATTCAATTTTTATTTCTTATTGGGTGAAAATTTTCACATGTTCTTCTGATACAAATTTGTGGTTTTGAGTGCACAATGGAAGCCCTGAAAAATATAAATTTAAAAGATTTTACTGTTGATTGATGTAACTATATCATCTCTGATGAATTGACGCCTTATTACAACCCGAGAATCATCAAATGAATATCTTAAAAAAATTAAAATGAATAAATACATATTTCAATCTAAAATTATTCCCAAAATCCTCACATCACGAGTGATTGTTTCTTGAATGATCTAATGTCGAATCCCTCATAATCGCCCAAACATGCTTTAAAATCTTGCAGAAGCATTGATTGTTTGAATTTGGTTACTAGAATAGAGTTTCAAAGACACCTTCTATATCCGGGAGTTCACTTATACTCCATTCCAGCAATATGAGAATGGTTTTTAAATTGAATCATTAGAACGAGTGCTTCTCCCTTTAACAAGTAAGAAGTAAGATATAAAAACCCTAGATATCATGTGATCAATAGTACGTCTCATCAGAGCCTATCCTATTATTTATAGAGGGGTTCTAAAATACCCAAAAAAGGTTCCAGGCCCATGGATATTTATTAACCACTGTGATCAAAAACATATAACTACTTTTTTGTGTTAGAAATATCTTTTATATGTCTATCACAGACTTAAAATATATTAAATATATTATTTGACAAATTTCATTCATTAACTCAACTCAAAATTTCTGCAAATATTAAATAAAACTTTAATATTAAAAAAATATTTTTTCTGTATAACATTTCTTGGAATTTACATTAACTTATGTAAATACATTTAATAAATATATTCAATATCAATTACTGCAAACTTGAATTATATTAATTTATTAATCCCATTAGGATCCTGTATCAATACTCCAAATATGGCCTTTATCAGTGCTAGAAAATTCCATTTACAGCGCTAAAAACACTGTTAATATCAGCGAAGATAATTGGGGGTCCCTTTTATTAGTGCTAAAAAAGAACTGATAAAGACCCCTTTTATCAGCACTAAAAACGCTGATAAAAGGGGTCTTTTATCAACGTTAAAGAAATCACTGATAAAAATTCAAAAAAATCATTAAAAAATAAAAAAAATTCTCCAATTTGAGGAGGGTCTTCAACAGTGGTTGAATCCACCTTCAACAGCTCACCCTATCCCGCACTCCCCAACCAGCCCCCCCTATCCTTTAATAGTTCCCCCACCCCCTTTAATAACGTTAGCCCTTAATTCCACCAGCACGTGCACCCTGCCTCCCACTGGATTCAAACTCAAGACATGTTACCTACACGCCTAAGCCTTTACCACTCCACCATATTTATTTTCTCTTCATTTATTAATATATCTGTTTATATATATGTATATATAGTTATATTTACACATATATTAATATATATATTTATATTAACATATATATATTTATAATAATATATATATATATATCTGTGTGTGTAGTTATATTAATATATATATATATATATATAGTTATATTAATATATATATACATCGATATATTAATATATATATATATAGTTATATTTATATATTAATATATATTTATAAGATCGGTTTTAAATACATTTATAAAATATGATTTTGTTTATGTGTTCATAAATAAATAAATACATATATATAATACACACAGACACACACATATTATATTCATATCTGTAAGTTTAATTATACATATTAATTTATATTTACAAATATTTTGTATTAATATGTATATACATTTTTTTAGAATATATAGATAATATATATCAATTTTTCAATAATGACACATACAAACCCATATATATATACACGTGCACATTATATAGGTATATAAATATTCATATATTTTTATTTTAAATAAAATAGAAATTATTTTCTATTTAGATAGAGATTATATATTGAGAAATATATTTTATATGTAAATAAGTTTAATTATTTATTTATAAAATTAAATTTTTATGAGTGAATATATAAAAAAATATATACCATTATATATTTGATAACGGAGGTGGTGGAGGATGAACAGATAGGCAGATCATAATTTACAGTTGTCTGAAAAATCAACAGACATGAAAAAAGTGCTAGAAATGGGGGCTTGAAAAACCTAACCAACCGCAGAGTCACTGAAACGAGCATAACAACTAATCTGGGTAGCTCTGTGAAAAGTCAAACAAAATCTCATGGAACAAAATATGATATAACATGTGTAATAGGAAAAATAGACACACGAATCAGGTGTTATTGCCGTTTTACGGAAAAATTGATAGGGCACTGGACACGGAAATAATGTTTTTGAGGCCTTATGATGATTTTTGGGGGTTTTAGGGTCCAGGAAATGACTGAAACTTTTTTTGAGTCATCTTTTTTGTATATTTCTTCAGTTACTTTCATTTGATATGTGGTAGATCCCAAATGGACACCTGGAGCGAAAGTTATGGTCGTTTGAATTTTATGTTTTTTGGGAGTTGTATAACTGATATATTTTCTGTTTATTTTATCTTATCATGGTTTCAATTAGACTTGGTCCTCACTCATCTCACTAGGTTTGATTTTACTGGCTACGGAGATCAAACGAACACCCAGAGAAGAAGTTATGACAATTCTAGTGAGTTTCGGGTTTCTTATATTTTTAGGCACTAGGAGGGTTTCTCAATTTCAAACGAAAATAAATTCTGCTCCGGGAGTCATTTTTTTCTCTACCACATCTCAAATAGAGACTTGTGAAAAGATACACACTCTAGTGACCACAGGAACCCCTTTTCACATTTTTCAAGGCCCAAAAATGCCAAAAATCCCTCCAGAACCTCATAAGTTTGGCTCTGGGTGTCTATTTTTCAACTTCAACACCTTCTAATATTCTTCAAGGCACCAAAAGGTCAATAATCCCTCCTAACGACCATAATTTCTGCTCTGGGTGTCCATTTTGTGTCTACCACATATCAAATCGATCTAAAACATATTTAAAAAATATATATTATGTTTATATCAATATAAATATACTTATAGTATAAGATGTGCCCGTAAAGGGCTCCCTCTCTAGGTCTTCCTCCGGCCGCCGCAGGCTCCTCCGCTGCGGATGGCACGACGCTCGTCCTCGGGCTTGGTGGGTTGGTGGAGGATCCCTGTTGCTGTGGCGTTATGCGTTTCATGGCTCCTCTCTGGCTGTGGAGATGCACAATGGACGTCGGTGGTTTCTGGTTCAGATCTGCGGGTGTAAGACCGGTCTTCATCGACGGCATACTCTCCGGAGCGCTCTTGGTTCTGTTCGATGCAGCTTGTTGTTGCCCTCCGGTGAGTTTCTCAGCAGTTGAGGTCTGCGCTCATGCGCCAGCGATTTGGGGGTCCCGAATCTTCTCAGGTGAGTGCGGGGGGTTCTGTTGTACCTGATGCAGTCGAACTAGTCGGTGGCGGCGGGATCTTTTGTTTCAGGGTGTTGATCGTTGTGCTCTCGTTCGCGGTGTGATTCGGTTCTTGGTGAATCTTCTTCTGTTTTCGTTTTTCTGGTTTTGTTTGGTTCGTTTTAGGGTTTTTTCTTTTCCCTGATGGATTTGGAGTTCTGCCCTCCATGTGGCGGTGATGCTGTATGGTTTGCGTGGTTTTTCGTGGTTTTGTGAATGGATGAATGTCTGTGGGGTTGTGATGATGAAGTTGATGCTGAAGGGGAGTATGGTGGGCTCTTCCGTCTTGACTATGTTGGAATGGTGAAGGTGGTGTTTTCTGGTGAAGTCGATGATGGTTTTCTTGGAACCTCTGGTGATGGTGCTCCGGCGACGACGGTGAGGTGCTCTGGTGACGACGACGGTGGTGGTAGTTTCGAGGATCATGATGATGATGGGGACTGGATGTTGACTGGATGATGTTTTCGACGTCGGCACGATTTGCGGTGGGTGCGTGATTTCTACGCTCGTGTCTCGAGGTGGCTCTTCGGAAATGATTTTGGGCGATACGCGGACTGAAAACTGGACTGTGTTTGGATATGGGGATGGGGATGGCTTTGACGTGATGTAGTGACTTTGCCTTGTTTTTTCTTTTGCACATTACTTTTTTTCTAATAATAATTTGGGAGATCAGACTTTTGTCTGATCTGGACCTTTCTGCTAAATATACTTATATATCAAAATATTATTTTTTATGAACTATAATTTTTTTCAAATATAAACTTTATTAGCACTAGGGAAAAAAGAGTTGATAAATCCCCCCTTTATCAGTGCTACTAAAAAAAGCTAATAAAGGGGACCCTTTTACAGCACTAATAAATGGGGTTCCTCTATAAGCGCTAAATAAAGTGTTGTTAAAAGTTCCCTTTATCAGCGCTGAAAAAGTAACCCCCTTTATCAGCGCTTTTTTTACGTTGTTAAAGGGTGGCGCTGTAGTAAACCTGTTTTGTGGTAGTGTATCCTCAAATATATCTATAACCCCTTGGTGGGGTCCACGATGTTCTAAATTCATATTCATTAAAATATGGAACACTTTTGAATATGCTATTGTGTTTGACCCTTGAGGCCCTTATCTCAATAGCAATGGATATTATTCATAGCCCAGAAGTGTGGTCTAGCAACCCATCAAGGACCCTAAAGAGATAAAGTGTATTCATAGCAATGAAAAACTTCATAGTAACACACATCGTATAATATTATCTCTTTGTCTCATGATATCTCATAAATTAGGATGTACACTTTCTGCCATCCCCATTTCTAGATTTATTTTCCATTGACCATACGAGGCAAACATACCTTCCTCTACCAGGGTCATGGGTTTATTAAAGATACTACCATCCTGATCAACTGGTCCCCAGATATCTCCTCTCACAGGAAGCTAAAAAATATATCTTAATTAGTCAATCAATTCCATACTAACAAATAACGCACCCAACTCAAGTTACCTAGCCATGAAATTAATGTCATGTTTTTTACTTATATCAATGTATGTGATTAAATGATACACATTGACAATAATATCATCTACAGTGACCATTACATGTGTTCGTATATAGGAACGACCAATGACTCCCAAAAAAATTCTCATTCCAATTGGCGGGTCATTCCTCGTGATCTCATCTACTCAAAATCACCAAGTGCAAACATCATGAGAAGAAGTCTCAATGGTTATGATCAATTAGCACTTGATAGTCAGACATTAGTAGTATCTAGTTAGAATGATGTATCTAGACTATATGGAATATGTTCAATATTAATATCATAGTATCTATAGGTTATAATTACAATTTGGGAACAGTTATAACCTTTTTATTTGACAAATTATCTATTGAAATTATAATAAAAATAGTGGATTCAAAAATATCAAAATAATAATATTAAGTGTACATCATATATAACTCACTGTATATATGGTAAGGTAATCAAATGTACTATTTATTTTTGAATAGAGAACCCACTATTACAACACATATAGTGATATGAGTGTATATGATGGATATCATGCTAGAATAAATTATAGCTTGAGTACCAATGACATTTTATTAATGGTCATTGATTTCATAAATTTATGAATTATTGAATTCATATTTTTTTGAAATGAAGTAACGAATCATGTGGTCTCCCAAATGGGCTATAAAATAGGGATCATGTTTTTGAACCAAATTTTTGTTCTAAAATAAGTGTGTTTCATAAAACATATTCAAATAAGTTTGAATTAATTTAGAAATAGTTTTAGTTTTTTTTCATGAAGTTCTTATTGAATTTTAGTAAAACTATGAGGTTAATAAAAATCCACTAAAATATGATTAATTGTACGGAATTATTCATCTATATTGTAACCCAAGATATGCATGTGATGTATATCACCGGTATAAATATGAATTGGATCACATTATACAATAGGAATGAGATACACATATCACATATTGAGATATAAATATATATGATCAAATAAGACATATCTTTTTTATATTTTTCTACAACATTCCCAAAAAGTTTCTATTCGATTAAAAATCGTAATGAAGATTTATTTATGGATTCATAAATTTATATGATTGTTGAAATGTCAAGTGATCATGAGTAATAATGGGTTTATGTTTTAAGTGATTGGTTTTTTTCAAAACAATATATTCTCATAAATAGAGTATCTAGTCATTGGATTTACCATTATAGAATCAAAAAATAAATAAAGAACAGAAATGTAAACATGAATAATTCAACCCTAAGAAGATACAAATTAATCGATTATTATTTAATAATATCAATAATAAAAAATTCTCAAGATTTTTTCCTCTAAAGTTAGTACACCAGTGTAATACCCTGAAAAGTTAGTTTAAAAAAATATTATGCTCAACAGCTTTCTTGACACACCACATCGAGCTTAAAATGAATCGCAAAATATTATAAACTAGTTGTTAACTTAACTAGTATGAATGTGATTAAATGTATTAAGAAATATCTAGTTTAATTTTTTATTAAATTCAAATTTATTTATTAATGCATAATAAATAAGTACTCACTTATTAGTAAAGTTTTTTATGCTGAAAAAATATATGTTTTCTTAAAAACTGATTTTATTATATATATTTTTGAAATTATTTTTTATTTACATTATTTTTTGAAATTTTATTTGAGAAAATGAATATCATTTTTGAAACTGGTATTTCAATATTATTTTAGGATTATTTTTTGGGATTTTTCTAAAAATATTTCTTTTTCAGTGAATAGTGGTAAATACTAATTTTTGTAAAAAAGTTATATCTTTTCATTAAATAAAGTAATTTAAAGATATCCTTATATTTTCACTTTTATATTAAAATAACATAAGTCTCCTTTCACTATATATAGTCTAAATATTTACATAGGAATCAGTATCTTGCTTGATTTTTGTGTAAAATCACTTTTAATCATAAACACACATTTTTTTTGAAAAAAATGTTTATGTTCCCTTTTATTCATTTATATTAAAATAAATTTCTTAATATTCTAGAAATTAAATATTTAAAAAAATTCCATTTTTAGAATTTTTATGTTCAAATTTTTTTAATACAACCCACTTATTCTTATTCATTTTGAATAGTAATCGTGGTAAATATTTGTCACCTCAGTTAGGGAAAAAATGGGTAAAACTATGTTAGAGCATTCGGATAAGTACTATAAATATCCAAAATAATTTACTTTTTCATTTTATAGGTTCATTTAGACCTTAGAAATATTTGATTCAATTTTTTTGAAATTTAGTTCAAATTTCCTTTGATAATGACATTAGTATTATTTTATATAGAGAATAAATATAAAATATCACACTCTTTATCTTAATATATCTAATATTATAACATAGGGAAAATTTTATTTTATTTTTCTTTATAAATGATTATTTAAAATATGAAATTATTTTTTTATCGTGTTAATTTATTTTTAATTTTTAGTGATGGAATAATTTCTATAAATGCTTACGCAACACCGAGACAATGCATGTTTAAATAATATCAAAACCAAATAAATGGTTTTAAAAATATTTACTATATTAAAATATGATTAATTGTTGGGTAAAATTATTTTTTAGGTAAATATAACATATTATTGATCTTTAAAAAATTTATATTTTAATTATATTTCAGTCTTGTTTTATTTGAATCTAGACTATGTGAATAGTCTCAAAATCATATTAATTGTATCATATGTTAAAAAGTAATTTACTAAATGATTTAAAATTAGTTGGAATGATTTATTCAATAATTTGAATGTTTTATGGTCAACTGTACCAAAAAAATTTCACTTATGGCTCACTTTTCCTTTATGGAAACATTATTGTCCCCAAAAAAGTAAAAATCATTCACATCATGGTAATTATTAAATGGGTTAAGAGGGGTTAAAACTAAAATATAAGGGTTAAAATGTCCCATAAAACTATCAAGATTTTATTATATGAGATTATTTATACTAATACTCATATATTATTTTAAATATATCTACCATTTTCACATTCACATGAACAAATTTTATTATATTTAAATCTTTTAAGTAATTCCAAGGGTGACCCTCTCCTCACTTATAGAAGGGCACCTCATATTCTCCCTTACACACAAATTTTAATCCTTATATACCAGCAAAAACTATCATAATATCATACTATAATACATATACATGTCATATAGCCTTTTTTATTTCCAAAATAAATTCCTTTCAAGGATTAACTTGTAGGCCAACAGAAATTTCCCATCGAAGATGTTTAACTCATAGCTGAGTGATTCAAATTTTATTTCTACTTATACCCCCTCTAAATCGATGGTATACACTACAAAATAATTAATTAAGAGTCTTAAATATATTTAAATTATATTTTTATGTTTTAAAAACCATTATACACCTATTTTCCATCCTATGTAAAAAGAAAACATAACTTGTGCATATGTGTAGACCACCACCTCCACAAAGCGATGAGTTTCATTTTTCATCCCTACTTCATATTAATGATTATAATGAAGGATTTAAAAAATATATGAGATATTTATTGTGTTATTATATTTTTAAAAGTAAAATTATAATTTAATTTTCTTTTTTCCATCCATCAAAAAGTGGAAACATCACTCGTACGTATGTATGAACTACTGTCTCCATGAATTGGTGTAAATCATTTCGCACTATCGTATTATAAAATTATTTATAAAAATACATATAATGATTAATTATAATACTTATGAAATGATTAAATTTATATATTTTATGTAACCATGATCAAATTAAAATTACCATAACTTCCAAACCAAAACATAAATTCATGAAAAATAAAGAAGTTATCACCGAGAACTGTGATTTTAATAAATAATTATTAATAAAAGGGTGAAAGGATGTTATAACTAAATTATATATGGTATTATATATATTATTACGGTTATTTAATAGATTTATAATAAATCTATACTCATTTTATAGGATTTTTCTACATATATGATGAAAAACATGACTTAAGGTAAGGGTTTCTCATCTCACGTTATTTCTGTGAGACATACATCATATTCACCACTTGTTTTTTTTGTATTGTGTATATACTTTCCATGAATATGTTTTATGTTTTTTATCATTAAAATTATCTGGGTTTAAAAATGAATATATTTTTATCTCTTTAATGAGGTTTTAATTTTGATATTTCAAAAATGGAAAGAATTTATGTTAAAAAAATTCTCTTTGGGGTTGTCTATGAAATTTTTTTGTTGATGGAAATTTTATGGATCAAATAACTAAAACCTTATTTTTATTATTTTCCTCTTATTAGTTCTGTAATTTAATATTATTAGTACCATATTTATATATTTGGAAATAAAAAATATCAAAAAAATAAAAAAAAAATCATCCTTATTTCCTCTTTGGCTGATGATATTTTTCTTCCATGTTCATGCTCTTAAAAATTATTTTTAGAAGTATTTTCATATACATAGAATATTTTAAAAGGGTCTATTTCACTAAATTTTAATTTATTTAATAATTTATAAAATAGAAATCTTTTTAAAAGTTTTCTAAACAAGTCCTTTTTTACTTTTTTACAAATGTGTCAATAGAATGTTTTTATAACATATATAGATTGAACAGATTTTAATGCTTTCATGGCCATTATTTAATTTGAATATTCATTTACATGTTTCTATGGTTATTTTCAAAGAATTTAATTTTATCAACATTCTAGAAATTTTTATTTAAAATTTTATATATGTGGAAGGATATTTTCTAATGTTTTTACAAAAATTTATGAATTAGTTCTTAAAGGTATTTTTCATCTATGTCATAATCCCTTAAGGACTATTATACTTCATTGTAGTTATTCTCAAATGATACCATCCACATTATTTTTATGGAGTTGTATGATTATGATTCTATAAAACTCATTCCATTCCCACTTGTTAATTATGTTATGATGAGATGTTTAAGAAACACATTTCTTTTATATGGGTTGTGATATATTGAAGTGATGAATGTTTTATAATTTTATGGAACACATATGTATGGTTTTAATTATGTGATCAATAGATTAGTTATATACCTCTAATAAATTCTATAAATACTAATATCAAATAATATAATTAGGGTAAATGAGTTTATGTGTTTTATCATATATGAAAAACAAGTTGGGATGTCTGATCCACAATGAATTAGGAAACAAGTGGGGATGCCTGACCCACTATAATACGGGAAACATGTGGTGATGTATGATCCTATATGATATAATGATATCGAAGGTTAACCTTTGAGTATTATATAGTTTATATAACTATGATTGTTTCACGATCTTATAAATTTTTTAAATGATTATGATTTGAACTCAAGGCTCATGACTTATTTTTTAACGATTCCCCAATCTTTGCATACTAATATTTTATGCCATGAATAATGATTATTATATATGAATTTTTGGGTATGATTTTATAATAATAATAACATGTTATCATACATGTACACTCATGATACACTTAAAAATTATTATTGGTTGATATCCCCCATGTTTACCCTTAATGATCATCAAACCTCACCTCTTGTTTAGTATAAATTTTACCGAGGTTATGAAGAAGGGTACTAAGAATCTTGAGTATAAAAGGGTAGCTTATGTAAAAAATATTTTAGATAATATATATTTTTCTTAAATAATATTTTTATGTATATAGTCCTTAAGTATACTAAACTTTTACAATTCTCAAGCATATTTTTTGGAGATATATTGAATATTAATCAAAAAATGTAATATCAATGAAGGTTATTCTTGGGTCTTTATAGTTGGTATCAAAGTAGGGTTTAATTATTATTGTAAATTATTGATAATAAATTTAGTGAAAACCTTGGGAAAAATAATAAGTACATTATAACATTCTGAATATTTATTAATGTAGATATTGTTATGTTTTCTTAGAAAATACATCCATGTCTGGATACTAGAAAGTGGATGCGGTTGTGGAACAGATTCACCATGGGGTAATAACTCTAAAAGGGGTGGATTGGGTATTAACTCAATCATCACTAGTGCATAATGACTAGGCATAATACTACATATCTAGCTAGATATTCTCATGGGATATTCTTGGATTAATTTACATTTTCTTTATGAACCATTATAAATAATTTGAAAATATAATGATCATAGATGAACTAGGTTAAACCTAAGGTATCACAGATTGAAAATAAGTGTCATAATTTAGACATCCTATGAATGATTTTTCATGATTATAATATTTATCAATAGAATTATTGTTTCTCATATTAATTTTTTTTATTTAATGGTTGGAACTAGAAGGAATCGTGTTAATAATATAGGTGTTGGATTATGCAATGATTGTTCTCAATAGAAACTAAATGAAATAGTTGATGGAATGAAACAACTTATGATTATACATAAATAACTATATCAATATATTATCTAAAATATGATCAAAGGTGAGTTTACAAATGAACCATGTAAGAGAAAATGGATTTTCATGATGACCATATAGAAAAGAATATTTATCTTCTTATAAGTCAAAAAAAATTAAGAATCACCCAAAAAAACATCTCAAATGAATAGGGAGACATTTTATGTGTAGAAAATAACGGTAGAAAGAATTAATTTTCGAATAAAAAGAATAGTTCAATTCTGGGAAATAATGTACATCCTAAGGTACTATTTATAGTTCAATGACTTATGTGTGGGAAACATGGGAATTATCTTAGGCAATTCTATAATATAAGAGATAACTCACAACCTAATAGAGGGATTATGTTATTCCAATCAATGAAATAGAATGATTGATGTGATAATATATTTGGATTTTAGAATTATTTATAAAACTATTTTTTCAATGATATGAAAGCTATAAGAATCATGAAACAACTAAGTAATTTTTTGTAAATGTTTTTCTCTAAATATTTAGTAAAATATTTTTAATGGCATCAATAACCTAGTAAATTGATTTAGTTGTAAGGAGGTGTTTTTTAAGACACACGATTGAAGGATATATAACCCATAATATGTGCTTTACGTTGACAAAATAATGTTTATTTGGGAGAAAGAGATTATTGATATTGATGAAGTAAATAGTGTGGTATTAGTGACCTTGAAATTGATTTTTGATTTGATGACATAGTGGTTTTTTTATATTTTATGAATTTTTATTGTTTTTTTGATTTATGAAATTTATTCAATAATCTATGATATCATATTATGAATAAGGATAGAGTTATGTTTTAGAAGAAAATATGTTTTTATTGAGGTTTTAGGGAGATTCAGGTTATTACTCTATTTTAGGAGAAAGTATGATCAAGGTAATAATGTGTTTGGTGTGTGATATTAGAGCTAATATATATTCTATGAGGATTAATGTTATGCATATTTAAGAAATTTTGTGCCTTTTTTTCATAATTTTTGGGTTTGTAATAATTGTTAATAATTCTATGGTAGTTTTGGAATTTATCTATCTTTGTAAATAATTAAGTAAATCTTTGGGTATTATTATTGAAATCCATTAGATTAATATTTAAAATGATACTTTAATCATATTATTTATCTTAACATGTATTAAATATTTTTTGTTTTGATTAATTTAATAGATATAAGTGGAGTATGTTTTTATACTTTTACAGATCGTGTGATCTATTAAAAGATTATCCTAGTTCTTCTAGCCTGAAAAAATCATATATTTCATTCATCATTGGAATATATGATCAAAAAAAGGGGGAAAATAAATGTAACACATAATCAAATCTTGAAAGTAAATTTATTGATTTGAAGAAATTATTTTATTTTATTTTATCATATCCCAAGTTAAAATAATTCCTTCACACTATTAAAAATTATCTTGAAAATTAAAATGTTTTCATTTTTATAGTTATTTATGAAGAATTAACAGTTGTTTTCAACACTATTGATTTATGTTTTTGTGATCATTAACTTTCTTATTACCATATTCTCTATCACTCCCTATTATTATTTATATATTATATTTATTATACATGCCCATATTTATATATGCAATTAAATTTCTCCTTATCTGGGAACCTGATTATGTATCATTTTATGTAACCATTATGTTTCCCACATCCCATTTTCAAAGTAAGTTTTATTATTCCCTTATATAATGTGGGATTTCAAAAAATTATTTTCTTAATATTTAACACTTTTTTAGCAATGTCAAAAAATTTGAGGATGAAAATTATTTAAGGGGGGATAATATAGAAACATAAAATTTTAGTTCAAAAGAAAACGATTCTTAGTAGGTTTCATAACACACAACATCGATATTAAAACTAGCTGCAATGTATTATAACCAAACAATTAAATTGATGTGTATGGATAAAATTAACCACATTATAATATATATATATATATAATTGTTTACTTAATTAAAATGTATCTATTAACTCATAATAAATATGTTCTCTATATTTATTAAAGTTATTTTATGCTTCAAAAAAAATTATTCTTAAAAAAAAATTATTAAAGTTTTTCAGTGATATTATAATTAATTAATACCATATTTATAATTTTTATGATTAAATTAATATCAATTTTGAAATTATTATTTCAATATTATCTTAGGGCTAATTTTTGGTTTTTTTCTTGAAAGATATATTTTTTTCATCAATAGTGAAAAACCAGATTTTTTGTAAAACTATCATTTATTTTCATTAAATAAAGTAATTTAAAATTATCCTTTTGTTTGTAATTTTATCATAAATTAAAATAATAATTTTTCAATTAGATATATTATATATAATTATACATTAATGCGTTTCATACTTGATTTTGGTATAAGTTCACTTTATGTTTAAAACCTCATTTTTTCTAAAAAACTGTTTTTCATAGTTTTTCACGCATTTATATGAAAAATTAATTTCTTCCACATATAGAAATTGAATCTCAAAAAATGATTCCATAATTGTAATAATTATTCTAAATTTTTTTAATAATACCCTTTTATTTTTTGTCATTATGAATAGCATATTTTGTGAATATTTTTCATCATGGTTGAAGTAAAATGGGTAAAACATGGTTAATACTATAAGATAAGGACTAGAAATTAAAAAAGAATGTGTTCATTTTATGGGTTCTTTTATACATTAACTGAATCATGTTCTATGGTTTGTAAATTTATTTCTAATTTCCTTTGATAATGAAATAAATATAATTTTAAGTAAAGAATAAATACAAAATGTCACTTTATTTGATTTAATATCTTTAATATTTTTTCATAGGGATAAAAAAAAGTTATGTTTGGTTAGAAATTGTTATTTGAAATATGAATGATTTTTTTATCATGATAATTTAATTGTAGTTTTTATTGATTGTGTAATTACCATAAATGATTACACAACATCGAGACGATGCTTGTTCAAGTAATAGAAAAATAAAATAAATGTTTTTTAAAATATTTAATGTAATTAAATTGGGAAATATTACTATCTTAAATAATTATTTTATAAAAATATAACATATTATTAATGTTTTAAAAGTTTTTATTGAAATTATATTTATATCTTGATGTATTTAAATTCAGACTATATGAATAGCCCTAGAAACGATGTTAATGGTATCTTATGTTAAATAATATTTTATTAATTGACGTAAAATTCATAAAAATGTTATATTTGTAAAATATAATGGAATATAGTCTATAATATCGACCCTTTTCCCACTAATGGGTTAATTTTCCTTTTATGGTATCATTTTTGACCGCTAAAGAGTAAAAAACTTTGATATCATGGTATTCATTAAATGTGTTAACGGTGGTTAAAACTAAGAGATAATAGTTAAAACAACACCTAAAATTGTATAAATTTTTTATGAGATTATTTTTTCTAATATTCATACTTTATTAAAAATATATAAATATTTTCCCACTTAGATATGAAAATTAATTTATTATATTTAAATATTTTATATAATTCCAAGGGAACCCTTCCCCTAACTTATAAAATAAAACATACACTTTTCCATTATTCACAAATTTTAAGAATTATGTTTGATAAAATCACTAATATAATCCCATAATATCATCCTAACTCACGTTAAATAATTTATTTTCTTCTCAAAATACCATCCTTTAAAGGATTAGGGTGTATCCCATAGGTGGTGTCTTAATGAAAAGGTATAATTACTAACTAGGTACTTTTAGGTATCCATTGTAAAATATTTAATTCAGTATCTTAAATATAATTAATTTTTATTATGATTATGAAACACCCATTTTCCACCTCGTTTCCATCATATGATAAAATAAGACATCACTTATAAATATGTGTGGACTACCACCCCTATAAAGTGATTCATTTCTTTTTTCATCACCACTTCACATTGAGGTTATAATGATGGATTTACTAAATATATATGATATTTATTATATTATTATATTTCTTTAAAGTTTAATTATTATTTAATTTTCATTTCATCCATCCATTGAAAAGTAGAAACATCACTCGTGTGTACGTACAAATAATTATATCTATGAAGTGGCGTAATTAATTTTTCATAAATAATTTATATGAGTATTTATAATATTGTATAAGATGATTAAATATATTAATCATGAAATTATTAACTTTATTTATATTATTTAATCATGAACAAATAATAATGATTAGGACTTCCAAATCAAAACATTCAAGAAAAATGAAGCAGTTATCAGCTGAAATAGTGATTTTAATAAAGAATTGTTAATAAATGGGTAATCATATGTTATCAGTAAATTATATATGGTATTATATATATATATAGTCATTTAATAGATTTTTAATTAATATATATTCATTATCTAGGAGTTATGAACATGTAAAAATCCAAAATAGTACTTAAGTTAATGGTTTCTCATCTCACTTTTATTTTTATGAGATATATGTCATATTCACCACATGTTTCTATTTTATGGTGTATATACTACCCATGAATGTATTTTATAATTATTATCATGAAAATTATGAGTGTTTAAAAATCCATATAATTTTCTCTCTTTCATGTGGTTTTTATTCAGAGATTATCGAGTGGTAAGAGTTACATTATAATCTCATTTCTTTTCAAGATTGTTTATGTTAAATTTATGTTGAAGGATATTTTTTAGATCAGACATTTAAAAGAATTTTTTTTTATTATACTCTATTTATTCTTATATGTTTCATGTATTATTAACATTTTTATATATTTTGTACTTATTATAATCAATAAATATTTTTTAAGTAAAATCTGACATTATTTCATCTTTGCTCGATGAACATTTTCTTCCACATCCATGCTCTTCAAAATTATTTTTAAACATTTCCTACCAATAAATATAATTTTTTAAAATTTTCAATTTCACTACCTTTTTATTATTTATATAATTTTTAAAAAAAAGTAATATTTCAAATATTTTATAAAAAATTCACTATTAACTTTTAATAAAAGTGTGAAAAAAATTTATTCTAACGTATATGTCATGAATAGATTATTACACCAACATAAATACTATTTTATTTGAATATTATTTTACAATTTTCCATGTTTGTTTTCCAATAAAATTATTTTATAAATATCTAAGTAATTTTTTATAAAAAATAATTAATGGAAAATGATATGTTCTCAGGTTTTCAAGGAAATATCATAATACACTATTAAATATATACTTCATCTATGTCCCCTACCTTTAAGGATTATTAATATTTATATGGGTCATGATCTTATGATACCATCCACTTTCTTTGTATGGATTATGATGATGATTATGATTCTACAAAACTTATTTCATTCCCACTGGCTAAATCTCTTATGATGAGACTTTTGTGAAAACCTATTTATTTTCCATATTTTATCATAAGATGAAGTGATGAATGGTTTATGATATTGTTTCACACATATTTATGTTTCCATTATGTTTTAGGTGGCTCTCATATATCCCTCCAATATATTGGTTAAACCCTTATATATCATGATATAATAATGGGAAGTGAGTTGATGTCTATGATTCACTATGGGAAACATATAGGAATAAATTATCTACATGTATATGGGAAATAGGTGGGGATGGTTAATTCACTATTAGATGAGAAATAGGTGGTGATACCTAATGTACAATGACATAATGGTCTTGGAAGTTAATCTTGATATATTATATGGTTTATATGAAAATTATGGTCCCATACTATTAAGACATGTGGATATTATTATGATTCTAACTCATGTATCGTTACTGATTTTTTTATGATTTTCCAGTCTTTACATACTAATGTTTTATTCCAAAGCTCCTGATTATGATATATGAATTTATGGGTTTGATTTTCTATTTACAATCACATGTTCCCAGACTCTTATAATCAATATATGATTATATATGACTATTGACAGGAATCTATCATGTTTAAACTTACTGAGTATCTGATCTCACCCTTTATTACGTATTAACTTTCTCTAGATTATAAAGATGGGTAATAAGTATAATGGCTATATAAGTGAAACATATATAAATAAATATGTTTGATATGATAAACATTTTACTTAAATAAAATTTTTCTGTATCTATTATCCAAGTACATTAATCCTTTATAATTATCAGTGATGTTTATTAGGGATATATATCGATTATTCATCAAAACAATTAATTGTAATGTCTTGTTTTTTTTCTATACAAGACTTTGTAATATTACAAATAATGTTTCTTGATTTGGACATAGAGTCGGTGCAGAATTATAAGTCTCAATGATCTTTGGTACAGTGATATTAAAAATATTAAATTTATTAAATCATGTGCAAGCAATATTTCATAAATAATGAAATAAATCCCAAAAAAGTCCCAGGTTAAAAATATGAGACCACCACTAAATTTTAAATGTGTTTTTTACACAAGGTGCGATATAAAGTTGATCGGTGTTGGGATTTTAGTGGAGGGAGACCGTTAGAGTCTAAGATAATAAATTCAATAGAACAGTTTATTTATTTATTAAATAAGGGGGAAAATACCAATTCCCATTTTGTTTCCACATATGGGAGAGGGATAAATATCCCCTTGTGCGATGGGTGAATCGAGGAGTAACTGAGTAGTTGAGGCATTTCTAAACATCATATTTGTAATGATCAGACTGAATCATGGTGCAACAACCTTTGAGTGAGGATCTAGACCCAAAGATTCGATGTTTCTCCATGAGGTAGGTTGATTGATGTGTTTTATGTCCCAATCGTCACATATTCATTATTTAAAGGTGTAATATCCAAACATTTTCTAGAGATTACTAATTCTTGATTCCATGTACTATTTTTCCTTGTGTTTAGTACTCTTTTTTGGCCTTACTATGGGGTGTTTTTGGGTGAAAATTTGATGAATTTTGAAGAAAAAAGGTAATTCACATTTGGTGTGCAGTTAGGTTAAACCATGCTCCCCAGCCTAAAAAAACCATGAAACCTTGGATAGAGGGGAAATGCATGGTTGTTTCATGGTTTGTCAAATCATGCACCCTATTAGAAGTTACCATTAACCCCTATACAAGAGACACAGGTTTTAGGCACATAGTTAGGTAAAAATGTGTTCCCTACTAAGAAAATTGTTCCCTATTTTTTAATTCACCCAAACATTATATTTTAAATCATCCAAACCCATAAATATCACCCTATTCAACCCCCATTTGAACCTATCATTTTTTCATGATTTTAGAGCCTCACGTAGGGATTCCAAGCCTTCTTGCCCTTTTTTCATCATGATTCAAAGCCCAGATCTAATATCATTACCCCTACCGGTAAGAAAATTATATCCCTCTAAGTTTCTCATTCTTACTCCTTTATCTCTCTTCCTATAAAGGGTTGTTCTTCTATGTTTTGATTATATTTAGACCTTGTTTTGTGGATTTAGACATATGATTTTATGTCTTGATCTAAATTTAAGTGATATTGTTTTGTTTGATCTTGATTTAGGGTTTTAGATCTGGAACTCATTCTAATTCTTTGTGCCAATCAAGTTTTGGGGATTTCAATTCGGTGATCGTTTATAAAATAATTAAAGTAGGTGATCTGTAACTGAAATCCAAAGTTATTTATTTCAATTATGTGTATGTAATTTTAGGATTTCTATTTGATTTTAGAAATTTATTTCATGATTGAATTGATTAGATTGGTGATTTAATTAATTAAGGAAAGATTAGAAATATGCGATATTGGAATTGTTGATTAATAATAATTAATTGTGGAATTAATTAGGTGATATTGGAATTTTGGATTATGAATAATTAATTGTGTAATTAATTATGTGATATTGAGATTATGGAATCAGTTAATTAATTGAGAAATTAAATATGGGATATTGAGATTGTGCATTTGAATAATTAATTTTTGAATTAATTAAAGGATACTGAGATTTTGAATTGAATAATTAATTGGTGAATTAGTATTTGGATTACCGAGATGAGGAATTGATTAATTAATTAGTAAATTAATTAATTGAATTTATGTGATAAACTAATTATTGAATTATTAATGAATTCATATTATTAATTAATTTTTTTGATAATTAACAGGATTGAGATGATTAATTAATTTATGAGTTAATTAATGTGATTGAGAATATTAATTAATTTCTGAGTTAATTAATAGGAATGATATGATTGATTAATTATTGATTTAATAAATGATATTGATTAAGTTAATATATTATTGAGTTTATTAATAGGATTGATATGATTAATTTATTGTTGATTTAATTAATATTATTGAGAAGATTAGTTAATTTTTGAGTTAATTAATGATATTGAAAATATTACTTAATTGATATATTAATTAATGATATTTAAAAGATTAATTAATTGTTTAGTTAATTAATGAGATTGAGATGATTAATTAATTGATGAATTAATTAAGGAAATTATGAATGGTAAAAATGACATTCATATGAGAATTGAAATCTAGAATGGTGACAAAGGCATTCTGATATTGAAATGATATTAAATGGAGACTGTGGGATTATAAAACATGATATCCCTTGTTTATAGTTTAGAATCCAGCATTGGACAAATAAGGTATTGTGTTTTGTGTGTCCTTAGAAACCCATGGGGATTATGTGGTTAACTAAATAATCATTGATAATGTGATGATCATTTACTTATGAACTATGATTATTTCTTTATACAACTACATACAGTGTTATTGACTAGATATTTTTTAGACATCATTGGTGGTGGCCTTCAGATTTGTAATCACACCCTACTCGGGATTCTAAATCTGTAACCGAATAGATTTCATTATTCCAGGATAGGTTAATGGTAAAGGCCCTATGTTAGATGGATAATTTTGTGATAGAGCATGGAAGAGGGATATAGAAATAGTTTGGGACACTTTTGGGAGTTTTTATTGTCTTTAATTTTGAGTTTTTATTTTGAAACTGGATATATATTCTAATATGGAATATCTACTATTTAGTTTTGATATTTTATTTTCAGCTTTGGTCCTCTTGAGATATTAGTATTGTTCATATTATGATATAATTTGGTTATTCAGTTATTATTTTTTATTTATTTCCACTAGCTCATTTCTATGATAAAAGTTATTATAGTCTCCCTATGACTAATATTAGACCATCACTTCTAGTCAGAATCCTATGGCATATGGGGAGACATGCATGAGATCATGGGGCAAACCAGCTTGGGGAACTGGTGCATGGCACCCGATTCAGGATGTAAAATGGTGCTATCAAAGGATTTTCCTTTTCTTTTTATTTTGTCTTACTATTTGGTAATGGTATACATGAAACTATAGAGATTCTTGCCTTAGTTGTGTGTTTGTTCATGGGAGTAGCTTACTCATGTATGGGGAGAACACAAGTACCCAGGGTGGGATTGTTGTTGTTATTATTTATTGTTACAGTTGAATATTATTTCACCTTGGGTGATATACTTATTATGGGAGGTGATTTTTGATATTGGTATTTTATGATATTTGAATCATGGAGAATTATGGAAATAGGGTTTAGTATTCATGAAAAATTCTAGGATCTTAGGATTATTTTGTGACATGCATCATTTTAGGCATATACGAGATTATGAGTTTTGGGCATTTTTTTAACTTGAATTATTTTTCCTTGTTAAATTAAACTGAAAATAGTCTCTAACATTAAATTGAGAGAAGATGTGGATGATTTAAGATAAGAAAATATAGTATTAAAAAAATGAAAAAAATGAGAATGTGAGTTTCCCTTTGTTAACCTTGACCAAGGAGTAGGATGGTTAAGGGTTGTGATAGTGCATCTGTTTTTACCATTTAGAGGGCTTTGGGAAAATTAATTTTTGTGACATATTATGCTTCCCATAAATGTGTTAATTTTATGAACTATTTCCTAAGCTACATGTTATTCTTGTAGAGTTATGACTCTATGACGACTCATATTTATAGGAAGATTAGAGGTTAATTATGGATATGTTTCTCTAGTAGTAGAACCTGAGGCACTGATACTGTTGGGTGAAGAAGTTGGATTGAAGTTATGGATTGAGTCTATCCAAACTATACTGGAAAACATGGAGACTCCTGCTAATAAGAGGGTCAATATGGATTATTATATTCTATGAGGATCAGTGAAGCACTGGTGGGATGTTCAGACTCTGACTGTACATGCAGATGGTATGTTATGGAAGGATTTCTTGGATTGTTTATTAGATAACTTCTATCTAGAGATTCTAAGGTATGATACATTAGATGATTTAATGAGGTTGACTCGAGGGAGTATGTCTATGATGGACTATGTGGGACACTTTTTGTATTTTAAATGCTTTATCCATTGTTGGTAGAGGATAAGGATACTTCATAAAAATGATTTTAGGAAGCAATTAAGTCCCATGTGAACATATCTAGGTTGAATAAGTTCTCAGAAGTGGTGAATTTTTCTCTTATAGCTGAGGGGAACCAAACTGAGGATTCCAATATAGGATAGGTGTTTTTTGTTGGATGATAAAGAGGTACGTATTCTAAGATCAAGAAGCTTCATTATGAGAACTATAGCTAGTAAGGTGTGAAACAGAGTTTCCATGGGGAAAATTGATTTTCCCAGGACCATTCTATAGTGATTATTGAGATGTGTGGTAGGATAAGAGACTATTTTAGACATTTTCCCCAACCATCAGTAGATTTTCAATCTTCTATTAAGATATTAAATTTATAAAAGTTTTGTAGGAACCCGTGATAGACAGGTAATGATGGTTAAGGTAGATAAAAGAAGAGTATATGAATGGGATCTTTTGTACCTTATTAGGCTGGTAGCTGGAGTTCTATGGGATATGGAGGTAAATGCAGTGGAAATGGTACTTCTGGGAAAGAGTGATCATGTCAATAGAGTGGTGCAGGACAGGGGACATAGACAACATCACAGGGAAGAAGTTCAAGACACTTACATGCAATACAACTTACATTTGTGAATATATAGGTCAGGCCATCAATATTGAGAGGTAATATTATTTTATCTGATACATTAACTAGTGTCTTATTTGATACTAGTGCCTCTCATTCCTCTTTTTCTTCTAAAATGATAATTTTTTAATCTTGGGGGTGGATCTTGTGAGAAGGGTGTTAATGATAGATACACCATTGGGAGTATGGGCTCATGATATCTTGTTGTACAATGGAAGTTCTCACTAAGTTTTCAAGTATCATTTTTTGTGTATCTCTATATTCTTGACTTGTCAAGCTCTAACATAATTCTGAGCATGGACTTGTTAGTAGCATACTGATCCCATATATATATTGCTATCGAAGGAGAGTGATGTTTAAATCTCCTAAGGGTGACATGTAAATTCACCATAGAGAGTGGGATATCCAAGTAGAGAGAGCAAGGAAAACTACCCAACAATTTGAAGAGATCACATCCCAAGTTACAAGTCTATTTCTAGATGATGGAGGTGTAAAAAAGGATGTATTTCCACCTATAGTGTAAAAATTTCATGATGTGTTTCATGATTATTTATTAAGGATTTCACATAATATAGACATGGAATTCACCATTGAGATCATTCTAGGAGTTGGACCAGTTTCTATTCCGCAGTAAAAAATGTCACCGAAATAGCTTCAAGAGCTCAAGACTCATCTAGAGGAGTTTATGGATAAGGGGTTTATCTTTTAGAGTAGGTCACCTTGGGGATCACATGTGTTTTTTGTAAAGAAGTTTTATGGGAGTTTGTGCTTGTTTTTCAATTACTAGAAGTTAAAATAGATGACTGTAAATAACTTGTATCCACACTCGTTTATTGAATATTTTTTTTACCAATTGAGGGGATATTTTTTATTTTCCCATAATTTCTTGATATCATGATATCATCAGTTGAGATTTAAAACTTCTGATATATCAAGAAAAACTTTTAGAAGCATCTAAGGTCTATATGACTTCATTTTAATACCATTTGTGTTGATGAATGCATCATCTTTATTAATGACCATTATGAAATAAAATATTCAATATGAACCTAGAATAGTTTCTTGAAGTATTTGTGGATGGAATATTGGTGTACTCTAAGACTCATTATAATATTTCCCAACATCATGACATCATCCCAAGTGCACTGAGAGAGAATCATCTATATTCCAAGATATTTGAGTGTCAGTTTTGGATTGATCAAGTACAATTATTAGGTCACATCATCTTAGAGGAAGGTGTGTCCTCAAACCCAGAGCAGATTTAGGTAGAAGTTTCTTGGGATAAACCTAATAATTTTCTCTATATACATATATTTCTTATATTAGTTGGATATTATTGGATGTTTATCCAGAAATTGTCTTGATTCGAAGCATCACATTAAAACATATAAAAAAGGGGATAAAGTTTTAATGGCTGGAACCTTGTGAGGATGTTTTCCAGCAGTTGAAGAATCAATTGACATTATCACCAATATTGATCCTACCCATGCCAGGTGATGGGTAAATGATTTTTTATGATACTTATCAGATATGGGTTTGAGTTGTGTTGATGAAGGGAGATCAAGATGTGGAATATGGATTTTGACAGTTGAGGCCACATGAATGGAATTACTCTATACATGACCTCGAGTTGGATTCAGTGGTTTATGATTTGAATTATTGGTGGAATTATATGTTGGTAGAGAAGTTTACTATGTTTACCAATCACCAAATCTTAAGGTATATCTTATCACAGTGATATTTGAATCTCCAACATCAGAGATGGGTTTTTTATATGGATTCTTTTGATTTTGAACTAGCATGTACACCCAAGAAAAGAAATCGTGTTACTATTTCTTTAAGAAGAAAGACTCATACAGAATTTGTTCAGGAGTCTAGTGTTTAGTGGAAGATGATGACTCTACTGGATGAGAACAATGTGGTGGTTTAGGAGAATCAGAATCATATGTTCCTTGTATCATTTTTAGTGGAGTCTATACATTTGAGATGGATTAGAGATAGGATGTATCAGGATATGAAATTTTTATAATTGAGGTAAATACTTAGGGGTGTGGATAAACCTTAATAATTGTTGATAGATGATGATTAGATCATCTACGTCAAGAATCGGGTTATAGTTCATCGGATTATGTGCGAGGATTTGATGCTTGAATTTCATTCTGTGAAGTAAATGGTACATACAGGTGTGACTAAAATTTAATATTATTTATGATGACAATCTTGGTGACCGATCATCAAGAAAGAGATAGTAGGGTTCATGACACCATGCAACACCAATCAGTAGGTGAAGGCTGAGCATCAATGACAGGTAGGTTTTTTGCATTCGTTTCCCATTAGAGAGTGGTAGTGGGACACGGTGACCATGAACTTTGTGGTGGGTATCCTGAGGACACCATGTAATAATGACAATATTTGGGTTTTTGTGGATAGAATAATTAAATTAACACATTTCTTTCCTATACAGGATACTTTCTTAGTGGATCAAATGGGATATTTGTATGTTCTAGAGACATTTCGTCTACACGAGGTTCTATGTACTATAGCTTCAGATTGTGACACGCACATTACATCACGCTTATGGATTTTTTATAGATGGTTCTTTGTATGTTGGTTTTATTGATTTTGGATTTTCATCCACAGATAGATAGGAAGTAAGATCATACTAAAAATTTTCTTGAGGATTCGTTGCGAGCTTGTGTTCTATACTTCATTCGGTCTTCGGAGAAAAACATAGCTTTAGTGGAGTTTCCCTATAAAAACAATTATGATGATACAATTCATATGGAATCATAAAAGGCTCTTTATTATAGGACATAAAGATCACCAAAATTCTGGATGGAGGTAGGTGAGTCAGAGTTGTTGGGACAGAGTCTCATATAGGAGGCATCAATGCAAGTTCAATTGATTCAGAAGTATATAACAATGTAACAGAGTAGATAGAAGTCATATGATGATTGATATTGAATAACCCAAGTGTTTACGTAGGTTTATCATGTTTTCCTTCGTGTGTCACCAAGGTGGGGTCTTCACAAGATAGGAAGACAGGGTAAGATGGCTCCCAGATTCGCTAGACCGTTTGAGGTTATGGAGAGAATCGGTACATTGGCATACTAATTGGACCTTCCAAAAAAATATAGTTTTACGAATGATGTTTTTCATGTATCAAAACTATATTGGTATCATCCCAAACCTTATAATGTGATCAATGTGGATGATGTTGAGCTACATGTAGATATGTCCTTTGAGGGGCATCATATACGATTGTTGGATCGTAGCGAGAATGTTTTGCAGGGAAACAACATCCCAATAGTTCGTATATTATTGTAGCATGGGAATATGCAGGAGGATACAGGGGGACTAAAATAAAATATAAGGGCTCAGTTTCTTGATGTTTTTGGCTAAAAATCTTAGAGATTCTTAGGAGCACAACTCAAGGATGAGCTTTTATAAGGTGGGGAGATTATAAGACCCCTACATTTACTAAATATGACTCAAGACTGATTTTAGGTGCTCCGTTGCCTAATATTGAGTACTCTTTGTTTTGGCCTTAATTTGGGGTGTGTTTTATTGAAAATTTTATAAATTTGGAAGTAAAAGGTCAATACATGGTTGGTACACAGTTAGGGTAAACCATGCACCCCAACCAAGCAACCCCTACAACCTTAGAGAGAGGGGAATTTCATGGTTGGAACATGGATTTTCAAACATTGTGCCCTCATACAAGTAACTATGAACCCCTATAAAAGAGGTTTATCATTTAGGAAAAATTTATTTCTCTTCCCGAAAATCCATGCTCGACTTTTTAATTCACCCAAAAATTATATTTTAAATCACTTAAACCTCGAAATCTCACCTTATTCGACCATACTCTACCCTAACATTTTTTCAGGATTTCATATCATCCCAGATGGATTATAAACATTCTCAACCTTCTTTATTAGTTATTTGAATCCCAGATCAAGGATCTTCACCCCTCCCTGTAAGATAATCTTATCCCACTATGTTTCCCATTATTAATCCTTTCTTCTCTGTTTTGATTAAATCTAGATCTAGTTTTTTGTATTGTGATCTAAGATTGTGGATCTAGATCGAGATTTAAGATATCTAATTTTTCACAATCTTTTTTAGGTTTTTATATTTGGATATTATTCTATGTTGTTTTCCTGATCAAATTTTGGGGATTTCCATTGGGCGATCATTTTCCAATGAATTGAGGTAGGTGGCCTATAATAAAAATTCCAAATTCTTGATTGAAATTATTTGTATGTAATATTAGAACATATATTATATGATTAGTAATTAATTTCATGATTTAATTGATTAAATTGGTGTATTAAATAATTAATTAAAAATGTGAAAAATGGGATATTATATTTTTGGATTGTGAATAATTAATTGTGGAATTAATTAGGGGATGTGGGAATTGTGGATTGTGAATAATTAATTGTGGAATTAATTATGGGATATTCATATTGATTAATTGAGGAATAATTTGAGGAATTAATTATATGATATTGAGATTTTTAACTGGAATCATTAATTATATGATAACGAGATTGTGAGTTGAAAAATTAATTGATGAATTAATTATGGTATTATCAGGACGCTGATTTTGATTAATTAATAAGTAAATTAATTAAGGTAAGTGGTGTGATAAATTAATTATTGAATTAGTAATGAATTGAGATGATTAAGTAATTGTTGAGTTAATTAATATGATTGATATGATTAATTAAATGTTGGTTGGCATATACTCAAAAAATTATTTTCGTTTTTATTATCCCTAGATTCATATGTTCCAAAACCATGTCCATTATAGTATCCATACATGGATTTTTTTCTAGGAAAAACACACTCCTTTCTTTACTATAACTTAGGAAATTCTTCAATACATAGGATTATCATAAGGGTTCTCTATTATGATATAATATCCTAGTTACCAAGGATAACTAAATATTTCTTTGATACCCACTATAGAGGCCCGCATTTTTCATACATTGATATTATATTTTAATAAATTAATATTCAATATATTTTACAAATACCTACCCAAGACTATAAATTTTTAGTGTATTTGGAGGATATATAAAAAAATTTATTATTTTATGAATTATATTCAATATATCTAACAAATATCTTCCCAAATAGTACTCTTCTTAGACATACCATACATAAAACCTTTCTTCATAACCTAGGGAATGGAAACATAGTAAGTGTGATCTTAGATGCTTAGTAAGGTTAAAAAAGGGAAACATAAATTATCCCTTAAATATAACATTAGAATATGGGTATTAGGACATGATCTTAACATTTGAAACAATTCCTATCATATCATAGTGTATATTCTTCAGTCATGGAATAATTATTGGTATTTTATAATACTAAAATAATAATAGAATCAATGAACATGATCCATGATAGTATAATATTGTCATACAATATAAGTTTGTGTCATAAATATTGGCACAAAATATCATTTTATTAGTCAAGGATCACAAAAAACACTAGAATATTGGATTGGGTTCAATCCACATTCCATCATATCCTTATTCATGGTTCACAACTAATACTATAAAATTTAATAATGTCCCTTACTTAATTATGTTCACTCCTTATTCAAGTCCTTATTATTTTAGGAGATATCCATATTCAACCAATGAATTGAAGAGATATATAATTCCAAAAACACACATAACATAATAAAAATCATAAAAATATGTTCCACAAGATCGTAAAATATTCATTAGTAGCATAACCCATGTAAATTAAATAGTTTTTATAAACATTTCATCATTTCATTATAGATGTTACTATTCGGTACTGTAGCAGCTGGAACTATTCACACGATTTGGGCCTTCGAGCCTTAGGACCTTTGGGCCATGTAGACCATGGAGTAGCCCAGTTCACACAGAATAGGCCCTAGAAGAGGATAAGAGAAACAATAGTATTAGCCACTAGAAGAAGAGCTTGCCGGATTGGATGAATGAGAGGGTATGGCAGCCGCCATCGAGGCCAGGCATTGTGCAGCTATGTACGAGGAAATGCTAGCCAATCATCAATGCAAGGTGGGGAGATAGGTGATCAATGACACAGAAGCCGAGCAGGGGCAGGTCATGTGGGTTGGTCCTATAAGTCATGTATTGGGCATGTTATGCCTCTAGGCCTTTAGGTCATGTATTTCGAGTCAGTCTGGCCTTGTTCCTTAGGCCTATGGGTCATGTATGGGTTCCCCTTCAACCCTTAAAAGGGGGATTATCCATAAAAAAATAAAAATAGAATTCATTTGGGCCATTCAGGCGAAAATATATAAAAATACCAAATTTTAAGTAAAACATTTTCTTTGAAAAGAGCCTTAAATTATTGTAAAGGAATATTAAAATCATTAAATAATCATGATGGTGGTAAATTCTATTCATGAAGTGTATGTTAAGACAATTGTTCCATTCATATTTTTGATAAAAAGTCAAAAGTACCCAATTAATAAAATTAAAATTAAATTCATTTAATAATATTTTTTAATAATTTAATAATCAGAGAAAATTAATTTAAATAATCATATTATAATATTAAAATCATTCTTGAAAACATTTTTATAAAACAAGGGTATCAAAGAAAAATGATTTTCGATCGAAGAGATAAATAAAGTCAATTTTTCTTAAAAGAATTATTTTAGTATCCATAGTTATTAAAGAGAGGAAAATGAAAGGAAATAACATAATATATAGAAATTAATAGATAATAAAATTCATGATATTCTTTACAAAAATTTGGTAAATATTTTTCATTATAAGCTTAATCAAAAAAATACATATTAAAAAATAAGATTGTAATATAAATCCCTTACCACTTTGGTAAGTTTTCAATAAAAACATCATGAAAGTGAGATAATTATATAGATATGAATATCCCCATAATTCTTATGAGAATAATCATAAAATAAATTCATGGTCATTATAGAGACCACATAAATTAAAGTATAATTGAATACGACATGTGTCTCACAGAAATAAAATTGATATGAAAATCCATTTCCTCAAGTTTGAATTGATTCAAAACCACTATAACCTTCTGAATTATAAATATAAATTTAATATAATTATATACCATAAAAATTTACATTATTATAATATAATATATGAAATATATATATATAACAATTCAACACCCATTTATTTACCATTCAACATTAAAATCATCATTTCCAGGTGTTAACTGTTTTGTTTTTAAGTAGAAATTCATTTTGATTTTTCCAACCCATATACATTCATCATTTTTATATAATCTAAATAAATTTTAACATGATTTTAATATAATACATATTCTTTAAATATATATTTATATTCTTCCAGAAAATATAGATATAGAAAAATTAATTACACTCTTCATAGAGATGGTAGGTCGTACGTATGTAGGAACATTGTTTCCATTTTTTGGATGAATCTAAATAAAGGTGAAAAATAATTATAATTTATAGAATAATTATTTTAATATATATTTATTGATTAAATATATCCTTTTTAACATCTATGTAAAGTATAAATGAAAATCTAAACATGTCGATTTGTGGAGGTGGTAGTCCACACGTTTTCACGAGTGGTGTTATTGTTTTCCAATGGATAGGAAGGTAAGAAGGTAGATATTATATTAAAATTTAATAAAAACAATTACATAATAAATTAAATATATAAAAATTAAACTAATAATACTAACCTTCCATAAAATACGTGTATGGAAAATGAATTCTATCATTATGTGAAGGTTGTATTCAACACGTACACACGAGCGATACTTTCACTTACCATTTGATGAAAAATAGAATGAGTAATAGTGGTTCCACAATAATAACATTTACCTGTATTAATGATATGTAATTTATCATTTTATAATGAATACCATATATTTAGAAGAGGGGTAAGAATAAATAAATTGAAAGAGGAATGACTATACAATTTTCTATTCTTCGGTATACCTCCACTAGATCCCCTATTAAAGACCATTAGAATTGAATATTTAGAAGACCAATACCTATAATTCATGGATAGTATAATTTGATAGGTTTTTTTCAATATAAATTGATCAAAGTGGTGTAAATAAGTGATAGAAGGGGTGTCCTTTTATAAGTGGGGGTGGGGACACACTTGGAATTTCTTAAAAGATTAAAATATAATAACATTATACTAAACCCAAATGATATCAAATAGATTGATATTAGAAATTAGTAAATTATGAAGACAAAATATATCCATAAAATAGTATTTAGAAAATTTTAATTGACATTCATACCCTTATCTCTTGGTCAAACCCTCTGGTAAACCCGTTTCAATCTTAACTATGGTGAATTTTTTTACTATTTTTACTATTAATTAAGAAAAAAAATAAAGTGGAATCCTTAAATTTTTTTGAAATTATGATGATAAATATTAAATAAATTTTATAAAATTCAATTCATATAAGTTTCATAATTTAATTTAAAATTAAACCCTCAAAATGTGATGAAAATCTTTTTTCCAGAAAAAAAATGTTTTCTTATAAATAAAGAGTTTTTAAACTATAATAAATCATAAAATTAATTATAATCAGATTGATTCGATTATTAATAATATAAATAAACTAATTTAACATTAAAAATCCTTTTAAAAAAATATTTTTTTTATATTATTTAAATGGAAACATCATTTTCAGTAAAAATTAGTGTTTTTTACTATTCATTATGAAATCAATATATTAAGTAAATTACCGAAAATTCACTATAATATAATTTAGACATGTTTATTTCAAAAATGAATTTATTTTTTTTAAATACATTTTGAATAATTTTAAATAATTAATTATATTTTTTTCATTAAAGAAAATAAAAACCATTTATGAGGAAAATGTGTTTTTAAGCATATAATGACTTTCCTAAAAATTGGGTACTTATTTATCAACATATTTTCATTATAAAAAACATATCTCTATATATTTTTTAAAATTATTATTATTAATTACTACAATTTAATGTCTAGGTTATAATGGTATACAATATTATGATTCAATTAAAAGTGGTGTTGCATATATCACAAGATGTGGAAGGTATTAAATTTATTTTAAGAGAAATATATCATAAACTCTCATGGTCTTATATGTACCACCTAGGTATCCATGGGTTGCATATGAAACAATCATTTCATGAGTGAGATCCTTCACCCACTATAACATGCTTGTTTATTTGATATGTAATTTTTTTAGAAGAATAGATCTTCATGTAAGGAAGGTCATGGTCATTCCATTATCAAGAAAGTATGTTATCACACACCTCCATCATATTATCACAAAACCTTATATAGATTTCTCACAAACCCTCAGGGATTCCTTTCATATTTACTCGTGTGTTACAATGCATGAGTAAATACTATATCTAATACATGAAGTTCAGGAATGAATGTACTCCTCATCCATTATATTATATGAAATTATCTACTTGATGATAACCCATTTGTAATACTCGATGAATGATAACAATTATCATTAAGTATTATATAAATCATAGAATATATGATTATCTCAATCCATATGATTGGACCCATAATTCTTTATACGATATAATCCAATCATACTATATGATTGGATAAGGTAGTGACTTGAATCACAACCCATGTCTTATGATATCAATCATATTATATTATATTATATTATATTATATTATATTAAATTATTAAACTTGGAAATTGGAATTTCCATGAAAATTGAAAATCAAATATTATGATATCCTTGTATATTTCACTATGAAATATGCTAATATATATCATATACATACCAGGATTGAAAGAATATTGCCTTCATTTATTGTCTTTCCATTTAATATACACTACATAAAAGTGTATCTCTCTACACAACTCATAGTCTATGTTGGTAAACTATAAAATATATAATACAAATACATCTACACATATCAAAATTAATCACCACCATAAGGTCCATGAAATCATTTCATATGAAGTCTTACAATCATATATGGTAAAACAATCACATCATAGTAAGTATGGTGTGACAAGTAACAGACCATTACCTTTCTAATTAGAGTACAAGGTCCCATGTCAATGTTTAATCTTAACTAATGTCCCACTATCTATGGTTCATTACTAAATAGATACATCAACTCCATCATAACTCTAACAACTAATATGTGTAAATTATAATTAACCATTAAATTAAAACATGTAAATTATTAACAAACTAAAGTAATGGAGGAGGAAATTTAAATTTAATGTCATCAAACCAAAAATGTAATACTTGGTGTGTCAATTTTATATGAATAAATTAGTTATATGAATTTATCATCAATAATATTTACATCATATTAAAAATTTATATACATGAATACATAAATATAAATAAAATATATAAATAAAAATTTTACTTATTTACTAAACATGAGATAAAGATATGAATATTACTTGTTTTACATAGGTATAAATATATCACATTAATAATTCCAAACATTAATATTTTATAAAAAAAATATAAACTCTAATAATTTTACATAGTAAAATAATAAAATTTATTTTTTGAATTATATCATATTTTATAACACATATTATCCACCACATGTCGCAATCTAGTTGTATCATGAAACGGCACATATCATTGGTGGTTTTTAGGTATTATAATATATGATATTATATATCATGGTTCAAAATATTATAATTAAAAATATCACATATATCTTTATAAAAATATGAACCTTTTTTTAAAACTCTTTATGGTCGATCATAGACAAGGATAAGTCTTATCATAGCTTTTCATAGAGTGTAAAACCACTAGTTTCAAGGAATCATTCACTATGACTAAAATTTTCATATTTATAAAATAAAAACATTTATTTTTACCTTATGATATCTAATAACATATATTTAGTCATATTGATCAAACGACTAACACTAATCCATGTCATATCGTACTCTATAATATAAAAAGTATGTTATGATATAAATATTAATCATAAAAAAATATGAAAACATTTTCATTAAATGATGAAGATGGTTCTAATTCGACTAAATGTTTTTTCTATAACATCATACACTCATAAATTTGGTAATAAATCCATTAATAAATATCTATGATCATAAAATCAACATATATATGACGAAAATAAACATAAATCTTTTTACCTTAGGTTTAGTTAGATCCATCATAACAGAGTATGATTTTGGAATACCAATAAGCAAAAACACTCAGGATATTAACTCCATGGGAATAAAATTTTCCAAATAATCCATGTACTCTATATGAGGACTCCTTGGTCTCTAAAATTTGTGTTAAAACATTTTTCTCAAAGATGACTGGATAATGGGGAAGAGAATAATTTCATCTTGTCTCAATAAATCATCACACTCCCAAATGAGTAGTATCATATATTTTATATAGACTCACATCAATCAATAATCATAGTCAAACATCACTACCAATTCTTATAAGCCACTATATATTATTTATTGTATATATCCATTTGGAATTTATGATCATTGAATGTTTAAATGATCATAATGTATTTCTCAAAAAATAATTGGATCATAAATATGATTTATAAACACTGATAAATAATTTTTTAAATATTTAATCTCTCCAATAAATTTAATATCATGTATATTGTAAGACATGGATATATCACATGTTATAATATAGGTATCTCATGCCTATCATAGCATAATATACAACTATATATGATTTTAATCTCTTTCATATCATGATTTCTAACATGGATGAATAATATCACACAATTAATACTATTTTATTTAAAAACCATGAATAAGTGTTATATGAAAATTCATTTTCCCAGAATTGGAACTAAAACTCAAGTTATGTCATTAGATGAGGTAAAATTTCATAAAGAGATAAGATATATCTTGTTTTTTGAGTGTTGGACACTCTAATACTTTTTAAATATTTCTCACTTCAATTTTCATCATTAATCTCTGAGTATGGGTCTATATCACTTGTCACATACATGACTTATTTGAAAGTTAATTTTCATTTAATTTTCATTAATGCTTTGTTTTGGGGGTTTCCCAAGCTTTTATGGAGTAATGGGTGAGTTTTCATGAATTGGGGTAAACCGTGAGATTAATTCCAGATTTAAAAATAAAAGTTTAATACATTATAACTCCTTAATATTTCAACATTTTTCATCCATTAATATTCATACATGTCATCCCCTGACCTATGAGCACCAAAAAATTAATTTGGACCATTTATAAATCTATAATCATGGTGGAGTTTAGTTTTTATTTAAGGGGTTGGGTCTGTCTGAAAGCTCATTTCATGCATTACAAATAATTATTAATTCCTTAATAACTCATTCTATTTTTAAGTTTTTTTGTGATTTCAACTCCCACCCAAGACCACTTACCTAAGGCGTGCCCCCGTTTTCTCCTCCCCCAATTTGGAGCTCAATAGAATCGCTAAATGTTTCAAAACTTCTCGGGATTTATCAAATCTTCCAGATTTGAAGAGGTAAATTGATCCTTTAATAACTCCTTATATTTTTACTCTTTTCCCCCATTATATTTCCTAAATGACCTCCAAATCCCTGTTCTAAACTCTATTAAATTTTTAGCGGTTTTAAAATTATGATTCTGGTGGATGTTGGGTCATTTTCTTCAAGATTGTTTTGGGTAAGTGTTTCTCTCTTCAATTCCTTCCTTCTCCTTAGAGTTTCCTCCCTCTTTAAAAATTTTATAGAGTTTCCAAATGTTATGGTTCATATAAAGGGTTTTATTGGGGGTATTTTTTGTAAAATATTATGGTTTAGGGTTTGTTTTCACTTCCTTGTGGTGCGACGGAGGCGCGGTTGAGGATTCGCACCAAGATTCAAGGGTTTTGACTCAAAAAATATGGTTCTATGAGTAAAAAATTATTGATGAGTTATCTTTTTGTATTTACTCATTTTTCCTATTCCCCATATGTTGGGTGTGGTTCAAAAACTTTTTATGATTGATTTAGTTAAGTGTTGAATTTTATAGTTTCTTTTTAACTTGAAATTGGGTGTTTTCATGTGTAACGTAAGGGTTATTATTTGGGTGTATTTTATAACTTATAGAATTGGTATAATAAATATTTTTGTCCTGAAAATTCTTTTTTGTCAATGTATTAGTGTCATTTGGTCCTAAAAATTTTTTTTAAATAGGTTTGATGTGTAAAACATTGTTATACTTTTGAGATCATTTTATGAAAATGTGTGTTTTCAATTATATCCTTTATGATATTATTCAAGGTTATATTATAACACTTTAATGTGGTTTTATAAATGTATCTAGGGCTTAAAAGTTTTCTTTGGATATTAATTGGTATGGATTTGGACTTAACTGGGGGTTTTGAAATGGGTTTTGTGTGCAAGACATAGTTACACCCCTTGAGTTTGTTTTATGAAAATTGTGAATGTTTTGTTTGGTTAAACAAAGTGTGTAAAAGGGTGTATATGTACTATTTGGGGGGGTTGTTCACCTAATATGGGTTTTTTAAAGGTAATGTGGTTATTTAAGATGTCAAATAATTTTTTTAATGTTTTATAAAGTGCTGAAATGTTTTAGAAAATGGAAAGAGAGCTGCAAAACATAGTTGTGGGATGTTTTGTGTGAGTGTGTTGTGAAAAATGAATTGTGTTGAAAAAAGAGGTATTATAAGATATTTGAGTGGGCTGATATGTGAGTTATAATGTATTTTAATTTTTTATAAAAATTGTTTAATATATTTTGGATGTGTTAATGAAATGTGAAAAGTGTTGTGGGCTATTTTGGCATGAGTCGGATTTCAAAATCAATTTGAATGAAAAGTGGAATTTTGTGACTTGTGTCATATACATGTGGGATTTTTGGTGAATATTTTATATTGAAATTATTTTTTATTGTGAACAGTATATTTATTGACTTGTTGAAATTGTTTTAGAACAAAGGGAAAACCTGAGTATCTAGGTGGGTGGACGTGTACTAGTATGCTAATGAATCTGTGGGGTCTGGCATCAGTTTTACTTAGCAAGATTGATGCTAACAACTATAACTAAACTATAATTTTGATGATTATTGGGTACCACTAGGTTATGTTTATGTTCCCTACTAGTGTATCGTGCCTGAGAATGGACTTTTGTGATAGTTATTCTCACCGAGATACGAGGTGCATGGGACCCACAACAAGCTAGTGCCTAGGGGTTATTTCTTATTACTTGTGCTCATTAAATCCTTTATAATCACCATCTTCATACGGTATATTTGGCTGGAAAATTCAGTATCATTGGAATTTATTTTAAGATTTTTGATTCTTTAAATTATCCCACTTGAAAACCTATTTTTTAAAAAGTTGCATCCTTTAGAAATTGTAATTAGAAATTGCACGTTTTTGAAAACTTGCATGCTTTTCATCTTTGAATGTTTATTGCATGGAATCTCTTAGTGGTGGTATCCTATTGGGAATTGTCTCACACCCTAATTACACATTTGGGTGTATGTAGACTTGGTTATTTTTGATGTCATGGGTTGGGTACAATTTTTTAGTTCTAGTGGTTCAGGTTTCTAGAAGGACTTTGGTGGTGAAGTCTTGTGGAGATGGCTTGAGGGCGGGGCCCCTTGCCATTAGGGTTCTCAGGTTGTTTTCTTTTGGTTTTGTTCTATTTTTATAGTCTTATTGAGATGTTTTAAAATATGTAATTCTGTTCTGAGTTTTTGTAAAAGATTTTTTGGTTTGAAAAATCCATATTCATTTTATTGGATTCTTTGGTTTTTTTAAGTTTATAAACTCGGTTAAATCATTCCCAATTCTTATTTTATGATACATGGGCACTTGTGCCAACCCGTGGGTATTGGGATCGCCCTTCAGGCCTTGTCACGGGCTGGGTTTGGTGCCGGTTTTGGCGGGGACCAGATTCGGTTCATGACAGCACTCCTATTATAGATCAAGGGGTATGATCAAGTTGTTGAGGGCATAAAATTATATGTTGAGTTTTTACTAGACTTTCTGCAGTATAATAGGAACCATAGGTCATCTCTTGGTTGATCCATATATCATTAATTTAAAATTAAGTATTTTAATATGAAAAAGGTGAATGTGATTTTATAAAATGTTAGGTTTTTTATTAAATAAGTCAATAGATAAAAGTAAGAAATAAAATAAAACAGAATTTTAGAGTTTTTATTAAGTGTGATCAAACCGGGGAAATCACAAGATGATCATCCTTCATCACTTCAAGATAAAGGGTATATATATTTTAATACTTTTATTGTAACATATAGAACCAAAATGTTTCAAATTTTATACTAGGATACCTCCTAGGGTTCATTCATAAACACAAAATGATTCATCAGTTAACACTGATGATTGGTTGGTTTTTGTTCGACTTCATAACTGAAACTCACTAAGGAATCACACGAATAAATTAATGTGTTGCCCATGTTTTTATATTATTTAATTGTGTTCCAATTAAATGAAATTAAATATACATGGTAGCGATTATGAGATTTAAATTTACCAATATGAACCACACAAACATCACAATTGAATGGGGGACAAAGAAGTGGGGAACAGTGTGTGAAACATAACATGAATTGGTACCCTCAAACATGATAATATGGGTCAATTATGACATAAAAGTACATAACCCAGTAAAATAATAAGATAATATGAATAAAAAAACATAAAAATCTGGAATTAAAAATATCATTCAAATATTACAAACAAAAAGCTCGGGATTTACTTTATGATCTTCAAAACTTACAAGGAGTTTAGAACTCAAGGGAAAGGAAAGAAGACATAGATGTTGAATTATCAATTACCGTAGCCTCAATAACTTATTAGAATAAGTATATGACTCATTTGAGTCTCCAAAATGGTAGATCATTTCTTCTTGGATGAACTCCTAATGGGGTACCCAAGGTACCTTTTTATTGCGAAAATAGGAGGTGGTTGTGGGCACACATATTTCAAGATAGCACGTGGACCATGGTTTTTTGCTATTAAACTATCTTATAATGACTTTTAAAAAAATAAAAAATTGTTTACTGACATCCACTATATCTCCATGTCAATTTTTTTCTAGATAATTTATATAATGGGACATATTTTCAAAATACAGAACCAAACTGTTGACTTTGTGAAGATTCATTTTCTTGGATAGAATGGTTTTTAGAGACACATAATTGAATAATTGGGTTTGGTTGTATTCATAATATTTGTATCCCAATCAATTTGGGAACATCCACTAAAATCTAAACCTAATTGGATTCCCAAATTATTTGATGTGTGATACTGAGTCCGCTGATATACTTGGATTATTGTGCAGTTTGGCCCATTTTTCTTCAACTTCATCGTGGGCCCTCCAAATGACCTCTACCTATTATGAAAACATCAAGACAACTAAAATTACAATTTTTAACAATGATACAAATTAAATTATTGAATAAAAATTAAGTCACATTTTTTATTATATTTTTAATTTTCAATACAAAACCAATTTAATATAATAGTATATGGGTGAAATAAAAAAAGGAATCAGGGTGTGATCACACCCCCCACACATAAACATTTTCACTCATAGGTAATGTCACATATCATAGTCAAGTGAAATTATTAAATCAAAGGTTATAAAACCTTTAAAATTATTTTTAAATAAAATCCATCATGTCTTATTTATGAATTCATTTTTCTTATCATTTTTCTTCTCTCACGTTGAAATTTGTTCAATTTAATTTTTCAACCCCTGAAACATGTTGCAACCTACCTCAACTATAAATTTTCTATATTCACTCTAGGAACATATGAATATGGAGTTATTATAATTTCCCAGAGTTCATGTGATCTTTCTATATGCTTTATAGGATTATAAGTTCTCTACTAGTAGAGACTAGTGTACTACTCAAGTGGAATTCAAATAGGTTATTCTGAGGATCAATGGTTGGTAGGATTTAATGTTTAAGAATATAAGGCAAAATATAATCCTTTAATATCTAATGTAAAATACATGTCAAAATTTTGAAAGTGTTCAAAATGAATTTACTCACTCATCCCATCATAGATTGTATCATTTCCAACCAACTCTCACCTTTATTCATATTGTGTGTGTCACAACCTAGTAGGGAATAATAATGGGTGAATAGCCTCCTTTCTATATTTATTTTTCTCTTTTATCCTTTTTTTTAAATGTACTTGAGTATTGTTTTTATAAACAATTGTTTTAAGATAAATAGGAAAATATTTATAAAATAATGATATAATATATCCTATAGACCCACTGCTTAAAAAATGTAGGCACTCATTAACTCAGACTATTATAATGAATCATTCCATAGAATTCCCATGGAAATTCCATCTCACTCACACTTGATGAAAATAAAATAGGAATGTACATAATGTATGTGTAGGTAGGGATATATTGCCTTGTAATTTGGCTACCTAATAAGAATTTTAAGGTCTCTATGGTTTAAGAAGGGTAAAATTTCATGGTGGTAAAAAGTAGAGGATAATTGTACATCGGTAATTTCAGTGAATTATGGCCTCTATCATTAATGTAGAACACGCAAATCATATGGCTTAAAATAGAATCACAGAATGTTCTAGTTTCTCTACATGCCCCTAGACTCTCATGAAAGTGATTAAATGGAATAATATAGAATAAAGGTCTCAGAATGTTTTTTGGGTAAGGGATTACAATATTAGGTATTTCTAATGAGTCATGGGTTTCAAAAATCCATTAAACACCAAATAATTATTTGAAAATACAAATTATAGGAAAATATCCCATATCAAAATTTATTTTAAAAACATTTTTCCAAAAAAATTAAATTATCTACAGAATTGATTCAATAATGAAAAATTATTTTGGTTATTATTTTTAAGATCAATGAGGGGGGAAATTAAAAATACTCTATAGAAAGTGAAAAAGGGAAGCCAGAATAAAGATAATGAAAATACTAATGAACTCGGTAATTTGGTAAAAAATTAACAATACTATTAAGAAATAGAAAAAAAAGAATAAAGGAGAAATATAATAAATATACTAACAAACTCAACTAGGTGGGAAGAAGTAAATATAATATTCAGTAAGAGAAAACATTAATAAATAAGAAAGATTATGGAAATCCTAATGAACGTAGGAATTTACCCCCCCCCCCCCACCCCACCCACACACATGCACCTAGATTTTGTAGTATCATTGCTGTAATAAAAGAGAATGTGGGAAGGAAGTATAAAACTGTGTGGGTTTCATAGGTATGTTTCTTCTTAAAGGTGGATTTCCTCCACCAGGATTTTGGAAAATCATCCTAAAAGAGTTTAAGTATCTTCCTATTTATAGTAATACTTAATCCACTCCACTTATGAAAAACCTATGTTGCACCAAAGGGGTAAATATTAGTAACAATGTAAGGATTGAGCCATTATGAATGAAGCTTACCTAGGTAGAGCATTATCCTATAATTCTATATAAGGACCTTCTCACCAATATAAAACTTCCACTGATGAATCATCCAATCATGGATATCTTTTTTCTTCACATTATAGATTCATGAGTTCTCATGTTCATCACACCAAATTTCTTCCAACTCTTTAATCTGTAACTTTTTTGTGATCACCTACATCTGAGAGATTCATATTACATTGTTTAGAAACCCAATATGCATGATGATATACCTCCAATGGAAGGTGAAAGACCATTACAAACACAATCCTGTATAGTGACATTTCAATTGGGGTTTTAAAAGATATTCAATATTCCCAAAGTTTATCATCCAAGTGAAAACTCCAATTATTCCATTTGGGTTGTGCCATTTTTTCCTATATTATATTAACTTCCTGATTTTTTATTTCTTCTTGTTTGATAGTTTGGGGTTGAAATTATATGGAGTTTTTATGAACAACCCCATACTTATAGACTAGGTTTTTTATGTTATGATTTTAAAAGTGTGAACCCTGATCACTAATGATGAATCTAGGAACATCAAACCTACTAAAAATCTAGGACATCACAAAATCAAAAACCACTAAACATTCATCGGTCCTTGTATACTTTTCTTCCAACCATTAAGAGACATATTCAAAAGATAATAATGAATACACAAAGCCAAATTAATTAAGAAAAGGCCCCATGAATTCAATTCCCCGTCCACTAAAGATTTCATAAAATAACATGGGTTGTTTGGTCATTTCATTCTTCTTAAAGATGTTCCCTATGAATTGAAATTGTGTGAAAAACTTAAAAAATTTATGGGAATCCATATACAATGTTGGATAATAATATCCCAATTCAACAACCTTTCTATCTTTGTGATGAGATCCAAAGTGTCCCCTACAAGACAAAGTATGGTAAAATCTCAAAATAAGGGTAACATCATTGTCATGGATACATTGATAAATAACTTTGTCACTATAAATTCTCCATAAATATGGTTCATCCCAAATGTACCATCATGAATCATGCATACCTATCTGGGACTGTGAAGTACTAATATTAGTGTGGGCATGATTTTCTAGTAGAAAGTTCACAATATCTGCATACCAGGGGGGTAGGTCCACAACATCACAAAGGTTCTAACGAGGAAATAATTATCCAATGGGGAGGGATGAGCTAACATAGTGATATAATGGTGGGGGAATCCTACTAATGTGGTCAGCTACCACATTTTCAACTATTATCTTATCTCGAATATAAAGGTCAAACTTATATATAAGGGGTATCTGCTGAATGATGAGGGGCTTAGCTTCATCTTTTATACGGAGAAATCAAAGGGTGGTATGATCAGAAAAAACAATTATTTTTGACCAAATAAGATATGGAAAAAATTAAGTAATATTAAATATAAATAATTTATTTTTAATTGTTTGTGTAGTTTTTTTGGGTAGGGTCACGAGTACATGGGGCATACACAATGACATAAAGATAATTCTCAATCCTTTCTGATAAAACTACCACAATAGAAAATTTAATGAAATCACACAAAATCTTGAAGGGCTTATCCCACCTTGGTGGTTGGATGATGGAAGGTGACGTGAGACCCCCTTTTAGATAATTGAAGGAATCCACAAAAATTTTATCAAAACAAAATATCAGAATAATTTTGTAATAACCAGGATAAGGGAAGTTCGATCTTACTAAATTCTTGAATGAATCAGCAATAGAATCCAGCATGAAGAAAGATAGATCACACCTCATGAACACATTTTGTATATATAAGGGTTGAAATTAATTCAATTTTTATTTATCCACTTGAATTATATCATTTTAAATAAATTTTCCAAGAAAAATCCCCATATCAACCACAAAATGGAATTTCTCATAATTTAACATGAGATATTTTTCATTGAATGGTGGGAGAAAGAACCTATGTTTTTAAAAAAGTCATTAATGGAAGATAAATAAATCATGAAATAATACATAAAACCTTTCATACATTTCTCAAGGTACCCAAAAGAAAAAATAAACGTATATTGTTGAAAATTATTGAGAGAATTATAGAGACCAAATTGAATCCTTCTGTATGAAAATGTTCTGAATGGATAGGTAGATCATTACTGGAATCCAGGGCTTTACCAATGATTCAAAACCATTGGTATATGTTGTAGAACCATTTTTATAGCCTATACCAATGATTCTCTAAGTTTTTGGCTATAGTGATGCTGGTAAGGGCCTACACAAATGGCTCTCGGTGAACTATTTTTATAGGTTGATCCAAATTTCACTTCAACCTATGGTTTATAGTGAATTTTCACTATATAGGTATCAAAATTGTTACAAACCATTCAGAGAGACCTATACCATTTATTTGAACTATTGGTATAGGTTTATCCCAATGGTTTTGAACCATTGGGATACCTCAATACCAATGGTTCAGTATGAACTATTGGTTTAAGGCTATATAAATAGTTATAAAACCATTGGTATCACTGCTGGAAATAGATTCTATACAAATAGTTTCAAACCTCCATTATAGGAATGAAAAATGTTGGTGTAACCTATACCAACAGTTTTCCAAACTGTTGGGTAGTATGGCATTAGGATGGGCATATACCAATAGTTATTCCCAAACTGGTTTTATAGGGAAGTGTAAATTTTAGTATACCAACGGTTATAAAAGAACCATTGGCATAGATTTATTACAATTTTCAATAAATAAATGGTATATAGCATAATTAAACAGTTTGGAAATGGTTGATAAACTATTGGTATAGAGTTTTACAAACGGTTTATTAAAACCATTGGTAAAGACATGTTGTTCAACACTATACCAATAGTTTAAAACCATTGGTATAGGGTATTTCTAGAAATCTGCATAGTATCCAACCAGAATCCCCTTCATTTCATATATTTGTATACAATACTTAAAACATCACACAAAAAATACCTACAATAGTATATAAAAACTACACATAAAAACATCACAAAAAAATAGTAGACTCTTCTAACCGTTGCAAGTACCACAACATAGTATTCCCCATTTAAAACATTAAATGACAACCATTATTCCATCTAACCCATTTTAATTTCTATGGTGCAGACATCTTAGAAAGTTTACTTTACTCAAAATGGACACAAATATTTTATCATGCAGTAGTTAATGTCATTTTTTCTTTCCAGAAAAACACTAAAAAATTCTCATTTCTAATCTGAAATCCCTGTTATTCTCCACTATTGTGTATTATCTACTACACCATGACGTAGTTAAAACTTCTTTCTTAAAAAATGACATGAAAAATACTCATTTATTGGGTATAAAATCACTTTTAATTATCGTACAAGCATTATACATCCTTATTGTGTTCCTATTATTCACTGATGTGTTTAGTATTTATAACACTTGAATGATGTTTTAGAATAGGTTCTTTATGGTAGGTACTAATTTTTATATACATGTTTAAATGAAGAGTTGTAATGAAATTGAGCATAATTCCTGCTCAAAGAGATATTTAAGAAACCATTCATGAATTTATTGATGAAGGGAGCCATCATCATCACCCCGATGGTGAGAGACCACTCGCCTTTGGAAAGTGGGAATGGGATGGGATCAAAATGGTGTCCCATGAGACTAGATCAAAATGGTGGGAGACCAATCACCTTTTATAGTGACGATGATAGTTAGAGCTTCATTTTGAGAATTTGACTATGGTTTTTAGTTTTTTATTATGGAAAATTGCGCATGAGGGGTATATATAATAAGTGAATTAATATGGTGTGGTTAATATATGGGCATCAGGCGTGATGAGGAACTTGTATGAGGAATGAGTGGGATGTTTTGTTTTATGGGAATCATGTATGTTGTGATTATGAAATGAGAATATGTTGGGATGTGGGAAATGATGGTGTATGATGGTTATAAAATGGGTTTTATGGGATAATGGTTGGTGTGGAACCACTGGGATATTGAGGACTTGGGTCAGGAAGTGATCGGGTAGGTAACTCCTATGGGGGGAGTTCTCACAGAAGGGATCGATTAATTTTATTGAGTAGTCGGGGTATTCTGGGAATGTGGGAATGATACATATGCATTCAATGTCATATAAAAGTTTTCAACAATGAAGATCTATCACTGAAGATGGAGGAGAATCTTGGTCTTTTTATAGCCAAAATATCATAGTTATGAGCTATTATATATTGGGGATATGGACGGGAACATGTATTTTTCATGTATTTAAAATATTTTAGGGGTAGGAGTGTACAGGGAAGAGGTTTGGGAGAATCATTTTGGTCTATATCCATTCAAAGCGTGAAACTATGTTCCATGGAATGAAATTCTTATAAATAGGTGGGGGCAGTCTTGATGACCCAGGGAATGAACATACATTTCACACTATGAGTATTTCGAGGAGAAAGAGAAAGGTTGTTTATTTTGATATTAAAATGAGGTTTTATGGTTGTCTATTCGGCTGAGATGGAAGCATACTCTTATTTATCCTTTATTCTGAGTCCCAAGTGAGGGATCTCACTATTTTAATTCTAGATATTGGAATCATTATAATAACGAAGTATCTTAAAGAAAGGATAGAATTATATATCCATCATTCTATGATTTATCTCACTTACTTGATGTGTTGAGGTATTTATTAATATTATTCCCTAATGTTATATTTTATATGAATTTTCGATTATTTATATTTGAAATTGAATTAGAATTAAGTCTTCTATGAGATGGAGTCTAGGATTATAAGGAATTTGATGCATATATTTCTCCTAAATATATTTGTGTGTTGTGTGATGTTTAGTAAATAGGTGTGAGAGTAATGGTATAGGTGAGACTATTTATGATCTGCTTAATATTTTTATGGTTATTAGGAAACACTAAAAGGTAATATAATGTGTGAAATGGAATGTTGGAGCCAAGTATGTAAGGGTATGTGTGATTTATGACTCTATTGTCATATTTTCAAGATGATTTTTGGTATGGAAATTGTTTGATGATGGGATCACTAAGACGGTTCTATGGGAATATGTTGGGAAATTCCTTGTAACTGTGGCTGATCTTAATCACTATAAGTGAGGTGATATGGATTTTCAGGATGAGGTATATGGTTTTGACCTATTATTAGGATAATTGTTCCCAGGTGGTGAAAGATTTTTTCGAAAGGTGTAGCCTATGATTTTTTGTGATGCCTCTTATTGTGGTTAGCCAATATATCCATATATCTCATGGGAACATAGGATAAAACCCGTTGAGTTGGTGCTGACTACTCATTATGGGTGGAGACCTCCATAGATATTGTGGCATGGGAGATGGGGTTCACCATGGGTACAAAGAAGGTGTTTGGAATAGAATTCAATGACTAGTGGTCTGTGAGGGAATCATATGGAGTCTAATTATCACTACTATGTTGGGGTTGGTGGTCTATGACATGGAAGAGTAGATATCATCTTTCCTTGAGATGTCATATCTTAAAAAAAGGTCATTGAATTCCCAAAAATGAACTTCTCATTATCCTTAAATCAATTTTAAGTAGCTCTTTAATCATTACATATCGAATATGTTAACACCTTCATCATGTATCCTCCTGAAATATGTTTGTAACATGAATTACCATAAAACATTATTGGAAACATGCATTATTCCTTATTCCTTATCTAAGAAACATGTTATTGGATATATTCCTTAAATCCGAAAGTGTTGTAAACTCTATCAGTGATAGCATAAACCACTTATCGACAAGTCATTAACCAGTCCCAAGGTAATCATCACTTCTCCAAATTTTTCATTTATTCATCGTTATCTTAACATCAGGAACATATTAAGGGGTTTTTTTCCCTCAATAATGTGTTTTCTGAAAAGTTTAACTTTATATTAAAAAACTTTTCTTTCTACCATTCAGCATATGATCTTGAATCCTTAATAAAAATGTATATCAGTACATTCCTCATATATTCCATTATTCTTATAACCAGTACATTGCTAATAAAATATTCAAATGACATAATTCTTGAATAGATATATTAGTAATTCCTCTTCTTCTACAGTAGTATCATAACTTGATCATTATCCAATAGCATCATTGGGAGTATACTCTTTTGACACTTGATACATTGACTTGAATATTGTCTCATCTCCTTTAAGTTGAATAATTGTACATTGGAAACCTTTTTCTTAACCTTGAAATCACAAGCATGGTGGCATTTCTTTCCAAACATATAGCAAACTCCCATTCATTTTAATCTAGTATTAGGGTGTTTATTTCCACAATTATCACATGTGGGAAAGTACATTCTTCCCATCTTCCCTTAATCCATATTTTTCTCTTCCATACCCTTCTTCTATTTCTTCCCTTAAAATCCATATGAATTGAAGACCTTTTTACAAATCTCAATATCACATGATATTGTTTCATCATATGATGATAATACATGGGAGAATATTTTCCCTCAAAATGTTGTCTTAAGAAAATGAAATATATGATCCTTATAACTCTTTAGATCATGTGCATTGGTGGAGTTCACATTACTTATCCTAGTCACCATTTCTAAATAATGGAATATGTTATATTAAATCATAAAATAATTTATAATCCCAAAACAAGTGAAACAAATACCATAAATTGGAAAATAAATTGCATATCTAATCTTATAATCGCAAACATGGTTTATTTAGCGATATATTTACTTTCAAATACTTCATACTAGATTGTAAAGAAAATATGAATTATACTAAGTGTATCCCCAACAAGGGTCAATCTAGGTGTACAGTAAGGCTTGTTGTCATGTACAAGGTCACACCAAGTCAGGACTGACATACATTGTCAAAGTTGTTACTCCTAGTTACATATGTACAAGAACCACATCCACTTATAGTATCTAGATAGGGATGTACTTCTAGGAATACCCACATAATCTCCGCCTTACCAAAATTATAGGAAGCTCCACTATACTTATCCTCAATATCTATCTTATGGTTATGTTTCTCAATCTAGTTTTTCTAAATCTAGTTTCTAAGGTCAGTGCTAAAATTCACTGATACCAACTGTAATGCTCCGACCCCTGAAGCCCGAAGTCAATGCATTATTTTATTACATAGGAATGATTACAAGGAATACATTCCTGAAGGGATGATTAGTTTAGAAGTCTTGGAATTATGTATTACAAAATTATACCCACAATACATTGGGAAATAGAAAAATAAAAAAATGATACATAAAAAAATGAAATAAACATAATATTTGAAACTCATTCAAAGGATTCCTCTTCATAACCTGAGGAAAGGAAACCTGATAAAGGTGAGCTAAAATGATCAGTAAGGGTAAGTAAAGAAGAATAAATAATTAATCAATGAAAATAAAGAAACATGGCATGGAAAATAATTGATAACACATTACATTAAAATAACTAGATAAAGAAAAATCAATATTGAATAACGAATAATAGAAACACATGCCACTTAATCGTAATTAATTTTAATCATTTCACTAATCTTTTTGGTCGAGAATTAAGTTAATCATGTTATAATATAAATATTATACATATTAAAAAAATTATGTCTATTTTTCAAAATTAAAATCTCATAAGTGGGAAAATTAATATTACTTCTAATCTCGCACACGTGGTGATAAATCTGGTTTTTAAAGTAAAAAAGTTCAAAAATTCAATAAGTTTCTACATCCAATTTTAAAATAAAAATGATTCCAATGACCTAAATTAGGTTAATTTATTTATAATTGATCTATTTTTACTTCAAAATCAAATTTAAAATATAATTTAATAATTATTATTATTTAAATGAAAAGGATTTTTTTAACTAAAATGCATTATTTTTCACTGTTCATCAAAAAATGAAACTTCTCATAAAAATACAAGAATTTCACCATAAGATAATTTTAATATTCTAAATCCAAAAATTAAAGGTATTTTTAAAAATAAAATTTACTAAATTTTCAAAACAAAATTTAAAAAATTGCTAAATCAGATTAAAATAGTGTTAAATAAAATCATGTTTATGTGGGTTTTAGTGAAATTTAAGCACTTATATCTTAGTTTAACCATTTAACACATTTAGTCTTAACCATAGTGATTAATGTTTTTCTAGGGTAACTTATTTCTATGACTAAAAATAAAATGGAACTTATTAACTAATTTGAACCTTATTATTCCAAATATAAAAAACGTTTTTATCAAATTAAATTTCTTGAGGATGTAAAAATTACTTTTAATATAAGTACATAAAATGAAATGAAAAACAGTTTTCAAAAAATATCTTTTTAATCATAAAAATAAATTTTCCAAAAAAATCATGTATAGTATTGATTATCATTACATTTATTGGTTTATAATTAAACAAATTAGATTTATGTGACTTTAAAACCAATTCAAAACCTAACACAACTATTTAAATACTTAATTAAAGAAAAGGATCAAGATAGTTCTTTTATTAAAATATTACATTACTTAGGTTCTAAAATGTCAAAAATGGGTTTATAAATTTATAAAATATTTTAAAATGTTTTATTTTTATTGTTAAACACATATTTGATCTAAAAAGGTGGTAAAGAATTAAACTTGTTCTAATTTCATGATTATTTCATTAAAGTTATAGTATTTTTTTAGAAAACTATATTTATTTATTTTCACCCAAAAATAAATCATTTCATAATAATATTAAAATTTCACCCTAAGATAATTTTTACATACTTAATTTAAAATTGATGTTAATTTTGTAAAATGAAAATTCGAAAATTTGATAAATTTATATGTTATAAAAAATAGTAATAATAAAAAAATTGAACCAAAAAATATTGTTTATACATGAAAAAATAATATAGTACATATTATAATTTATTGATTGATCTTACTAGTTATGATTCATTTAATTGACTTGTAATATTTTTTTTATTAAAATAAAGAATCCCTCATTTTCGTTTTATGTTGTATGCATCACAATGTATCACACATGTTGAATTTATTCCCATGGGGAAATACAAACTAAAATCAAGGGGTATTGTAGAGACACTTTAGGATTTTAGGATTATAGGGACTACCTCCATAAAATTCATTATACAAGGTGATTGGGGATGTTAGGTATTACCACACTAGGTTCTGTTGATACTAGGTGATTGGGGGTATTCGGGATTACCTCCCTAAGATCCATTGATACTTGGTGATAATTATTATGTCATAAATATTATATTTAACCACCAATACTTAATGTGCATCTTTTATAACATTCCATATTGGTACCAAGTCGAGACTCAAAACTAGTTTTTTGGATTTTAATAGTTTTATCGTTTTTTCATTTTAAGGATTCGGGTGTGTGATAAATCTTGTATGTGTGACTTTCCTAATTCATATATATCATTATTTTGATAGTGCATGATTTATATTTATTTATGGGAACTTTTAAGGATGTATGGTCTTTTATTAACCTGGATGTATGCGATTGTAATTATTTATACTATTATTGTAATATGATATATGGGTATAGTCACGCCACCATACCCCCCTAAACCCTCACAACTAGCACTACTACAAATAAATCATTTAACAGCACTGGCCTTCTTGAGCACTAGAAAAAAGTAATGATAATGATACCCTTTACTGGTACTAAAACAAGCACTGAAAAAGGGTGACTTTTGTTATCATTTTTTTCTACCACTTTTAAAGGACACCCTTTATCGGGGCATTTTTTTTATCACTGACAAAAGGCAACATTTATCAACACATTTGTTTAGCACTGATAAAGGGTTTCCTTTATTAGCGCATTATGTTTAGCACTAATAAAGGAAACCCTTTATCTGTGCTTAATTTTTAGTTCCTATAAAGGAATCCTTTATAAGCTATTTTTAGCGTTGAAAAAAGTGTGAATAAAATCAAATAATCAAATAAATAAAAAATAAAAATTATTTTTTAAAAATAATTCTTAAAAAAATAATTATTTTAATAATTATTGATAAAAATGACTAAGTTGATTATACTATATATAAATTATAAATAGTATATATTAAATATATAGATATATATAAAATAAAAATTAAAGAAATAAAATTTATAAACAAGTAGACTGAGAAAAATATTAAACATTTAATTAATTAAATAATTATTGATAATTTTAAAAATTAGTATATAATAAATATTTCGATATATATATGTATGTATATAAATATCATTTATATAATAAATAATATTATTTATGCTTTATATTAAATAGTAATATTTTTAATGAATAATAGTTTATAATTAAAAAATAATACGAATTAAAAATACTAACTAATTGCATCAAGTAATGGACATAATTGAATGTCATTTGATTTTTCAATTTTACATAGATCAAACGTATTATATTTATTTCACATATCAATAATTAATACACTTATATATACATACGCCCACACACAAATATTTTTTGTGGAATTTAATCAATTTATATTTTTTATTTTATATATATTTATTTACTACGTTTTAATATTTTCAATATGTATTCATATTTATTTCAATATATATCCATTTTTTAATGATTTATATTAATAAAAATTATCCAATTTTTCAATAATATACTCATTTATAATTAATCAATTTTACTCATTTTCAATATGCATTCACTTAAGGTTAAATATTTGTTAATAACGCTAACCCTACATTTATAAATAAATATTTACACATAAATATTTTTATAAATGTATATTCACTATTTTTATACATTTATAATTATAAATAAATAAATAATATTTGTTTCAAAGGTATTTATATAATTCTAAATAAAGAATTATAAATTTATAATAAATTTATTTAAATAATGAATATATTTACTATATTTATATACATATATAATTATATAAATATATATAAATATATAAATATTATTTTTCAAAAACATAATTATATAATTCTAACTAAATAATTATATATTCAAAGAATTGAAAAATTATTATTTTTTAAAAATTATTATTATAAGTATTATATTTAAAAAAAATAATTTTACTTTAAAAAAACTATTATTTAAAAAAATGTATTATAAGTATTTATTAGATCTTTTTAATTGCTAATAAACAGAGAGATTTATCAATGCTAAAATAGTGCTGATAAAACTAATCTTTATCAGCGTTAAATCCTTAGCACTGATAAATATCTATCTTTATCAGAACTAAAAAAACTGTGGATAAATATTCATTTTATTAATACATATTAACTTACCGATGATAAAAGGTACCTTTATCAATGATTTTTTAGAATCGCTGATAAAAGTTTCCTGATCAATTTTAAGAACCCTAAACATCGTGAGCCAGTTTGTGATATCTGAAGCTCTCTACAGAAGAGACATACTGTCAGTGCTCCTTGTTGTCTAATCCAAGCTCAAATCTAGGTAAGAATCAAGGATTCAACTAATAATTCCCCAATCCAATTCTCAAGCAATTTGAGGCTGGGAGGAAACCAATGCTCGAATGAAATCCATCTTTTTTTGATATCTCTAATTTCCCTTGGTTATCCACTGAAACTTCTCATCCCACATATATGTATCCCAAGAAGTCCAGTTTCACTATCCTATAATAAAATAACTAAATATTAAATTATATATATATATATATATATTTGTATAGTCTCCCCCAATATAATGTGTCTCTCCTTGGGAAATCATTGGTACAATGTGATAATAAATATATGAAACCCAATATTGGTTCATGTTGTTGTGAGGTATAATAGGTTCCCAATACCCATCTTCTAGGACATCTACCTCTTTTCAATAGTCAAATTTTGAAAAATTCATCCATATAGCGGTCAGTGTTGTCATTTGTTTGAAATATTCCATGTCAAATCACTTGGGAACCTCTTTATCATATTTTTATTGAGAAATTAATGTGCTATAATTTCCTTTATTCACCTATAAACCCAGGAAAATTTTTCACCAATCATAGATATCTCGATATCATACCACATATGATCCACAAAAAAAATTGCAGTATATTTGGTCCAATCCTCAAGTATTATGTCTTTGTCATATATGGGTAACCACATCCTTTGATCATTCTATTTCAAGATGTATAGGGTGTGACCAACACTACCTCTCTAATAACAAACTTTCTTAGGTATTTATCCAACCATAAATACTAAGTCCTAAATTATTTCATTATCATATAAAAGTAATTATTTAACTAGAAAAACATTCTCTTATTTTCATCCATAAAAAACCCATCTAGTTTCTCAATGTATACCCCCCCTTAATAACTCCATTTAGGAACATAGATTTGATATCCATTTGGTATACTTTTAACTAAATTTTCACTAAAATAGACAAAAATATATAATAGTTTCCAAAAAGGATATGGGATTAAATTTATCATAAATATAAATTCCTTTGATCTAGGATTTCCCCTTTCACACAATCCATTCTTTATTTTGATCCACTTTTCCATAGTCAAAGATTTTATTACTGAACACCCACTTGGTTATCATAACAGTTTTATCTTCTTGGTTTAGAAAAATTTCTAATGTAACATTATTCTCATTCAGATCGAGCTCCTCGTGCATATATTTTATCCAACTGTGATCCTTTCCAGCCTCTCTAAATGATTTAGGCTATACTTGGGAAAAATGAGGTTTTTTGTTGAGTATTACTCCTTTGAGTTTTTACAGAAAGTTTCCGATCACAAATGGAATTTGTTTTATTTTTTTATCCTTTCTTGTATTTCTTGTAGTTAATAAAAATATAGCCAAATTTGCAATGATAACCCACTCATTAATACTTCCTAAAAATAATTTTATTTCTTTCATCACACATATAATAAATAATATATATATTTTACTTTAATCCATCTAAAAAAATAATTATTTAACATTTCCTTTTGGTTCCACCCTTAGGAGTCTTTGATTACCGTCCATTTAATTCTCCCAAATTTGAGGCATTACCATCCTCATCAGTTTTATCTCTTGAACATTTATTATTCCAATTTTTTTCTTCAGACTCATCCCCCATCTCTTTTATGTTTCTTGTACTACTCTAAGCAATATTCACCATATGGATGACTACTTCTTTGAGTATTTCAAGCAATATAGGGGTGTGTCCACAAGAGATGGGGGATGAGTGCCAAAGAAAAAAAATGAAATGATGACTATTCGAAAGATGAGTTGATGAGTATAAAAATTGTCTATAACTTTCACCATTGTATGAATTTAGAGGAAAAACCCACCATAGTGGAGTAATAATTTTCTTAAATTCAACAACCCATTTTCTTCAAATAATACTGTAATTATTTGAAACAATCAAATCTTTAGTTTTCTTAATTAAATTATCTATAACTTTCGCCATTAATAAGGGATATTTTATGTGTATTTATTTATTTATTATAAAAAATAAATATTTTATGAACCCAATAGGATATATTTAATTTCTATCAGATGATTGATCGCTTCAATACAATGTATCTAATTTTCACCTCATCTTGATCACTTATTGATTGATTTTTTTGGAGAGGACTATTTGTTTTATTATCATCATTTTTTATTTACCATTGGCATATCCCTAGGGTAAAAAATGTTTTAACAGTAAAATAAGTATCCATATAATTTATTTATTTTTAAATATTTATGTTTAATTTGTTTATTTTTTGTAATGCTCATATAATAATTGTTTTCTTGTACAAGTGGATTGTTTTATTCGAATTTGGGTGGTTTGTTAGAATCTATTCATGATCTTGAGGGATTAGACTTTGAGCCTATAACTGAGATAATTAATATAAGTAAATACATCAAGAATTCATACAACCATCAGAAAAGATATTTAATTCATACTACTTATTTAATTAATTTTTTCATCATTTTATATACAATTTTTAAGTTAATTTCCTCATCATTTTTATCTAATACTTATTTAGTTATTTTAAAATATCTTTTCGAAAGTCATATTTTTCTATATGGTTATAGCCTTAAACATTACATATTCTTGAATTTAGTTAATAATTCACAACGAGGATCTTTTCAGGTTTATAGTTTTAGAGAATTAGTCCATAACTATTACATTACAACTCAAATAATACCAAGTAGATACTTCTACTTAGAATCCATTTTTTCCATAAAATAAGAATTCTCAAATGAAAACAATAATTATTTTCCTGATATAAATATTTTTGAATTCTTGTTTTCTCTTACCCTGCCTTATACCCTGTGGAAAACATTTCAAAAACATGGGATGAGCATAAAAATCTCATTAAGGGCTATAAAATAAAGAAAGAAAACATTAGTTCATCAATACATACAAAACATAAGCTCTTTATCATATCTCATTAAATCATAAGATTTATGAATAACGCATAGAAATCATAAATCCTAAAGGTAACTTGTTCCATCCATAAAAAACTTACATTGTAGCTTTCACAGCTACGTAGGGAGTTATATTTAGAATACCCATCAAAGTATATTCCTTAAATCTGTTAGGAGAAACATTAATGTTTACCTCCTTCATATTACCCAATGCATTGGAGAGATATCTCTGGCTCACTAGCCCTAGGTTTATCACAAAACCACCCATATTTGTAAATAACTCCCACAAACCATAACATATTCATAACACATAAAACAAACATAAAGGAAAGTTAAAATTTACACATTTAAATAAAAATATATCATTTAAATATATTGACATAATTCATCCATTCTCAAAACCATTTTCAATACCAAAATATATAAAAATAGTATATGGTATTTTTTTCCTTTTAAAAACATTATGGCCTGTTAAGGATGCCAAAAATTAAATAACATTCGTGGTGGAGGAATGGTTATGGTCACCACATACGTTAAAAAGAAACATTCCCTTTTTCATTTAATAAAAGGTTACGTAGAAAAATATTCCCTTTGAATGAAATTAAAATTCAAAGGTGTTTATACATCCTATAAAAAATTCATGTATAAATCATAACATGCCGCAATGAAAGGATATTGATACGAAGTCTCTTACCTCATGTCCGGCTTGAATCGTTCATTATTTAATCTCTTGAATAATAAATTGAAGTTAATTTATACATGATTCAGAAACTTTTTCAAGCTTGTTATTCCTTTTATATCACTTATTACCATGTTATAGACATTTTATAATCATTTAAGTTAATAACAGTCATTTTTTCGATATTTGGTACTTGAGTAAAAAATGAACTTCTTATAATTAAAAATTGTCCATGTGAAAAAAATTCTATTATCTACAGAATGATATTAATGATTAAGATATAATATATATCATATATATTTAGTATCTATATATATTTATAATATTACATAACATTTGAGGATAAGAAATGAAATGCACCATTCATGGAGATGGTTAGTCGTACGTACTCATGAATGCTAATTTAATTTTTATTTCATATTTAATGGAATGAAAACATCATTATACATAGGTATATTATAAATTAATTATAATAACATATATAATTTTCTTAACTCCATCCTTTATACGTTCCATGTATGGCATGAACGAGTCATATCACTTTGAGGGGGCGGTAGTCCGCACTTCCTCAAATGAAATTACACATTATGGAAACCATAAAGGTATAATATAAATAAAAAATAAATAAGAATAGAACAATATAAATATAAAATATATCACATATAAATATATTTCCATCATAATGGATACCATAAGAGGTGGTAGGATAATATTGAACAATCATCGTTTTGTGAGGCAATAGTTCGTCATCCACAAAAATAGTATTTTCTTTACCCATTAGACAGAGGTGTGTGTAAGTGTAGTTATAATCGTTCTCATAAAAACAAACTAGTATATTTAGGATACTGATGTTGTTATGTACATAGATAACAAGAACAGAATAAAGAGTGAATAAGTAAAATAAAAGAAGAGAACTTGAGGGAAGATGTTACCTTTAAATCAGGTAACTCTCTTTGGTTTGAACCAAAATGCTTCCTTGAAGTTCCTTATTCATAAGGTAAGGCTTCTAGGAGGAAGATAGGGTTCTTTGGATCTTATTTGGGAAGAGTTTTGATGAGACAATGGGGCTTGATAGGTGTGAGTAATGGTTTATAAGTGGTATCCTTTTATAAGAGGGAGGAGGAGCTCTTTAGGAATGTTTGAAAATATTATTTTATTATAAAATGAATTTCGATTTCAAAAGCACTCCAACTCATTTAATTAGAATATAATGTGATTATTGTTCAAAATCATCTCAGATAATGGGTTTTATATAATATTAGGTCATGAAAGTAACCTTATCTTTTAGCTTTAACCTTTAGTTAACTAATTTAACTTTTACCATGTCCTTTTGTATATTCATACTTTATGGTTAACAGATTTACAATAAAATAAAAATCTACCCAAAATGGATCATTAGTAACATTTTTAACATCATATATTTCATTTGGAATAATATTATATTTTTAGGACTATTTTATCATTTAAGAAAATATTAATTGATTTAAAAACACATGTATGTCAATTTTATACTATTCATATCATGATTTTTTTATAAAATCCAAACCAAAATGATTTATTAGAAAACCTTTCATTAATTCAAAGATAAAAAATTCATCCTCATCTAAAAATTCGTGGATATCATGAAAGGTTTCACAATAAATTTATTTTAATATTTATATTATCATTTATTTAATATATTCATTAATGAGGTAATCATTACATCATCATTGTGTCATAAATAAAATTATCTATATGATGTCTAAAAATAATAAATAAAATACCATGATGTAGAAAAAAAATTTAGCTTTATAATGACTATTTATAGTAAAAAATATCAATTATATAACCCCAAATTAAAATCATTTTATCAAAATAATACATGTTTATGATATTTTTTTTACTTTAACTAAAACGTTATTAATGTCGTTATTTTACCAAAATGGATTTCAAAGGCCAAAAGTATCACCCAAGGAGTGTATTAGTCTGAAATTTATTATAAAATAAGGTTAGGACAAGTGTTAAGGTAGTTTTATTTTATTATATTATTATTTTTACCTTGAATTACCATATTTACCATTAACCGCAGTAAATAAAAGTCCAAAGCTACTATTCATCAAAAATTATTTTCATGTTATTGAACCAAATTTTACATAATGATTAAAACCATGTATGTTGGATTTTTTTAATTCAATTCCCATAAGATGTAAAATTTCATTTAAATGAAAAATTCATTTTTTAACTACTATGTAGTGTTTTTTCACTATTCATCAAAAATTGAACATTTTTAGAAAAAGAAAAAAATCAACCAAAGATAATTTTGTTATTCTAAATTAAAAAATGATGTCTATTTTACCAAATTAAAAACCAATAATTATCATTAATTAATTAATTAAAAATTAATTTCCATTGTCAAAACGAGAATGCGTGTTTTTAAGAAATAATAACTACCAAAAGATTGACATTTGTTTATATCCAATTTCAAAGTGAAATTACTTACAATGACAAAAATTGGATTAAATGGTAAAAATATAATCCAATTAAACTTTAAAACTAATTAAAAATATAGTCTAATAATATAAATAAATTATATTAAAATATATTTTTGAATTAAAATGCAGTATTTTTCACTATTCATTTAAAATTGAATATTATCATAAATATTCCAAAATTTCATAAAAAGTAAATTTTGATATCCTTATTCTAATTAAGAATATTATTTTTTCAAATATAACATATAAAAGTGTCAAAAACTAGATTTAAAAATGGTTCTCCACCAAAAGATGGTAAATTGACCTTTTAAGGAATATTAGAGTGTTTATGCTTAAAATTGGATTCATTCACATTTTAAGCCTCTAAATTTTATTGTATAAATGTAAAAACATTTAACAAACATGTGTAATCAAATTTTTGTTAGTTCTGTTCATTCCCGCAAATACAACAGCTATACATTAACTACCATTTAAAATAAAAATATAATATTATTATTTTTCAGTATAACTCAGCGTTGTGTGAAACTTAAGATTTCAAAGAAATCCATTGTTGCATATTGGTTATACCATAAAACATAACATACCCTTTAAAGTAAAATTAATATTTAATTCACAAATATTAATAAATATTAAAATTTCATATTCTTTATTTACGTGGGATGTTACATCCTTCCCCTCTTTTGGAAATTGCGTCCTTGCAATTTTATTCACTTATCAAATAAATGGGGGTATTTATATCTCACAGAATTTTCATATTCCCACGTTTCCTCTTCAACGATATGTTTTTTCCACAGAAAAATTACCGGATGAATTACCTTATTGCGCAATACTTTTTCTCTATGAATAAGAATCTAGACTGGTTATTCCTTATAAGAACGCTTATCTTCCAACTAAACTAAATCTGGACTCAAAACATGATATGGATACGGCATATACTATCTCAACATTGAAACATGAAAAACACTGTGTACCTGGGATAAACATGAAGGTAAATCCACTTTGTAGGCAACTGATCAAACTTTCTCTAGGATTTCATAGGTTCCAATGAACCTCGCACTCACCTTTTTCTTTTTACCAAATGCATCACACTTTTCCATAGAGAAACTTTGAGAAAGACGTGATCACCTACCTCAAAATATAGATCCCTCCTCTGGTTATCTTCATAACTTTTATGCCTGCTCTGAGATGTTCTCATGTGCTTCTGAATCAATTGAACTTTTTCTTCCATCTCTTCTACCAATTTTGGTCCCATCAATTTCATTTCACCTACTTCATCCAAAAAACCTAGAGTTCGACGCTACTTTCCATATAGTGCCTCAAACGAATTCATTTGTATACTGGAATGAAAACTACTATTATAAGAAAATTCAATCAAAGAAAGATGTTGGTCCCAACATCCCTGGTAATCTATTGAGTAAGCATGTAACATATCTTCCAATGTCTGAATTGTTCGTTCAGACTGCCCATCTTATTGTGGATGAAAAGTTGTACTGAAATTTAATTCGGTACCCAATGACTTTTGAAAGCCTTTCCAAAAGTTATAAGTGAACCTATGATCACAATCAGATACAATGGAGATGGGAACTCCATGTAACCTGACTATCTCTTTATACAACTGAAAAAGTTGATCTCAAAACAAAGTATCTCGAATAGGAAGGAAATGATCATAATTAGAAATTGATCAACAATAACCCAGATTCCATTGTTACCTTGAGATGTCTTTGGTAATCCCACAACGAAGTCCATGGATATATTTTCCCATTTACACTATGGAACCGTTAAAGGATAAATCATCCCTTTTGGTAACTTTTTCTCTACTTTAACTTGTTGAAAAGTCAAACACTTCATAGTAAAGTCAGCAATATCTCTTTTCATTCCATCCCAATGGTAATACATCTAAAGATATCTAAACATCTTAGTACTTTCAGGATAAACTGAAAACGGAGAACTATGAGCTTCACATAACAACTCTTTCTTCAACTATGAATCACAAGGCACACATAATCTCTTTACAAAACTCAAAACACAATCATTGTCAATGTTAAAATCAGGAAACTTACCCTTATGAACCAACTCTTCTATTATTTTCAACTAACTATCTTCCTCTTACGCTTGCTTAATTCTATCTAATAGAGATTATTTCACTGACACCTGAAACAAAACCAAGGGATCACCTGCACCAACAACTTCTATTACAATGTTTATAAAATATTTAATCAAAGTATCTTGTTCCAAACGTAACGTGGTTAACGTATAATTACTTTTCCGAATCAAAGCATCGGTCACTTTATTTTCATTTCCCAGATGGTTATAGATCATGCAATCATAGTCCTTGATTAATTTCAGCCATCTCATATGTCTCATGTTCAATTATTTTTGAGTGAATATATACTTCAAACTTTGGTGGCCAGTATATATTTCACATTTTACTCCAAATAGATTATGCCTCCAAATGTTTAAAGCAAAAACAATATAAGCTAATTCCAAATCATGTGTAGGGTAATTTTACTCATGAGGTTTCAACTGATGTGAAGAATAATCAATTACCTAGTAATTTTGCAGTAGGACACAACCAATTCCATTCAACGAATCATCAGTGTAGATAACATACACACCATTTCTAGAAGGCAGTTCCAAAACTCGAGTATTCACCAATCTTCTTTTCAATTTCTGAAAACAATCATCACATTCTTTTATCTAGATAAATATAACACCTTTTATAGTTAACTTAGTCAGTGGAATAGATAACCGTGCAAAAGTTTAAACAAACCTCCAGTAATAACTCATTAATCCAAGAAAACTACGAATCTATGTGATATTGGTAGGTATTTTCCTTTCTTCACCAACTTTTGTTTTATGAAGATCAACATTTATCCCATTTTTTTAAACAATGTGACCAAGGAATTCAATTTTTTGTAACCTAAAATCACACTTGATGAATTTCCCATACATTTTATTTTCTTTTAAGGTTTTCAAGACAACCCATAAATTACTTTCATGTTAATCTTTACATTTGGAAAAATCCAAGATATCATCAAGAAATACAACCAAATACTTATCCATCAAATCCTGGAAAATTCTATTCATAAGATCCATGAATACAATATGTACTTTGGTTAAACCAAAAGGCATAACTAAAAATTCATAATGGTCATATCTCATATGAAACAGAGTATTCATAATGTCTGCTTCATTTACTTTCAACTGATGATTCCTCAACCTCAAGTCAATCTTCGAAAAATACCGAGCTCCCCCAATCTAATCAAACAAATCATCGATATGAGGCAAATGATACTTTTTATTGACAATTATGTTATTCAATTTCCTATAATCAATGAAAAGTCTCATTTAACCATCATTATTTTTAATAAACAAGACAGGATCACCCCATGGTGATGTGCTAGGTCGAATGAAGCCTTTAACTAATAACTCCTAGAATTGCTTATTTGACTCTATAAGTTCAATTTGATCCATTTGATAAGGGGGTTTTGAAATTTTCTTAGCATTAGGAACTAATTCAATAGTAAATTCAACTTATTGATCAGGTATTATACCAGGAAACTCATCCGTAAAAACATCGAGATACTCATTTACCACTAGCATGTCATTAATTTTAACAGTTCATTTGTTTTTAACAATATGGGAAATGTAACATTCATTTCCATCTTTTACTAGTTTCTCAGATTCTAGATATTTTATCAAAACTAAGGGTTCATTCTTGTACACAAACTAAAATTCTCTCTAAAAATAAACCTCTTTTTCTCTGCAGTAAATCTTAGCATCCAATCTATACCCAAAATTACATCAAACTCCACTAGAGGAAAACAATATGTTTTTTAGGTATATTCTTTCTCCACACAAGGACATGAAGGTTCTTATAATTTATTTATGTATCAACATTTCCCCTCAGTTTTTTTACCATAAGTCCATGATTCATATCTTGAGATGTAATTCCAAATTTTCTAGAAAACTTCTCAAAAATTAAATAATGTGTAGAGCTTGAATCAAAAAACCCATTTTCATAATCTGAATATACAAACAATATACCTGATACTACTTCATTTGATGGCCCAACATCTGCTGAAGTAGTTGAAAAGGATTTCACCACACCTTTCTTCATTGATACTGGCTTCTTTCCCTCGGTTTAGTTCTTCATTGGACACTCATTTTCATAATGACCCATTTCATTGCACTTAAAACATTTTACTGGTTTTAAAACAAATTTTTTCTTACCATTACCCTGATATTTTTCAGTGCAATTACGATCCTTATGTCCCACTTTACCACATTCTTACCACTTACCAAAATTCAAAAAACATTCCCCAGTATGCTTCTTACCACAATTTTCCCAAACTATAAACTTAGGTTTCTTACCATCAATCTTTTTTGAAGAGTTCTTCCCTTTCTTATACCACATTGACCTCTTATTATGTTATTTTTCAAAGAACACATGATCATCAGCAAACTCCATTTCCACCTTATCTGCACGTAGAACAAATTTTTTATAATTTTTGAACTCATGTGAATATAAATCCCTTTGATACTTTGGGTTTAATCCTGAGTAAAAATGGTTGATTTTACTAACAAGATCTCATATGAAATTTGTAGCATACCTTGCCAGTTAAGTGACTTTTTTTCATAAGCAGCCACTGAGTCATCCTCTTGTCCCAATTATAGGGATTGTTTTTCCATACTAAGACAAACCACCTTAGGAAAATATTTCTCAAGAAACATACCTTTGAATTCATCTCAATCAATATCATAAATCTCCTCACTATCTCTGATATTTTTTACCATCAACCACCATTGATCGGATATACCTTTAAAACTGTAAATAGCAAGACTAACCTTTGGAGGTTTTGAACACCCCATGACATAAAAAATATTTTCCAGTTCTTTAATCCACCCTTCAGTTAACACAGGGTCAGATGATCCTTTGAATAACAGGGGATGCTGCCTCATGAAATGCCCCACTATTAACATGTTTCTCAATGGTTGATCTGGCTGATCTCCTGCATGGATACCACCACCATTTATATCTTGATTCAACAGTGTCGCCACTGCAACAAACTGTTTGGTTCTAATTTCGACCATCTCATATTGCTGATTTGGAATGTTATCTTTCTCTTGATGTCATCCCATCATAGATTCCATTTTTTCTCTATGAAAAACCATTCTGAACACAGAAATATCTTAGGTGAAGAAACCCGGTAATCTTTAAATAATATATCATTTCAATCTCATCATAAATTAATTTAACAATATTCTAACTCCTAAAGTTAAATAAATTGGCCTCTGATACCAACTATAAGGCCTCATCATTAAACATTAAAAAATCTATAATTAAGTTAATAATTCAATTTAAGGATCATTTCAGGTTTAGATTTTTAGATAATTAGGCAATAAATATTACATTACATCTCGAATATTACAATATAGACACTTCTACTCAGTATCCATTTTTTTCATAAAATAAAAATTCTTAAAAGAAAAAAATAATTCTTATATTGATATAAATCTTCTTGAATTCTTCCTTTATCTTGTCCATCCTTGTACCCTATGAAAAACATTTCAAAAACTTGGGATGAGCATAAAAATATCAATAAGAGTTATAAAATAAAGAAAGAAGACATTATTTCATCAATACATACAAAACATAATCTCTTTAACATACCACATGAAATCATAAGATTTATGAATAACACATAGAAATCATAAATCATAAAGGTAACTTGTGGCATCCATATTAAACTTACATTGTAGCTTTCAAAACTACATAGTGATTTACATTTGAAATACCCATCATAGTATATTCCATAAATATTTTAGGATCAACATTAATGTTTACCTCCTTCACGTTTCCCAATGCATTGGAGAGATATCTCAGGCTCACCCACCCGAGATTTATCACCAAACCACCCGTATATGTAAATAATTTCCAAGAAACATAACATATTCATAACATATAAAACAAACATAAAGGAAAGATAAAATTTCCACATTTCAATCACAATATATCATTTAAATATATTGACTTAACCAATCCATTATCAAAACCATTTTCAATACCAAAATACATAAAAATACTATGTGGTATTTATTTTCATTTTAAAAATATTATTTCCTGTTAAGGAATCCAAAAATCAAATAACGTTTGTTGCGGCGGAAAGGTCGTGCGTACAAAAAAAAGAAATATTCCCTTTTTCATTTATTAAAATGCTACATAGAAATATATTCCCTTTCAATGAAATTAAAAGTCAAAGGGGTTTATACACCATATAAAAATCATTTATAAATCAAAACATGCCTTAATGAAAGGAGATTGATATGAAGTCCCTTACCTCGTGTTCGGCTTGACTCATTCATTCTTTAATATCCTGAATAATAAACTAAAATTAATTTATAATTTATTCAGAACTTTTTTCAAGCTTATTTTTAATTTTATATCACTTATTACCATTTTATATATATTATATAATCATATAAGTTAATAATAGTCATTTTGTCGATATTTGGTACTTGAGTCAAAAATGAACATCTTATAATTAAAAATTGTCCATGTGGTAAAAATTACATTATCTCCAAAATGATATTCATGATTTAGATATCATATATATCATATATATATATATATATATAATATATATATGTATTTATAATAGTACATAACATTTGGAGATAAAAAAATTAAATGCACGGTTCATGGAGACAGTAAGTCGTATGTACGCATGAATGCAACATTCATTTATATTTCATATTTAATGGAATGAAAACATAATGATACAAAGGTATGTTATAAATTCAATATAATAACATATATAATTTCATTAACTCAGTCCTTTATACATTCCACATATGGCATGAACGAGTCATATCACTTTCAGGGGCAGTAGTCCGCACTTCTTCAAATGAAATTATCGTATTTACCCATTATGGAAACCATAATAGTATGATATACATTAGAAATATAGAAGCATATATGCAATATAAGTATAATATATATCACATATAAATACAGTTCCATTATAATCGACACTATAAGATATGGTAAGAGAATATTGAACAATCATTGTTTCGTGAGGTAGTAGTTCGCCTACCACAGAAACAATATTTTCTTTACCCATTAGAAGGAGTTGTTTGTAAGTGTAGTTAGAATACTTCTCATAAAAACAACCAAGTATATTTCTCATACTGGTGTTTTTATGTAAACAAATAATAATATGATCATAGGTAGGGGAGAAGTAAAATAAAATAAGATAACTTGGGGGAAGATGTTACCTTTAAATTGGGTAACTCCCTTTGGAGTAAAACCAAAAAGATTACTTGAATTACCTTATTCTTAAGGTAAGTATTATAGGAGGAAGATAGGGTTATTGGGAGATTATTTAGTTAGAGTTTGGATGATCCAAGGGGGCTAGAGATGTGTGAGTAATGGGTTAGAAGTTGTGTCCTATTATAAGAGGGAGGAGGGTCTCCTTAAGAAAGTTTGAAAATATTATTTTATTAAAAACTGAATTTCAATTTCAAAAGCTACCCAACTCATTTAATTCCAATATAAGGTGATTATTGTTCAAAATAATCTCATCCAATGGGTTTTAGATAAGTTTAGGTTATAAAATTAACCTTATCTTTTATCTTTAACCTTCAGTTAACTATTTTAACTTTTACCATGTCCTCTTGTATATTCATAATATATGGTTAACATATTTACAATGAAAATACAAGAGACACAAAATGGATCATTAATGACATTTTTAACATCATATATTTAATTTTTACTAATATTATATTTTTAGGGCTATTTTATCATTTAATAAAATATTAATTGATTAAAAAACTTTTTTATGTCAATTTTTATACTATTCATATCATGACTTTTTATTTAAAAATCCAAACCAACATGATTATTTCAAAAGCCCTTCATTATTTCAAATAAAACAAGTAATAATCATCTCTAAAATTCTTTTTTGGCATAAAAATGTTCAAAATAAATTTATTTTAATATTTATAATATCATTTATTTAAATCATTCATTAATGAGGTAATCATTACATCATCATTGTGTCATAAATAAGTTTATCTATATAATGTCTGAAAATTATAAATAAAATAACATGATGTAGGAAATATTTTTATCTTTTTAATGACTATTTATAGTCAAAAATATAAATTATATAACCCCACATTAAAATCGTTTTAGCAAAACAATACATGTTTATGATATTTTTATTTTTACATTAAATAAAAAGTTATTAATGTCATTATCTTACCCAAATGGATTCTTAAGGCCAAAAGTGTCACCCAATGTTTTATTGGTCATCCATAACTCATACGATAAGGTTAGGACAAGTTTTAAGGTAATTTTATATTATTATAATATTATTTTTACCTTGAATTACCCTATTTATCTTTAACAGAGGTAAATAAAAGTCAAAAGTTACAATTCACCAAAAATTATTTTCATCTTATTAAACAAAATTTTACATACTGATTATAAAAATTTATGTCAGGTTTTTTAAATTCAATCCACATAAGTGGTAAAATTTAAGTTAAATGAAAAAGTCGTTTTTTAACTACTATGTAGTGTTTTTTCACTATCCACCAAAAATTGAACGTTTTCAGAAAAATACCAAAAAACTCACCAAAAGATAATTTTGATATTAAGGATTCAAAAATGATGTCTATTTTACTACACTAAAAACATATAAGTTTCATTAATTAATCTAAAATTAATTTCCATTGTCAAAACTAGAAAGCGTGTTTTTAAGAAATAATAACTATCCAAATATTGACATTTGTTTATATCCAATCTCAAAGTGAAATTACTACCAATGACCAAAATTGGATTAAATGGTAAAAATATAATCCAATTATACTTTGAAACTAATTAAAAATATGATCTAATGATTTAAATAAATTATATTAAAAGACAGTCTTGAATTAAAATGCAGTATTTTTTACTATTCATTAAAAAATGAATATTATCATAAAAATACCAATATTTCATCCAAAGTGAATTTTAATATCCTGATTCTAAATAAGAATATTATTTTGTCAAATAGGATATATAAAAGTGAATAAAACTATATTTAAAAGGGGTTCTCCATCAAAAGACGGTAAATCGACCTTTTAAAAAATATTAGAGTGTTTGTGCTTAAAATTTGATTCATTCACATTTTAAGACTCTAACTTTTATTAGATAAATGTAAAAACATTTAACAAACATTTGTAATCATATTTTAGTTAGTTATGTTCATTTTCTTTAATAAAATAGCTATGAGTTAACTACCATTTAAAATAATAATATTATATTATTATTTTTCAGTATAACTCAATGTTGTGTGTAATGTAAGATTTCAAAGAAACCCATTGTTGTGTATCGGGTATTCCATCAAATATAGAATACCCTTTAAAGTAATTGTAGAAAATTCATATTGGTTTGATTTTTTTATCATAAAAACCTTTCTCATTGTTGAAATCTATAAGAGTATATGAAGATAATGTACCCATTGTAGTGACTTCTTGTGATATAATGGGCACATGAGCTTCCTCTTCTCTTCTGACTTTCAACAATGAGACAGGTTTTCGGCTAATAACATCGAGTAAATATGTAGTTTGGGTAGTTTGACATAAAAATACAATGAAAATTTGGTTACATTGAAAGTTAGTATTTTTTTGAGACTTTGTGATGTTTACAATCAACCACACATCAATATGATACACGGTGTGACCGATATAACTCTAAATACTTCTTTTTATTTAAAATTGACATAAATTTAATAGAAAAGAAAACTGGCATACTCAAAACTGAGAAAATATATTCAGATTATTTTCATAATTTATGGAAATGATATATAAGTAATTTTTAACATGTAGAAATCATCTTTACCTCAATTTTATGCATGGTGTGACCGTTATGACTCAATGTGTCCATTATCAGTTTAAAATCAATAGTTTAGTTCAAAAATTTCCACTCGCTAAAAACAAAGTAAACCTAGTCATATTATTATTGATAATTTAGTAAGTAGATTCATAAGTCTGTTTTGATGTGTAAGAATTTGTCTCATGTCAAACTGATACATGATGTGATCGGTATGGGTCAGAGTGTGTGTTTCCCATTTAAAAAGACATTGTAGTAACAAAAAAGTGACATAATCAAAATAGAGAAAATGCATTTGATTTTTTTTGATACTTTAGTAAAATGATCCATAAGTATTTTTTGGATTATAAGTTTCAACTACACCTCAATACAACAAACAGTGTGGCCCATATGAATCCATGTGCTTCATTTTATTAAAAATTGGCACCAATTTTAGAATAAATGAAAACTGACCTACCCCAAAATGAGAAAATGTATTCTTGTTATTTTCATAGATTAGGGAAATGATTCATAAGTCATTTTTGAAATATTTAAATTATTCTCACCTCAATCTAACATATGGTGTGATTGGTATGACTCCAAGTGCACCATTTTATTTATAATTCACATAAATTTTAGTAAAACTGAAAACTAACATACCAAAAAGTAAGAAAACGCAATTGGATTGTTTTTATAATTTATGAAAATGACAAGTAAGTCAGTTTTGATGTGTAGGAATAATCCTACCCTCAATATGATGCACGATATTTCCCAAATGATGTAATGTGTATGTTATTAGTTTAAAATAAATAATTTAGTCCAAAAAATTTCACTCACGGAAAACCAAGAAAACACGCTCATATTTTTTTTATAATTTAGAAAACTAATTTATATGTCATTTTTAACATTTAGGAATTGATATTACATAAAACTGAAACATGATGTGATTGGTATAAGTCATAGTACATGTTTCTAGTTTAAAATGTCAGTTTTGTAAAAAAGACAAGTGATGTACTCAAAACTGAGTAAACACATTCAGATTATTTTTATACTTTGTGAAAATGATCCATAATCGATTTGGGACATATAGAAATGATCTTCACTTCAATCTGATGCACGGTGTAACCGATATGACTCCAAGTGTGTCTTTTTATTTAAATTTAACATCAATCTTATTAAAAAAACGACCTACTCAAAACCAACAAAATGAATTTAGGTTATTTTGATACTTTAGTAAAATGATATATAAGTAAATTTTGATTTTTAAGAATTAACTTCAGCTAAATATGATTCATGATGTGTCTGTTATGACTTAATGTGTCTGTTATCAGATTAAAATCAATATTTTAGTTCCAAAAGTGTCACTCACTAAAAACTGATAAAATACACTCATATTGTCTTTATAATTTAGGAAAATGACCCATAAGTCATTTTTGACATGTAGGAATTAGTATCATGTAAAACTAACAAACAATGTGACCAGTATGAGTCAAAGTGCATGTTTCCAGTTTAAAATGATAGTTTAGTGAAAAAGACAAGTGACATACTAAAAATTGATAAAACACATTTGAATTGTTTTGATACTTTAGGAAAATTATCCATAAGTTATTTGATATGTTTTAGAATTAGCCACACCTCAATCTGACACACATTGTGACCGTTATGACTCTAAGTTCTCCTTTTCAATATATAAGTTTCATGTTAGTTGATAATTCACATCACATATCCAAAACCGAGAAAATGATCCTCGGTTGTTTTATCATCATTCTATATTCTATTACTTAATTTTCTTATCATTTTTATCTTATACTTATTTAGTTAATTTTTATAGAGATAATTATTGAAGATGATCAAGAAATGGTGTGACATGTAAGAATTATCCTGAACTCAATCTAATACACAAATTTAATTGTATGAATCAAAGTTTATATTAAATTTAACAATTTATATTAACTTATTTAATTATATAACTACTAAAAAAAGAAATTTTTTCTTATACGGGTGATTTCTTTTCTTAATCAGTGGTAAAGATCTGGAGATAAAGGAAGACTATTGTTTTTGAATTTATGTAATAATTTGTACTTAAGTAATTGTATAAACCAATGTTTTAAATGTGTATAATATAGTGTATTTTTCATGTATTTTTGTTGTAAATTTTATTAAATTTAAATTTTGTTTTATTATATGATTTTTTGTGATTATGTGGTGTTTTTGGTTTTGTGGTGTTCTGTTAGAGCACACTGTAATGTGCTAACTTATCAGTGCTAATAAAATGTTCCTTTATCAACTCTTAAAAAAACACTGATAAAGATTTAATTTATTGGGGCTTCTATAAACATTGATAAATTTTTCCTTTATAGATTCATTTTTAGCACTGATAAAAGACTGGGTCTTTTAATCTCCCTCTAGGAGTTAGCGTTTCGCTAGCACTGATAATGGTCATTTTGAGCGCTGTTAAAGGCATATTTTGTAGTAGTGTAGTTGGTGTCCTCTTGTATATGAGGTGGAATTTCTAAGGTCTAATCACAACAATGATCTAGACACTGATGAGTGGTCTTGGAGAGGGGATGTTACAAATCTATATTAGAGAAATTTCTTTTGTCTAACTATTTAGTCAAGGTGAAAATGAAATTTTGTGTCTTCAAAACATAGTGTGGAAATCATGACATGAATTATCTAACCCATTTATGAGGAAAAGGATTATTTTATAGGGATGGGATTTAGGTTCTTGATTTTCTATTTAATAGTTAAGATATTTCACTTACCATGGCATAAATGGCTTTGGATTATGATTTATGAAATGTTAATCTCTCATATGTAATGTAAATAGGGAATGTGTACATGAATAATGAATGTCATGCAGTATTCACATTCCATTCACATAATTATGTGTGATTTATTAAATGGTTGTATTACTTTTTTTGGTTATTTAATTTGTTTATGTCAACTTATATGGTGTTTTTCCAAATTGATGTTGGACAATTATCTAATATATTAGTTAAATGTTTTAATTTGTTTTTTATTTTTTAATCTATTTGTGATATGTTATCAATTAAATAAAATTCAAAATAAAACTTATAATGTTTTTACTTATAAATTTTAAATTGAATATTATTTAATTTATCCAAAGTTATGAAATTATTGTTGAAAACTAAATGAAAATAAAATGATGTGTATATTTTATGTGCATTCCTTGACTACGATTACGGGTAGATAAAGCTAGAGTGAGAGTGCCTAGGATTTTATACCTTTTGATATGGGATATAATGAATAGTTGCATATGATGCATATTTTTGGTTTAATGAAACATTGATATTAAGAACTATTATTATAACATGTTCTTAAGAAGGTATTTGGAATTGTACAAAAATGCCTCTACAATAGCCTTTGGTAGAGTGCAAGGAGGAAAAAGATGAGCACGCCCCGTTGATGGTTGGTCCAGATCATCCTATAGAACTGTGGAAGGATATGGATGTTCTTCTCTAAGGTTTATTTTTGAGATTTGTACGTTCAATAGATATATAGTTCGGTCGATCTACGTCATTGATGTCTGATCTATCCAAGTAATTTTAGAAGCAGTAACATATGTCTTCATTTGTATAGAGATACTCAGTAAGCTATGTTCTAGATAGAGTTTTTCTAGGTCTTTGACCATTTTGAGACACCTAGTAAATGAGGATGAAGTTGGTCACTTATGTGCTTAGAGGTCCAGTGATGTTCTAGTGGGATGCCCCAGTCTGGGAAGATCAACATGTGGAGTTATATTAAATAGAATTCCTGACTCATTTCATTTATAATTTCCTCATGGATACCCTGAGTGCATACAATGCTAAATATTTTATACACCACACATAGTGAGGTTTTTTATTCATGGAAAATGATGATCACTTCATGGATTTGAATCATTTTCCCCTAATGTTGGTTGATGATGAGATGGATTGGGTTTGTTGTTTTAAGGGGGTCTTGTGGTATAAGGTCTATGTTCATGTTAATGTGTTTCATATTCCAAATTTTTTAAAGGTTCATAATAAAGAGGTTATTACTGAGAGAAAAAAAGGGAAGGTTAAGGATCACAGAATGTAGATTTTTCTAGGGGACCTGATGCAAGACATCAGGTAGTAGGAAGTGTCATTTTGGTAGTTGGTTCTAGGTTAGTGGTGGAAAGGGTAGAGAGGGTGGCAGTTCATCTATTCCTCTATGGAGAGGAAGTTATATCAACCTCCATAAATGTGGTAGGATAGGACACATTCATCCGTAGCGTGACTAAACTCTAATGCATTATCAATCATTAAGGAAAATAGGACATATACATATGTTCTATATAAGTAATAAGATATTTTCTAGTGACAGGGGGTATGCACATGTATAAGGTTCCAGAATGGGATTAGTTATTCCATGGAAGGAAGGCAGCTAGATTTCTATCATCCATTTAGGCTAAGTTATTGGATGTGTTTCCTAGGGGAAAGGGAATTAGTTTTGGTAGAAGTTTCTTCATATGTGATTCTAATAATAACCAATATCTTATGCATGATATAATTTCACATTATCCATCCCACTTCTACATTCCAAGTGGTTTTTACCTCTATAGTTAATGGTATGATATTAGTGGGTTCTACTTTAGTGTGTGCCTTATTTGACATCATAGAATCATACTCTTTCATAAATGATAAATTTATTGATGGATTGGGACTATCCATAGAATATTTATACATAGTGGTGTTGATTGACATGTACTTAAAGGCGTGATCAGATGACATTAACCAATTTAAGGAATGAAACCTTTATATTGGTGGATATAGTTTCTTGATGGATATCTTTGTATAATATATGACCATATTTTATTTTATTCTCAATATGGATAAGTTAGTACCTTATATTTTCCACATTAACTTTTATCATTGATAAGTGTATTTTACATCTCTTGAGGGTGAAAGTTATTTCCATTCTTTAGAATTTGACTTTTAGGTGGGTATTACAGGACCTGGCCATCATTAATTAGGTGGGATTATACCCTAGGTTTCTAGTTTAATACATAATGATTGGGAGGTTTAAAAGCTTTCTTTATCTCCCAGTATAGACCATCTTGGAGATTTGTTTAAGTATTTTTCAAGGTTTCTACTTGAGAGAGGGGTTTCTTTTATTATCCAAATCATGTGGGTGGAGAGACTATTTTCCTACCACCTTAGAGTATGGTTTCTATAGATACTCAATAGAAAAAGGTTCATTTAGTGGACATGTATTCTAAAGGATTCATAAATTTTCATACATCTCCTTATGCTACTCTAGTTCTATTTGATAATAAGATGGATGGATCCTTAAAAATATGTGTGGACTATCAAAATCTAAACTATGTAACAGTTAAAAATTGATATCAACTTACATGTATCGATGGATTATTTGATTATATTATGGGATCCTGGGTATTCTCTAAGATTTATTTGATATTAGGTTATCACCAGTTGAGGGTGAGAGCTTTAGATACACCTCTAACTACCATTAGAAGAAGGTATGGTCTACCAAAGTATTTGGTAATTTATTTCAATTTTAAGATCGCATCATCAGTATTCATGACACGGATGAATCAATTCTTCAACATGTATTTGGAAACCTTCACAGTTGTTTTTGTTGATTATATTATAATGTACTCCAATTCCATGGAGGTGCATATGAAGATTCTTGATATCCTTTTTTAACACATAGGTATCATCATCTATCTAAAAATATATCAAAGTGTTAATTTTATATTTACTAGGTCCACTTCATAAGGAATATTATATCTAAGGTTGTATTTTTAGTAAACCTCCAGATGGTTAGAGAATTTGTTCTATGGGAGTGGCCCAAGAATGTTTTTTACATCCATATTTTTTTGGTTTTTGTCAGTTATTATCAATGATTGATTAATTACTTCTCCCATTTGGAATCGTTGATGAAATACCTGAACAAAATGGAGTGAAGTTTGTTTGGTTTTATGATTTTGAGAGTATATTTAAAGTGTTGAGAGGGATATTGACTACAATGTTGATCTTGAATTTACCTGATCCAGGTAGAGAGTATACTATGTACTTTGATGCATAAAGGGTCAAGTTAGGGATGGTCTTGATAGAAGATGGTCATGTGGTCACATACGAGTCCAGGAAGTTGAGGTTTGACAAGCTGGATTATCTGACCCGTGACTTAGAGATGGATCCAGTGGTATGTGGCTTAAATTCTTGGCAGTATAACTTGTTGGGTGAAAGGTTCAAGGTGTATAATAACTACAAGATCCCGAATGATCTTTTCTCATATGGAGAATTGTACTTTTTGTAGTGGATGTGGGTTGAGTAATTAATGTATTTTGATTTTGATTAGGTATATACCCCTAGAAAGGGTAACATAGTTATAGATTTGATGAGCCAGAAGATATAGATTCATAAGGTTCATGGGTGTGTGAGTGAATAGTATATGGTTTCCTCTTTTTTGAGATTTATATTAATACATAGGATTATTTGTGTTGAGTAACCATTGTCCTTATTGATCACATTTCCATTTTATGTAGGGTGAAGATAATCAAAATTCCAAATTTCAATTATCCAATTATAAGAGAGTGTATATAAGGTGGGGATTCCCCACTAGATTGTATATTAATGAAGATGATATCCTCTATGTCTGTGGTCATGACATGGTTACCATGAGAATAAAAGATTAATTGATTAGGGGTTTTCATTCCTAGAGGTGGTACGTACACCTAGTTTTGACTGAGATGTATCATGACATAGGAAATTAGTACTGGTGTCCTAGTATGAGGGACATAGTGAGTTTTTACATATGGTGCTCCACTTTCTAGAAAGTTAAGGTTGATCACCCACGGACGACTAGTCTTTTACACCCATTACCCATTCTCAAGTGGAAATTGGATGATGTCACCATTGACATCATGATGTGGTTTCCAAAAATATCCTAGGGTAGTGACGCAACATGGGTGTTCATGGATTGATTGACCAAGGTGGCACATTTTATACTAATTCATGAGACTTTATCATTTGATGAGATGGATAATATTTATATTTGGGAGATAGTGTTCTTATATAGGGTTACTTAGAGTATTGTTATATACATGGATTCTCACTTTTTGTCACATTTCTGATAGGTATTATAGAAATTGTTGGGTATATACATGAATCTGGGAACATCACATCATCTATATATAGATGGAAAATCTAAGAATACAATATATATTTTATAGGACATGTCAAGAGAATTTGTCCAAGGATTTAGTGGTTTTGGGGAGAAACACTTGTCTTTAGTAGATTTCACCTACAAAAATAACTACCATGTTTCGATTCAGATAGAACCATTTGAATAATTATATGGTTGGAATTATAATTCACCCTTTTATTGGATAGAGGATGCTTTGTCTATAATTATTGGGTCAGGTCACGTGTCGGAGACCTAGGATCATATTCATTTGATTAGGAAGTGGTTGGTGAATACTCAAGGTAGGCAGAGGTCATATGTTGATTGGTAACCCCATCCTCTCAGGTTGGAGGTGGGAGACTGAGTGGAATTATGAGTGTCACCCTAATTGTTAAATTATTGATTTCATATATATGAAAATATAGTACCCAGATATATAGTGCAGTTAGAGATAGTAGAGAAGATCGATAAAGTGGGATACTGATTGGATCTCCCTTATTTTTTATGTTTTTTCCAAGTTGGTTTCCATATATCAAATCTTTAACTGTATTACCCTGATTTATGTCATGTAGTTGACACTAACGATATTGATCTCGAGACTAATAAACCTTTTGAGGAGTTTCCAGTTCATATATTGGATTGTAGTGAGAAGAATCTTCAGGAAAAAATGGTTCATATAGTATGAGTACACTGGTAGCATAGTTGAATCCACAAGGATACATGAAAGTGAGAGTCAGATATATGGGCTCAGTGGTTGGAGTTATTCTCCAAATAGGCCTAATGGAATTAAAAAACACAACTTGAGGATGAACTACTATATAGTGGGGAGGTTATAAATCCTCGTACCTTCTTGAGGTGTGTTCTTATTTATGTTTTTGTCGATCTTTATTTTTATATAAATTTATCCACTATTAAATTTTATACAACGTGTTCAAGTTGTTTTATAGGTTTTCCTAGGGTTAGACTCCAAAAATATTAAAAATTTAAGTTTTAGTATAGGGAGCATGATTGGGAATTGTAACACACCAAGATTTCATAGTGTGTTATTTCTTTAAAATAATACAATAACTTGCACTACACGCAACACCGAGTTCAAGCACACCATGACTTACCAAACAAGCCGTTAAAAAGAGGTTATGAATAGTATTAACTAAATTTTAAACTTTATATAATCCTTATAATTTTAGAATCCATATTTGTGAGTTTCTTAGACATAATACAAGAACAGATTCATTTTCAGTATTGCACTTTTATAAACTTTTAATAGTGAAACCTTTTTAAATACAATATTTTAAACTTTTTGACTAAATGGGGACATCAAAAAAATTTAAAATGAAACATCTCAAGCTTCCACGGTACGCTTTCCTTTGAATAATATAGTAGCGTGTGTTGTACGCAACTTCGAGTTCTAACACACCACAACCAATCAAACTAGCCGTTATGAATAGTAATACCTACGTTTTGAAATTATATATATTTTATATTTTATAATGGACTTCATTTTTGGATTCGGAATATCGAATTTAGCCTAAGGTGAAATTTTGGTACATTTCGGATAACTTTCATATTTTGATGAATAGTGAAAATTACTAAATTTTAATTAAAAACAACTTTTTTAATCAAAATAACTAATAGTGATAAATTATGAATTTAAGTGGTTTTAAAGTATATTTAGAATAAATTTTTACCATTTAATATAATTTTGGTCATTGGACATAATTTTACAATTAGACCGAACATAAACAGGTGTCAATTTTTTGATAGTTATTATCTCTTAAAAACACACTTTTTGTTTTGACAGCGGGAATTAATTTTAAATTAATTTCTGCCACTTCTGTGTTTTGAATTTAGAAAAATGGATTCCATATTTGGAATCAGGATGTTCAAATTGTGTAAATAGGTAACTTTTATTTTTAGACAATTTGAATAATTACTGCGGTAAAAATTTTATTTACCATGGTTAAGGGTAAATCCGGTAAATAAGGGTTAAAAAATAATATTATAATAATAATAAATTACCCTAAAACGTGTCCTAGACTTATTGGTTGATACATGTTCTACCATGGGCATATTTGGGTCGATTTTGGGACCCCATGGATCCACTTGTAAGTGATAATGACACTTTATTTTAATTAAGTTAAAATGAATACAAAAATGACACAAGCATATATCTTTTAGCAAAACAATTGTTACATAGGGTTATATATGTTGGATTTTATATTATAAATATTCATTATAAATATAAAACGATTTACTACATAATTATATTTTATTTATAATTTTTAGACATTAGATAAGTTATTTTATTTATGACACAATGATGATGCAGTAATTACTATAATAGTGAAAAATTAAAATAATTGATATTATAAATACCCAAATAAATATAATATGAAACTTTTAATGAATTAGACTAATTTTATAGGATAATATGATATATTAGGATTGATTTAATTGACTTTGTTCTACGTAATCAATCTGTTATGAGTTTCACAAAAATCAACTATTGAATAGTGTCAAAATTGACATAAAAGAGTTCTTAAAACAAATATTATATTATTAATTGATATTAAATTCCTAAAAATCTAAGGTTCGGCCAAGAGACTTATATCATGATAGTTTCATCATTAATGGACCACTTGGGGGTCTCTTGGATGTATATAGTATGTTTATTAACCATATTATATAAAAATACAAAGAGACATTGTAAAAGTGAAACTAATTAACTTAGAGTTAATACTTAAAGATAAGGTTAATATAAGTACCCAAACCTGTCTAAATTCTATTGGTTGAGTTGTATTAGACCCATCCCCACCTTAACATTTAAATAATCAAATTTGGATCCATTAGAAACCGAATAAGAATTTATTATAAATTAATATTTCTAGCTTTTCCAAGGGTGCCCCTCACCCCTCTTATAAAAGGGCACTCCTCCTTCTCATTTTGTCACACCTTCAAAGCCTTATGGTTCGGCCAAACCTTGACCAAGTACTCTCCCAACTTCCCTCAATACAACTTAGAGGCCTTAGTTTGATCAGAAAGCCAACCTAAGGAGCCCTTTTGATCAAATCAAAAGCAAGGAACCGAAGAAGAGGTAATGATTTCACCACCCTTTTTCCAAGTTCCTTCTTCTTCCACTTCTTCTTACTTTGTTGTTACCATTATAAAATAATAACTCCAGTATCATATATATACTGTGATGTTATTATAAATATGGTACAACCATATTCAGTATTCTATCCACCCTTTAAATAACATGTCACCATACGTGCGTACGTACGGCTTACCGACTCCACGTCGTGGTGTAATTGTTATTCAATATATTATTATTTGGATGGGTATAATAATGATGTGTAACTCATGTAAATAATAAATATAACATGTTAGTGATTCTGTATATATGATATACCATTCATTTATATATTATTTTTATATCAAAAGAATGATATTGTCGCTCGTGCGTACGTACGGACTACCGTCTCCACGAACGCGATGAGATTCATTCTCCATCATATCCATTCAAGTATAATTATCATTTTCTGATTTAAAAATGATGTTTAAGGACTTGATATCATTCTAAATATGAATAATATACAACCTATCCATTACAAACATGGCTTACATAATAAAACATATAAAAGAAAACGAGTAAGTTAACACCCGAAACAACGATAATACTAAGACATTATTAACAAAGCAAAGTTAAAAGATCATATATGATATGATATTAATATATATGATTCTTGTATAATTTAATAACAATTATTTAAATATTATACAGGAGGTTAACCTACCCCAACCAAGTAAAAGTAAAAGGTAAGGGATTTTCTTATCTCACATTCAATTCCGTGAGATTTCCATTATTCACCACTAAATTATTGAAAGTGGGGTATTGTGTACTGGCATTTGATATATATTATCATGATTATCATTATATTCATGTTATTCTGTAAATAATTTGGTGGTTATTAACTTTTGGCCATATGACTCAGTTGATTAATGTGGTAAGGGATTTTCATCTCACTCTTTATTTCCGTGAGATTCATGCCATATTTCCACTATTATCTTTTGTGTGGTGTATGTACTACCCATAATTGTATTCTTTGTGTAATACACTTTACCTTATGTGTATTTACATTTTAATTGTATGATACCTCTTTCATGGGTAGTATGTTTCATACGTTACCAAATTGATAAGGGTTTACTTCACAATCTCTTTAATATCTGAGGTTGTCTTTACGTAAGTATCTACAGGGACATATTTACTATCCATGTCCATATTTCATGAAAGAGTTTTCAAAGGGATTATTTCAAAGGGAACTTTTACTAAAACATCATTTTAAATGTTTTAAATATTTATTCTTCTAAATCATCCTCATTTATGTCCATGTTTTCAAAATGGTTTGTAAGGATTTATTTATATGAAAATGAATGTTTTAAAAGTGTTAATTCCATTCAAAAGTTTCAAAGTGGTATGAGACACTTTGATTCAAAAATGTATTTAAATGCCTCACTTTCTAAATTGTGTAACATTAAAATGTTTTCATGAAAAAGGGATATTTCTCTCAATAATTTTTAAAAAAACATTTTCATCTATGTCAACATCCTTTGAGGAATTTTAAGATTATTTGAAGTTGATTTATTATGATATAAAACTTCCATATTGTAATGAATTTTTGTGATATGTTTGACTGTAGATTTGTCAATCATGGTTTATGAGTAAAGTATTGACATTTCGTATGCTAGTTCCAATAAGAATGTTTATGTTATATTTCAACCTTTACTTCATATGAATGTGTTGGACAAGTATGTTCCAGGTTGGGGACTAGTTGAAGTAAGCCCTCCAGGTTGGGGACTGGTAAAAGTAAGCCCTCCAGGTTAGGGACTGGTAAACGTAAGCCCTCCGGTTTGGTCTCCGGTTATTAGAGGCACTCCGGGTTGGTGTCCGGTTATTAGAGGCACTCCGGGTTGGTGTCCGGTTATTAGAGGCACTCCGGGTTGGGTTCCGGTTACAGTTAGCCCCAAGGTCTAGGGACGAGGCCTTGAAAAGAAATTAAAGTTTAGCATTATGCATTCCATCATTATGAAAGTAGTTATTGATTTTTCATGTGATTATTCGATTAGTAGAATATCCATGTGAATAAGTAAATGGCATTATTTCATTTTACTTTTGCTATACTATGTTGAAGTTCAAGTTTAAAAGGCTTTTGTTTTAGTAATGCATTGCCTTAAATGTTTATGCTTATTTTGAATGTTCCACTATATTTTTATCCTTACTGGGCATTTGAGCTCACCCCTTTTCTATGTTTTATTTTCCCCAGGATGTGAAGAAGTAAGTTATGAATGACCTGCAGGGATATTATGAGGGGAAAATAGTGTGGACTGTGGAGACATTATGTTGTTGTAGTAGTTTTTCATTTTATGATGTAATGTAAAACTTATGAATATATCTAGTGTTTCCAAGGCTACTAAACCAATCGGTCTTTAGAGATTTGATCTTTCTTGTGGTCATGTCAATGTTATGTAATAATGCACCGACTCTAGGTAACTGGGGTCGGGGCGTTACAGTTGGTATCAGAGGAAGTTTAGTACAAACCTTGGAAGCTAGATTTAGATAAACTCTGATTGAGCACGTAGACCTAAGATGAACTTTGAGGATTAGTATAGAAGAACTTCCAAGAATTTTGGTATTGTAAAGATTTTGTGAGTTTTCCGAGCAATACATCCCTGTCTGGGTACGAGCAGGTAGAGGAGGCTCTGGCAAAGATGTACCTAGGGGTAAAACCCGAAAACACCGCTTTGAGCTAGACTCGAACGGGAACTGGTGCACGACAACGGGCCTTGCTGCACTCTTGGTTACGACACTCCCGGGGGATATGCTTAGGATAACTCTCATTTTCTTTACAAATCATTATGAAGGATTTAAGAGTATATACTTCCTCAAAGGAGACATTTTTATGATTATGGATTATATCCATAAACTATTTAATTTATGTTATGTGTTTTAAAAGTTTGGGATTAGGTATTGTTATTCATAAACTAATCTAGTGTATGCCAATGTTTAGAAATGGCACCTAGTAGAAGGAATGAGAACTCCAGCAATGCACATGATACAAAGAGAAAGAAGGATCATATATTTTATGGTCTTAAGCCAGAATTTACAAGAGAAATAGTCTCGCATGTATTATCATCATATGAAGAAATAATATCATGTGTTGATAAGATAAGTAAAGAGTTTACTGAGTCCTATGGCTTTGAAGGGAAGCAAGAGAAGAAAAGGGTGGAAGAGAGAAAGATGGATAAAGGGAAGATGAAAAAGAAGAATTTTCCCATATGTGGTAACTGGGGAAAGAAACACCCTGGAACTTGCCTGAAAGGAATGGGAGTTTGTTATAAGTGTGGAGGAAAAGGGCACAAAGTACGTGACTGCAAGGGTAAGAAAATGGTTTCAAATGTACAATGCTTCATTTGCAAGGAGTTTGGACACTATGCAAACCTATGTCCCAGTCATCAGAATATGCCGCAAATGATGTTATTGGATAATAATCAAGTTATGATACTACCACAGATGAAGAGGAATGATTAGAGTTCTTATGTTGATTGTGTCAATTGAGTGTTGTATCAACAATGTAATTGTTATAATAATTATGGAGTATATAAGGATTTTAATGCAGTACTATTTCATTAAGGACTTGAGATTGTGTGGAACAAAGAAAGGTGACTCAACAGCAGGATAAATTTTTGGAAAATATATGGTTGAGAGAATGATAAACCATAATATAGTTCTGATACCGAGTTAGTTATTTTGGAATAATACATGATTGTTTTGGATAAATTATATTGGATATTCTTGACTACCTTGGAACTGATTAATGATCTGTATATTCCATTATTGTTGGGGTTTAAAACATTTTTTGATTGATGAGGTATATCCAGCATTCTATTTGGAATAAGGGAGCATGAATGTAATCAATAAGGAATTTGGTAATTCAGGATGTTTCAGTGTATTAAAAGAATACATGATGAAGGTATTCATATGCTATTACGTGGTAAAAAGGATCTACATTATGTTTAACTTCCTTATAAATGTTGGACTGTGAGTTTGGTCAGAAATATTTTGGATAAATTCTAGTTTGAGATTAATTTTGGATTGCCATAAAAGGACAACCCGGAGGTCGGGCGGCAACCCGTCGCGTCTGGAAAGGCTGCGAGACTTGAACCCGCAACCGAAGGGAGACAAGGGTGTATCACCTACCACTAGCCCAAGAGATGTCCTGGATTAAATAATGTAGTTTTTTTTAAAAGATCTGGTAGATGAATTATAAATTCATTTATTTTGGAACCCTGTACGAATAGTATAAATAGAATTTTTTTTACGAGTGAAAGATGAGTTTGTGGTAGAAATTTATTAATGGACAAAACTCTAATTATAAAGTAAGTATATCTCTTTATGATCTTATCCAATATCATAAATAAATTTCTCAACATTAAGAAAAGGAACTTAGAACAAAAATGTTTTCCTAGATGGTACCTTAAATCATCACTAATTTATGGCTTTGGGATTGTTGGCCTTTTCATAGCCATGTTCTCTACCACTCTCCATCAGATAATTGATGGTTAGATTTCTCTTCCATATCCATATTTTCCTACATGGAACCCTAGTATGTGTTATTTTCGGTAATCTTCATACTTTCCACTCTTTATTTTAAATAGAGGCCTCATTTATTCATTTTTCAATGTGGGATTTCAACTAAGATATTTTGAAACGTCAAAAATGTGTTATCCTAATACCCTATGTTTTGTTGAACCGATGGTATTTCAAATCATCATATAATGATGAGTTTAAGGACCTCAATTTTATACTTGTTTGTGATTTATGACCTCAATCACTACCTATAAATATTTACGTTTTTCCTCCAATTATATGTCTCTAATCGCCACCAATGTTCTCCTAATCGAGATCATAATTTGGTGGTGACCCTTTCATTTCTCATTTCCTCATATTAAGACTAAAGTTTAGTAACCCAATTTCCGATGTGGGTTTTCCCAAAAAGATATTTCTTACCTTTTATTTTCGAAGAACAATTTCAAATTGCGAGGACGCAATTTATTGAAGGAGGGGAGAATGTAACACCCCAAGATTTCATAGTGTGTTATTTCTTTAAAATAATACAATAACTTGCACTACATGCAACACCGAGTTCAAGCACACCATGACTTACCAAACAAGCCGTTCAAAAGAGGTTATGAATAGTATTAACTAAATTTTAAACTTTATATAATCCTTATAATTTTTGAATCCATATTGTGAGTTTCTTAGACATAATACAAGAACAGATTCATTTTCAGTATTGCACTTTTATCAACTTTTAATAGTGACACCTTTTTAAATACAATATTTTAAACTTTTTGACTAAATGAGGACATCAAAAAAATTTAAAATGAAACATCCCAAGCTTCCACGGTACGCTTTCCTTTGAATAATATAGTAGCGTGTGTTGTACGCAACTTAGAGTTCTAACACACCACAACCAATCAAACTAGCCGTTATGAATAGTAATACCTACTTTTTGAAATTATATATATTTTATATTTTAGAATGGACTTCATTTTTGGATTCGAAATATCGAATTTAGTCTAACGTGAAATTTTGGTACATTTCGGATAACTTTCATATTTTGATGAATAGTGAAAATCACTAAATTTTAATTAAAAACAACTTTTTTAATCAAAATAATTAATAGTGATAAATTATGAATTTAAGTGGTTTTAAAGTATATTTAGAATATATTTTTACCATTTAATATAATTTTGGTCATTGGACATAATTTTACAATTAAACCGAACATAAACAGGTGTCAATCTTTTGATAGTTATTATCTCTTAAAAACACGCTTTTTGTTTTGACAGCGGGAATTAATTTTAAATTAATTTCTGCCACTTATGTATTTTGAATTTAGAAAAATGGATTCCATATTTGGAATCAGGATGTTCAAATTGTGTAAATAGGTAAATTTTATTTTTAGACAATTTGAATAATTACTGCGGTAAAAATTTTATTTACCATGGTTAAGGGTAAATCCGGTAAATAAGGGTTAACAAATAATATTATAATAATACTAAATTACCCTAAAACGTGTCCTAGCCTTATTGTTTGATACATGTTCGACCATGGGCATCTTTGGGTCGATTTTGGGACCCCATGGATCCACTTGTAAGTGATAATGACACTTTATTTTAATTAAGTTAAAATGAATACAAAAATGACACAAGCATATATCTTTTAGAAAAACAATTGTTACATAGGGTTATATATGTTTTATTTTAGATTATAAATATTCATTAGAAAGATAAAACGATTTAATACATAATTATATTATATTTATAATTTTTAGACATTATATAAGTTATTTTATTTATGACACAATGATGATGCAGTAATTACTATAATAGTGAAAAATTAAAATAATTGATATTATAAATACCCAAATAAATATAATATGAAACTTTTAATGAATTAAACTAATTTTCTAGGATAATATGATATATTAGGATTGATTTAATTTACTTTTTTCGAAGTAATCAATCTGTTATGAGTTTCACAAAAATCAACTATTGAATAGTGTCAAAATTGACATAAAAGAGTTATTAAAACAAATATTATATTATTAATTGATATTAAATTCCTAAAAATCTACGGTTCGGCCAAGAGACTTATATCATGATAGTTTCATTATTAATGGACCACTTGGGGGTCTCTTGGATGTATATAGTAAGTTTATTAACCATATTATATAAAAATACAAAGAGACATTGTAAAAGTGAAACTAATTAACTTAGAGTTAATACTTAAAGATAAGGTTAATATAAGTACCCAAACCTGTCTAAATTCTATTGGTTGAGTTGTATTAGACCCATCCCCACCTTAACATTTAAAGAATCAAATTTGGAGCCATTAGAAACAGAATAAGAATTTATTATAAATTAATATTTCTAGCTTTTCCAAGGGTGCCCCTCACCCCTCTTATAAGAGGGCACTCATCCTTATCATTTTTTCACACCTTCAAAGCCTTATGGTTCAGCCAAACTCTGCCCAAATACTCTCCCAACTTTCCTCACTACAACTTAGAGGCCTTAGTTTGATCAGAAAGCCAACCTAAGGAGCCCTTTTGATCAAATCAAAAGGAAGGAACCGAAGAAGAGGTAATGATTTCACCACCCTTTTTCCAAGTTCCTTCTTCTTCCACTTCTTCTTACTTTGTTGTTACCATTCTAAAATAATAACTCCAGTATAATATATATACTATGATGTTATTATAAATATGGTACAACCATATTCAGTATTCTATCCACTCTTTGAATAACATGTCACCATACGTGCGTACGTACGGCTTACCGTCTCCACGTCGTGGTGTAATTGTTATTCAATATATTATTATTTGGATGGGTATAATAATGATGTGTAACTCATGTAAATAATAAATATAACATGTTATTGATTCTGTAAATATGATATACCATTCATTTATATATTATTTTTATATCAAAAGAATGATATTGTCGCTCGTGCGTACGTACGGACTACCGTCTCCACGAACGCGATGAGATTCATTCTCCATCATATCCATTCAAGTATAATTATCATTTGCTGATTTAAAAATGATGTTTAAGGACTTGATATCATTCTGGATACGAATAATATACAACCTATCCATTACAAACATGGCTTACGTAATAAAACATATTAAAGAAAACGAGTAAGTTAACACCCGAAACAACGATAATACTAAGACATTATTAAGAAAGAAAAGTTAAAAGACCATATATGATATGATATTAATATATATGATTCTTGTATAATTTAATAACAATTATTTAAATATTATACAGGAGGTTAACCTACCCCAACCAAGTAAAAGTACAAGGTAAGGGATTTTCTTATCTCACATTCAATTCCGTGAGATTTCCATTATTCGCCACTAAATTATTGAAAGTGGTGTATTGTGTACTGGAATTTGATATATATTATCATGATTATCTCTATATTCATGTTATTCTGTAAATAATTTGGTGGTTATTAACTTTTGGCCATATGACTCAGTTGATTAACGTGGTAAGGGGTTTTCATCTCACTCTTTATTTCCGTGAGATTCATGCCATATTTCCACTATTATCTTTTGTGTGGTGTATGTACTGCCCATAATTGTATTAATTGTGTAATACACTTTACCTTATGTGTATTTACATTTTAATTGTATGATACCTCTTTCATGGGTTGTATGTTTCATAAGTTACCAAATTGATAAAGGTTTACTTCACAATCTCTTTAATATCTGAGGTTGTCTTTACGTAAGTATCTATAGGGACATATTTACTATCCATGTCCATATTTCATAAAAGAGTTTTCAAAGGGATTATTTCAAAGGTAACTTTTACTAAAACATCATTTTAAATGTTTTTAATATTTATTCTTCTAAATCATCCTCATTTATGTCCATGTTTTCAAAATGGTTTGTAAGGATTTATTTATATCAAAATGAATGTTTTAAAAGTGTTAATTCCATTCAAAAGTTTCAAATTGGTATGGGACACTTTGATTCAAAAATGTATTTAAATGCCTTACTTTCTAAATTGTGTAACATTAAAATGTTTTCATGAAAAAGGGATATTTCTCTCAATAATTTTTAAAAAAACATTTTCATCTATGTCAACATCCTTTGAGGAATTTTAAGATTATTTGAAGTTGATTTATTATGATATAAAACTTCCATATTGTAATGAATTTTTGTGATATGTTTGACTGTAGATGTGTCATTCATGGTTTATGAGTAAAGTATTTACATTTCGTATGCTAGTTCCAATAAGAATGTTTATGTTATATTTCAACTTTTACATCATATGAATGTGTTGGACAAGTATGTTCCAGGTTGGGGACTAGTTGAAGTAAGCCCTCCAGGTTGGGGACTGGTAAAAGTAAGCCCTCCAGGTTAGGGACTGGTAAAATTAAGCCCTCCGGTTTGGTCTCCGGTTATTAGAGGCACTCCGGGTTGGTGTCCGGTTATTAGAGGCACTCCGGGTTGGGTTCCGGTTACAGTTAGCCCCAAGGTCTTGGGACGAGGCCTTGAAAAGAAATTAAAGTTTAGCATTATGCATTCCATCATTATGAAAGTAGTTATTGATTTTGCATGTGATTATTCGATTAGTAGAATATCCATGTGAATAAGTAAATGGCATTATTTCATTTTACTTTTGCCATACTATGTTGAAGTTCAAGTTTAAAAGGCTTTTGTTTTAGTAATGCATTTCCTTAAATGTTTATGTTTATTTTGAATGTTCCGCTATATTGTTATCCTTACTGGGCATTTGAGCTCACCCCTTTTCTATGTTTTATTTTCCCCAGGATGTGAAGAAGTAAGTTATGAATGACCTGCAGGGATATTATGAGGGGAAAATAGTGTGGACTGTGGAGACATTATGTTGTAGTAGTAGTTTTTCATTTTATGATGTAATGTAAAACTTATGAATATATCTAGTGTTTCCAAGGCTACTAAACCAATCGGTATTTTGAGATTTGATCCTTCTTGTGATCATGCCAATGTTATGTAATAATGCACCGACTCGAGGTAACTGGGGTCGGGGCGTTACAGGAATTTTTTAAAATACCCACATGAGTTTTAAATCTTCAACCCCCTTGTTATTCTCACTCATGTCACTAGCCCCCATCCTAGTGTGACTCCCTCCTTCTTCTTCTTTTCCTTTGGTGATTTATTTATCATTCCATGATAGAATCATTTGTTTTTTGTAAGTAAATATTGAGGTAAAGATAACCCTTTTGTCTCAGTTTTTGGTTATTTTATTTTATTTTTCATCTATCTCTTGTCAATTTTTCCTATTATGCAATATTTTAGGTTTTTCATATTTTGCTTCAATTTATTTACTTTCAAATCAAACCAATAGTAGATATTGGAGGATTATATGTTTTCATACCTTAGGTAAATGGTTATTAAACCATCCACCAAATTATTTCTTATTTTGTGTGTGCATATCATGTGAAATTATTTCAACCCAACAATTTTTTTATCTAAAATTATAAATAAATAAATTTTTTCCATATATCATATAATTATACCTTCACATAGGTTGAAATTTTTCATTTGGTATCTATATATTGAGACCCTTGGGTATTTGATGTGGTTTTCCCCAAGGGTTTTCCCAAAACAAAATGTGACCAAGCACAAGTGTGTGGATATGCAGGATATAATTATGGATCCAATAAAAGAACATGATATTTGAATCATATGATAAACTCATCAGTTAAATTGAACAACCCTAAAATATGAATTTTTAATGAATTAAATAATTCAAATGGGTTAAAGTGATGTTTTATGATTTTAGGATGTTGGGGATTACCTCTTTATAATCTATTAATACTTATTGATTATGGGATATTAGGGTGATTATGGGATATAGGGGATTATCTCCTTAGGATACATTGATATTTTCTGATTAGGGGATGTTGATGATTACCTCCTTATTATCCATTGATACATGATGATTAGGGATGCTAGATAATAACTCCTTAAGATCTAGGTATTATTGGTTTTTCGAGGATATAGGGGGCCACCTCCCTTGGATCTAGTGATGACAACAATGATGATGATGGATGTTAGGGAGTACCTCCCTCGGATTTAATGGTTTTAATGATAGTTATGTGATGCCCTGTATTACCTCCCTTGGATCCAATGATGAAAATTTTTACTTATTATAAAGGATTAACTCATATAATCTATCATTATTTGATTGCTTGGGTTGTGTTATGTCCAATAAACATCTAACACCATTCGAAGCATTTATGATCAATCTCAGGTGTCACCGTAAAACCCTAAGATCAATGGTTGTTTTTTATTATGTTTTATTTTATTGATATTTTAAATAAAAATGAACTATTAATCAAACTATATATGTTTGTATACATCATTGACGGTGGTCTTCTAAGTTTTACTCACACCCTGTTTGAGATATCATTGGTACCCGATAAGATTCTATAGTTTCAGAAATGCAAAAGTGTAATCACCTAAGGATTGATTCCGGATTTGTTAGTGGGTATTGATTATAGGATATGGGGTTATACTAGGACTTGGAACCAATTTTTTAGAGTTTCCTAGTTTTATCCTTTTTTATTTTTGGGGTAATGGCGGGAGATCTATATTTTATGTATGACTTGTATGATGCATATATAACTTCATTTTGATATTTCATGAGTTATGTTTATTTATTGAAACTTGATGGGATGTATGATATTTTATTTAATTTTATGAATGTTATTATCATTGATATTTATATTATTATTTCACTCGGATGTGATGGTATAGTCTCACCACTATACTACCATATATCCATGCTGATAGTCGGCAACCTTTGTCATACAGGGAGGTGCACCTGAGGTCCACTAACACTACCGGTCCAAACATAGATGAGTGTTCTTGGAATGGGTACATTAAAATAATGATACCAAAAACTAAATATGATATCATAAATGTTATATTTATAATTATTTATTTATAAAGGTCTGAAAAAATATTTTTGGATTTTGTGAGTTTAAAAAGAGAATTTTGATGGTTTTGTATTCAAAAGGTACAATGATAATTTAACTTAACAAAATACCTACCAAAAAATTATTTTTGATGGTTATATTGATCTCAAAATTTAGTTTTCACTATGTTATAGATTCTTGGCATAGATTAGAAGATTTTTTAGTTAGGAATAATTTTATAATTTAAATAAAAATTTATTTAAAAAATCGTATTAAGGTTTTAAATTTTAAAATATAGTTTATTAACTAATTAAGTTATATTATATGAATTTGATTATTATATTTGGATTTTTGATTACCTAAGATATATATTTATAGGCATGGGTTTTTATTTTCCATAACCATGAGGTGTGACCATTATCATGTTCAACTGATAAAGAATAAGATGAGTGATTATGAAATAGGGTAGAGCTGGACAATGAACATAAATCTTGAACTAAAAATAACCTATAAGATATTTTTTCCATCAATGTGATTATTTCATGAATTTAGGTGGATAATGGTATTTTTGGGTTAGTGAGAAAAAAAATAAGATCTTGATTATAGTCTAGTTTAACATGGGGGTGAGATACCAACCATAGAATTTTTGGGAAAATAATGTTTATCAATGGGGTTTTTTTTGGTGAAAATGTGTGGTAGGGAGGTTTCCAAGGGTATTTAGTCATAGTCAGTATGGTGTTCAGGGATACAGACATGGAAGGGTACATTTTTTGGGTAATGTCTAAGTGTGGGAGATAGAGTATGGTGGTTTAAATGGATAAATACATTTCTATTATTTTCTCAAGTAATTGGGATATCTAGTTTAATTTCTGGGATCTAGAGAAAAAATCAAAGTTCTAGTGGAACAGTCAAATTTCTAGAGGAACATGGCCCAAGTAAACTGGACTAAATAGTCCAGTTATAGGAGAGGATTCTAGTCCAATAAAGAGGGTTTGAAAAACCTATGGTGGAAGATGAGATAAAGAATTGGGTAGATTAAAGAAAAATATAAAACCAAACAAAAAAATTATATGTTGCATCACACAACTTTTAAAGAAATTAAAAATTAAAAAAATATGGTAAATGCACAATGTATATACATAATAATAATAACAGTTTATTATTATTATAATCCATAAAAAAAATTCATAAACAAATTCTAGGTATGATATCATATTAATTATTTTTATATATCATTGTAATTGTGACATTGAGATAATCAATTAAAGATCAATATATGATAGGTAATGGATTTGAATGTAGGATAAGAACATATAGGTCCTATGGATAATGTAGGTTTTTTAAAATTCAAAAAATAATACACAATGTTCATGAAGATAAACATCATAAAGAACAAATTAATTTGAAGAATATTTATGTAAGATGTTTAAAGAAAGGGATAGGATATTTAATGTAAATTTATGATTAATTTAAATTTCAGAATCACCTTGTTCTTGATAATTTTTTCCTTATAGAAGTTATTGATCAATTGAACCTTTTCAAGGATATTCCATCATTATGATATAAAGATCCAATAATATAATCTCTTTATAGATGATCCATATGTGCTCCTTTTGATCACAAAATTTCACCTTCAGAACCCTAGGTGATAACATGGAGACACTGATCATCTTGTATTATTCATGTTGATCATAACACAATCCTTCATTGGTAAAGGATTGTTCTTATCTCATATTATAGAGGGGGAGGATGAATAGGTGGTGTAATTATCTATGGTTTGAGAGAAAATATCTAGAGTGTTCTTAATTGGGGAGAAATATCTATGGAGATTATTTCTTGTGCATAATTGTTTAACACTTTAAAATGATGTATGAATATAATATAATTAGATATCAAGTAATAATATAGATATATTAACATTAACACTATATATATTATTATACTATAAATATTCCCCATTCTAATAATAATATTAATATTATTATGACATACAATTGTTGGAGTTGGTGCCCTAGAAACCAACTTCTTTATACTTTATGATATACCTGTATTCATTGGATGGATATTAATAAAATTTTTATCACATCATGATTTTTTTTATGTGTGACAAAGTATGTGATAATGTCCTAAGAATAGTTGTCACACTAAAAGGTTATAGTGGATCCCTGCTATAATGAGAACCAAGAAGTGTTAAGACACTATTCTTGAATATATGTTCTATGGTCGAATGATATCATTTGAAGGAACAAAAATTATACAAGCTATCAGGGGTGGGAACTAATGAAACATTGAGGAACCTTCTCATGGTGTGAACCCTTGGTATTATCCAGGAGGATATTATGAGAATAAGGCCCACTAGTAGGAAATCCACATTCATAAGTGTCATTGCATGTTCCTATTTGTAGATATGTGTATTGGTCTGTAGACTTATTTTTAATGGAAATTATGAATACCACACTTATTTTTATTGATGTAAACCATGATGATGGGTGTTCATAGCGAGGTAGGATATGTTGGGTGTGTCGTGAGTAATATTGTATTAACGAATAATGTGAGAATGGATCCATTGCTTCTACCGAACTAGATATCTCAGGCCCTTTGATGGAAATAATATAGCCTAACTAAATCCATGGACATGTTGTTCTCTAGTCAAGTTCAATTCCGGGAATTCAAATAATGAGAAATCGACCACATGGGTTGATGCCACTTGCATGAAACCCGCTTGATTAAAGATATCAAGAAAAAGGGATTATATTACATTCTAAATATTCGTGTGAGGTGACATACCATTGCGACATCAACTTCTTTATCTTGGGTGTCTTGACTCATTTCTAGACAGTAATCTTGAACATTAGGCAAGACTACCTAATGATAATGAGAAAGATTCCTAGAGGGTCACACACTAAGTGCATCCAGTATCTCAGTTAAATAATTGTTTTAACAAGTTTAATAAATATTATTCTCGATTGTGGTTTAATAATAATTCAAGTATGCCTGATGGCATTTATTTCATTGATATTTTTTCAAGAGAGAAATATTTCATATGAAATATTTATTTATCATTGAATAATGAACATATATTTATTTAATAAAAAAATAGTCATTTTTCAAGGTTCAATAAATATTGAGGAGGATTGGAGGGACAAGTTATGGGTTTGTTGAGCAATAATATTAAATATTATTTGGTTACATAATATTAAAATATAACATGAAAGTCAAGAACATTTCATTGAGATAATAAGAATTACTATTATTATTTGACATGGGGTTTCACATGAAATAATAAATTAAGTAACGACACCTGTGCTAATTATTTATTCTTTCCTAGTGAATTAAATTCCATGTTATGTTATCATTCTCTATATTAGCCAAGGAGTTATTCAACTGGCTAACCAATCATTATGTGCTCAACATCCTTAGAGGAAAACTCTCGAGACTAGGGAACTCTTCCCTATCTAAGAGTGCTCTCGTGAATGAGATATATCCTCCTCCATCGGATCAAGGAGAAGACTTTCGAAGCAGCTCTCAAGGTGATCAAAGGGGAACATCTCAAGAACAAGGATCTTACATGTTAGCATCTAGAGACTCCTTCGGAAATATCTAGAGATACATGGAGCACATGTGGATTACTACTAAAGTATTCATATCCTTGAATTCTACATCAAAATGAAGCCACGCATCATACATGTGGTCTAATGAATCAACAAATAAAGAATCACCTTGGAGGTAATTCTATAATTTAATTAAATTAATTGTATAAGAAATTATGTTGATCCTCTCTTCTCAGTTCCGGGTTCTCTCATTTTCCTTTTATCTTTTATTCAATTATATGTATAATATTATTAATCATCGTATTGATCCTATATTAATCATCGATTATGATCATTCTCAACATTGGGTACACTCCCATCATGTGCTTTCACTATGCCAAGAACCTACAACTGTTATCCAAGGGAGGTTATATTTTCATTTATAATTTTTTAAATAATTCGTTGATGATTTACATTTTAATAATTTAGTTTTTCAATTCATTTTTAATCATTATTGTGATCTAAATTTAGATATTTATTCCTCTATTATCATTTCTTGTAGATCTAAGATATATAAATAATTTTATGATTAAAATTAAATATAGGATCTCATCAAGAGGCACCGACGTTTCTGTCCAGTTAGCATAAAAATACACATTGTCTAGTCGAATCTACACATTGTGTAGTCTAATATACACACCATGTATTTCTGTTCAATTCATCAAGAGTAATTTAGAAATTACTCAAGCTGTGTGAAATAATGACACATGGTGTAGTTAATTATTACACCGCATGTTGACAGGGATAGACTGGCACATGGTCAGCTGGACTACAGACTGTGTGACCCACTGGAAACATTGTGTAGTCCCATGAGGTCAGGGTTAAGTCTTGTATCCCATATATAGCATTCCCAATTGGTGACAATGTAATGTGGAGTCTACATGGTGTGTGGCCCACTAGACATTCCATACACTCTGAATGTTTTTGAAGTGCACCTCACACACTGTTTCACAATTCATGTACTTCAGATTTATGGTGATGAGATTACACACCGTGTAGTCCGATCTACACGCCGTGTACTATTTCTAGAATACACAGATTAAAAAATTTATTAGTATATTATGTAACCCTTGAGACATGTGCCTTTATGTGGGTATAAAGATGGGAAAAACATGTGACATGTGTTTGATATATGTTTATATATATATAAATATTTAATTAACATCTATATAATGTTCAAAGATATGCACATCATGTATGAGTTGTATTAAAATTATAATTCTGTGTGCATGCTACATGTCACAAAGAATAAAGTGTATACAATTATAAATACATGCTAGGTAGATTTGGATGGGTATTCACTGGGTTTCTTCCAAGGTACAAGTTATGTAAAACATTATGGATGATAATCTCAATGAAATTATGAAAAGGGTTAAGATAAAAATGATTTATTAATTAAAGATAATGATTAATCTATTAGAGTATAATTTATCTTAATAAGAACGATTAATGAATTGAATGATAGTTTTATTAAATGTGTAATTAGTTGCATGTATGTGGATGATCATGAGATAGACCAGACCTTTTTATGTGATTGGTTACCTTTTAGTTTATTAAAAATTGTTATCCTACGTGCCTTCTCCTCATTAATATGTAGGAAATGTGTTCCCATGGTTTCTTTTATGTAAACCCCCTTTTACCCCTCACCTACATGTGAGTAAAAATCATATATAGTGGATAGTGATCTAAAACTAGTGGAGGTGGTTCAAGTTAGGAGGCAAGGTGAAATCAATCCATGGAGACACAAAGGTGGATAGGTGGAAAGCTGTAAACACAAACCTGAAATGGTTCTAGGTGTTTCTCCCCTTTTTAGGGTTAGTTTATCAACCTCTAGATAAAATAACCAATATTAAAGCTCATGTTCATACCCATTATTTTATTTCTTTCAGTTTTATGGTTATTCATTATGGATGTTTGACACGATCACAAAATTAATGAACTAACAAGCATACAATATGGAACTAAAATAAAAAAATATTGTGAGTAAATATTATCTATACATGGTTAATCACTTAAGTATATCTCACTTAACATTAACAAGCATGTGAAATGATAATAAGTGGAAATATACGCATAAAGTATAAAAATTCATCAATTAAATATTAAGTCGATATAGCCTTCTATTACTTCGGTAAGAATCACACCATAGTTCAAAGTGCTTGACCAACCCAAGTTGCGGTGCTTTAAATTATTGAGGAATTATAATTTTATGTTTTGAGTTGACATAACATAGTTTACATCAAGGGTTTATGGCTCTACAGGACTTGGTGTAACTGAGAGGCAAAGGTTGAGGAAATACAAAATTAAGGATATCAGGATTGGAGAGTTCACTCAAAAGATCAAGGAGCTTTGAGTTTATGTAGTTAGAATTTGGAATTCCTACCTAAAAACTTTAAATTTGATCAACCAACCCTAGTTGGTGTAATTTGAATGGAAATATGGATTCTTTCCACAATAATTTCCAAGAAATGGGATATTCCAAAGCTATTGGGTTTCGACAAAATAGTGGAATACTGATAGATATTAATATATTTATTTATTTTATATTTATCAAGATAAAGTACTAAAACTCTGTTCGTCTTAATTTGTAGAAAAAAACAATCAAAATTAAATCAAACATATCATTGAGATCCATAATTTAGAAGGAAAACCTTATCACTAGCACTAATTTAAAAATGTGGAAAAAGAACCTTTAGGTTATTCTTCACCATGAGAGTAAAAATTATGTGATGGAAGAGACTTTAATAGTTGCGCCTAGAAATGAGGTGAGTATTGAGGAACTCCTTGTGTATGAAAGACATCTGAATGATGCTATGGATGTTCAGTTCCTCTTTCTTTCATACATGACCAATGATCTCTTGAAGAAAAATGAAGAAATTGATGCTTATAACATCATGTCTCACCTTTGGGATCTCTATCAAGAGAAGGCGAGACATGAGAGGTATGAGATCTCTTATGATTTGTTCACTACTAATCTTGGAGAGCCTATACTAGCTATACCTCATGTAGTCAATCTTATTGGACACATTGAGCATCTAAATATATTAGGGATTAAATTCCTATATGACTTTTGTATTGATCTCATGCTATAATCGCTTCCTAATAACTTCTCTAGTTTTATTTTGAATTATATTATGATAAATAATGAGAAGAGTCTATCAAAGATTGTTACCCTCATTCTCCAAGTTGATAAGAACATGGGGCGTGAAAAATGTGCAGTTCTTATGGTGAATAGAAAGAGTAAGGACAAGGAAAAGGGGAATAATATTTATAAACAATCTAAATCCTCCAAGCACCTTTTGGCCAAGAAGAAGAAGATCCAAAGGCAGGGTAATTAAAAGGATGCAGTATGCTTTTCATGTGGAATGTTAGGCCACTGGAAGAGGAACTACACCCAGAGGCAAGGGGAAGCCAAAGGTGCATTTGTTATCGAGTGAAATCTTTCCATTTCTACACATTGGTTATTAGATACTACTTGTGGGGATCACAGCTATATTCAAATGCTGGAACCAAGTAGATTCTTGAAAATTTCCAGAGGATAGGTGGATCTGGGAGCGGCCAATGGCGTGAGACTGGCTACACTCTCAATTGGTGACTACCACCTCACATTGATGACAGGAATGATTTTTTTTTACATGGATGTTATTATGTACCTAGTGTTACCAAGAATATAGTTTCTCTATCGATTTTAGATACATATGGATTTATTTTAAGGTTTGGAAATAAATGTTGTCACTTTTATACAAATAACATATGTTATGGTATGAAACATTTAAATAATGGTTTGTATGTATTATATTACAAGCACCAGATGTTGGAAATTAATAAAGAACAAAGTTCACATGACTTATAAAACACATAATTGTGGCATCACTCCCTTGGTCATGTAAATGAGAATCACCTTACAAAGCTCTTTCAGGATTTTTATTTAGACTCTTCCATGCTAAAACCACTTGATAGATTTCACGTCTGTTTGTAAGGAAAAATGACCAAACCACCATTTGGTGGACAGGGTGAAAAAGCCATAGAGCTTCTAGGATTTGTACACACTAAAGTGTGTGGACCATTTCTAGTAGAATATAGAGATGGATATTATTACTTAATTACTTTTACTATTGAATTGAGTAGATATGGTTATGTTTACTTATTTAGGTATAAGTCAGAGTACTTTGATAAATTCAAGGAGTTCAAGAATGAAGTGTAGAATCATCTTGGTAAGAGGGTAAAGAAGCTATGATCAGATCAAGGTGAAGAATATCTTAACCACGAGTTCATCGACCTTTTATATGAGTCTTGGATTCTATATACACTCACTCCACCTTATAAACCATAGTGGAACAGTGTTAGTAAAAGGAGGAACCGTACCTTGTTGGACATGGTAAGGTCAATGAAAAGTCATGAAGATATTCTATTATCCTTTTGGGGATATACATTGAAAATAATGTAATACGCATAAAACCAAGTACCAACAAAGGCAGCAAATGGGATTTCCTTTAATATATAGAGTGAAAAGAAACCCACTTTGTTGCATACATGTGTATGGGGATGCGAGGCATTTATTAAGGATTTCTCATGAAACAAACTATAACCCCAAGGCATGAAGTATATCTTTATAGAGAATACTAAGGAAACAAATGGATACTACCTGTACAAACCATCAGACAAGAAAGTGATTGTTGCCTGATAGGTCATCTTTATTAAGAGGGAGCGCATCTTCAAAAAGGATAGCAGGAGAAAGATTGACTTCGATGAAGTTGATTCTCAAGATACACAGGAGTTGGTACTGGAACAAGTTCTAAAGGTCCCTATAGAAGAGGTAGTTATTGAAACACAAGTACTACATAGGAGTAAAAGTGAGGTAAGGGAAGTAGAGAGATATGGTTTCCTTGTCACTGAATATTATTACTCATTATTGTTGGACAATGATGAACCTCGCTCCTACAAGGAAGTAGCAAAAAGAAAATAAGCTGCAATATGGCTAGAAGCTATGAATTCTGATAAGGATTCTATGTATCAGAACCAATTCTGGGTTCTATTCAACGTGCCAGTTGATATAAAGCATGTTGGTTTTAAATGGATATTTAAGAAGACATTGTACATGGAAGGTCAAGTTAGTACCTATATAGAAAGGCCAGTGGCTAAGGGTTTTAAACAGAATCGAGCAATTTACTATGATGAAACATTTTTGCCAGTTTCCATGTTTAAATCCATAAGAATCATACTTTCCATAACAGATTTTTATGACTATGATATTTGGAAGATAGATGTCAAAACTGCATTCCATAAAAGGAACCTTTAGGAAGATGTCTATATGACACAAGCAGAAGGGTTTGTGACATCAGGTGATGCTAAAAGGGTGTGCAAGTTATAGAGATCCGTTTATGGATTAAATTAAGAATTCAGGTCATGGAACATTCGATTAGATGAATACATAAGTGAATTTGGTTCCATTAAGAATGAATGTGATCCGTGTGTTTACAAGATGTTTAATAGGAATGTATTCATTATATGAGTAGTGTATATAGACAACATATTTCTCATTGGAAATGACATACCAGTCTTGAATTCAGTCAGGAAATGGCTGAAAAATATCTTCTCCCTGAAGGACTTAGGTGAAGCAGGGTACATTCTTGGGATCAAGATCATTTGTGATAGATCCAAGTTGTTGCTTGGACTAAGTCAAAGTACATAAATTGACTAGATACTAAAGAGATTTAGTATGGAATAATCCAAGAAGGTATTGGTTCCAGTGTCACATGGTACACATCATTCCAATAAAATGTGTCCCCTGACACAATATGAGAAATATAGGATGAGTAAGATTCCACACACTTCATCTATAGGATCTATCATGTAAGCCATGTTATGTACTAGAATTGATGTTTCCTGTTCACTTAACATGGTATGAAGATATCAATAATATCTTGTACTATTTTTAATACTATCCTTAAGTATCTAAGAATAACTAAGGATATGTTCCTAGTGTATGGGGGAGTGAGGAGCTTGTCATTAGAGGGTATGTTGATGCTGGTTTTCAAATAGATCAAAATGATTTGAAGTCATAATCAGGATATGTTTTATGTCTAAATGGAGGATCTATGAGCTCGAAGAGTTCAAAGCAGCTAGTTTTCGCTGATTCTATAGAGGATTCTGAATATATAGCGGCTTCTGATGCATCCAAGTAAGCTATCTAGATTCATAACTTTTTTCTTGGAGCTTTATGTGGTGCCTAGCAGAAAATATCCCATTACATTTTATTTTGATAATAATTCAGTGGTTTCTCATTCAAAAGAGCCAATGTCACATCAACAAACAAAGAATATACTTTTAAAATATCGACACTTGAAGTATTATTATTGAAGGGGTGAATTTTCGGTGAGATGAGTTTCCACAAAAGATAACATAGAGGACCCCTTGACTAAAGGACTATCTTAGTAGAATCATGAATATAATATGAGAGATAGCGGGCTGAAGGTTATTTGGAGTTGGATCTAGTGAATGTTGGGTTCTTTTGGAGTCCGTCCCTTAGAAAAAAATTCATTGTATATTAAGATAAAACTATATTCAATGGATTAATATTAATAAACTCCATATCACATCATGATTCTTTATATGCATGACATAGTATGTGATAATTTCCTAAGAATAGATGTCACCCTAAAAGGTCATAGTAGATCCCAACTATGATGACAACCTAGAAGTGCCAATACACTATTCATGAATATATGTTCTATGGCCAGATGATATCATTCAAAGGGTAAAAATTGAAATAGTCTATTAGGGGTGGGGAGTCATGAAACTTTTAGGTACCTTATAATGGTGTGCGACCTTGGTAATATCCAAGAGGATATTATTAGAACAAGATCTACCAGTAGAAAATCCGCATTCATAAGTTTCATTGGACGTTCCTATTTGAGTAAGTGTGTAGTGCTCCTCAGACTTTAATATTATTATTAATGGGTATTATGACTCACTCACATAGATGTATTGATAAAAACTGCGACAAAATATACTCGTGGTGAGTTAAGATATGTTGGGTGCATCTTAAGTAATACTGCATTAATGAATAATGTGAGAATGGGTTTGTCACTTCTATGGAAGTAGATATTAGAGTCCCTTCATTCGAAATGATATAGACTAACTAAATCCATTTCGATAGGGTAATCTAGGCAAGTTCAATTCTGGGAAGTCAAATAATGAGAAATAGAGCACATGGCTTGATGGTACTTACATGCAACCCGCTTGATTGGATATATCAGGGACAAAGGCACGGTAAGTGTTAGAATAAGGTGGCATGTCATTGCAACATTAAATTTATCTCTTGGGTTTATTGAATCGTTGTTAGACCGTAATATTGGACCTTAGGAAATCCTGCCTAATGCCAATGAGAAAGAGGCCTATAGGGTCACATACTAAGTGTATCTAGTATCTTAGTTAAAAAATTTATTTATTTAAAAAGTCGAATAAATATTATTCCTAGTTGTGGTTTAATAAATATTAAAGTATGCCTAATTGCATTTATTTAATAATTCGTTATTCAAGATAATATATTGTGGAAGGAATATTTATTTATTAGTGAATAGTGTAGTTATATTTATTTAATAAATAAATAGTCCTTATTCAAGGTTCAGTAAATATTTAAGAGGATTTTTAGACAATGTTATGGGTATGGTGATAAATAATATTAAAAATTATTTGGTTAAATAACATTTAATTATAACGTGAAAGTTAAGAACATGTCATGAAAATAATAAAAATTGATATTATTATTTATCATGGGGTTTCACATGGAATAATAAATTAATTAAAGGCACCTGTGCTAATTATTTATTATTACCTGGTGAAATAAATTCCCAGTTATGTTATCATTATCTATATTATCCAAGGGTTCATTCTATCAGATAACCAATACTTGTGTGCACAACATCCTTGGAGAAAATCTCTCAGCCTTAATAATTGTCCCCTCTCCAAGAACGCTCTCAAGAATAAAAGAGATCCTCCTCCACCAGATCAATGAGAATGCTTTGAATGCGATTCTCAAGGAGATTGAAGGCAGTCATCAAAATCGCAAGGATATTTCGCGTTATAACCCTAAAACTCCTTCTGATACATCTAGATATATGTGTATCACATGTGGATCACCGCTATAGGATTACTATACTTGGATTCTACATCGTAACAAAACCTCACCTTGGACCCATGGTCAGACGCATCAATGAAAAGATAATCCCCTTGGGGTTAATTCTATAATTAAATTAAATTAATTATAAAAAATTATTTTCATCCTCTCTTCACGGTTCTGGTTTCTCTCATTTTTGTTTTATCTTTGATTCAATTCTGTGGATATTGGCATTCATCATCGTATTGATCATGGATTAATCATCGATTATATCAATTTTAAAAGTTTGGTACATGCCCATCCTGTACTTTTGTTGTACCCAGAACCTATAGTAATGCATAATCTAGTACGTCGTTAAATATTATAATTAACCAACTCTGGACCATCCTTGAACCAGGAAAATAGGTTGTCCTACGACATACCTGGAGTACGTTCCTAAAATCTCCATGATATAAACTAGTGTCAAGGCATTAGATATAAAAATTGTGAGCCTTTTTCACCTAGTTAATAAAAATAAAACATAGTGGGATTTTTAAATAGATTCAAGAATAACCTGTCAATATGTTGGATGTCCATTCGAAATCATTAAATAGTACATAAATAATGTAAACCCAAATAAAGTATAGAAAATAAAAAAATGATCTTCATGATATTAAAACATAGAACTAAGACAGAAATAGATACAAAAGTGACCAATAATGTTGATATATATATATATGACTTCAATGAATCCAAAAACAAAATAAAACTAAATTCTATTCCACATCTCCATGTGATGCCATAGGTAACTCTCCAACCATAGGAGCAACATGTCTCTAAGTTCACCCAATCCAAACTGAAACCTAAACCTAAACCTAAAACTAAAATGATAATTGGTGCAGTCATAAAATCTTAGTAGGAATTCCAAATGAAACCAAACTGAATATATAACCTTTAAAAGTAATATCTATTTAAACAAAGTTTTAAATACAATTAAAAACTAATATTTTCATTTTTATTCAAAAATGAATCAAAGTACACCATTTTCATAAACCCATTCCATTTTCAAATAAAATATAATACATCTCTGACAAAATGTTTCTTAAAATATTAAAAAGATAAAGAATAAATTAATTTAAATAGGAATTACATTTTGAAGAAGTAAATCAGTTTTATTTTTAGAAAATATGAAATAAATAAATATATCTTAATCTTATAAGAAAAATATAGTAATAATATAAATAGTAATTCAAGGAAATAAATAATAATTGGTGATCAAATGATCAAAAAAATACCAAGAGTGATCAATAATAAAAGACTAGAATAATTATATATAGTAACACAACAGAGTTAAGGGGAAACCTTTATAATTTTACTGAAATTTTATCCATCATATCAGTACACCTAATGAAATAAAATCACCCTAACTCTATGTCATACCATACATGGCCTAACTAAGGGGGAAAATATTAAAGCATGTGATGGTCCATACTATGGGATGCTAGTTAGATAACGATCATAAAATAGTGTAGAATGTGTATTAGAAAATACCTCTAGTTATACTCAGTTTCCCATGACTTATGAAATAGAGGTGGGAAAAGAAATAATAACAAGTAGTGATGTGTGTGTGGATATATATATATATATGATAATAATTATAATATTAATAGAATTAATAACAATATTAGCAAGAACTATAAGCATGAGCACACCTCTAAAAAACATTCATGTGAATCCACCCCTTTGTTCCAACATAAACATGATATCCTACAATGGATACTCAATACCATCCATCGTAAGGGGAATGCATTGAGGGTCTGTTATGTTTAGAAAAAAACCCTATATAGGTTCCAATCTTGCGTCATAATAATTTTTTCAAAATAATGATTCATAAAATTTCATTGAATCCAACTTTTCATATTTATAAAACATATAATACATTTTAATGGTTTTACAACCCCTTTCTAGGATCCTTTTATACCACTAGATTCAATAAATACTATTTAAAATCACTTAAAACGTAATATTCCTTTATAAGATCCATATAGGTACTTTTGAAAACACTAGATGATCATGGTAGTTGGCCAAGAATGTGAAACAATATATTTTAATGAAAATAACCATTGTGACCAATGATGAAAAAGAATAAAAACATGATTTTCTCAATAAATAATTCATGTAACAAATATAATAATCTCAAAAGATATCAAATATAATTTAATACTAGAGATTAATCAATGATTCTTAAATTAATGGTTAAGACATGGGGAAAACAACCTTAATATGATAAATCTAAGTCACTTGCACAAATCATGTTGTTAAACCACCCTTAGAAGGTGATATGATTCTCAAGGAACCAATATGGACCCTAAAACCAATAAAGTATGTTTTAAAATAAATCCAAAATGGATCTTGTGTCACTAATACCTCTATAGGACTAGGATTATGTAGAAAGAGTAAATCAAGGGAAGAGATGGGTAGAGATATATTACATTGATATTACAGCTTTAAATAACCAAAAAATAAAAAAAAAACATTGGAAGAGAGGAGAGTTGGTGGAGGGGGGATCCAATAGCCATGACCATTAATGGGAGGAGAATATAGGGGTTAGGGATTAAAATTGGGTAAGGGTGGAATAGTAATTTTCACTTTTTAATAACTTGGATAGGCTGCAAGATATTTCTACACTGTTTACCAAACAGTAAACCAATCATGCACCTCCAACTAGGATCACCTAAAACATGCACAGTTTAGCAAAAGGGTTTGATTATCCATGAACCAAACATGAAAAATGTTTCTATTAAAATTGAGAATACATTTTCATAGTTTCTACTAACTATGTGTCAACCATCTACTTATGGTTAAATTCTTAAATTTAAAAATTTCAATCTTGTTTTATCTAAAACATGAAAAAAAATATCAAGAATAATTAAAATAATAATAATTAATAGAAATAGGTATGATTGTAAAAAATATCATATTATTAAATAAATTAATTAATATTTATTAAATAATATTTAACTCGCATATCATTCTCATCACCGGACCAGAATTAGTCTATTCATATTCCTTATTATTTTCGAAACTAAGAATAATTAATATCATTCATTTTATAAATAAATGAAAAATTTATCTTCATTATTTTATTAGTAAATATTTTTTTTAAATTTTTTTTACTAAATAAATAATTATTTGATAATAAATACAATTTATTACCTTGAAAATAAATATCTGAGAACAATGAATCCGGAATAAATATTGTTTAGTAGTGATGATAATTTTTATCCCCACCATTGAATATTAATAGTCTTTAATCGATATCAATGTAAACACTACTTTCATGACCCTGTAGGATTCTTCCCCAGTTGAATTAGTCTAGTATGAAAAAATTCTATTATCAGCATCTAAAAACACATAAAAGAACCCAAGAGAAAGAAATTAATGTCATGATGATAATAGCCACATATGAACGCTCATTGTGTAATATAATACCTTTGTATAAATATATCATCATGTATTTTTTACTCATGTTTTCAACCTCTATGCTTGATATGTTGTTATTTTACTACATGGAATAAACCTGTCAGTACACCATGGCTATGGAATTTAGTTTTAAAGTTTCATTCCAATCAAAGGGCCAAGACATAAACTTCCATAAATATTGAAGGTAAAAGTCCAATATTAGTTTATTCATCAATAATATATCTATTGCGACACACCCAATATACCCCACTACCTAATGAACATATGGTTTCATGGTTTCGGACAAAAATATAAATACATGACTTGTGATATGAATTAATAATATTACTAGAGTCTAATCATATTTACACACATTCACGAATAGGAATATACAATGAAACATAACTTGTGGAATTCCTATTGGTGGGTCTGTTCTTATTTTTTTTATTCACTAAAATTTAGATGTATGAGATATATGTACACATTCACATTCATCAAGTAATATAAATATAGTATATAATATTATATATATAGTGTGTATTTAATACATTCATAAAATGGATGTATTTTTATATGCATGAAATTCATGAATATTATATATATATATATATATATATGATATTTACATTATTCATCTCTCCCCCAAACGGTATTCTTTTTTTTAGAACCAGAAGTTGGTATGATTATGTCACGCACATTCATCAAAGTAGTTCAATGAATGAACACTAATTGGTTGTAATGTTTGGGTTCTATTTGATGTAACCTAAGTTGTTAATATATAACTACCACTCATCATTTTATAAAGATAGTTAAGGAAGCCTATATAATAGGATGATATCCTATCCTATTAGGTGTGTCATTTTTTATGAGCATCTACCAAACCTATCTGATTTCTAAAAGGTTCTTAATGATTCACAACAAAGGTTCTAGCACCCCTTTATCTTTCAGTTATCCTATTGATATTATCTAGGATCCATTTTTCAATGTATTTATATATAGGAATAGTAATTCATAAAAAAATCATCATGATCTACCTCAAGAAAACTCCATTGAATGACGGAGATTGAAACCACTGAAATAGGCTATTTACGGGAACTCTGTTTTATGATTATATTTACAAATTGATTTATTGAAGATAAGTACCTTGTGTTTTGGGTTGTATTCTATAGAAAATGATTATATGAAACCCATCAGTGGTATCAGAGGGTGTTTCTTCAAGATTTAAACAAGTTTGGGTAATTTTCTATTGGGATAATTGTAACTGGAAATGAAGAACAACATTTTCATAAAATTGTTACATGTTACATACCATTGCGTAAGTTGTGTAATGGTAAATATGTTTTACTCGTACATGAGGAGGATGTATAAAGGTATTACCCATGTTAAATGAGGATGTGTAAAGGTCATCACAGAATTACCAATACATATATTTTCTACATAAAGGTAACCAATAAATTATCATTACGTACAAAATTTCTTTATAAAAGTAACTGGGGATTTTCCATTATATATAATGGTAACCAGAAGACTTATATTTACTTTCCCGTCTTGTATAAGGGTAACATAAATATTAACCATACACCCGGGTCATGTATAAAGGTATTACCTATACACAGGGGGTTTTGTGTAAAAGTATTACCTATACACGAGGAATTCCATAAGGGTTGTTTCCTCCTATACCTTTAGAAATTAGTGATATGTAAAGATATTACCCTTTATGAGAGAATTTTTATGAAGTTAAAGGGTGGATTCCCATATACATAGAGTATTTAAATGGGTAAAGGGATGATACCCTTATGTAGAATTATATTTTTGTGTAATGCTAAACATAAAAGTCTTCAAAGTTTTTGAATATTAAAAGTTTTTAATGGTTTATATTATGTTTTTATAAAACACATTAAACTATATTTTTGGAATATTTAAATTATAAATAATTTATAAATTAATTAATTAATTATAAATTTTTTATAATTAATTAAATAAATGTTTATGAAAAACAAATTTCCAAATATTAAATGTTAAAATTTTAAAATACCTTTAAAAAATTAAATGACTTGTCATATGATCTAAATGTTTTATTTATAAATCATAATATGTAATCTATAGTGTTTATAAATTATAAAATATATGATATTTAGGTTATATTAAATATTTATATAATATAAATTGAATTATAAAAGGTGTATGGTTCTTGAAATATCATATAAATTCTATATAATATAAAATATAATGGAGTTCACATTAAAATAAATTTAAAATATTTATATTCTTGATAAATTATAAAATATTTATAATTAGACTTTATTTAAGAATAGTTCACAAATGTATCATGTTTTTAGATATAAATAAATTGTTTATTTATTTTTTAAATTTATTTTATATTTTTGTTTAATAAATTGTTTATGAAATGTGAATAATGTTTATGTCTCTTTATATGATAAATTACTTATAAGATAGAGTCCAGAATATCATTCAATGTTTGATATCATAAAATTTAGTTTTCAACTACCTTGACCTCGATTTTAAATTATATTTATAAGGTTGAGAATATTTTTTTGGAATTGTTTTTTCATATTAGGTGTTAGAGTTTTCATGATTGAATTATATCTTGAGTAAAATCCCCTCATGGGTAGAGGGACCTGGGTTTAGGCCACCTACTTTCTTGGAGTATTAGTCCTTATTTAAAAAAGTGAATGGGGTTAGCAATCTGTCACTCCAAACTTACTCATGTGGATTTTTTCAATCTCATATACCAGTATACCATTACATGAAGTGTTAATATACCTTATGCATGTGTTTCCTTTGGATAGGTATAATTATACTTGGATTCTATTTTTGGGTGAGTAACTCAAACTTATGGGTTTTTTAAATATTTACACATTAATTTAGTGTGAGCACATTAATTTCATGGTTGAAATTAGGATATTAAAAACATAATTATTATAAGCATGCACACACAAAAAGGAATAAAACACGAAAAGATAAATTTTACACATGATGTAAAAGTTATGAATTTAATATCAATATAATGTATCTTATATTTTTTAGACCATAAAAATAAAAATCTTTGAATACTAAATGTGATATTATTTCCAAAAAACCCTTTTAGATAACTCAATCATCTAACATGGTAGTTTCAGGATAAAGATGGGTATCCCTTGATTACCTTATATAAGGAAACAAATTAATGAGAGACTTAGGATTATCCAATGGATAGTTTCACACCAAAGATGGGGTATCCAGTATTATCTTATGTTATATTTTTATTCTTGGTTCTCATTCTATTACACTTAGCTGGGAAACACCAAGGGTCAATATACCAAAGGAATAGAGTTGACTAAATCTTTGTGATGGATTTTGATAAAGAGTTATCCACTCAACTATCCATGATTCATAATTATTTTGATTGGGATGAATCCCAACCAAAATAAATAATGTAATGAATTTCATGCTAAATAGGGGTTTTTACTTAGTGAGAAGTGTTCTCAAGGAGAAAAATTCTCAGTACCCAAATTTTAATGTTATATAAATCAATTTCAATAACTCAAAAACATGTTAATTAGATTATGGGCATGTGTTACATATTTTTTTGACAAAAATAGACTCCAAGATATGATTTAATTCATGAATAGTGATATAAATATTTATTTATGTAATGGAGTAAAATTTGTTTCATTAGAAGTCATCACTTGTGATTTGATTTTACTAAGTAAATTGATTCCATAATTGAAAAAATTCTTTTATTTCTTTCCAAAAATAGGTATTTTAATTTTTGTATCTTATTTAGAAAACATGGGATTTTTATTCATTATTAAGAATAAGAAAAGTTCTACATATAAGAATTAAATGTTTTATTTAATTTGTAATATAAGGATGGTATTATATATTCTTTATGTGGATAATAATGTTTATAACATTTATAATAAGAGGTTCAGCATTGATTCTAATCCTACCTACCGTTGGCATTGTCACCTTGGAAATTTAAATGATAAATTCATTTAAAGACTCCTTAGATATGGGTTTTTGTATTCATTTGATTATGAAAAAATTGATACATGTGAATGTTTTTATTAGTAAAAATGAAAAATCCCCTTTTGGTATAAAAGGTGAAAGTTCTAGTGGACTGTTGGATCTACCATATTGTGATGTATGTGGACCAATAGGGAATATACTAAAATGGGGGTTTTTGGTTCTTCATTACATTTAATGATGACTTTAGATGGTATGGGTATTTTTTCCTGATGAAACACAATTACAAAATTATATAAAAGTTAAAATAGTTTTAGAATGAAGTATAAAATCAACAGGGAAAATGTATTAAAGTCTTTTGATCAGATCGGGGTGGTGAATTCTTGATCTAATAATTCCAATCTCATCTGGGTGATTGTGTAATTTTTTTATAACTCACTACTCTTGGAAAACTATAATGTAATAATGTATCTAAAAGAATTAATATTACATTTTTAGACATGGTTCAATTGATGATGAGTTTGTGTAACCTTTAGATCACATTTTGGGGTTATGCTCAAGAGGCTTCAACATTCCTACTAAATCTTGTTTCATCTAAATTAGTCATAAAGGAGACATATAATATATGGACTAAGAAACATCTAGTTATGTTCTTTATGAGTATTTGAGGTTGTGAAGAACTCGTATGATAATTAGCGTCTCATAAGGTATTCCACATGTTAAGAAAATACTAATTTATTTTTTATCCAAAGAAAACTAAGGGATATTATTTCTACACCCAACAAAACACAAAGATTTTATGGATTATGACTATGTTTTACTAGAAATAACATGCATGGATTAAGTGTTGAGTGGGTGGAATATAATGCTTTGAGAAGTTTAGGACCAATAAATAGGAACTATTCTTAGTATGGAGGATGAGTTAGTTCCATGAAGATTCATGGAAGTAGAACCAAGTCAACATATAAAATAACCTAAAATCTAAGGTATGATTAATTAGGAACATGAGAGATTTGGATTTCTCATGGTCAATGATGATAAAATAACATTCATAAGAAATTAACCTACTTCTTATCGAGAGGTTATTATTAATTATGAATCTAATAAATGGTTTAAATATATAGAATCTAAAATAGAATCCATATACACTAACCATGTTTGAAACTTGGTGGATGACCTGAAGGGGTGAGACCCATTGGGTGCAAGTAGGTTTTCCATAATAAAACTAACATGGATTGTAGAGTGTATTCCAATAAATAATTCCTAGTTGGAAGGGGTTATAAAAAAGTTCATGGTAATAACTATAAAGACACCTTTTCATTTTTTGTGATGATAAAGTCTATTTGGATTCTATTAATCAAAAAAACGCATTACTATTTTGAGATATATTATACAGATGTTAAAATTTTATTACTTAATGGGAATTTTTTCAAGGTAATGTATATGATATAGACTCTGGGGTTTTAAGTTTCAAATGATAGTGATAAGGTTTGAAAATTACAATGGTCCATTTATAGACTAAATAAAGCTTCTTAGAGTTTGAATATATGGTTTAAGGATGTAATTAAAGAGTTTGGTTTCATCAAGAATGTGGATGGACATTATGTATAAAAGTGACTTAGTGGGAGTATACACTACTGGAAATACAATATATATCAATGATTTGAAACTGTTGGTATAGGAATCAAAACTATTGGTATACTATATACCAAAGGTTTTGCAAACTGTTGGCTAGTAAGCCCTTGCAAAAGGTCTATACCAATGATTTTTTATAAAAGTTGATATATGGCACTATAACCTTCAATATGAAAATAGTTTTATAGAAACTATTTGTATATATTTATAGGTATAAATAGATTATATGTAGTTTACCAACGATTTGAAACCGTTGGTATATAGTATTACCAATGGTTCCTTCAAACCGTTCATGAAAATATTCTGGAAATATAGTATACCAATAGTTTTGAACCATTGGTATAGTGTATTACCAACAGTTTATTCAAACTTTTGGTAAAACTATTCTCCAAAAACACTTTACCAATGGTTTAAAACCATTGCTATAATGTTTTTCTAGAAAACAGCACAGTACCAACCCATTCCCTCTACTGTATACACCTACAGACAGAGTTATAAACAATACTTAAAATAGAACAATTTTCACTTAAAATAGGACAAAAAACCATGCAATATCACATAAAAATAGTAGACTCTTCCAACCATGACATGTACCATGACATATTTTTCCCTATTTAAATCTTCACATGACAACCACTCTTCCAACTATCCCTTTTCAATTTCTTTAGTCGAGAAATCTCATAATGTTGAGAGGACACTCACATTTTTGAGATCCCATCATATTTAGAGTAACATACACCATTAACAGAAATAACACATAATTCATAAGGTAATTACAGAAGGTATAAACATACAAAAATTATACTCATACACCATTAACACATAATTAATAAGTTAATTAAATACATAAATAATTCAATTCAGAATTCAGGGGGTTGGGGCTATTTGGGGGTTTGGGTTGGCTGTCCAAAGGGGGTACGGGTGTCCAGAGGGGTGGGGGTGTCCGGGGGGATGGGGGTGTCTGGGGGGGTGTCTAGGGGGGTTGTCCAAGGGGTGGGTAATGTCAAGGGTTGGGGGGGTTATCCATGGTGGTGTCCAGGGGTGTGGGGTGGTGTCTGGGGGGGTTGTCTGTGGGGGTTTCCAGGTGTGGGGTGGTGTCCAGGGGTTTGGAGGATTTCTAGGGGTGGGGATGGTCTAGGGGTTGGGGGTTGTCCAATGTAGTGGGGTGGTTTCCACAGAGGTGGGGTTTGTCAAGGGGGGTGGGGGTTGTCCAATAGGTGGGAGTGGTCCATGGGGGTGTTAGGGATGTCCAGGGAGTCGAGGGTGTCCAAGGGGGTGGGTGAGCCTATCCACGGAGGTGGTGGTGTCCAGGGGGTAGGGGTGTCCTCGGGGGTGGGGGTGTTCAGGGGGTACGGGTTGTCCAGGAGGGTGGGTGGGTTGTCCATGGGGGGTAGGGGTGTCCAAGGGGTGGGTGAGATGTCCAAGGGGGTGGGGGTTGTCCACGGGGGGAGGGTCTATACAGGGGGTGGGCGCAGCTGTCCACAGGGGTGGGCGGGGCTATCCACAGGGGTGGGGGCTGTCCAGGGGGTATGGGGAGTTCAGGGGGTGGGTGGGGCTGTTCAATGGGGTACTAGGTGTCCAGAGGGTGGGGGTTGTCCATAGGGGGAGGGACTTTCCAGGGGTTGGGCTGGCTGTCCACAGGGGTGGTGAGGCTTTCCAGGGGGTATGGCATGTCCAGGGGGGATGTTTGTTGGGGGGGTGTCCATGGTGGTGTCCAAGGGGGTTTTCCAGGGTGGGGGGTTATCCATCAGGGTGGTGGGTTGGGGGTTGTCAAGGGTGGTGGGGGGCTATGAGTGTGGGTGTCTAGGGGTTGGGGGGCTGCATGGGGGTGGGGGATGTCCATGGGGGTGTCCAGGGGGTGGGGTGGTATCTGGGGGGTGTCCGGGGGTGGGGTGGTGTATAGTGTGGGGTGGTGTCCAGGGGGTGGGTGTGTACAGGGGGTGAGGTGGTGTCTAGGGGGTTGTGGGGCTTTCCAGAGGTGGGGTGTCCAAGGGGTGGGGGTGTGTAGGGGGTGGGGGTGTCGAGGGGGTGGTTGGGCTGTCTAGGGGGGTAGGGGGTGTCCAGGGGGTGGGTGGGCTCTCCACGGGGGTGGGCGGGGCAGTCTAGGGGGTACAGGTTCTCCGGGGGCTAGGTGGGATGTCAACGGTGGTGGTCGGGCTATCCAGGAAGGTAGGGGGTGTCCAGGGGTGGTCGGGTTATCCATGGGGGTGGGGCTGTCCACAGGGGGAGGGGTGTCCAGGGGGTGGGCGATCTATCCACGGGGGTGGGCGGGGCTGTCAAGGGGGGGTTTGAGGTGTCCAGGGGGTGGGGGATATCCATGGGGGAGGGGTGTCCAGGGGTGGGCGGGCTGTCCATGGGGGTGGTCAGGCTGTTCAAGTGGTAGGGGTGTCCAGGGGGTGGGTGGGATGTCGACAGGGGTGGTGGGGGCTGTCCAGTGGGGTATGGAATGTCCCGAGGGGTGGGGGGGCTATCCACAGGGGGAGGGCTATCTGGGGGTGAGTGGGCTGTCTGTGGGGGTGGGAGGGGTTGTCTAGGGGGTACGGGGTATCCAAGGGATGGGGGTTTTCCACAGTGTGAGGGGTTGTCCAGGGGGTGGGTGGGCTATCCCCAGGGTTGGCCAGGCTATATAGGTTGGTAGGGGGTGTTCAGGGGGTGGTCGGGATGTCCAAGGGGGTGGGTGGGGCTGTCCAGGGGAAGTATGGGGTGTCAAGGGGGTGGGAGGCTATCCAAAGGGGGATGTGCTGTCGAGGGGGGTGGGCGGTCTATCTGTGGGGGTGGTGAGGCTGTCTAGAGGGTACGGGTATCCCAAGGGTGTGGGATGTCTATGGGAGGGGTGAATCAGTCACAAAAAATAAACAAGTTAAGTTTTATTATTTATAGATAAAAAATAAAGATAATGTGACCTACCTAATCACACATATATTCTATCACAACAAATCAATAAACATCAAAAGTCAATAATATCAGTCAAAAATGTAACAGATCAATCTATTTCTCATCACCATCATTATCATCACCATCATCATCACCCTCACCCTCATCCTCATCATCATACCCATCATCCTCCCTACCCTCATCCTCACCCTCATACTCATCCTTGGTCTCCTCATCGCCCTCCTATTCCGCCTCGGCCTCCTCCTCGCCCTCCTCCTCTGCCTCGGCCTCCTCCTCGCCCTCCTCCTCTTCTTCCTGGGCCTCCTCTTTTCCTTCATCTCGACCACCACTGGAACTGCCACATGTTTCACCATATATATAATGCATCGATGACATATATTAATCACAAGCAGTGTTATATTCTGGTGGAAGTGTCGGACATAAAACATCCACCAGTTTCATAAATACAGTGTTTGCCCTAGAAGATTGTTCTTCCATATCTATGGCCCTTTTTTCAGCTATTTATTCCTATTCCTTAACCTACTGCAACTTAGCTTCACTACAACTCGTTCCTGAGGAGGTCCAATACCTTGTCAGAACAATACTCTTCCCAGGTCGGCAGTGTACTCTACCAGGGTTCTCATCTCCCAACACCTAATGTAAGTGATCATTTGGCCCAAAATTTTCAGATTCCTAGGAATAAAGGGCCTCTAAATCATCCTGTTACAAATATAAATAGATTATTAAGTTACAAAATAGAGATTAAAATTTTAAATCTACAAATTAAAACTTACAATCTGTTGCTGAGTCGGTTCATTAACCGCACTTCCATCTTTCTTCTTTATACTTGAGAAAAACGGTTTTGCTCAAGGCACACATCTATCTAAATTCAATTTATGCCTCTACAATTACATTGAATGTAGGAAACCATAATTAAAAGTAGGATACCAAAAAACATTAATTTCTTAACTTAAATTATATAAAAACATTATTTATTGAATAAATTATAGATAAGCAATAGAATGTGCAAGTCGTAAAGAAAGATTATAAATTTTCATACCTGCTACCTCTCATGATCTAGAATCGTAGTATGTCCCAATGTGTGGACGTATTTCTTAGCATCAATGATTTTTATTTCTTATAAATGAATCCCAAATAAAATTCAATAATTAGTATTAAGTAAAAACATGAAAATTTTCATTTAAATACCTATAATTTTATTAATAGCGTATATTGGCTAGTCGTCCAATGAGTAATCATCTGTCGGTACTGTTCTAATGGACAATCATCCATGACAGGGACCGCGTCTAACTTTGTGAACACTCTAACACAACATCCAATGTAAATCTCATGCTTATAAGCTTTTTAAATCTTGCCTAAATCTTTTAGACATACTGGTCGTGCACCCTCACCATCGGGGAAATTAAACCACAGCTGACACCAAAATATTAATTCATATAAATAAAAAATTTAATATCTTTCATTAAATACAACAGATGATTTTACCCATATCTCTGCCCAGGCTTTATCCTTGACTTAATTTGGTAGTTGTCTCCTTGAGAGTGGGCTGATAAGAATGATGTCGGAGTATTTGGAAAGCATTTCCAAAAAACTCCGACATTGCTACCCTGATTTTTCAATCATCTAACTATCTTTATTATAGTTAACTATCAACGGTGTGTGGCGGTTCCACACCGCACACATGCGTGTACGCCCCTGCCCTCGCCTCCTATCAATATATGTATTTTTTATGAATTAAAAACAAATATTTTATCAATACATGGTATAATGAAAATAAATAATGGTGTAAAAATGTGTTAGGTTTGTATAAGTATACATGCGGTAGTCTGATCAATGGGCGCCGCTGGATCTGAAAAAACAAAAGGAAAACCCAGTAAAGATGGATTGGGTCTCAATGTATGCTCCACAGGGGAAGAATCTGGAGGAGAAGGAGTCAAAGAATATGGAATATAAATTTCCGGAGAGAAGGAAGCAGAAGTAAAAGAAGATGACAGGGATGGATGGCTGAATGTTGGATGGGTAGTGGGAATCATCATCAGACATGGTACAGATGGGTGAGGAGGATCAGCATGTTGGATGGATGGTATGTTAGTGGTAGGGGTAGGGTCTAATTGGGTATGCCGACCAGATCATCTAGCTCTCGTACCACCCCCACCCCCCTTGTACGAACACCCTGAGTACTAGGACCACTACTAGGCTGATCATTAAATAATTGTCACCTGATAGATGGATCCTACAAAATTGTTTGAAAAGAATTAATCACATGACATTATATATTATTTAAATATATATTTGAAAAAAATACTCACTGCAAGAACTAGTGGTGGAATACCCAGCTCAGTCATGCGATGATTGTTGTACATAATCTGTTTTCGTCGCCTCTCTTCAATTGGTTTCATTTCCTACATTTGAAAACAAGTATGAAAGTAAATAGAAAAGGATCACTAATGTGTAACCCAAAAAACAAAATAAATGAGAGGGAATAGGGGGATTCAAATAAAATTTAACTAACTATTTTTTTAGGTGAGATTAAATGAAAATATAATGAATTCAATAAATCGTACAAGGTGTAATAAAGAAATTTAGTTTTTAGTAGGATGGTTATATACTAAGTGTCATCATTTTATTAAAATCATGGAACATTGATTCTACTATATTCATAAGTGGTAAAGTAGTTGTCAATTTAAGGAATAATTTAATTTCTTTAGATTAGGTAGATGATGCAGGTTTCAATTCATGTTTTGCAAACAAATACAAACCACCATGTTCATTACCTGGTAAAATGTTAAAGAGAGGTCTTAGAGTCAAATTAATTTTTTACAAATCACAGTTGAAGCATTTAAATGTTCACCAAGTTAGAAATGTTGGTTTTGTAGGTTTTAATACAGTTCTATTCCAAATTAGAAAATGAAATTCAAATAAAATTTCAACCAATAAACATTTAAATTCACATATATGTCAAGTCGGATACAAAATATTTGTAATCAATATTAAATAAATCTGAATAGTACCAACCTTATCAAGCCAGGTCAAGGTAAACCAAAAGAATTTAGAACATGAATGGATGATTTTATATATTTCCCACCACAACTTCAGGTTCACAGTCAAAAGCAATTCAATAACATTGAAGTTTCATCAAAAATATATTTAAGTATACGAGAATTGATCACTTTATATTAAACCATAATTGACACACTAATCTATATGTGAATCATAATATAAAAGAAAAGAAAATGCTATCTTTATAACAAAATATCTTTGAGGAACAATACATGAGTGTACAAGATCATGTACACTTGTGGAGGAGAATTATTCAGGAGCTGAAAAAAATTTAGATAGAAGAAATTTTATATTTTAGTAGATTATTTGAGTGATCACATACATTGGCCAAGGGGGTGGGGGTGTACAGGGGGTGCGAGGTGTCTAGGGGTGGTGGGGCAATCCAGGGTTGGGGGTTGTCTAGGGGGTCGGGGTGTCCAGGTGGGCGGGCTGTCCACGGGGGTGCGGGGCTGTCCAGGGGGGTATGGGGTGTCCAGGGGGTGGGTGGGCTGTCCACGGGGGTGGAGGGGCTGTCCAGGGGGTCAGGGGTGTCTAGGGGGTGGGGGGATTTCCAGGGTGGGGGCTTTCTAGTGGGTGCGGGGTTTCCAAAGGGGTGAGCGGGGTCTCTAGGGGGTGGGTTGGGATATCCAGGGGGAATGGGGTGTCTAGGGGGTGGGCTATACATGGGGGTGGCGGGGCTATCCAGGGGGTACGGGGTGTCAAGGGGGTGGGAGGGCTGTCCACGGGGGGGGGGGGGGGGGGGTCGGGAAGTCCACGGGGGTGGCGGGGCTGTCTAGTGGGGTCGGGGGTGTCCAGGGGGGTATGGGGTGTCCAGGGGGTGGGCGGGCTGTCCACGGGGGTGGAGGGGCTATCCAGGGGGTCAGGGGTGTCTAGGGGGTGGGGGGATTTCCAGGGTGGGGGCTTTCTAGTGGGTGCGGGGTTTCCAAAGGGGTGAGCGGGGTCTCTAGGGGGTGGGTTGGGCTATCCAGGGGGAATGGGGTGTCCAGGGGGTGGGCTATACATGGGGGTGGCGGGGCTATCCAGGGGGTACGGGGTGTCAAGGGGGTGGGAGGGCTGTCCACGGGGGGGGGGGGGGGGAGGGGGGGGGGAGGGAAGTCCACGGGGGTGGAGGGGCTGTCTAGTGGGGTCGGGGTGTCAAGGGGGTGGGGGCTTTCCAGGGGTGGGGGCGTTAGAGGGGATGGGGGTGGTTGGTGGGTGTCTTGGGGTGTGGGAGGTCTATCCATGGGGGTGGGGGTTGTCTAGGGGGTACGGGGCATCCAGGAGGGTGGGTGGGCTGTCATGGGGGTGGCGGGGCTGTCCAAGTGGGTCGGGGTGTTTGGGGGGTAGGGGGCTTTCCAGGGGTGGGGGACTGTCTAGGGGGTAAGAGGTGTCTAGGGGTGGGTGGGATGTCCATGGGGATGGCGGGCATGGAGGGTCTATTCAAGGGGGGTACGGGCTATCTAGGGGGTGGGCGGGCTATCCACGGGTGGTGGTCGGGCTGTCCATGGGGGTGGAAGGGCTGTCTAGTGGGGTCGGGGGGTCTAGGGGTGGGGGGTCTTTCCAGTGGGTGGGGGTGTCTGGGGGGGATGGGGGTGTCAAGGGGGTGGTGGGAAGGTGTCCAGGGGTTGGATGGGTTGTCCACAGGGTAAGGCGGTGGGAAGGCTGTCCACGGGGGTGGTGGGGTTGTCCAGGGAGGTCAGGGGTGTCCAAGGGGTGGGGGATTTCTAGAGGTGGGGGTTGTCCAGGGGGTATGAGGTGTCTAGGGGGTCGGGTTGTCCAGGGGGTGGAGGGGTTATCCAGGGGGGTACGGGGTGGGTGGTCGGGCTGTCCACGGGGGTGGTGAGGCTATCCAAGGGGTACGGGGATTCCATGGGGTCGGTGGGCTATCCATGGGGGTGACGGATGTTCAAGGGGTATGGGGAGTCCAGGGGGTGTTTGGGCTATCCATGGGGATGGAGGGGCTATCTAGGGGTGTCGGGGGGTCCATGGGTATGGGGGGATTTCTAGGGGTGGGGGTTTTCCATGGGTGTGGCGGGACTGTCCAGGGGGTATGGGGTGGGTTGGCGAGCTGTCCACGATGGTGGAGGGGCTATCCATCGGGTTAGAGGGTGTCCAGGGGGTGGGTGGGCTGTCCACGGGGGGTGGGTGGGCTGTCCACGGGGGTGGAAGGGCTTTCCATGAGGGTGGAAGGGATATCCAGGGGTGGGTGCATCTGGGGGGTGGAGGGCTGCCCAAGGGGATGGTGGCTATCCAAGGGGTGGGGGTGTCAACCCCCAAACTAATGTCATAAAATCCAATCATTATCCAATTGTAGCATGATTTCAAGCCTATTATAGGTGACCGAGAAGACTATTGGTGTAAACCATGAATAATATACATATAAATCACAATTCATCCAATTGTAAGCACACCACCAAATATCATACGTGGATCGGATTTTATGAGCCATGTTCTGATGGGACACTACTCATAAGATTATGAGCCTTGTTATATCATTAGGTGATATGGATTTTTATGAATGTTAAATTGGTATGAGATCAATATGGATATTGGATAAGAACCTAAGTGAGATTTCTTTGTGGAGATTACTTCTTCTTGGAAGGGTAAAAGTGAGTGTTGGTATAGAACTTCAAGAAAAGTCTTAACGTGTGAAATAAAATATACATTGGTTATATTTGATTCCGTTTTTGGTAGATTATTGGAGTGTACAACTCACCCCCTCCCTATAGATCCCCCCCCCCACACACACACAGCCCTGCAGCCCCCCTACCCCCTTGCACCCCACCCCCACCCCACCCGGATAGCCCCCCCACCCCACCTGGACACCCCACCCCCATAGCTAGACAGCCCACCCCCCTCCTCCCTAGACAACCAACACCCCCCCACACCTGGACAGCCCACCCCCACCCCCCTTAGACAGCCCACCCCTCTTGACAGCCCACACCCCCTCCCCCACCTGGATAGCCCATCCACCACCACCCCTAGACAACCCACCCCCTCCCTATATAGCCCACACCCCCTCCCCTGGGGCCCCCTTACACCCCCCCCTCCTTGGATAGCCCATACCCCCCTCCCCCACACACCTATATCCCCCCCTACCCCCCTGTAGCCCCCTACCCCTTGGACAACACACCCCCCACCTAGATAGCCCCCCACACCTGGACAGCCCCCACTACCCCTCCTGCAGCACCCCTTAGGGTAATTTTATTTTAAATCATTTTATTCATTAAGAAAGCAAACCATAATTCATTATCCATTTCATTCCAAAAAAAAACCATTCAATTTATCAAAACATGACAAATTCAATTTATCAAAACATGACAAATTCAATTTATCAAAACATGAAAAATTCAATTTATCAAAACATGAAAAATTAAATTTATAAGTATCTATGTGTCACTTAGAAAATTTCATTGGGGAAAGGGTAAATAAACTACATTGTTAATTCCAATTTAAAAATCGGGTTATCCACTTAGGAGGTGAGGTGGTGTCTTGGAGATGTGGTGGTGTCCAGGGGGGTTGTCTAAGGGGGTGGGATGGGGGGCTATCCAAGGGGGTAGAGGGTTTCCAGGGGTTCGGGTGTCTAGGGATTTTGTAGGTGGTGGGGGTTGTCCAAGGGGGTGGGGGGCTATCCATGGTAGTGATGGGTGTCCAAGGAGGGTGGGGTGGGGGTGTCCATGGGGTGGGGGAGGGGTTTTTCCCAAGGGTGGGGGTGTCTAGGGGGGTGGGGGGGAGCTGTCCAAGGGGTGGGGGTTTTCTAATAGGGGTGTCCAAGGGGTGGGGGCTTTCAAGGGGCGTGGGAGGTGTCCAGTGGGGTGCGGGTGCGGGTGTTCAAAATTCCAATCCATCACCCAACAAATGTTAAAATCCAAATACAATTTTCAACCAAACTAATGTCCACATAAAGTACCATATCACCCCACTAAACAAACCATTTACCATGTTTAAAGTGTAGAAAAAAACATAAAACAAATCAAAGGGTTTAGTACTCCAAAGATATCATGAAATCTAATTTAGTTGAAATCAAAACAGCAAACAGAAAAAAAAGAGGAAGAACACTAAAACTAAGATAAAACTTAATAATTTGAAGTTTAAAAATAAAAATTTGTTTGATTTAAGATGGATTTATGGCTGGATAGAGTTTTTTGGCCAAGAAGACTTCGGTAGGATCTCTGGATTAGGCTCTACAATCGGGCCGAGTGGGAGATGGGGTGCTAGGTATTTGGAGGAAAACTTTCCCAATGGTTTTTAAAACCCGTTGGGAAAGCCTCTCTTTACCAATTGTTTTGATAAACTATTGGTATATCTTACAAAAAATAATTATTTCTTAATGGATTTGGAAAATCATTGGAAATCTTAGGTAAATTAACACATTTCCAATGGTTTGAACAAAATGTTGGAAAATGTTTCCTTCTTTTATGCTATATCAATAGTTTGAAGAAACCGTTGCTATATTACCATTAGGAAAATACCAGATTCTAGTAGTGATATTAGTGTTTCTAAAACGATATATAGATTTCATACTTCTTATGGTAAATGATATCTCGATAATTTACTCTGTGAATATGTGGCTGGGTAAATTTTTATCAATGAAAAAAATGGGTGAAGTTTCTTACATACTTGGTATGAGAATATATAGAGATGGATCTAACAAGTTACATGGACTGATTCAGAACACATATATTGTTAAATAGATGAAGTGGTTTAGAATATAAAAATATATAAAGGGGTCATTACCAGTGTGGTATGAAATGAATATTAAGAATATTTAGGATCCTTATAAAGAGTTATAAATGATAGATAATATTCCTTATGCTTTCACCATAGGATCTGTCATATATTCCATGTTGTGTACTTGACCTGAAGTCTCATATTCTTTGAGGATTATAAGTAAATACCAATCCAATCCTATAGAGATTCACTAGATTTTTATAAATAAAATCCTTATGTAATTTACAAGGTCTGAGAATATGTTCTTGGTCTTTTGGGAAGTTGATAAGATCTGTTAATGGGTTATACAGATACTATTTTACAATCTAAGAAGGATGATATGAAATCCCATTCTAGATTCATATTTTATCTAAATTGAGGAGAAATTGGTTGGGAGAGATCCAAACAAGCCACCATAAAATACTCAATAACATATGTGGAATAAATTGTTGTATCAGATGTTGTGAAGTAATATTTTTGGATTAATAATTTTGTTTCGCAATATGGAGTCATTCTTATAATTAAAGGAAAAATCGAACTATATTGTTACAATAATGGTTTGGTTCTCAGGATAAGGAAACTCAGTATCTTCAAAGGATTAAATAATCCTTTAAAAACCCTATCTCATATGAGAGATCATTGAGAGGGTGATCTAAATATTAGTTTGGTGACTACTCAAGACAGTCTAGTAGATTCGTTGATGAAACCATTATTGAAAGAATAACATGATGGTCAAGTAGAATCACTGGGTGATATACACTTGATATATTGGTTGTAATGGTGATAAATTTATCATGTTATTACAAAAAAGGAAATATCTAGTTATCATTCATTCATTAGTGATGAAATTTATTCTACATGAACGGTCAAATAGAAATTTATCCTCAAAATATGGATTTTATTTTTCCCTAATCGATGAACATTATGAAGTATTATAAATGAATATAATCATGTATTCATTAAAAAGAGTTCTATATGAGATATGAATAATTCATTCCTGAGGTAATGAGTAGATACTTATTAATTGAATTGATCTGCTAAAATTATATCTCATGGAATTTCATATAATAACTAATATTATTAAATCTTCATGATTAGTATAAATCCATATTACATGTGGTTGGTGATATAATTAGAATGATAATATTAATACTTTGATACCCTACTTACACAATTATACATATTGACTTAGATAATATGGAGGTGGTTAGGTATGTTTCTAATCACATCATTGTTTAGTGGAAAAACAAAATGGGATTCTTCCCCATGTATGAAAAGTTAGATATATACATCCCTTAATTGAATTATACTTAGGAAATGCATGGCCATTATTAGTTGTTCCACATATAATCTATTCAACCACTTGTATAATTGATATGTGTTTTACTAATCTGATAAATGAATGGCATGTTATGTATTAATCAACTTGGGTAGAATTTTTTGGAGAATCAACAAATAATTAGAGGCCAAGGCTTTATTTCTATCTTCCATGCCAAGTAGTTGCTCGATGTCATGGAAAAAATGATTATATAGGTTTCCATACGATGTAAATGATACTTATTATGGTGAAAATGTTTGTATATATATGTGATCATGTTTGATGGATATCACACTAGACCCCTATGTATCTTGAGTATCACCGAGGCATTTCAAGAGGCCTCAATTTGACTATATTGATGAAATATATATTTTTAATATTGAGTTCCCTAAACAAAAAATAAATATTATTTTTTTATTACCGTATCTTGTATACATTGAATTATACATGAGGTATACTTATCATAATAGTGTTTATATTTCAAAATACACTATTTAATTAGTAGTTCCATTAGATTATTTTTCATATCAAATTTTTTTAGCAGTTCCCAGACTATAATGATAACCTAGATATAATCTGACATTAGTCTTAAACATGTGTCCTCTAGTCTAGATACATCCTACAAACTGGACATTGATGTTTTTTGACTATCAGGTGTCGGGGGATCATAAGCATTGAGACTTCTTCTCATAAAGTTTTCACTTGGTTATATCTAGTATATGAGGTCATGAGGAAGGACCTTCCAATAGAAACACCACAAGTTTCAAGTGTCATTTTCAATTCCTGATTATGAACACATGTAATTTTCTCATGAAATGATATTATTATCATTTTACACTATTTTATCATATACTTTTATGTAAGTAAAAAAACTATGGAATTGATGTCGTAATGAGGTATCATGTTTTGGGTGCATCATTAGTGGTATGAAAATTATTTAATAATAAAAATAGAATGTTTCTCTTTTGAAAGGAAGTTATTTCTCATGATTAGTCGATTAATATGATAATACCTTCACTAAATCCATGGAAATTTTAGAATAACTTAATTAAATCTAGTTAGTTCAATGAATAATAAAGTAATAATGAATTATAACACAAGGTATTAATCCTAATTTATGATATATCATAATAATAAGAGATTATAATACACTAATTGTGTTCGTAGGAAAGGTTTTTTTATCTATATCATTTCCTTATCTCTTTAGGGTCCTTGGTTGGTTTCTAGACTCCAATCCTTGACTAGTAATACTATTCATAGCTATTGAGACAGGGTTCTAGAAGGTAACACCATTAAAGTATTTGAAATTCTTCCCCATTCTGATGAATAAGAGTATAAGACATGGTGGGCCTCCCCACAGGGTATGAGATATGTTTTATAATAAATAATAACCAACGAATAAATAAATTCATTACTATTAAAGTAAATAATAATTAGATTTGAATTTATTTACTAAAACTATTGACAAGATATTAAGTTAATAAATTAGAAAATATTATATGAATGAATATTATATTAATATTCAAGATTCATTTAATATTTTTGGGAATTACGAGTTGAGTTAATGACTCACTTTTATCATTTAATATATTTTTTATATATTACATGTGATAAAAATATAAATGATATTATGACCTGGTTATTTCTTCACAACACCTCATTTATGTCTCATTTAGTTGGTTCTATTTATACGGGGGTCAGGGAACCATTTCTGGGTGTTTAATTCCCACTATATAAGCAAGAGGTACCTTATTTCAATGTGAATATTTATCCATCAAATTTGAGATATCCTCTATCCTCCTTCCCATATCATAGAGAGATAAAGGGTTCTTCCAAACATTCGATATTATATTTTTGGTATGGATCAAAGGAATTGGATAGTGGTGACAGTCAATACATCAAAGGCATCATTAGATCTCTGTGTTAGAACCGATAATTTTATGATTGAGGTCTCTAGGAACTCTTGAAGCATGTGTGGATGACCTAGAGGGATTTAACCTTACATCCTTCAAGAAACAGTCATTGGAGATTTTCTTCTGTCAAACATTCAATTGATCCTAATTAGGTAATTGTTCATTTATATTTTTATTTTTTTTAAATAAATTCCTGTTAAATCATCAGACTTTTATTAAGGCTCACTTCCCCAGAAATTATGAAGTTGCATCAATCTGATGAAGAAATAAATTAAATATCTAACCCATATTCCTTTCATGTTTTCCCTATTACCATCAATTGGTATAGTAACAATAAAAGGATGTTTTTGAGAGAAAAAATTCCCTTGAATTTAAGTAATGGCATTCATTTTTGTCCCAACAGAATAGGAAACACATTGATCATATTTTTTATGGTAAAGCTATGATCATCCAAAAAAATTAATCCAGATCAAAAAATTGGTAGAAAAATTTTATGAAAATATTTTTATACATGTTAATTTTAGTCGAATATAGTATTTGGTATTTTTCTAGTGGACCCCGAGTTTCTGGTCAGAATTCCAGTGGCTAGAGCTATTCTGGAAAGTGTGAAATTATTTCTAATGGTTTAGAAATTTTATAATTTAAAAAAATTAAAAGGCCTATATACTAGTCTTTTGAAAAAAAATCATAAAATTCCACAAAGGGGTATGATTTGGGTTGTGGTTGTCATAATATAAAAACAACATGGAAAATAAGTGGTGTGGGGGATTTCTTTACATGGTGAGTCGAAAAAATATAAAAAAAATAGAATTTAGGCTAAATTTTACTAGATTATTGAATTTAAAAATAAATTAAAGGGAAGGGGTCGACCTACCTAACATCCCATCACCTTTACTAGGCCTTCTACCTCTAAAAAAACATCACAAGCACCACCTCCTCTAGCACCACAACAACCCCAATGCATAGCATATGCCTCCACTGCCGTCTAGGCCTTGATAGAACCACCTTCCTGGTGATCATTTTCCCCCAAATATTATTCCACATACCATCTCCTAACCACAAATGATCATAAAAACCACCTCCTCCATGTTCCCAAACACCCTTAATCATCGCAACCTCCTATTATCATCACCACTTGTTCTATATAGCAACCCCCTCTGACGACCTCTTTACTGGTTGGCTCTGGTGATTTATGTCACCTACAAGCTAGCCTTGGACACCTACAAAGGCCAACCCATGGTCAAACTAGATTGTATTGACCATGTACATTTCTTTTCAAGTTCTTACTAACCGAGAATGGCATTGGGTGGGATTTTCTCAACACACAAAAGGCCTAGGAGGGTTCTTCCCAACCTAAAATGGGCATTTGTGGGTTATTCCTGACGCACAGTGGGTCTTGACTAGTTTTGGGACCCATGGAAAATTTTAAATATCCCAAAAAATTTGTTTTATTTTTATATTTAAAAAATAATTAATTTATTTTTAGAAAAAATTAAATTAAATGTGGGGCTAAAAATATTACTTACTTGAATTAAAATATGATATTTAATAAATTTAATTTTCTTCAACTTGAATTTTTTCATAATTTAATTTTTATTAGACATTTAATTTCTATTAAGACTGATCTTGAGAATTTATTGACCAATCCTTATTTGGTTTTATATTTAAATAATTAATTATTACAACATTGTGAAATGATTGTAATATTTAATTTATTTTTGATGGTTTGTGCATTGCCTTTCTTCAGATAATATATATAAGGTTTTTTACTTCCATCGTTGTAATTATGTATGTTTTTTAATTATTAAGACCCTTTTCCCTACATCCAAGTATTTATGTATTATGGGGAGGTTGTTATAATATATGGACAACACCGATATGAGGAATCATTCTAGACAAGATGCCAATACATTATATTGGGGTGTGAGTTGTGATACGGGTCAGATAAAACTCAATTAATCTACCCCTAGGGTAATGGTTGATACATTCAGAATAAATGGATCAACCAATATCATATTCTCAAGATAATTCATGACATTTATTTAATTTATGCATCATTTATTATTTTTTGTGAATACGAAAGTTTACACAAACACATGAAAAAAATCATGTATTAAATAAAATTAAGACATAGTGAATGTCTTACTATGTATTTCATAGTCAGTTGTGAGTTTGATCACATAGTACGTTCATATTAGATAAAAATGATTTCATTCATTGAGAAATTATAAAAAACCTTCAAAGAAATATTATGTTGTAAAGGGATTCCTAGTTTGAATTTAAATAAAATCAGGTGTTTGTGGTGTTCATCAACCCATGTTGTGGGTTCCTCCTACAATTAGGGAGTTCTTAAGACAGAAATGGGTCGAATAAAAAATATATAGAAATAAGTAAGTAGCCATATCTGTCTTGTTAAATATTTAGAGGAAAATAATTTAGTAAATCAAGTTATGATTTCTAGAAGATGATACTTCTCTTAAGAATTTTAGGATTTGAGAGTTAATGTTGTTGGCTAGTCAGATACCTACCTTGAAACTCTTTGAGTAATGGCATAGCCATATCATGGACTATGAAAATATTTTTTCGACATCCTTGAAACTATAATACTCTAGAGACTGAGCACATGAGTCTAGTAGTGAGGGATACTAGGGATCGATAAAATAATTGGACATATATAATGGTTTAATTAATCGGTGATATCTAATCAGTAATAAAGATAATAGGTACTAATATACTGTTATTTTTTATAGAAAAATTGAAATAAATACCACATATACACTATTATTATTATTAGACAATGAATATTTCCTCACTAGCATGAGTTTTCAAAAGTGTAGTATAATCTGTTTTCACAAAGAACTTCGATATTAGAAATTCAAGGTGATAGAGCCCCCAATACATGTTAATCCACTTTAGGAAGAAAGGGTGTAAAAGATTCTTATAGGAGACTCATGTATGATGCATTGTATTTTTACCTCATAATGTTTTCATCAATGATGAATGAGCTATGGAAAAATATCAGGACACAGATGATATTACATATTGTCTCATATCTAAGAAGTGTTTGAAGAGAAAGTGGAGTGGGATATGAATGAGGTGATTATTACACTAAATACATTTAAATTTAAATATGAATCATGATCATTAAATGCATTCCATTATCATATAATTTTCACACATATACTCTAGTTTTATTTAAGATTAAAAAACAAATAGTATGGATAAAATCTTCATTACCTTTTGTGTATTATTCTCCTATAAAATAATAAATTAAAGCAATATAAATCTTTAGTTCATATGATAAACAAGTTGAGAGACAAGGAGAAAAGGACAATGTAAAGAGTAAATTCAAAGAAAATTTCACAATGTCCTTCAAAGAAAAGAGGCTGATCAAAATACTATAGGTTGTTTTCTTCATATGTCTTTATACAAGATTATGGATGATATAAATGCATTTAATTTATGTATAAGCAATACAAAGATTCCTATTAGAGTATATACATCATTGTACATAATATTTCAATTGTATTAATTACGTATTTAATACAATATTCTTATCAAATATATTTATTTAAAAGTAGTAAACATGTATGAAAATAAAAATTATAATAAGTAAGGTGAATTCCATAATCTGATGAAAAGGGTTATTCCTAAGTTAATGGTGATAATTATACAACTTCTAATTACAGATAATAATGATTCTTGTCAAACTTTTATTTAGTATAACCAAAAAAAATATCTCATGTGTCTAATTGAAATATTCAGACATTAATCTAGTTTTTTAATGAATATTTTTTGTGGAGTCTCATACTCAACTAATAGTTTAGTAACACATGAATCATAATAAATACAAGATAAATATAAAATTTAAGACCCTAATACCCATTTATGGAAAGATAATTATTTTTCTATCAAAACATAGTATTTTTCAAGGATGTACCTAATATGGTATTTAGACTATTTGGATCTAAATAACCTTGGTATTAACAACATATATACATATCTAGTTTTGGAAAAAGAAAACTTTAGAAATAAAGGTATCCCATAAATCTTTCAAAATTAGTTCAACTAAAAAGAATTAACTATTCATAAGTAAAGATAGTGGTAAATTTACCTCATAAGATTCCTATACATATTTTTATGGAATTTATAAGTGAATTATTATATATCCATAGTTAGAAGATATGTGTGAGTAGAGGTCTATATGTCAAAGAATATCTTAACCAATAATTAATCGATCATAAAATGTAGAGTTGGTTTATTCCTAAGACCATGTTTCCTTATATGGGTCAAAGTAATGATGTTAGTGAATGGGATAAACGATTATTATTACATGTAAACCATGATCATTAAAATATAGTGTATATTGATTCCAAAATTTACCTTTCCTAATACACATTAGAGTCATGATTTAAGTAACAGAAGAATATATGTTTAGAATCATATGCATTGAAAAAACATCCATTTTTTCATTACATGCTTTGAAAATTATGGTGTTATCCCATAAAAACATTCCAACTATTATTAAAAATTGATATCATCTAATTTATAACATGATATAAATCCATCATGTCATAAGAACATGTTTTTAGATTCATAGTGTTTGTTAAGGAAGTAAAAAAACATTCATCAAGAAGAACATAATGTTCATCTGAAGTAATTATCCTAAAGATATATAAGGATATTATAGAAATCCATAAGATAGAAAAGTTTTATTCAAGTTATAGACTATAATTTTTTTAAATATTTAACATGTCTATTTTTTATAGAGGGATTAATAATTACTTGGATTTAGTAAATTCCAAAGATTCACAACTAGTTGGCATAAGAAAAAGTTCCATATGAGCTTATGGAAAGGGAATATTCCAAAGACACATATTGTGTGGGAGGGATAAAACCATGGTTTTACTTTAACTATAGTTGGTGATATATTATTCATTGAGAATAAATAATCCAACAAGTAATCAATATACAGAAATTCTCTATGATTGAAAATTTCAATAAAATTTCAATAATGGATTACATGTATTAAAGTGTAGGTTATTTGTATATTCAATGTTTCAAATCTAGATATTGAGTTGGATATTCAATTGAAATATTAAATTTATGGTACAATAGTGGTTGCAAAAAGGTTAGATTTCTTATACCATGTCTTCATTCTTTAATCAATTAAAATTTAATACTTTTCATAGTTTCATTCTATGATAATTGTATTGGGAATTGGATGTCAAGACCAGAAATCTTGGAAGGTGTCTATGAAATGCAATGAGAAAGTTTTGGTGACACCATAGAATGCCAATAAGGGGTAAAAGTAATTTAAATCTAGTTTTAGATTAAAGTAATCAACATGGTCATAGAATAATTATTTGGGGTGAATTTTTTCCATTTGTCTATAAGATGTTATTCGGAGTGTTATAGTTTTCTAAAGTGAACCGGTTTGGTAAAAAATGGAAGACAACTATTAGTCTTATAGTTAGTTAATAATAGAATCAAGGTAACACTCTATACTTTAACTTAAATTATAATCCTATGTTTTAGGGAATATGATGTACTGATATAGATATAATGGGTCACTTAGACCAAGTAAAAGTACATATACTAACATTGTATTGGTAAATACAAATAGTGATTATTTTAGAGACAATTTTTATCAATGTCATAAGATATAAATCTTATTAAGAAAACATGCATGAGACATGGTAAGAGATTAATGTGACAAGTATAACTCCATATTATTTTGTGATGGATCAATCACATATTCCAGGATATATACTAGATATTATATTTCTAACATATACATTGTGGTAATAAAATATCAGTATAATCCTAGAGAACTTCATGGGAATCCATTAAAAATATCCTATTATACTTGAGAGAGAACAAAATATATGTTCTTGGAATGTGAATAAGAAGGGACAGTTGTTTAACGGTGACATAAACTAGTCTTAATTTTATGAATATGATGTTTTTTCATAGTTAGACTAAGGTAACCAACAATAAAATCTCATTGAAACCAGTGATATCCATATCAAAAAATACTGAATGTATTTATATTCCTATGCAACCAAATAAACACTATTAAATACCCAATGATTTTTTATGGTTCTTGGAATTTCACCAATTAAAGTTTTATCATAAGATAAATTATAATAAATTTACTAATATTACTATCCAAAATTTAATGTTTTAATGATGGAAAAAACACTTTGGATATAATCTCTTTAGGATTCTTACTAAAGGTAGTGAAGTTGAAAATAAAAAATTAAACATGTAGTGGATACATGGAAGATCTAATTACTAAATCCATAACTCAATATAATCATGATCTAATCATGTGAGAACTAACATGGTTTGTTATAAATTTTGTTCTAGTTCAAGTGGGGGTGTTATAATGGTGGGTTCCCTAAACCCAACTTAAATAGTACTTTTCATTTACCATATCATGTATACAGTGAGTTTTCAATGATGTCTACTTAACACAATGGAGTTTATATTTATGAATCCAAGATATACTTGGTAAATTCCTTTGATTATTTACTATATCAAAATGTTATAATAGTTCTCAATCTATAATCAGAACCTAGAGATACTAGATCATTAATCATAAACATATGTATTTTGTTCTAGATACATCACACTAACTGGAAATAGATGTTGTTTGACTATCAGGTGTTTGGGGATCATAATTATTGATAATTATTCTCATGAAGTTCTCACTTGGTGATCACTAGTAGATGATATCATGAGGAATCACCCTCTAATAGGAACACAAAATGTTTTAGTTGATATTGGTGGTTCCTATCTTTGAACATGTGTAATGGTATTCTTAATTGATATTATTATAAGTATATACTATTTTATCACATAATTTTATGTGAGGTGAAAACTATGATAATTATTTCATAGTAAGGTAGTTTTCATTGGGTATATCACTGGTAGTAAGACATTGATTGAATAATCAGTATAGAATTTTTAGCTTCCAAAAGGAAGTTATATCTCAGGCCTTGTTGATTAGGATTGTATTATCATCACTTAATCCATGTCCATGGTAGAAGAAGATAATTACATCTAGTTAGGTTAAGTAACAATAAGTCAAGAATGGATGATGACATAAGGTATGAATCTTAATTTATGTGATATCATGAGACAAAGAAATTATATTACACAACATGTGTTCATAGGAAATGTTATAATTGATATGTATTTTCCTTACCTAATTAGGGACATTGATGGGTTTCTAGACTCTTCTCTTAGTATTTTAATAGTATTTGATGCTATCAACATACAGTCTTAGAGATTCACACACTTTGAATATTTAAAAGACATCCCTATTCTGATGAATAGGAGCATAGGACATGGTTGGACCCACCAGGGGGTTTGAGATATCTCTGAGAATACACGATCACCAATGAATAAATAAATTCACTATTATTCAAGTATAGAATAATTGGATTTTAATTTATTTATTATATTTATTCACATGGTTTTCTGTGAATACATGGAAAATATTATATGAAAAAAAAAATTAATATTCATGGTTTTTTAAAAAATTTCTGGAATTTTAAGTAGAGTTGATGACACACTTTTATCATGTAATATATTTGTTATATATTAAAATTGAGTGATAAAAATACAAATGATGTTACGACACAGTTGGCTATTATAAAGTGTTGTTTACGACTTATTTAGTGGGAGTTATTTATACATGGGATGGGGAACCCTTTCTGGGTGTTTAATTCCCATTATATAAGAAAAAGAAAACTTAATTATGAGTTAATATTACTCAACTATAATTTGGGAGATATTCCCAACTCCTTTACTCATCATAGAGAGTGAAAGGGTTATTCTAATCATTTGATCTTGGATCACAATTGTGCATCGAAGGAATGGGATAGTGGTGATCATCAGGATGTAAAAAGTATCATCATATCTCTATTCTAGGACCCATAATATTATGATCACGGTTCATGTATACTATTGAATAATTTTTTAATGATCTAGAGGTATTAAACCTCATATCCTTTGGGTAACAATCACCAGGGATAAACTTCATTCGAATGCACCATCGATCCGAATGAGGTCATCATTATTTTTTGTTTTTTCCTTAAATACATTAAAGGGAAATTCTCAGCCTTCAACCATGACACACATCATTGGAGATGATGAACTTGCTTTTATATGGTGATGAAAACTTTTAAATCCTTGACCCTTATTCTTCAATTGAACACCATGGTATTTTAATATTTTATAGTTTTGTTCATCATTGTTATGTTCTATAGGGTTACATAGTAACTCTCTTGGATAAGGGTAAATTTCTAGTAATTTTTTTCAAAATGAAGAGAGTGTGATGAAAAACTATACCCAAATTTGGTTGGATGGACTCACAAGGATTTGTAAAGTTTTATATAGAGCCTTTATGGTATTTTAGTGTAAGTGGGAGTTTATTGGTTATCCACTAAAATGTACATAAATGAGAAGTATGTACACATACATATGATGAATTAAATATATATATATATATATATATATATATTATATTATTTTATTTTATAGTTCACACATGAAAATGATTTATATTCATTACCATTCATGTAATGAATTAATATAATATATATATATTATAAATTATTCATCTCTTCTTGACTGTTTTTTGTTTATTTCGAATAAAAATTTGGTATGTTTATGGAATGCACATTCATTGAAGGAGTGAAATTAATGAACACTAATACGTTTTAATGTTTAGGTTCCATGAGATATAACTCAATTCATTATGGTATAGTCGATTCTCTTCATTTCATGAAGAGCCCCGAGGAAGGATATATAAGAGGATGAGATCCTATTTTGTTGGGTTTGTGATTTTTGGAAAACCACTTTTAAACCTATCTTATTTATAAAAGGTTATTCATCATTATTAATAAAGGTTTCATCACCCATTAATATTTTGAATATCCTATTGATATGATCAATGATCATTGGTCGGGGTATTACCATGATGATAGAGTGGTATTGTTCACGGATCTTGGGGACCTCCCTTAAGAAAAATCTATCGAAGGAAGGAGATGGAAGCCACTACAAGAATCTATTTATACCTACTCTATTTTATGATTATATTTACACATTTATTTCTTGATGATATATTTATTATGTTTTGTATTTTCTTCCACTAAAAATGATCATTTGATGATCATATGAAACACATCACTCATAACCTCACATATTAGAGATTACCAAGTGAAAATATTATCAGATAAAGTTTAATCCTCTTAAAAATACTCAAAAAGTATAGTCATAATTCTATGTTTCCTATCATAGAATTTTATTTTCCTGTATAACTATATTTATAAATATTTTCATACCACCTCATGGTTCTCAACATAGTGTGGATATTTTATCAACTAGCCATCTTGATATATAATCTTGGATATTATAAAAATAAAGTAGTATATAAGAATAATCATTATCTGATAAGTAATGTATTATTCAAAACCATGAAAAAATAGCTAATAAATTTCACAAATCAAAATATTCTACAACAAAAACTCCAAAAAAACTCACACTTAGAATTGAGACAACTAATAATGACTTTGAGTCTAGTAGTTCCCACATAATGTTTATTCTACTACTAAGAAAGGGAATTAGTAAATGGATCTACCACATTTTCATAAATTTAAATACTTCTCATTCCAATTTTCCCCTCTGATAAAAATCCCTAAAGATATTATACTTTCATAGTATGTGCTTCATCTATTGCTCTGACATTAGATCCTTTAAAAGAAAAACCGTTATAGTTTTATCACAATATAGCATTATGGGGTCATTAATTTCAGGAACTACATTAATATATTATATCTATTTTTATATGAAATATTTTTTTAACTATATCACAATCTGAAATATACTTGGACTCCACTATATAATCGGGGATCATGGATTTCTTTGAGCTATTTTAGCTCAAATCTCCTTCATTGTGAGAGGAGATGTATCCTAATAGTGATTTCAGATTATCTTGATCTATTTCAAAACTAGAATATATATATCCCAAAATTAATAGCTCTAAATATTCTCCATAAATAAAAAAAACATATCTTTAGAAAACCTCATGTTCTTTAGGATAGTCTTGACTACCATCCATGGGCAATCTTCTAGATCTTCTAAATATCTTCCTACCATACTAAGGGAATATGAAACATCTACCCTAGTACTTAACATGGTATACATGATTGAACTAATAATATGGAATCATTTTCATTCCCTTCCTCTCCTCATGTGTATAAGGACACATTTTCTTAGAGAGATGGATTCCATTTAACATAGGCAATGATATCCTCTTAGATTGTTCTATACTAAATCTCTTTAGTATTTTTTTCAATGTATGTAACTTGACTCAGAGAGAGTAGAATATTGGATCTATAATAATGGATCTTCATCCCAACAATGTACAATGATTCACCTATGATATTTATAGAGAATACAATAACCCATATATTTTTGGGTCCTTATATTTGGATGGAATTTGAATTTTGGATCGGGAGTAGAGGATAAATATTAATTTGGGATTAAAATATAAATTATGAGTGTTTTTAAATATCAATAGGTGTCTGATAGATGTTGTTAAAGACTAGGATTGTTGTACAGGTGCTTGAGTGAGCATCAGATATGATTTAGGTAGTACGGGAGCTAACATTTTAGTTGTTGTAGCCATTCATGTTGTCAATGGGGATGGAAACGGGGTGTGTCCCTATACCTAAGTTATTTAATGGTATAATCCATGTATTACACAATAAAAGGTGTTTTTTAAAAATAATGTGTCCCTCTAACCTGAGTATTTCATAGTTTGAACATCTTATTCTCACCGTTAATGGAGGTTTGGGTGTTTTCTTGAGGGAACCCCCATGTTTTCCTTGGTTTCTCCCCCATTCAATTTCATGGGGATGGGGGAATAGATCGGATATATTTTTAGTTATCACATCAATTATATACTTCCTTATGATCTCCCTTGAAATAAGTGTGTTCTTGTTGTGATTCGACAAAAGATCGAGGTAAGTTCATTTTTTATTGCCTCAATTGTTTTCTATGTTGGTTTCCATGAATTATGGATCAATTTTGGATTAGGGTTTAGTGTCAATTTCATAATAGCCTAGTGAAATTAGGATAAATTTATGGGTATTTCTTTTAAGGTGGATAGAGGTGGACTCAAGAGGATGTTTTCATCTTGTTTCTCACTATTCCATTGAAGGTATTCCACCCAATGAGTTATTTATGTTTTTTCCCTAAATTTGATGAAATTGTTCATTGAAACGTGTGTATAAATTGTGGATTCCTTGTGGGTTAGGTTCAAATGTGTGTTAGGAATGGACTGCACCCCATAACTCAATGTTTCAATGAGTTGATAACACCTAGTGAATATTTAGGAATTTATTCCTAATTAAATTATATTGAGAAATTAATTATAAATGTTTATAATTAACTATGTTTGATTATTAGCATGAAATAGATGCCTAAGAATGTGGAAACAACTCAGTGGGATTGGACAGGGCTCATAGGATCTCAGAAAGGGATCAACTCAATTTTTTAGGTAGGTGGAATGTATAATAAAATTTAATATATAGGTCTACTCATGAGAATTCATGCATACAAAATTTCATGGGTTTGGGTATCGAGGCTAAGTACCTGTAGAGTCCTCAGACAATATGCCAGTGTGGATTTGATCTCATAGACTCAAAGAAAGTTCTCTATAGAACTTGGGTAAATTAGGATCACCTAATGAATGTATCCAAGGGGGTTGGGATGATTTTTGATCTGAAGAGAGACCTCTAGGAGGTCCTAGCATGTGATATGAGATACTTATTTACTAGGTTTTATTCATAGGGATTATGGGAAGGCATGAGATGTTTGGGTCCAAGTTATAATGGGAGAGATATTCATACATATTACGAGTGATGAGGAACTCCCTTCTGGGGATGGAGTTAAGTCTTGGTATTTACTTAGAGTGGGAGAAGTCCTTATGGACTTAGCTTGTATAGTGGATAGTGTTTTCCTATAGGTGAAGAGCTGAGATTTCTCTGCTTAGGGATGTGAGATAGGGCCCTAGGGTGGTTCAATGAATTTTTTTATGACATGGAATTAGGTTTCCAAGGGGGAATTAGGATAATTATGAGACCCAACCAAAAGAGTGCATGGTCAGAATGATCCTTTGGGTTCTATTGTCACCGAGGGGTGGTGGGTATGGATTGGTATCGATGATGAGATACTGAGATGGGTTTATAGGACCATTGTGGATTTCCTATTGGTCAAGATGAGTTGTTTTATGTGGTGGAATGTTATATGGTTGTTGGGATTGGATGTGATGAGCTAGAGAGTTGTGTTATGGGTTGTGGGTCCTGTCTAAAATGTTCTTGTGATAGGTGATGGATTCATATTTAGGGGAGACGATTATCGAGTCCTGACCTCTCTATGTGCGATATGGTTGTGGAAAGACTTCCATTAGTGGTATGGAGATCCCTATTTTACATGAAGTTAGGCCATCCATGAGTGATATGGTTAGAGTAGGCTATGTTAACACACTATGAGTGAGATAGTTTTTCCAAGGCAATTCTAGGTCATCCATGAGTGAGATAGTTGACTTGAAAGTGAAGGTATATCCGTGAATGAGATAATTGAAATTTATGAATAGATTTTGGGCCACCATTAGTGATATGGGTTCTGAGGTATGATTATGATATCATATTATACGGTGGGATTCCAAAATTGAGATAAAGCACAAGATGTTTTGTGTTGTGAGATTGGATTATGGGGCCACCATAAGTGATATGGGATTTGAGTTGGAGCAAGATGAAGATTATGAATATACCCCACCATGAGTGAGAAGGTAATGGTAAAGCCTTGGATGTATGACCTTCCCTGTGAGAGGGGTTGGATGGGATACTCGGTATAGGTTCCTATGAAAGATTAGTGGTTGGGACATGTATGATAATCTACCATGAGTCTTTAGGTATGGTATATACTTCTGTCACATGGAAACGGCTAGATTCTTTCATAGTTCCAAAGAAGGTATGGTTAGGCACCATGGTATCTTGGTTATCATGTAGTGCCCCGATGGTCATATGTACCTTATCAAGTGTCATAGTGTCCTGGTTAGAATATGATGACATGGAGATCATGTTTATTTATATAGTTACATTCTTCATCCATACATGTGAATATAACATTGTATATTAGGGTGATTGGTGGGACCCTATTCAGTTGTATTCTCACACCATTCAAAGGAGATTTGTTTTACATACAGACCTTCTGTATTATTTCAACTTAGAGCATAATGTGTTTAGTATATTGGGTATGGATAACTAAAGGTAACCAAGAGAATGGGATGAGGCCTCATAAAGGACAAAGGTTTAGTGTGTTTATTTTTTTGTATTTGGGATTGTCTTGGTGGGAGATCAGTGAATTGTTTTGACAGCATCATATATGCTATTAGATGTGTTGGTTTATTCTATGAAATATGAAGTTGACAATGATTGAAAATTTACCACTATAATTATTTTGATATTTATGGAATAGTCTCCCTAATTCATATTGTATACCCTTTCCCTTACACTATAACCACTAGCATAACATGAGGTATTCTTGGGGTCATGTGGTATCCTCGACCCAGGTACTATTGAATACCCAAGTTAGGGTCATTAAAAAGTGGTATTAGGGCTTTTTTTAATTTTATTATTTGGTAAACTTTTAGAAATACGGTCAAGTAATGTTTTGGGTCTTGTGATATACCTCATATTAGAGCATCGTGAACACCTTTTTAGTGAGAAGTCATAGTTTCCAGGGTGACAGGAATACTATTTTGGTTTTTAATGTTATATTTTGGATATTTTATAAAATATGATTTCTGTAATTAGAATCATTATTTTTTGTGTTACTCCCTAATATTTTATGGTATCTCTCTTTCTAAATAAATTTAATCTCTTTGATATCTTGTGTTTCACACAACACAGAGTTCAAACAAACCATGATCTATTATTATGATATCGTTACAAACTAGACATTATATTGAAAGGTATAAATGGGTAAAACTAATTTCTTAATAATATATTTTTTATACATTTATAGTATAAATTCTTTGGGTATCAATTTTTTATAAATTAAAATTAAAAAAATAAAAGAAGTGTTTTTCTAAAAAACTATTTTTGTGAATCCATTATATTTATATCATAATAAATTGAATTGGTCACAATTGTTGAATTATTTTAATGAAATATATATATTATATATTCAACAAAATTCCTTAACATTCATATAATATTTTTATTATTCATGGGATAATAATAAATCCATTTTTATACTTAAAAACATCATTTTCCGAAAAGTGGTTTTTATCGTGGTTTGTAATCTTAATTTAAAAGTAATTCATGCCAGTTATAGGTATTAAATTTTATAATATTAACAAAATATTTATAACCATGATGTTAAAAAAATTATTTTCTCCCCATTTATTTTTGTTCAAAATGAATGGTAATCATGGTAAAATTTATCACCTCAAAAAAGGGTAAATTGGGTTAATTTAGAATAAAACTAAGTGATAAGGTCATAATTATTTATCATATTTATTATTGGATGAATAGGATTCCATCCTTGTCACATTATTAGGTAATTTTTATATTTCATGGAAACATATCAATGAAAATTATGTATATATTATTTAAATCAAAGATAGTTAAAAAATTTCACACTATTTGTTTTTAATATATTTTATGTGTCCACATAAGGAAAAAACAAAGCTATAAATGAACCTAAATATATATTTTGATATTAATGAAATTTATTTATTTATATAAATTTATTTTTAATTTTTATAAATTATATAATTACCTTAAATTCTTTTGCAATGCTAATACATTATTTATTTATTTATTTAAAAGAAAAATAAAATAAATGATTTTAAAAATACTAATTTTGATATAATTTGTGTGGGTTAATTTTCATAATGAGTTTTATAAATCTATATAAAATATTAGAGATTTTTTAAATCATTATACTTTAATTACACATTTTTCTTGATGTATTTTAAGTCAAATTAAATGAACGGCATCAAAATTGGAAAAAATGATATTTTATCAAAAAATATTTTATTAAATTTTTTTAAAAATATTAAAATATTGAAATAAGACAAGGTTGATATGATATAGTCTAAAATGTTATACCATTTCCATTTATGGGATAATTTTAATCATATAATTAAAAAATTATAACTCTTTTATGCGGAAAAACTTGTTTCCATAGTTAAATTAAAATTGGATAACTAAGGGTTAATCAAAATGATACTGTATAAAGTGACACAAAAACTTGTATAAATTATACTAGATGATTTTATTAAAACCCTATAATTTCTAATATTCAAATCAATTTCCATTTGGAGTCATTTTTCATGATAATTGTTTTATTTGAATTTAATGTTTTGATAAATTCCAAAAAGTACCCCTCACCTCAGTTATAAAAGGCACATCCTCCCAAACTTCTTCACAGCACATTGATTCATCTAGATTAACTAATACCAATCCATTTACTTTATTAACATAATTATCCAAGTTCTTTAGGTTTTGGTCTCTCAAAAATACTTACCGTAAGTCCCTTATTAAAGGATCTGAAGACAGTCTCCCAAAGAAGAGGTAATTTTCTTACCCAACATCTTTCAATTTATTCCCTCTTCTACCTATTATAAATATATGAAAGTTATCGTAAAATACTAAATTCAGGATCCTCAATATATTAAAATAAATTATGATTAAAAACCCACAATTACCCACCCTTTTTCCAATCAAATGATAAATAAAATTATCACTCGTGCGTATGTACAACTTATCATCTCCGTGTGGTAATACAATTCATTTTTCATTTCCATCTTTTATGGATAGTAATTATGATGGTTTTAATGTTTATATATGATATTTATAAAATTTTTAAAAAAATTGATAAGATGTTACCCTGATCAAATTATAAATACTGAAAATACCAGACCAAAACATACATGAAAAATGTAGTAGTCAGTACCCATAATTAAGATTTATAGTAAAGAATATTTAATAAACTAGTGATAAAATATTATAAGTATTTCATAAATTATAGGATATAAATAAGTATGTTTTTGGGATTGATCAATGCATGTAATCCATGTATGTAATCCATAGGATCACCCGGTGTGGATTCTATCTCATAGACTCAAAGAAAGTGCTCTTTATATATGATATTTATACCATTCTGATCAATGCATTTAATCCATGTAGATATTTCCCTCGTAGGTAAGATAATTATGTTCGATATGGAGTTATATATGGAGTTAAAAAACTTATAACTATATTAATAAAACTAACTAATGTTATTTGTAATAACATTTCCCATATTAAGAAATTTGATGATCCATAATGTGGTGTAACAATGTTATACCACTTCATTCGTCAACAACATACATCATTAAATCAGACTATAAATCCATTTCTAGATGATAAATGGATAACTTCCTTAGATTATATATTTCTCAATTTTGTAATTAATGTAAATGAGATGGTTTTTGAGGTATTTTATCGTATCTCAATAGATGAAGACCAATGGTGGTCATTGATTCAAAACGCTAGAGAGGAGGTGGAAATTATAAACATGAAATAGAATTATTTAAAGGAAATTTTCATAGAAAAATATGTTCCTTATGAATAGTGAGCAGAGATAGAGATATAGTTATTGATTTTGAGATAAAAGTATGATGTTAATTCTTCCAAGTGTGAATCCAGCATTACAAGTTTATAAAGTTATGTCTCCCACTATGTATGTAATACAAATAGAAATATTTTCCATTTATTTGATGGTATTAATCCAATTCATTGAATTTCACTATTCTCCCAAAAATTGTCATCTTATGAGGATATAGTATCATGTTCTATTAAGACAAAGAAATAATTATACAGGTCCAATGGATTCAAAAGGAATAAAGAAAACAAGAGGGATATTAGAGTAATATGGAAAAGGAAATAAGTTAAAGGGGAGTAAGGGAAGGGTGTAATATCCAACTTTAAATAAATATGCAAAAAATAATCATGGAACATGCCTATCAATAATTGTATTTTTCTACATGTCTAGATAAAAGGCCACCAAACCCATGATTTTAGGGGAAATAAAGAAGGTGACAATGTGTAATGATTTATATATAATGATATGGGTCACTATGAAAATGATTATCCTAGGACTCAGGGGAACATTACCTAGAAAATACCAATGGATAAAGGCTAATCTTATGTGATCATAGAAGTTGAGGTTGATGTTCCTAATGATTTGATGTAAGCTACTTTAATAATATCCTAAAATTTAGCTAATGCTTTATTTGATTCCAGATCATTTCATTGTTTTATATCTTCTTAGTTTCCTAAAATAAATATACATTTTCCATTACCTATAATAAGGGACTTGTTAGTGATATTGGAAACCTCACTACAACAAAGATGTGTCAATAAAATCTTAGTATGAAACATACACGTGCTCAATTTACTGGTTTAATTATTATACTTATTTTTTAATTTGATATAACCCTTGGTACGGAAGAGATTTCGAAATATAATAAAAAATATATTATAAATAGAATTTAATTATGATTCACGGTGAATATATGGAATTACTTATTTTTAAAGGGGATGTATAATATTTTGAGTCGTATCTGGATCTACCTCCTGTAGCTCTTATAAATTAGATTCTTTGAGAAGTAGAGCAGTCATAACCTACTAATGAAAAGGCTAATCTTCATGTTGAGAATTTTCTTATTGTACAGGAATACAATGATGTATTTGCTGAAGAATTTAAAGGATATTCACCAGAGTGTGAATTTGAGTTTTTCATTGATTCAATCACTAATTAAAGAGATATATTAAATACTCCCTATAGAATTTCTACTATGTAGTTAGTGGAGTTGAAAATACAACTAGAGTATTTTAGTGGTAAGGGATTTATACTCCATAGAATTTCACCTTGGGAATCTACTATTCTTTTCATTAAGAAGAAATACGGGTCTATGAGGTTGTGTATTTATTATAGGGAAATCAGCGCTATTAAGATAAGGAAAATATATCATCTGCCTTGCATTGACCACTTATTCTAAAAACATCATGGAGCTCAATATTTTTCAAAGATTTACCGTAATTTTAGATATCATAAATTGTTATTAAATAAAAAATATATCCTAAATAAAGTGTTTCAAATGAGGTATGGACAATATGAGTTTATTGTAATTCCATTTGGATTAACTAATGCACCCTCTATTTTTATATATTTAATGAATAGAGTATTCAAATAATATCTTGATAATTTTTGTGGTATTTATTTGTGATATCTTGGTGTACTAAAATAACTTTTAAGACCATTAGAACCACATTAGGATTTTTATTTAGTCTCTTATAATAAAAGTGTTACATTTGAAATTTATCAAGTGTGAATTATAGCTTCAAAGAGTTTCTTTTCTTGGTCATATTATATCCATTGAGGGAATCTCAACTGGTCCTATGAAGAAAAGTCAGTCAAATAATTTCATATACCAAAAAACATAACTAATATATACTTTCATTTTTTGGCATGTTATTATCAGTGAATTGATCAAAAAAATTCCCAATTAGCTAACACGTTTATCAGGACTACTCATTAAGGGGTTAAATTTATTTTGAAAGTGGAATTTTGAATATGTTTTGAATAATTGAAGACTATATTGGTGAATTCTTTGATCATAACTCTATCATTGGTGGATGATTTTACCTTTGAATATAAAAAACAATAACAAACCATGACCAAATAAAACACTATATGATGCATGATAAAAATGAAAGACAGCTCAAACATTTAATTTATTACAAACCAACCAAAGAGTACCATAGAAGAAGAAAAACTATCAAAACTCAAGAGAACCACATGACTCCAAATATCCTCATTCTTTAAGATCCAACTCCACAAAACATCCCAAGTATCATGAAGTAGTACTAAATATGTTTGATACTTTACCTTTTCATGTATCCCTATGATATCTGCAACAACACCAAAGTTCCAAAGCTAGGGTGAGTAATTAAACTCAGTTGATTTTACCTAATGACTTCTCTACTCATGCCACTAGGATAGAACATGTTAGAAACATTTATATAAAATAATTTATAAAACATGTTATATGGAAATATAAACAAAATCCATAGTAAACATTTTCCCAAGGAAAGAACATAAATAATTCTTTCAATCATTTAACATTCTATTTTGGCATACCCATTCCATGGTTCGCAACACACCCACACATGCTTAATTGTTTGAAAATTCCATAGTCATGAGTGGTCTCTCATCTAATCACCTTCTGTTCCACTAACACATTCCCCTAATCTAGGTCCATTCCCCTAGTACCCCACTAGTACACGTCCCTTATTTAGGGACATGTTCAACATGAACTCACACCAAAACCATTTCAACCATACTATTTAAAACTATTTCAAACCATTTCAATAAAACACATTTTTATAGAAAACCTTTCCCAAAAACCATTTCAAAAATCTATTATAGCCATATTTTAAAATAAACATTTTATAATCAAGAAACCAAAGCACTTTTCTCATTTAATAACCAAAATTCCACAATTTCACCAAAACCAATAAATCATCACTTAAGAGGATTCATAACATTATTTCCACCACAATTTCACAATCCAAATTAAGTAATTAAACAAATTTAAAACAAAGCCTTCATGTTCTAAATATAGGAGTTTATATTGAATCCACCAACCTTGATATTTTTTGGTGAAAATGATAAAAAAACACGAAAAATTCCATCGAAACTGGGCTAAATCTCCACAAACCCACCTTATATATCTTCACCTAGCATAAACTAAGCCAAATATAAACATATTCATCATCCATAACCTTATATCTACACTAAAAGAGCATAGGTCTAAGAAACTAAGACACAAGGAGAATTCGATCTTAGGAAAACTACCAAAACCCACTAAAAATGATGACTTACCATGAGAATTCAGCTTCAACGCACCAAGGAATGGCTCTGAATCACATCTAATTTGATGTAGAGAGTTACTCCAATCGTTTAGAGGGAAAATCCAAATTTAGGGCTATTTTGGGAAAAACCAAAGAATTTAGTGGTGAAAATGCATTAGATCCACAATTTAAGGATCTAACTTTTGACATGTGAATGGTGTACTCACAAGATTAGGAAAATTGTGCGTTAATTAGGCGTATACCTCTTCCTTAAGGGAGACATTTTATAGTTGGTCACACAGTTAGCAAATCATGTGCCAACCGTTCAAAAGATCACTATCCAATATATCCTCAATACAACATGGTTTCTCCTAGGCTTTCACACAGTTTTGGAAAATTGTGCTCCGCTCGTGTGACTTTACTTTATTCCTTATTTTATTGTGAATGGTTTCTTGTCTGTGTTTCACAGTTTTCCCAAACCATGCACCAATCGGGAACCTATATAAAGGCCCCCAAAACACACTAAAATTTCTCTAAACTCTCCCAAAATTAACCTAAAAACATTATATATTTAAAATACATGAATGAATGGTTAATTACATAAAAATGGGGGGGGGGGGGGTTAAATTCCACCCACCATTAGCCTTTACATCCTCAGAAAGTAAAAAACCATTGTTTCCCCAAAAGAGTTATGGCCATTGCTCTTTCATTTCCTTCTTGTATTCCCAAGTCTCTTCCTGGATTTGACCATGTTGCCACAAAACCCACACAAGATTGATGCTTTTTCATGCAAGAAATTTATTTATTATCCACAATATATGATGGTATGTGCATCAATGAATCATCCAGATCTAGGTCAATGTAATCCCATTTGATCACACGGTCAGGATCAGGCTAATTGTTTTTAAACTGAGATACATAAAACACATGATGCACTGAACTGAACCATGATGGCAATGAAAAATGATATGCCACCTCACCAACCCGTTCCAGTATGTCAAAAATCCCTATTTATTGAGGTGATAACTAACCCTATTTCCCAATATAATGATGTCCAAGACTAAGAGAGATATTCAAAAACCCATGATCACTCACTGCAAGTTACAATGGCCATCTACGATGATCCGCATACAATTTCCAATGACTCTAAGTTGTTTCTATCTGATTTCTAGTCAATTAAATAATCTCTATTATTTATTTGGAAATTATCAACCCAATTAGTGAATTCTCACATATTTCCACCCAAAAAAGTGGATAACGACAAATACGGTCATACAATTCTTCAAATGGATCCAGTTGTATCGAGGGTTGATAATTGTTGTTATAAAATAACTCTGCTGATAGCACGTGATCTTCCCATGAGCCAAAAAAATCCATTAAAAAATCCAACAACATTTCTTTCAATGTTCATATTGTCCTTTCAGATTTCCCATCTATATAACGATAATACATCACACTGAGGGTTAGCTGAGTCCCAATGGATTTCTATCAGGGTTTCAATAAATGAGATGTGAACCTCAGATCTCTTTCTGATATGATTGAAACTAGTATGACATGACTAATTATGAATTCTCATATATAAATTTTTTACAAGTCTTGTATTGTATGATATTCAAGAATATGAATTAAATGAGTTGATTTCATGAGCTGATCCACTATCACCCATATGGCATCGTGTTTCCAAAATATTCTTGGGAGACCTGTTATGAAATCCATAGCTATCTACTCCCATTTCCAAACATGGATAGGTAAGGACTATAACATACCAGTTGGTCACTGATACTCTACCTTAATCTATTGAAAATTTAATCATCTTGAAACTAACTCAGACACCTTTTATTTTATATCGATACAAATAAATTATGCTTTCAATGTCTTGTACATATTCTGTATTCGTGGATGAATAACCCATCTTGAGTGGTGGTAAGCATGAAGAATTTATTCTTGAAAATCCATATGTATGATGATCTTATTTCTGAACCACAACACTGAACTCTCATCCATATTTCAACCATAATTGGTCTCCCCACCCCTGATTTTTGAACTCATCACAACACATTCTTAATCTAATGTTTGTACCTCTTTAACCATCTTCAAAAAATAAGAAACCATCGAAACAAGGATGAAAATTGGATCATCAACTTGGTTTTCACATTCCACATGCATGTCAGCTAGGACTGATATCAACTTCAACTCATCTGAAGCCTCTTTTCCAATGGAACATATTAATTTAAACTCAATTAATCGACCGCGGAATTTCCTTCACCTGTTGTATACATCAAGTCAAATTTGAAAATTTAGAGACACTCCATCCATTTTCTTTGTCTAAGATTAAAAATCCATTTGTGAGAAAATATGTTTCAAGATATTATGATCTATAAACATGGTAAATTTCTCACCAAAGAGGTAATTACACCATGTATTCAAATCATGGATGATTGTCGCTAACTCTAAATCATGTGTTGGGTAGTTCATATCATACACTCACAACTTTATTGAACCATATGAAAAACATGGTATTATTTCATGAGAACACACCCCAACTCTGATCCCAAGGCATCACAACACACCACTTACCCTTATCTTGATTCTAGAAAACTCCTGATTGGTGTGATGTAAGGCGAACCTTTAACTCTTGAAAAGATTTATAGAACTCCTCTCTCCATTGGAATGGAATGTTATTATTTTTCAAATTTGTCATAGGTGAATCTAGTCATGGGAATTCATGAAAAAATCATCAATATTAACTAGTTAGACCAAGAAAACTTCATGTCTCAAAGAAATTATTTTAAGGTTTCCTAGAGATAACATTTTTTATCTTTTCTGGATCTACTAAAACACCTCTTTTAGAAATTACATGGCCAATAAAGTGTACCTATTGTATCCAAAAATAACACTGAAAGTTTCCAATAAAACTGATGATCCCTCAAGATTCCAAACACTATCACCAAGTGTTTCTCATGCTCATCCCATATACTTGAATACTCCAATATGTTGTTGAAAAACACCACAACAAAATAATCTAGATATTACTGAAATATCTGATTTATCAGTGCCATAAATAAAATTTTATTCGTAATACCTAAAGGCATAACCACATATTCATAATGTCCATATCTTCTTCTAAAAGCTGTATTTGGAATATCCTCCTTCCGAACTCACAATTGGTGATACTCAATTCTCAAGTGAATCTTAGAGAACCATTAAGCTCCCCTGAATTGATCGAATAGAACATAAATTCATGGAATTGGATACCTGTACTTTATCATGACTTGGTTAAGATTATGATAATCCCCACAAAACTATATAGTTCCATCTGACTTTTTCATAAACATGATCGGTGCTTCCCATGAAGATGTGCTCGGCTGAATGAACCCTTTGATTTCCAGTTATTAAAAATACACATTCAAGTCCCTTAATTTGGTTGGTTCTATTTAATAAGATGGAAGTGATATATAAATAGTCCCTGGGAGGATATCAATTATAAACTCCACTTCCATTATTGGTGATAATACATAGAAATTTTTGGGAAACGCATCTGCATACTAATCCACCACTGGTGGGAAACTTTTATTCTCAATCTCATTCATTGATGCCAAAGTCAACACTACCGAATGGTAAGAGATCGTTCCAACTTCTGGTTCCAAAAATCTTGTTTCACATTCCTTTATATTCTTTTCTCCTCTAAATAGATGCTCAATGCCGTACTCAGTTGTGAAACTGACTATTCTTATATAACAGTCAATGAGGTCCTATAAGTTTGTCAACCAATCTATACCTAGTATTACATTGTAGACATTCATTTCTATAACATAGAAATACCATTTTATCTTAGAGCCCTCAATAATTTGAGAACATGATCTACAAACAAAGGCTCGACATTCTCTCTTCCAAAAAGGATTTTGAAGTTTTAGCATAGAAGGAATCATATCAACATTTAAACACATTAAATAAACAGCACAAGAACATATAATGGAATGAGATGCACCAGTATAAAAGATAACTTTCATAAGGGTGGAATTAAAAAGATCATAACTCTCACCATATATGGTCTAGAGGGATCATCCTCTATAACCTTCTCAAATCTGTAAAATTACTTTCTCAAAAAACTCGGCTCCTAGTTTCTCTATTGAGATTTCCTTTCATGACGATTCATGGAATTCCTAAAATCCCTATGGGTATCTCTGACCTATTGATGAGATTGATTCTATATCCCTCACCCTATCAATGCATATAACTCATAGAATACTTGAGAAGTGTCCCAAGCACCTGACCTCAGAGCACTATGACAATAATATTGGAGATTCCCAATGTGTTTATAATTGTGGTATGCTCTAGGTTTTTTCATACACTCACTTTATGTGGTCAAGATAATCACATTGGAAATATTCTTCTTTGTTCTTTGGTCCTGGAAGAAGGCTCACTGATCCAACCATCCAATTTTGGTTTATGCTCCCACCTTGAAAATAGGCGCCCCTCTTCTGCTTGCTCCCAACATTAGTGTTCCAACTATTTCATGTGGGTATCAACATACTCTCTACTCCCATAACTGCTGATATGTCCCATTCATCCATCATCTCTCTATTGAAAATATTTGTACAGTCTGTAATACAAATCACATCTATCTTTGAGAGAACCTGTTACCTCATCCCTGGTTCAAAGATATGTGCCTTCAAGGAAGAAATAGCTACAACCTCATGTGAAAATCGTACTAAAATCATGAATTTAGTTGCATACTCTATGATAGAGCAATTTTCCTGCTTCAAGATAAAAAAAATTTGTTCTTTTAATCATGAATGTGTGAGGATAGAATTTTTTGTGGAAAAATTATTCAAAATCATTGAATGAAAGGCATTGGTAAAATTTAGCTTGAACTACTAAATCCCACCATTTTAATGTGATGTTCTCCAACATATATATTTCCAACATTACTTTCATCCCTAATGGTGTTCCAATGAAATCAAATATATGATTCATTCTATTCATCCATACCTATGCCTTTTTGGTTCTTAATCACCTGAAAGGATGGGTGTATTCTGCTTTTATAACTGGATGGAATGATCCACATTCCTTGGTTTATCCCTCTGGTCCCCTATGTTCACAGCCTAAAACTCTTGGAAAATACTCTGATCCAGTTTTTGGTTCACATGTGGCTCTGGTGTAACCACATTCTCTACAGCTTCTTCTGATAGGTTTCTTTGATTCCTAAGGGTTCCATTTTCTATATAGAGAAAAAATCCCATAAATCTCATTCTTTATCAACTGAAGACTTAACATTTCAAATTCTACCACATCATGCTATAACAAAAATGATTTCTAAAATCATCCTTTACAATGTTCATCCATTTTTTAAAAAAATCAACTTGGTTTTGAAAATCAAACCATTTTCAAAATACCAAGACCATTCTATTTTCAAAGTATTTCATTTGAAAACAATTTCAACATTTTTGAAAAATTGTTTCACATTGCACCAAATCATATATCATTACTAAAAATTAAAAATGCACTCTTAGTGGGATTTCATTTTCTGATTTATTTCATTCTTGTCTCATTATCTAAACCCATGATAATAAGATTCTAATTCCTATAAGTTTCTCAAAAAGACTTATGTACCCAACTCCCTGGTAATTTTAATTATATCAAAAAAGGTTAGCTATGTGTTTTTATGCTCTATATTTTATATTCTGACAATCCTACTCATTTCTATGATCCCAACCAATAACAAGTTCAAGACCAACCAAGACTTTTACCACTATTTCCAAAATGTAAGGACCAATATGACACCACTTGAAACATCCATCTGCGTATCATTATCTTGAGAGTATGGTGAGACGTTACTTGGACTTAAGAGACATCCCCAAGATTCCAAAGGATGGAAATAAATGTTGAGGTCTTCATTTACAATTTGTGGAAAGATTTTCCAATTAAATATAAACAACCAACCAACAACAAATAACCAAATAAAAGACTACATGATGCATGATAAAAATTAAATACAACTCAAAAATTTTATATATATCAAAACAACCAAAGATTACCACAGTAAAATACAAACTATCCTTAAAGTAAATAGTGGAAGAGAAACTATCAAAACTCAAGAAAACCACATCACTCCAAATCTCAACATGCTCCAAGATCCTATTCCATAAAACATCCCAAGTATCAAAAATTATTACTAAAGAAGTGTGATACGTTACCTTTTCACATATCCTGATAGATGATATCTTTAAAAGCACTAAAGTACCAAAGAAGGGGTGAGTAATGAAACTAAGTAGATTTTCCCCCAATGACTTGAATACTCATGACACTAGGATAGAACATTTTCGAAAAATTTATATAAAAATATCTACCAAACATTTATATAAAAAATTAAACAAAATACAATGTATATATTTTTCTAAGGAAATTGCATAAAAAATTCTTTAAATCATTTAACATTCTTTTTTTGGAATACCCATTCCACAGTTCATAAGAAACCCACACAGGAATGCATGTTTGATAGTACCATACTCATGAGCATTCTCTTATCTAATATCCTTATATACCACTAACACATGAACCTAATCTAGGTTCATGTCTCTAGTACCCCCTTGTACATGCCCCTTATTTAGGGGCACATCAAACATGAACTCACACAAAAACCATGTATTCCAAAACAATTTCAACCAAACCATTTTGAAAAAATTTCAATAAAAATTCCTTTTTATTGAAATACTTTCCAAAAAAAATTTCAAAAATCCATCAAATCCATTTTTTAAAATAAAAAAATTAAAATCAACAAATCAATGCACTTTTCACAGTTAATTACCATGATTCGACAATTTCATTGAAAACTATAAATCATCACTATAGAGGATTTATAAAATTAATTACACCATAATACCACAATAAAAAATAATTCAATTAAACAAATTTGAAACTAATACTTCATTATATAAATAGAGGATTAGAGAGTGAATCCACATACCTTGGGATTTTTGGAAAAAATGATAAGAGGCTCGAAAAAAGGCCAATGAAACTAGGTAAAATATCCACAAACTCACCTTATATCTCTTACCCTATCATAAACCAAGTCAAATATAAACATATTTGGAATCCTCAACCTTATATATACCCAAAAAGGAAATATATATAATAAACAGAGAGAGGGTGAGAATTATATCTAAGTAAAATTTTCAAAACCCACTAAGAACGGTGACTTTATATGAGAATCAAGCTTCAACGCACTAAGGAATGGATCCAAATCGCTTCCAATTTGATGGGGAGAGGTTATAAAACCTTTGAGAGGGTAAAATAATGATTTTTGGCCATTTTGGGGAAAAACATAATCATTTAGAGGTGAAAATGTGTTAGGTCCACAATTTAAGGATCTAACTTCAGACCCGTGCACGGTTTAGTCACACAGTTAGGCAAACCATGCACTAACTATGATCCTACCTATGTCTTGTGAGACCTCTAATGGTTTGATCACATTGTTACCAAACCACATGCCAAAAATTCCAAATCTCACTATCCAATGTATTCTCAACATATCATGGTTTCTTCTAGGCTTTCGAACGGTTTAGAAAACTGTGTGCGGCATGTGCGCTTTCCTATTAGCCCCTGTTTTATTTTTGGCAGTTTCTTATAGGTGTTTCATGGTTTTCCCAAACTGTGAACTTGTAAAAAATAAAAAAACACTCCAAAATCTCTCCAAAATATTCCAAACTTAAACCCAACACTTTATATACTTAAAATACATTAAATAAGGGTAAATTACCTCAAACCGGGGGTTGTACATATTAACTCAAAGGTTTATTCATCCCTTAATCATATGTTGTTAAATGAGTGTCTCTAAAAATTATCACCTTTTTGTTGCACCAATTTTCAAAGGTTTATATTTCATTTAACATATGTTTTTTAATTTAGAAAACAAAATATACTATATAAGGTTTTATAATTCCAATAATATTCAGAATATATCATAATATCATTGATAAATTCTTCCTTCATTAAACTTATCTCTTAAAACATAAACCATGTTTTTGTTCTTATTTAATGATATGAAATGTTTCTTTATGATTCATCAATAAGAATTCAATCATAATTTATACTTATATAATAAGAAAATAACTCATACCTTAAATCTAGATAGAAGGGCCTTCCCTTATGCTTTTTATATCCCCTTTATCTTCCAACATCAAGTTCATATCTCAAAAAAATAGTCAAGTCCTTCGCGGTATTTCCCTTACAAAATGAGATGGATGATTTGAGATTTTGAAATAAAAAAATTACATGACCAATATAAATTTTGGAGAAATAGAAATATGTTGGATATATCAAACAATTTCTTTCAGGTGAATTAGAAGTCCAAAAACCTTTCAAAAATTATTTGAGGAAGATTTTTCCATAGTAGTGATGATTAAATCATCTTGAATGGATAATAAGGTTGTGTAATATCTTCTTCCTTCTATCTTGATAAACTATATTTAATCTGTATATGAAAACAATATTAAAACATGAAATGATTTATTTCATTTTAAAATGTAAATGGTCCTTATAAAGACAATATACATAAAAATTATACAACCCTTAAACCTTAAAATCCTAAATAAATTAATAAATTAAAATTTAAAGAATTTTTTAACTTCAAAGGTTATCTCACAAATTTTTTATTAAATTCCAAAAAATATAATATCATTCTTCAAAAATAATCCTCCATGTTAAACCTAAAGGTTACGGACACATCAACCTACTAAAACGTCTCCCAAAATCACATTAATCACAATAAAATATCATCACTTAAAAATTTAGAAGGGTTCTATAATACTTTGAACTTTTTAACATCCATAAACTTATAAACTCATGAGGTTATATATAACTCTTAATATAACCTCACATGAAACATCCTAATCTCAAAAGTTTTCTAAACCCTTCTCTTATACCAACTGTAAGGATCCAGCCTTTAAAATGCATAATCCTATACAAGAATTAACTTACTTTAATTCCCAGATATCTTTTTGGTTTATAATTTTATATAATTAGGTTATAAATATTACATAAAAACAATATTTTTAAAAGTGGTCACCTATGATCGACATCCATTTTTTAGAAATATAAATCATTTAAAATAAAACCTAATTTCTTTTCATGAAAACACTTCATGAATTTCAATTTTTCTTCTTCCTTTCAATTAACCATACATGAACTATATGAATAATATTTTAAAATGTTGTATGAAAACAAAAATCATAATAATTTACATAAAAGGAATAAAAGACAATTTTTAGTCCATGAATACTTAGGAAACTTTCCCTTTATAAAAATAAACATTGACCACAACACAAACATTTTCATACCCAAAAATTCAACTTCTCTACCCAAATCTTTTCATTAAAAATTTCATAAGAAATATTAAAGGAAAAAATAAAAATCATAATGGTTTATTAAAAATCATTAAAAAATGAATGAAATATTTTTCACTAAGTATTAATTTTTACCCTTAAGAATTATCATATAATTTATTTTGAAAATATGAATATTTCAATCATAATATTTCCATAAAATCCTTAGAAAGAGTAAATAAAACATATAGGCAACTCGAAACACCAATTTCATATCACCATTAAAAATATAACAACCTTCATGCTTGTACATAAATTAACTATCATTGTTATACATAAAATAAAAATCATGGTTACACATAAAATAATCATCATGGTTAAACTTGGAATAACCATCACAGTATATTCCCACAATATCTTAGGAGAAACATAATCAGTTAACTCCATCCCTTTACCCAATGCATCAGAGAAATATAATGGTATCACCCACCCTTGTTTTATAATGGAACCACCTATCATTACAAACAATTCCCAAGAAACATAATTTGATATATTGTAACTTAAATTCATTCCAAAGATGGATCAAGGGTGGAAAACACCATTTGGGATAACATTTGACCCTCACAAGGCACAAAAATCACCAAAGGGTATTGATTCGCAAAGATCCATCGCCAAGACCCTTACCACCCTGAACGGTGTAATGCCTACTATCCAAAAAGCTTCAAGGACATTGTGAAGTAGTGACAGATGGCTCTGTGAGTCCAAAAAGCTTTGTGAAACCACCTCGAAGTAGCGTTGGAAGGCTCTGCGAGTCTAACCATCTCTGTGAACCACCACGAAGTAGTGATGGAATCCACCATGAGTTCGATGGATGCACCTCTATTCGTGAAGCATGATTTCCTTCAGGGCTCACCTCTAAGAACTGTGATACTATGTTCTAATAAATTGGCGAGTCGCCACCACCCTAAAGGATCACTACCCTGACATTTCCCCTTCCAAGCTCCAATTTCACGAAACACCCCTTGCTCCATGAACCAGTGATAAAATGAATAACCAAGGTATTTGAGCATCATAAACCAAATTTTCATTTGTTTTGATTTCTGTCAGATTCAAGTAGGGATTCCATTCATGAATCCCCATGGGAATCACAAAGATAGGAGTCCCTTTTGGGCACTTGGGGCTTCACGTAGCATTCAGCCTATGTGAATCACCCTCCAAACACATGTAGACTCTATGCCTCATCTGGGTCTCCATGCTTCGTGAAGCTCCTACCTTCATGAATACCCCTTTTACCATGCTTATTGAAGCACCCTCCTTCGTGAAGCTCTTTCTCTTCTTGAAGCACCGAATTTTCATGAAGAACTTCTTAATGAGGCCTTCTTCTCCACGGACCACTCTCATGTGTGGCCCTCCAGGATCATACTAAGTGATTTCATGGTCCCTATATTGGTGTTTCATGTTATGTTTCTCTGCATTATTCTTCTTCACATAGGAATGCTAATGGATATTGATTATTTACATATCCATGCTAATGTGGACCCTCAATTAACCACTCCTCCACCTCATTAACCAAGGGAATATCTTGTGCCTTCCCTTCTCCAAGTGTGGGTTAGTAAACGTTATATAAGTCCAAGGGTTGAGGAGGGAGTCCTATTCATATAACATACATGACATTAAACTGCCAATCACCCCACGTCCTCAACACATGACATTAAACTACAATCACC